>CM056720.1:41694643-42294643 GCA_029844215.1 Przewalskia tangutica | reverse complement strand
GTATGTGAACTCGAACACTAGATCCTGCGTCGCTATCAAACCGACAGCAAGTAGAATCGCCACTACCGCCTAAAAGCTAGTCATATCCCTTCACAGGCAAAGTACGGAAGCCAACTACCTGATCCAAAAGCTAGCCACGCAACTGGCCGAGGCAAGTACCATAAGCGATCGTACCATAGCCTACCGTCTCACGATATATGACCGAGGCAAGTATCTCAAGCTATCTACCAGAGCCTGCCGATACACGAGAAATGACCAGGACAAGTATCTCAAGTGTGCCTGTAACCACATGTACAAATCAAGCCCGTGATCGCTCGTCACCGCGACAAGCTTCATGGATTAGCGGTCCATGGACAAATAACAAAACCCTCACAATGACCGCATGCCCCGACATCTTACCTCGAAAAGCATGGTCATGAAACCATTCTACTGGACGCATGCCCGTGGATCATCCATCGCGTCAGCATGTCCAAAGGAAATAACAAGATAATACTCAAAGTGGACGCATACTCGTGGACCATCTAACGTGTTAGTATGGCCAAAAGAAATAACAAGATAATACTCAATAGTGGACGCATACTCGTGGACCATCCAACGTGTCAGTATGTCCAAGCAATCAATCAGATAGACGGTCCTCCCCGAGAGACACGGTAGCACAGAATCAAAATACTTACACAACAAAGGCTATCACAACAAGCATAGGCAAGTTCAATGTACTTTCATTTTATATCAACAATCCGGGTTTCAACCCCAAAATACTACATACTTTCATTCTTTCAAAAAAACCCCTTTTTACGTAAAAGATACTAATACTCGTAGCATCAAAAACACATTTCCTTTTCAAACCAAATTACTTTACTTTCGTAAAACCCTTTACAAGACTTTTAAAATCAAGTATTCTATACTTTTTAAACCAAGTGCCTTTCTTTTAAAACAACATCAAGTATACTCTTTAAAACTCAAATACTTACTCTTTTCAAAACAAGTAACCTATACTTAAATCAAGTTACTTCTCTTTTCCCGAAAACATGTCGTTATAAGTCAAGTCTCTTATCTTTCAAGATCAAGTCTCTTAACTTTCAAAATCAAGTCGTTTTACTGTCAAAACCAAATATTTATTTTATCTTCATAAAGTCGTTATAACTAACTTCCCATAAAGCCATTATAACACTTTATGTTTTAAACAAACAAAATTCATTTCACACACGTACGTCTACCGTACTATATAGTTCACAACAATCATGCTCAAGAGTATAGAAAGAATCACATACCTTTTTAGCTTAAACCACAAGCCAAGTCAAGTATGCCGCGCGTAGAAGATCCACCTATAACAACCACAATATATCTATCAAATCTCTAGTTCTCTTCGTAGCATATTCTAAGTAAACAGTTCCTTATTCTACGGAAAATTTGGCAGCACCTCCCCCCGCTATCACAAAAATCTCCTCCCCTACCAAGGCCCGCTACCAGGCCAACAACTCACAGGGGATTACACGTCTAACCGGACGTGTTCAATTCTGCTTCACAATAATACTACACAAGTCTACTGTAAATACAGTCCAATGTAAATACAGTTCAATCCTTTATAATCATCCTTCCAATATATCTTATACTCAATTCTAAACTACTACAATATGTAATATCCAATTACAATAGGGTGACATAGATCATTACCTCGATAAGCCCAAAATTATCCAAGATTATAAGTCGATCCTGAGCAACGTTTAACTCCAATTCCTTACGCTACAACCCGCTCCAAGCGACCCTTAGAAGTTTCTAAACAACTTCTCTAAATACTTCAACCAAGCTATGAAGATTTTTCTAGGGTTTCATTTTGCGACTAATGGAACTTCGAGGTGTTCTTACTGCCCATTATTTACTAATGGTCTTACACAAGTCTGGGGTCATCATATCTCGTGCAACATACATAACAATAGTCGTATTCTCTTTTATTATTCTGGTAATATCCTGCGTCTAACAACATGGGTACACGCAACCCCATAATACGCAAAACTGTCCTTTTACGTGGGGAAGAGAACATATCTCCCTTTCTTAAACTTTCCTTGGAGTCGCAACCCTAATCACAGGGTCCTCTTGCGGTGATCGGCAGGTGTAGGACCCTGCTCAGAGTTTTTGGATAGCTCCCTCTATTCAGGAGTTTATCATTTTTGGTATAGTTCCTTCATTCTGAGCTTTTGCGCTTATGGATGCGCGGGGCCTTGTCCCGTCATATTTCAGTTTAACTCTTAGAGGTATGTATTCATATGTGGGATTGGACTCATGTACGGTGTAGTGTCTTTTGTTTATGTATATTATATGGCAGCTGTCACGACCCGATTCCGGGCCCGTGACTGGTGCCTTACCCCGGGCACCCTAGTGATACAACATCAGAGTAATCAGCGGAACATAAAACGATACAAGACATATTATGAAATATGAAACAATAATCTGAGAAAAACTTGCCTTTCGGCAGATATAAAAATGATAACTTTTTCAACATGAACAGTTTAATCCTTTTTACAAACCCCGCCACAATAAGATTACAGACTCTACGAATGATATGATAACCACGGACAGTGGCCCGCCAAACCCCGAATGTAAACACTTACTACGACAGGGACTATACCACCGATAAGCCTCCGAGAAACGGAGCTTCCTAACGCTAAATCGTGACCGAGAGCTAGGATCAACGATCGTGTACCTCAACTGCGGCATGAACGCAGCCCGGCGAGGTCGATAACAAAAGTGTGAGTATGTGAAATCAAAATACATATCGTAAATGAAATCATAGATCATATAAAGCAGAGACATGTATGATAACCAAACTACGCTTACAACAAAGCGCCATGTCAAGTCGTGGACTCACGCCTCAAGTCATCACTCAAGTATAACAATGGGTCTCGTGCCCACAACATCAATCATGCCTGGAATACCTTCCTCACCGCTTGGCGATATGAGATAAAAGCACCAAGGAACACACATGAACACCGTGTCCCACTGTGTCATAATAAAACTGACGGTAAGTACGAAGGCATAGCCGACTACTAAAAACCCACGACCAACAAGGTCATGAATCAGATCATAAGATCTGTCTAGACCGTCACATGATCAAAGCCGCCACTTGCCCGCAGATCAATGTACGCTGCCTAACCCCGAACTCCCGCAGCTCCGTATAGGCCAATCTCATCGCCCGCATGAGGTATTCCCGCATCGAGGTAGCTACTCCCGCATCGCCCGACTTCGCACCGCATGGCCATATGGACCGCATGCCCATTGACTATCCTTTAAAGTAAATCAATTTTTCCAATGATCAAGTTTGCCTAATTTCCAATGTTCAAGTTTCTCATTTTAGAAAGGTTTTTCATAGTCTTATTCATTTAAGAATATAATTCTCCTTTAAACTATCGAAACATAAGTCTTATATGATATTCTTGTTTATAACAATCTTATTGTTTTAATAATACTTAATTATTAAAAACATTTAAACAAATCAAGTATTACTTAACTTGAAATGATTCAAATTTTTTGAAATACTTCAAGTTCTTTATTAACAAAACCACAAGTATTTTCTTATTAACATTTAGATCCCATCTAACCCGAACGGTACAATTCTACTCCACGAGTACTACACAAGTATCTGTAATACACCCTATGTAACTACAGATTCGAGATTCTTCTTTAAATTCAGCTTAAGTCGCAAGACATTGCCGTAAGTATTATTCAGGCTTAAGTCAAAAGACATTGCCGATAACTACGTTAAGTACTATATATAGTATACTTCAACTATATATTCTAACAATATGTAATTTCCAATTACAATAGAGGGACAAGATAATTACCTCGATAAGCCCATAATTATCCTAGTTAAAGTCGATCCCGGCAATCGCTTAGCTCCAACTCACGCGCCCAACCCGCTCCAAACTACCCTTAGAAGTTCTAACCAACTTCTACATACTACTCCAACAACCATGGAGATTTTCCTTAGGGTTTCGGTTTGGTGACAGACGGGAAGTATAATAGTATTTCTGGCTTTTCAGAAGGTATAACCTTAGAATACTACAAGGTATACTGCTAAGGTATTTGGGCATTATAACAATACTGGGAGTATTTCTATACCACAAAAGTGGGTATTATACGAAAGCAACTAGGCTAGGGGTACCCACGGCTAGCACCACTAGAGTGGGGAGTGTACCCTCGGCCAAAGCCTCTAGAGAGGGAGGCCTCTTGGCCGAACTCAACACAAAGTGGAGGGAGAAGGAGAGCTTTCAAGACTTAGGCAAATTTGTGGATGAATTTGTCTTCCAAAGGTGGGTATTTATAGGTCAAGTGAAGGCCAACCAATGGCCAAGATCATGCCAAGTGCAAGGCAAGTGTAGGGCAAGATTTAGACAAGTGTGTGTGGGTCCCACTTATCAATCAACACACAAAAATATCCTACCAACTAATGCACACCTTTCGCCAAGCTACCGCGTCACTCCACCAACTCGAGGGTGACAAGTGTCGCCTCGTTGGTCCAAAATGTTTCGCCTCTGAAAAATCCGCAAAAATTAAAAATGACATAGCCGAAATTCCCTACGAAAGTGTGAAAACGTTTAAAAAACGACTCTAAACGTGTTGTGAACAAAATTAATTCGCCAAGCCTTAGTACAAGTTTCAAATTTTCTACGACGCCCCACGCATATACCAAAATACGGGTATAACATTCTCCTCCTTAGAAACATTCGTCCGAATGTTCCTTCTAAGTCTCAAACAAACGTGCGCCAAGATAGTCTTCACTACTATACTTACGAGAACAATCTCGCCACCGCCGCCACGTATACTGCGTAAATACTTACATCAAAGTCCACGAGGAAACACCTCTAATCATCACCACAAAACACTCCTCACCGGGGTCTAAAATATACTTCCTTCGCACCTTCTCTTTACAAAAGAAATGATCACATCTATGCCCGCCATACATGCTCGCTTCTCTCTTTACTCGTCGTAGATACCACTTTGTCACTTTGCCTGAGGCATTAACCTTCTCAGGCGACCCAACAAATGGTACCACTTTTGTCACTTTGTCGCGAGCCTTGCTCCGACGACCCAACAAATGGTACCGGGCCGTATGCGATCCCTGAGGCTGTCGTACACTCGAACTCTTACCACATTCTGATACGGCTTCAGTTTCCAAAACTCGGGGTTACTATTTCTAACGTGGTCATCATTAAAAGGGAACACTCTGGATGGATCTCCGATACTTTCCCGATCATAACAATACGAAAGACCGGACATACCGCCTCCTAAGTCGGACGGCAAAAGCTAACATATAGGCAACCTGGCCTATCCTTCACATGAACTCAAAAGGGCCCAAAGTAACACGGGCTAAGTTCCTTCTGTATTCCAAAACTCGCCACACCCACCCCGGGGTGGTACTTTCAAGAAGACCGACCGACCGTCAATCTGAACTCTAAGCGTCGTCGCCGATTATCCGCACGATTTCTCTGAGCTGCCAGAACCTCTTCTAGACAAGCTTTACTCTATCCACAGTCTGCTGGAACAAGCCTGAACCAACTATCTGAATCTTGCCAACATCGAACCATTCGACCGGCGACTTACACATCCGCCCCTACAAGGCCTCAAAAGGCGACATCCGAACACTGAAATGGTAGCTTAAACACTACCTCCACAGGAGACAACAATCCCCACAACTATCCCTGAAATCCAAACACTGGCCCGAGGGCGAATGCGATTCTGAGACTCACTTGAGTTCTTAACACATGCTTGGCAAAACTTCCAGAAACAACAACAGCCGCAACCTGGGCTCCACTGTCTGCCATAAGGTGAAGGTAGGCACCCCGTGCAGCCTTACAACCTTTCTGATGTACCAACACTGCCGAGTGAATGGTCCCGATCAAGAACACGATGGGCTGCCCCATCGACCACCACCGGCCGAACGCATCCACGAACGCAGCACGCTGGTTAACTAAACTTGGGCCTAACACCTCACAACCCTAACACAAGCGGGACCACCACAACCCGACCCCACCACCAAACATGCCGCGGGTTGACCCGCAACGCGTCTCAACCCGACCCTAGAACGCGCACAATACTAGCTTCCCGATTCTAACAATCTCACAAATCACGTTTGAAAACCTAGCGGTCTTCTTAGCTCAACTACCCCTTTCATTCCATACTACTAGGACCTATCCCAAACATAACTCACGTGCACTATGCACTTCCGATAAGGGTCAAACATAACACTACACCTTTCTCGAGATGGCCTCACCTCTAAGGTCTCTACGCAAAAAGCTCTAAGGCTCACACCTTCTATCCCCAAAATCTTACTCGGTTAAACAACCATGATCTAATCACGACTAACACATCGTTATCGTAACATAGCACTTAAGGCATACTCACCTTATCACACATACCGATCTCTGAGGGTTAAAGATATATCTATATCTTCGCTTCACTCCCTTAGTCGCTCAAATCAAACCCGCCTGTAGTGGCGTAGCTAAGGAAGATGACGAACTACCCACCAATCTCAAGGCTAAGTCCTCATACAAGGACACTCTCTCGACACATGGCCCGACGGCCGCAGTACAACAAGTACCAACTAAAAGACGACATTCCCGATGGCGCTCACATCGCGAACCGAAGCCCCGGAGTTCACCAACTCCTCGCATACTCCGAACGCCCCGATATCCGTGGAAGACCACTCGACCGGGCGAGGTGCATATCCAATTGGCCGCGAGGCGACTTGCCTCGAAAGTTACCAGGACCTTGCTCGCCCTCCTCTCGCGCCCTTCGTTAACCCGTCGATCTACGCTTTCGCTGCCGCGATAAGCCCGCATACGTGCCATGCTCAAGCCCAATCAAGGATTACTCTTGCACAACCTTCTTAGGTAGTCATCAAGACTCGCGATACATCGGTATACTCTCCGTAGTCAAATCCATAAATAGTAACAGGTCGCTCTTGCAATCTAAATTCTGCTCTGGCCGTGGAATCAAGGTTCAAATGTCATGGCCACAGAGGAATCGCCGCCAGTACTAAACTCATTGGGCTAGTGACGCCGCAAAACTCCCCGAATGAAGCACCACCCCATGTGATGATTGGGCCTGTGCCCACGTAACCCTCTCAGATCTACTCAGCCTCCTGGCCGCTTTGCCCTCCCGGGCCGGGTTGCCCTACGCGAGGCATAACCATAAGTGGAAATAATTTCGCCGAGGGTCCAACTTACAACACGCCTCTAAGGCACGATCTCAGAGTGAGAAGAATAGAACCAATCCTAAATACCCTATAGCCTCCTCGATTATTGGTGTGGTGCACAACACACCGATAATCAAGACTTCTATCGGATACGGTTCAGACACTTTCCGAGGATTAATCGCTTCGATACCACTTTTGTCACGACCGATTCCGCCCGTGGATCGTGCCTTACCCCGCACCCTAGTGATACAACATCGAGTAATCAGTGAACATAAACGATACAAGACATATTATGAAATATGAAACAATAACTGAGAAAAACTTGCCTTTACAGATATAAAATGATAACTTTTTCAACATGAGCTTTAATCCTTTTTACAAACCCCGCCCACAACAAGATTACATGCACTTACGAATGATATGACAACCATGGCGGACAGGCCCCGCCAAACCCCGAATGTAAACACTTACTACGACGGGGACTATACCACCGATAAGCCTCCGAGAAACGGAGCTTCCCAACGCTGAAATCGTGACCGAGAGCTAGGATCAACGATCGTGTACCTCAACTCGCGCATGAACGCAGCCCCAAAGCGAGGTCGAGACAACATGTACCGAGTATGTGAAATCAAAATACATATCGTAAATGAAATCATAGCGATATATAAAGCAGAGACATGTATGATAACCAAACTACGATTACAACAAAGCGATCATGTCAAGTCGTGACTCACGCCTCAAGTCATCACTCAAGTATAACAATGGGTCTCAGGCCCACAACATCAATCATGCTCGTGGAATACCTTCCTCACTGCCGGCAGTCTATGAGATAAAAGCACCAAGGAACACACATGAACACCAGGTCCCACCTGTGTCATAATAAAATCAGACGGTAAGTACGAAGGCATAGCCGATTACTAAAAACCTACGCACCAACAAGGTCATGAATCAGATCATAAGATCTGTCTAGACCGCCACATGATCAAAGCCGCCACTTGCCCGCAGATCAATGTACGCGTCTAACCTCGAACTCCCGCAGCTCGCATAGGCCAATCTCATCGCCCGCATGAGGTATTCCCGCGTCGAGGGTAGCTACTCCCGCATCGCCCCGACTTCGCACCGCGTGGCCATATGGACCGCATGCCCATAAAGGACGACACTAACCCGAACTCGTAGCTCGCGTAGGCCCTGGGACTGCGTGAGGTATTCTCGAATCATAGGTCCATCGACCGCTGAAGTCTACCCCGTCGGAGGCGCTTAACCCTAATCATCTCAAGAGATGAGTGATGTAAAATACTAACACAACAACTTATCGTTAAGCAACATAAGCACAACAAAGGAAACCCCTTTACACCACATCACAAGATACTAACACACGTAGCATCCTAGCATGTTTACTTATCAATCAACAAGAAAGTATTACCAGGCTATCACAAACCAACACAATCAAGTTATACACACAAGGTACTTTCTACTATATGCCAACAAGTTCGGGGTTTTATCCCCAAAGTACTTCATACATTAACTCTTTAAAGGATACGTTACTTTCACAATGTCACACAATACCCGTAGTATAAAATAGAGTGACTATCCTTTTAAAGTAAATCAATTACTTCTCTTTGTAAAGTCAAGTAGCAACATTCTTTTCCAATGATCAAGTTTGCCTAATTTCCAATGTTCAAGTTTCTCATTTTAGAAAGGTTTCGTAGTTCATAGTCTTATTCATTTAAGAATATAATTCTCCTTTAAACTATCTGAGAAACATAAGTCTTATATGTGAGTAGGATATTCTTGTTTATTACAATCTTATTACAGCAGCCATGATCTAGGAAATATCATTTTGTCTCATCTTAGCTTCTATGCAGATGGAAGTTTCTACTGGTTTTAATAATACTTAATTATTCAAAACATTTCCTCTTATAAACGCTGCAGTGGTTTGTCGATACACTCGATTTCCAAAATCAAGAAACATTCTTAAGACGTTATACCTAACTTTCCATAAAGCTAGCATAACTCTTAAGTTTTCAAAACAAATCAAGTATTACTTCTTCTTTCAAATGATTCAAAAATCTTTTGAAATACTTCAAGTTCTTTATTAACACATAACACGCCGATTATAGTTCAAATATGTTACCTTTTAAAAACCACAAGTATTTTCTTACCAACATAAGGTCATATAACCAACTTCCCATAAAGTCGTTATAACACTTTATGTTTTAAACCAATCAAATACATTTAGCACACGTATCGCTCACCGTACTACATAGTTCACACATATCATGCTAGAAGAGATAGGAAGAGGTTCACATACCGCGACGAGTATCGACTAATAGCAAAACGCCTCCAAGTACTTCCAACCGTCGGCTACTCCTAAGCCAAGTAGATCGCGCCACACGTAGTACTTCAACCTATAAGGCCACAAGGCGCTTATTAACATTTAGATCCCCTCATAGAACATCCTACGTAAAATTCTAAAGACTCTCCCCGCAACAACAGAAATCTCCTCTCTCTATCTGGCCGGCTATCAAGCCAACCCGGGGGGGGTTCATACATCTAACCCGACCGCGTACAATTCAACTCCACAGTACTACTACACAAGTCTCATCTGAATACACCCTATGTAACTACAACTGATTCAAGATTCTTCTTTAAATTCAGGCTTAAGTCGCAAGACATTGCCGTAAGTATTATTCAGGCTTAAGTCAAAAGACATTGCCGATAACTACGTTAAGTACTATATATAGTATACTTCAACTATATATTCTAACAATATGTAATTTCCAATTACAATAGAGGGACAAGATAATTACCTCGATAAGCCCATAATTATCCTAGTTAAAGTCGATCCTGGGCAATCGTTTAGCTCCAACTCCGCGCGCTCCAACCCGCTCCAAACTACCCTTAGAAGTTCTAACCAACTTCTACATACTACTCCAACAACCATGGAGATTTTCCTTAGGGTTTCGGTTTGGTGACAGACGGGAAGTATAATAGTATTTCTGGGCTTTTCGTAAAGGTATAACCTTAGAATACTACAAGGTATACGGCTAAGGTATTTGGGCATTATAACCAACCTTGGGGAGTATTTCTAGACCACAAAAGGGGGTATTATACTAAAGCAACTAGGCTGTGGGGTACCCCACTACTAGCACCACTAGGAGGGGGGGGAGTGTACCCCTCGGCCAAAGCCTCTAGGAGAGGGGGAGGCCTCTTGGCCGAACTCAACACAAAGGGGAGGGAGAAGGAGAGCTTTCAAGACTTAGGCAAATTTGTGGATGAATTTGTCTTCCAAAGTGGGTATTTATAGGTCAAGTGAAGGCCAACCAATGGCCAAGATCATGCCAAGTGCAAGGCAAGTGTAGGGCCAAGATTTAGACAAGTGTGTGTGGGTCCCACTTATCAATCAACACACAAAAATATCCTACCAACTAATGCACACCTTTCGGTCAAGCTACCGCCCATCACTCCACCAACTTGAGGGTGACAAGTGTCGCCCTCTCGTTGGTCCAAAATGTTTCGTCTCTCGGAAAAATCCGCAAAAATTAAAAATGACATAGCCGGAAATTCCCTAAAGTCTGGAAAACGCTTCATTTAAAAACGACTCTAAACGGGTGTTGTGAACAAAATTAATTCGCCAAGCCTTAGTACAAGTTTCAAATTTTCTACGACGCCCCACGCATATACTCCAAAATACGGTATAACGGCCTTGTCGGCTTTGCCTTGCACGTACGTTGGTTTTAAAAAAGAAAAAAAATGAGGTGTTATTTGATTTCCGCAGCTTACTTAGTTGTTAAGGTAGAAGGGTGCCCAGGTAGGGCACCAGTCACGGGCCCGGGGTTCGGGGTGTGACACATACATTCTCTTAAACATGTCCTTGAACTACGGGGTGTAACATTCTTCCCCCCTTAGAAACATTCGTCCTCGAATGTTCTTTCGGAGTCCAATCTAATTAGATAGCGACATAGTCTCCTTTTACAACAACCTTCATACAACATATGCCACCCATGGCCACACAACAATACTTATACTAAAATGTCTACCTTGGCACTCACGAAGCCAACTAGCCCATACTCATAATGACCTCAAAGTCCGTCATAATCATCTCTACTAGGTCTACTTGGAGTGCGACGATCAGATCATCACCGGGAAAACCTCATATTCCCGCTCAGCTACCACCCCAAACATTTTTTTAAACAACATAAGGCCATTTCTGGCTCTCACAACCTGGTTTCGGTGGAACGTGTCCACGAACCCGTAAAACAATTAACTAGACTTGGGCCTTGCACCCTCATGACCCTGTCACGTAGCAGAACTACTACCAACTGATCCCACTCTATTTCAGGCTATGGGGCGACCCGTAATAGGTCCTCACCCTGACCCGCCGTCGCACTTAACTCTTATCCTTGGTCTGACGTAAAATCTTATGGACCGAGAGAGCCTTATATATTTAAGGTCTCGGCAGTTATCAATATTCTTAGGCTCGCAATTTCCATGCTCCAAGCCTACCTTACCGCCTCAAGAACGGTCACGCCCGAACCCGGGCGTGGATCGGTGCCCTACCTGGGCACCCTTCTACCTAACAGACACAAGTAAACTGTGGAATTTAAATAACACCTCTTTTTTTTTAACCAACGTACGTGCAAGGGCAAAGCCGACAAGGCTGCCATATAATATACATAAACAAAAGACACTACACCGTACATGAGTCCAATCCCATATATGAATACAGACCTCTAAGAGTTTTACTGAACTATGACGAGACAAGGCCCCGTCGTACCCATAACTATACAAAAGCATGTACTGAAGGATCTATACCAAAAAGATAAACTCCTGAACAGATGGAGCTATCCAAAAACTCTGAGCAGGGTCCTACACCTGCAGATCACCAAACTGCGTACCTAAACCTGCGGAATGAACGCAGCCCCCCGAAGGAGGTCAGTACGAAGAATGTACCAAGTATGTGAAACAGTAAATACTGTAATGAAATAATGACAGTATAGACAAAGCAGGAGACATGTATGATAGCCAACCTACAGTACACAATACATAAGCAGTCATATCAAGTCAGGGACGCATGCCCTCAAAGTCATTACTAAAATATAACCATGGGTCTCACGCCCATAATATCTGTTATACCCCGTATTTTCAGAGTATGTACGTAAGGACGTACGTAGAAAATTTGAAACTTGTACTAAGGCTTGGCCGAATTAATTTTGTTCACAACACCCGTTTAGAGTCGTTTTTCGACGAAACGTTTTCACAGCTTTCGTAGGGGAATTTCCGGCTATGTCATTTTTAATTTTTGCGGATTTTTCCGAGAGACGAAACGAGTTGGGCCAACAAGAGGGCGCCACTTGGCACCCTCCCATTGGCGGACGTAAGGGCTCGGATTGGACGAAATGGAGAGGTGTAGTTGGTAGGATATTTTGTGTGTTAGTTGGTCAAGGACACATGGGTGAATCTTGGCCCTACACTTGCCTTGCACTTGTCAAGATCTTGGCCATTGGTTGGCCTTCACTTGACCTATAAATACCCCTTCCCTTTGAAGACTTCTTCATCCAAAAAAATCTCTAAGTCTTGAGAGCTCCCCCTCCCCATTTCGTGAGGCCCCCTTGGCCGAGAGTAGCGCCCCCCCTCCTAGTCGTGGGGCCGTGGGGTACCCCCCCCTAGCCTCGTTGCTTTCGTAGAATACCCCCCGGTGTGGTGTAGACATACGCTCAAAAGTATTGTTATAATGCCCAAATGTCCTTAGCCGTATACCTTGTTGTATTCTAAGGTTATACCTATCTGAAAATGCCCGAAATACTATTATACTTAGTCGTCACAAAACCGAAACCCTACGAAAATCTCCATAGTCCGTGGTATTATTGTGTAGAAGTGATTTAGAACTTCTAAGTGTGGTTTAGAGCGTGTTGGAGCGCTCGGAGTTGGAGCTAAACGATTGCCCAAGATCGACTTTAACTAGGATAATTATGGGCTTATCGAGGTATTTATCTTGTCCCTCTATTGTAATTGGAAATTACATATTGTTAGAATATATAGTTGAAGTATACTATATATAGAACTGAACGTAGTTATCGGCAATGTCTTGCGACTTAAGCCCAATTTAAAGAAGAATCTTGAATCGTAATTACATAGGGTGTCAGACATGAGACTTGTGTAGTAGTACCGTGGAGTAGAATTGTACCCGTTAGGGTTAGACGTATAACCCCCCCTGGTTGGCTTGGTAGCCGGCCTCGATAGAGGAGGAGATTTACGCTGTTGCGGGGGGGGGGGGGAGGTGCTGCCGAATTTTCGGTAGAATGTTCTACGATGAGATCTAAATGTTAATAAGCGCCTTGTGGCCTTATAGGTTGAAGTACTACGTGTGGCGCGATCTACTTGGCTTAAGGAGTAGCCGACGGTTGGAAGTACTTGGAGCGTTTTGCTATTAGTCGATACTCGTCGCGAGGTATGTGAACCTCTTCCTATCTCTTCTAGCATGATATGTGTGAACTATGTAGTACGGTAGACGTACATGTGCTAAACGTATTTGATTGGTTTAAAACATAAAGTGTTATAACGGCTTTATGGGAAGTTGGTTATAACAGCTTTATGTTGGTAAGAAAATACTTGTGGTCTTTAAAAGGTAACTGATTTGAACTATAACTGGCTTGTTATGTGTTAATAAAGAACTTGAAGTATTTCAAAAGATGTTTGAATCATTTTGAAAGAAGAAGTAATACTTGGTTTTGAAAAACTTAAGAGTTATACTAGCTTTATGGGAAGTTAGGTATAACGGCTTAAGAATGTTTTACTGATTTCGAAATCGTAATGTATCGACAAACCATCAGCGTTAATAAAAGGAAATGTTTTGACTAATTAAGTATTATTAAAACCAAGAGAAACTTCCATCCGCATGAAGCTAAGATGAGACAAAATGATATTTCCTAGATCACAATTCTTTGTAATAAGATTGTTATAAACAAGAATATCCTACTCACATATAAGACTTATGTTTCTCAGATTGTTTAAAAGAGAATTATATTCTTAAATGAATAAGACTATGAACTACGAAACCTTTCTAAAATAAGAAACGTGAACATTTGAAATTAGGCAAACTTGGACGTTTGGAAAATAATGTTGTTACTTGATTTTACAAAGGTAAGTGTTTTGGTTTATTTAAAAAGACAAATACTCTATTTTATACTACGTATTGTGTGACTTATGTGAAAGCAACGGATCTTTTAAAAGATTTAATGTTTGAAGTACTTTAGGGGTAGATACCCGAACTTGTTAGCTTAAAGTACCTTGTGTGAATAACTTGATTGTGCTGGTTTGAGATAGCCTCGTAAATACTTTCTTGTTGATGTGATAAGTGAAAATGTTAGGAGGCTACGTGTGTTAGTATCTTGTGTGATCGTGATGTAAGGGGGTCATTCTTGTTGTGCTTACGTTGTTAAACGTTAAGCCCGTTGTACTATTATTGCATCACATACCCCTTTGACTTATTATACCGAGGGCTTGCCACCCTTGATGCGGGTCTTTATGGCCTATGCGGTCCTCGTGACTATGCGGAGTGCGGTAGCTCCAGGATTGATCATTCCGGGTGTTTAGCCTGATGCGGGGGATTCCCTATGCGGTCTGTTGAGACTATGCGGTCTTTTGAGACTATGCGGGTTGCGGGAGCCTAGGCGGATACCGAGGTTAGCCGCTTCGACGCGGGTATACCTCAGCGGTGCAGGACCATGATTCGAGGAATACCTCATGCGGGTCCGTGTGTGACCTATGCGGAGCTGCGAGAGTTCCAGGGATAGACGCGCACATTGATATTGCGGGCGAGTGGCCAGCTTCGATCATGTGGTGCGGTCTAGAAAGACCTCGGGATACAGTTTGTGGTATTTTTGGTACTGTGGGTCTTAGTAGTCGGCTATGCCTTCGTACTTGCCCCGTACGGTTTTATTGTGATAACTTTGAGGGCGTGAGTCCCTGACTTGACATGACTGCTTATTTGTTGTGAACTGTAGTTTGCTTATCATACATGTCTCCTGCTTTATAGACTATTATGATTTCATTTACAGTATTTTTAGTTTCACATACTCGGTACCTGTTGTACTGACCTCCTTCGGGGGGCTGCGTTCATGCCGCAGGTAAAGGTACACCAGTCGTTGATCCTCGCTCTTAGGGTCACAGTTCAGCGCTTGGGAAAGCTCCGTTTCTCCGGAGGCTTGTCTTGGTATAGTCCCCTGTTGTTGTAGGTGCTTACATTCAGGGGTATGACGGGGCCCTGTCCCGTCGTTGTTGTCATATCATTCGTAGAGGTCTGTAGTACTGTTGTGGGCAGGGTTTGTAAAAAGGATTAAATTGTTCATGTTGAAAAAGTTGCTATTTACATATATGCCGAAAGGCAAGTTTTTCTCAGATTATTGTTTCATATTTCATAATATGTCTTGTATCATTTTATGTTCCGCTGATTACTCTGATGTTGTATCACTAGGGTGCCCGGGGTAAGGCACCAGTCACGGGCCCGGAATCGGGTCGTGACAATATCAATCATGCCCGTGGATTCCTTCCTCACTGCCGGCAGTCCATGATATAATATATCACCAATAGGCATACATGAACACCAATTCCCACCTGTGTCCAAAATCAGACGCTAAGTAGGAAAACGAACCACGGATGCACTGCATCATAAAAGCGACGGGGCAAGTACGAAGCTAACTACGAGATCGGCTGCGTAATAATCGACGGGGCAAGTACGAAGCTAACTACAGATTCCACTGCTGTCACGAGATATGACCGGCAAGTGCGAAGCTATCTAATGGAGCCTACCGTACCAAAGCGTAATAGAATCGACGGGGAAAGTACGAAGCCAACTACTGATTCACCGGCTAACAATCGACGGGGGCAAGTACGAAAGCTAACTACCAGATCCAGCCTGCGTCACTAAATCTCATGGAGGGCCAATCCATGGAATAAAATATCCCACGTGGTCGCATGCCCCGGAATCCCACATCGTATAAGCATGACCATGGGGTAATACAAACAAATCCGGGAATCTAACCCGCCTCCTGGTCACATGCCCCGGAATCCCACATCGTATAAGCATGTCCAAGGAGTAATACAAATAATGGAAGCATACCCGTGGAATCCCACATCACCGTCGGTACGTCCAAGTAAACTTACAACAAGACAGCCGGCCCTCCAACCGAGAGTCGCGGCAACGTAATAAAACATAATACTTGCACTCAAAGGCTATCACCAGCACACATAGGCAAGTTCATAAAATCTTTAGACTTTCATTTTATAAACTCAAGGCACTTATAGAATAATTATCAATTAAACAAGCCAAAGTACTTATCAAGGCACACATAGAATAATTCTCAATTAAACAAGCCAAAGTACTTATCAAGGCACACATAGAATAATTCTCAATTAAACAATAATGAATTTAAGTCCCATGAGGAGTTAGAGAGATGTTTCTCTCACTAGGCGAAAATGCTCTTAACATTTCTTCCTAGTTGCTCTTCTACGTCTTCCTTCTTCTATGATTTTCATCAACTAATATACTACACGGATTGTTCTTTGATCTAATCCATCCTACGTTGAAGTTTGTGTGTTCATTTCACGCTCACTCTAATTGATTTGTTATAGAGTAAGGTATCTTCCTTATAGCCATGAGAAAGAATACAAAGATTTCAGCCAAAAGAATGAAAGAGATTATTTTGATTGTTCAAGATTACAAGTTACAAGATATGAATTTGAAGTTTGCATTTCCGAGGGGGGCAGCTTCCGGTGATGGCCAGTTTGCATCTCTGAATATTGCGGAATATTCGGGACAGGCGGGTGTTGCTGGGTTAGTAGCAGGTCAGGATGGTGATCTTGGTGTGAAAGAGGGTCATGATGGTGGTATTGGGTTGAGGAAGTAGCTCTTGGTTTTTCCCAACCTTCCGGTGGCAACCTCAACTAGTGTTCCGGTTGAAAAGCTTCACAATGGAGGGTTTACGGGTCTTGACGGATTTCCCAGGTCAAATGCGGGAAAGGTGGGTGGTCACGGGTTGCAGGAGGGTCGTGATGGTGATAAAGGGTTGTGGTTGAAACCCTTGGTTCACCGTTCAATTGTCTTTGAGTCCAAGGGAGCTTTTCCGGCAGGCTCCTTAGAAGTCGGAAAGGCTGCTGCGATTCCGGTAGGCACTCCTGGCTCTGAGGAGATTGCGGATCTTGATGGTGATCCCGGGCCGAAAGTGGGTATGGAGGGTGGACCCGGGGTGCAGGAGGGTGGTGTTGATGTTTAGGGTTTGAGGCTAGAATCCTTGGACCTCCGATCCTTGGTTTCTGAGTGCAAAGAGTTTTTTCCGGCGGCCACTTTGGATGCCAAGGGGTCAACGGGACTCGAGGTTAGTCACGGGTTGACTGCGGGTCAGGTGGGTGGGCATGGGTCTTGGGGAAAGTCTATGGGCCACCAGCCTTTAGTGGTTGACTCCGAGAACTTTTCATTTCCAATTAGCCTTGGAAATGCTAAGGTTGTGGAAGCCGAGGGGTTTTTTAGCCAAAAGAGGTCTAGTAATTTGATACATTCTTTTGTTGCGGATGTCAATGGCACGCCTCATTCATTATGTGCTACAAATTTAATTGCTGAGAGAACCAAGGAAACATCTCATTCAATGGGACATCGAAACTTGAAAAGGGTGAGAACCGAAGAGTCATCTCTCCTAATGAATTCAAAGGTTACGGAAACCAAAGGGGCAGCTCGTCAAAAGAGGTTTAGAAACTTGATGGCTACGGGATTCGAAGGGGCTTCTCTTCAAACGACTTTTGACACTGGTTGGTCTGCGGATCTTGATAGAGATCCCGGGTCAAAGGTGGGTATGGTGGGGGGTCCCGGGTTGCAAGAGGGTCGTGATAGTGGTCATGGGTTGTGGATGGAATCCATGGGTCACGGTATGGAGGGTAATCTTATGAAGGATAAAGGTGTGGCTTTTTGTTGTTTTCCGACTGGCAACATGGAGGTCGGAGATGAAACGGGTCTTGTGGATGATCCAGGGTCGATGGCGGGTCAGGACGGTGGTCATGGGTCAGTATTCATGTCCACGAGGCATCAGTCTAAGGTTGGTGTAGCCGTTGGGACTTCTTTTCCCAAGGACATTGAGAAGGCAAATCTTGCGGTTTCCGAAGCCTCACCCCTTCTCGAGGGAACGTCGGGTCGCATGGGTGGGCATGGGTTAAAGGAGGATCAAGAGGATGGTTCCGGGTCGAAGGAGGGTCAGAGGGGTAGTCATGGGTTGCTGATTGGTCACGTTGGTGGTCGTGGGTCATGGCTGCAGCCTAAGGGTCTTCGGTTAAAGTATGTAGAGACCGATGTTGGTTCATTTCCCATGGTTCTTGGTAGTATGAATCGTGGGGAAGTCGAACAGCCTACCCTTCTAACGAGACTTGGTATTTCGGGGCATTTAATTACTGAGAGAACCAAGGAAACATCTCATTCAATGAGACATCGAAAATTGATAAGGGTGAGAACCGAAGAGTCACCCATTCTAATGAATTCAAAGGTTGCGGAAACCAAAGGGGCACTCTTCAATCAAGTCTTGGAAGATCAACTCATGTGGAAATCGAAGGGACACTCTTTTCCAATTCGCCTAAGATCTCACATTTGGTCTCGGCCAATGGAGCATTCAATGCCAAACGACTTAAGCCATTTATGGCAACCTTTCCCAATAGTGCAATACTCTTGAATTCCCCAACAAATGCATCTAATGCACGTACTAAGCGTGCAAGGAGTTTTAATTCAACATAGGAAACTTAAGCAGGAATCTTTACAAGTCCTTGTCTAGAATCAAAAGGACTTAAAACTATTATGATCTTATCCCCTCTTGTAATGGCACCTTTGAGTGACCACTGCTCCCCTCCCCCATTTCTTGTTTGCATAAACGTTGAGGATTGAGAACCCTCAATGACTGATTGTAGCCATCTTTATTTCCGTTATTAGTAATAATATTTGCATTTACCTAAAAAAAAAAATCTCAATTAAACAAGCCAAAATACTTATCAAGGCACACATAGAATAATTCAATTAAACAAGCCAAAGTACTACGTACGTACATTCTTTTCAAAAGACTCCTTTTTATGTAAAACCCCAAGATACTAACACCCGTAGTATCAAGGTGTGTCTATTTTTCAAAGTAAGTTACTACACTTTTAGAAAACTCATTTCAAAGCTTGAAATCAAGTAACTTCAAATTTTCACAATCTAGGCAACTTATGCTCATTAATCAAAATAGACAACTTTCTTAACCTTCCATAAAGCCGTTATAACCAACTTCCCATAAAGCCGTTATAACCCTTTATGGTTTTAGACATATTCATTCCTTTTATAACCAAGAGACTTATACTATTAAAACCAAGTATCACATACTTACAAATCAAGTTTCTTAACTTTCAAAATACTTCAAGTCTCTTAATATTTATAAAACAAGTTTCTTCTACTTATAAACCTCAAGTAACTCACACCTTTAAAACAAGTTACTTCTCTTAAATCATGTCATTTCTCCTCTTTTAATACAATTAAGTAAATCACTCCTTTAACTCCCCTAAAGTCATTATAACAACCTTAGGTTTTGGAACTAAGGCACTAGCCAAAAGATTTGGAAACCACTTCCTTTTCAAGACTCTATGTACTTTAAGTAAAATACTTTCACTTTTAAGAATCCAAACTTCACTAAGGAAATGAATTATACAACTTACAATTTAAACATCAGAGTACAATCAAGGAAGTACATAGAACAAATTCTATTTTAGGCAATCCAAGTACAATTCAAGGCCGAATTCAATAACCAACATGCCACATTTAAGGCTCAAAACAACAACCAACCAAAGGGAATTACACGCCTTACAATACGTGTAAAATTCCGCCCCACAATTCATACGAAGTAGTTTAACAACCAAGCCATTCTCGGCCAACATATACAACAACACTAAGTCTTTTCCAATTCTTTTCCAATTCCAAGTTCTAAGGTCTAACATGTTATATAGTCATAAACAACTTCAACAACTACAATTTCCTTCTTTATACAACATGCGACGACTTAAACTAATAATCGACTTGAATTGAAATCTTAAGGCTAAGCATGCTAGTTTTCGGATTAGGGTTCCAATAGCCAATATACTTATCCAACTACATAATATATAACTCATGCTTGCTAATATCCATAGCTACAACAATAAGTAAACTTAATTACTAAAACGACAAGAATTATACCTTTACAAGCCCTTAAAATTTCCAAGATTCAAAGTCGCTCCTTAGCAATTCTTAGATCCTTTCCTTTACGCTCCAATCCGCTATTTGAAGCCTTTAGAAGTTCACAGCCAACTTCTCTTCCATTTCCAATCCAAAACTAGGAAAACTACTTAGGTTTTCGCCTTGCGACTAACGTGAAAACGTCGTTTTTACGAAATCTTTCTATTGAGATATCCTTACAATACCCTTAGGGACCTTGGGTTAAAGTCTTATGAATAATGGATCAAAACTACAAATTTTTTGTGTGGGACTTAAGGCAAACCCGAGAGCAACTATAGCAACAAGAAAATGTTGTGAAATTTTCTAAGTGTTGAAGACTAGTCTTGCACTAGTGTAGTGTATATATAACACAATGGAAGTCTTAGATTATAACAAATGTGTGGCTAGGATGAAGAACAATTAATTAATTGGCCAAGTGGACAAGTTGACTAGTCAATAAACTCAAGCTTTGAAGACTTATCTTCCTTGATGGTCAATGACCATTTTACCCTTACTATAATTCGTCCAAGACCATATGTGGGGGTGCCACGTGTCTCCCTTTCATTCGTCCATAAAATTCCGTAACCCTCGTGGGCCCCACAAAATGTAAAATTCCTCGGGTGGGCCCCACGTGACCAAATTCGTAAAAATAAATTTCCATAATGTTAATAAGTTTCATACTCTTCAAATAATACATTTTGAGAATCCAATTCTCAACAACGAACATTTTTCCTTTCCGACGTTCGGAAGATTTTCTGTCGGAAAAACAATTCTTCCTTTCGTACCAATTTCCAAGTCTTGATTCCTTACGTACAGTCTCTTATACATGTCCTGGACTTACGGGGTGTAACATTCTTCCCCCCTTAGAAACATTCGTCCCCGAATGTTCTTAGTCGGTTGTCAAGCTATACAAACTCCGGCACAGTCTCTATACTCTGCCTATCAATCAATACTCCACAAGACCAACAATGTCACACATGGCCACCACATAACATACGTAAACATATCAATGGACCTTCCGTCCGTGGTCCCTTCTCACAATACTCAAAGGTTACAGTCTTCTCAAACACGGGATCCTTAGAGGTTTCTTTATTCTCTTACTTGTCATACTTTCTCGTACTCCTAAACTTAACTTCTCATTCTTAGTATGAAATATATCTCTCTCTTATCTCAAGGTACTTCTTACCCTATCCTCCCATTCACTAGAGGTTCGTCACATAAGCCAAAATATTTCTACTGTACATCCTTCCCTATTGGTCTTACACTGTTATGGGGTAACTACAACTTGTGAACTCTACACAACTATAGTCTCAGTTCACTTTATCATTCTTGTCAACATTCTTAACTTCTCACTTTACTAATCAAAGTATCCCTACCTCTGGGGTACTATCACTTTACAACTCTAGCAATAAAGGGAAAACATATACGCTAGGGCGAAATCTGAATCTATCAATGCACGTATGATTCAAAAGAATCGAAATATACCTGTAACCCCATGCGATGTTGCCTCCTGATCCTGTCCAGTAGTCACGTCCTCTATGCGGTTCGAAGGACCGCCAGAACTATAAACTCCACCCTGACCTCTATCACGGCTGGCTGACATCTGAACACCCTGCCCTGGGGGACGCACAGTTGTGGAGGAAAGGGAACCAACCATCGGCCTCATAGGCTGAGCCACCTCACCGGTGCCCCTTCTAAAAGGACATACCCTCAGTATATGGCCCGGACGGCCACAATAAAAACAAACACCTGTGCCATAACGGCATTTCCCCATATGACGCTTACTACATCGGAAACACTGAGGAAAAAGTGGCCTCGACTGAGAAAATCCTCTGCTCCTCTGAGAACCTCGACCCCTGGAGCTTGGACCGGCTCCTAAATACCTTGTGGGGTCAAATCTCCCACCTGTGGGCTGCGGGTATGTCTTGGGTAGGTGGGACAAATATCTCACTCATTCTTGAAGGCTGCTCGTTCAAAACTCACCGGATAACCAACCGGTCTAGCCCTTCTGTTGATTTCTGCGTTGGCCTCTACCCTCTGTGCACACATGCATCTTGTCAGAATAACCTCCTGATGAAAGCGCACCGCTATCTTGGTCAATAACATAATCGCTTCCTCATGACTCCTATAGTCTTCTCCTAATCGAGAAACTGGAGGCTCGTCTTTGGGGTCTCAAAACTGTGCGAGAAGAACTCGCCGACTGCGGCACAACATCCGGTATACCCTGGGCATAAGCCCTATCAACTCTCTGAGTCTGACTAGTAGCTCCTGCTACTCCTTTGCCCTTCTGGGCGACTGTTGCCCTCCTTGGAGGCATAACTGTAACACAAAAATACGCCAGAGAGGAATTATCTTACTAACACAGCTCTATGGCATGATCTTAGTGTTATACCCCGTATTTCCAGAGTATGTACGTGAGGGCGTACGTATACAAGTTTGAGCCTTAAGTTAGGCTAGGAACGAAAATTTGTGCACAACCCCCGGATAGAATCGTTTTCCGACGAAACGTTTTCCAAACTTTGCGAAGGGAAAATTTCGGCTATGTCATTTATTATTTTTGCGGATTTTTCCGAGAGATGAAATATTTTGGACCAACGGGAGGGTGACATGTGTCACCCTCAAAAGTGGACGGCAAAGGGCTAGCTTGGCACGTTTTTGTGTTGAAGTTTTAGTCAAGGGTTAGGTAGGATATTTTGTAGATATTTTGTGTAGTTGATGAACAAGTGGGGCCCACAAACACTTGTCCAAATCTTGACCCTACACTTGCCCACCACTTGTCTTGATCTTGGCCATTGGTTGGCCTATAAATACCCCCCCTTTGTTGAAGACTTCTTCATCCACAAAATGTTTCTAAGTCTTGAAATCCCTCTCCCCCCTCTCTATAGTTTTCGTCCTCCCCCTTGTGAGGCTTTGGCCGAGAGGTACCCCCCCTACCTTGAGTTGCTCTCGTCCAAATACACCCCCCCTTGGTAGAAAAGTATTCTCCAAGTATAGTTACTATTCCAAAATACCTTGGCCCAAATACCTTGTAGTATTCCAAGGTTATCCCTATACTAAAAGCCCAGAAATACTATTATACTTTCCTTCAGTCACAAAAACGAAACCCTAAGGAAAATCTTCATAGTCGGTTGAAGTATTAAGAAGAAGTTGCGTAGAACTTCTAAGGGTTGTTTGGAGCGGGTTGGAGCGCCCAGAGTAGGAGCTAAACGTCGCTCAGGATCGACATTTAAACTTGGATAATTTTGGGCTTATCGAGGTAAATACTCTTGACCTTCTATTGTAATTGGGAATTACATACTGTAGTAGTATAGAAATGAATATAAGATTCATAGAAGAGAATTGAACTGTAATAGGAGGATATTACAGAAAAGACTTGAACTGAAATCACATCAGAAGAATATTAAAGAAGAAGATTAAATTGTACTTACATAGAATTTGTATTCTGATGAACTTGTGTAGCTTAACGGGTAGGGAAGTGCTGCCCGATTTTCCATAGAATAGAGAACCTACTGCTTAGAATGTTCTACAGAGAAGTCTAGACATTGATAGACTTGTATAACCGTTATAGGTTGAAGTACTGCGAGTAGCGTGTTCTACTTGAGAGGTGGACAAGGCTAGCCGGGTTATAGCCGTGGAGCGTTTTGCTAATTGTCGATAATCGTCGCGAGGTATGTGATTCTTCATATCCTCTGGAGCATGATATTTTAAAGAATATATATATAGTACGGTAGACGTACGTGTGTTAACTGAACGTAGTTTTACGGCAATGTCTCTTGACTTAAGCATGAATAATAAGAATCTTGAAGTATTTCAAGAGAATTAAGAAACCTTTTTGAAAGAAGAGTAATACTTAGTTTTAAAAGCTTAAGAGTTATACTAGCTTTATGGGAAGTTAGGTATAACGGCTTAAGAGAGATAAAAAGAATGATTTATTGATTTTAGAAGTTAAGAGACTTGATCTTAAAAGATAAGAGACTTGACTTAATTGAATTAATATGAGTTTTGTTAAAAAGTGTGAAACCTCATTCGTGAGTAATGAGTACTTGGTTTTTAAAAGGAATAATGTTTTACTAATTTCAGAAATCAGAATAAGTATCGAACAAACCACTGCAGCGTTAATAAGGGAAATGTATTGACTAATTAAGTATTATTAAAACCAGTAGAAACCCCCATCTGCATAGAAGCTAAGATGATACAAAATGATATTACATTTTCTAGATCATGGTTGCTTTAATAAGATTGTTATAAACAAGAATAACCTACTCACATATAAGGCATATGTTTCTCAAATTGTTTTAAAGGAGAATTATATCATTAAGTGATTAAAACTATGAACTATGAAACCTTTCGAAAATGAGAAATTTGAGCATTTGAAATTAGGCAAACCTGAACGTTTGGAAAATAATGTTGTTACTTGATTTTACAAAGGAAAGTGTTTTGGTTTACTTAAAAAGATAGTCACTCTATTTTTATACTACGGGTATTGTGTGACTTTTGTGAAAGAAACGGATCTTCTAAAAAGTTAATGTATGAAGTACTTTGGGGATAAAAACCCGAACTTGTTAACATAAAGTAGAAAGTACCTTGTGTGATTAACTTGATTCTGTTGGTTTGTGATAGCCTTGTAATACTTTCTTGTTGATTTGATAAGTAAACATGTTAGGATGCTACGTGTGTTAAGTATCTTGTGATGTTTGTGTAAAGGGGTTTCCCTTGTTGTGCTTATGTTGTTTAACGATAAGCTGTTATGTTAGTAGTATATCACTCACCTCTTGACATGATCCCGGGGGTTAAGCTGCCCTCCGATGCGGGGTAATACTCAGGCAGTCTGTGTGACTATGATTCGAGGATACCTCATGCGGGTCCAGGGGACCTATGCAGAGCTACGAGAGTTCCAGGTTAGTGTGCGGCCTTTGTGGTCGTGCGGTCTATGTGGCCATGCGGACCGCGAGTCCAGGACGTTGCCGGGGAGTAGCTACCCTCGATGCGGGGAATACCTCATGCGGGCCATTGGAGTGGCCTATGCGGAGCTGCGGGAAGTTCCAGGACTAGACTCGCACATTAGATACTGCGGGCGAGTGGCCAGCTTCGATCATGTGGCGGTCTAGACAGATCTCATGATACAGTTTATGACCTTGTTGGTACTATGGGTTTTAGTAGTTGGCTATGCCTTCGTACTTACCGTCTGATTTTATTATGACACGAGTGGGACACGTGTTCATGTGTGTTCCTTGGTCCTTTTATATCATAGACTGCCGGCAGTGAGGAAGGTATTCCACGGGCATGATTGATGTTGTGGGCGTGAGACCCATAGTTGTATTTGAGTGATGACTTTGAGGGCGTGAGTCCCTGACTTGACATGACTGCTTATTTATTGTGAACTGTAGTTTAGTTATCATACATGTCTCCTGCTTTATATAGACTACTATGATCTCATTTACATTATTTTCAGTTTCACATACTTGGTACCTGTTGTACTGACCTCCTTCGGGGGGCTGCGTTCATGCCGCAGGTAGAGGTACACCAGTGTTGATCCTCGCTCTTAGGATCACAGTTCAGCGTTTGGGAAGCTCCGTTTCCCCGGAGGCTTATCAGTGGTATAGTCCCCTGTCGTTGTAGGTACTTACATTCAGGGGTATAGCGGGGCCCTGTCCCGCAATTGTTGTCATATCATTCTTAGAGGTCTGTAGTACTGTTGTGGGTAGAGTTTGTAAAAAAGATGTAACTGTTCGGATTTAAGCTTTTATATATATATATATATGCCGAAAGGAAACTTTTCTTCAGATAAACATGTGTCTCCTTTACATTGTTTCATGTTGTGTTTTATATTCCGCTGATTACTCTGATGTTATATCACTAGGGTGCCCGGGGTAAGGCACCAGTCACGGGCCCGGGTTCGGGTCCTGACACTTAGAGTGAGAAGAATAGAAACCAACTCCTAAATGTCCTGTAGCCTCCTGTTTATGGGTGTGGCGCGCAACACTCCGATAATCAAGACTCTACTAGACATGGTCTGTAGACATTCTGAGGACTGACTGCTTTGATACCACTCTGTCACGCCCCAAACCCCAGGCCCGTGACTGGTGCCCTACCTGGGCACCCTTCTACCTAACAGACACAAGTAAACTGCGGAATTTAAATAACACCTCTTTTTTTTTAACCAACGTACGTGCAAGGGCAAAGCCGACAAGGCTGCCATATAATATACATAAACAAAAGACACTACACCATACATGAGTCCAATCCCACATATGAATACAGACCTCTAAGAGTTTTACTGAACTATGACGGGACAAGGCCCCGCCGTACCCTTAACTGTACAAAAGCCTGTACTGTGTTCCACCCCGTAAATTCGAGAAGATAAGATAAGTTGACAAACATGTGTTAGACGGATTTTGAGTCTACCTTGGAGTGTTGTACCCCAGTTGTTAAGAGTTTCGAGGTGTTTAAAAGCCTAATATGTAGTTCGTTAAATCTAGATCCCAACACAACAAACCGTTCGTCGATAGGACATCGGAGTCAAAAGTTATGGAAGTTTCAAGTTTGGTGCGCTTGATCGAGCAAAGCGATTTTGGTTCATGGGTACAGTGCAGCGCGGCCGAATGCAGGTCGCGGCGTCGGTTGTCTTGAGGTCCATGGGGTTTCAGCGCGCGGCCGAATGCGATCTGCAGTGCAGCGCCGAATGCTGGAACTTTTCTGGGAAGAGGAAGCAGGCGCAAGGCTAGGATTTTTCGCGATAAAAGGCTGAAATCAGGAGATATTTTGTTAAAAACCTATGGGAGGGTGACAAGTGTCCCTCCCATCCTTTTTTACCAGATTAGGGCCTATTTTAGGGCCAAGTCTTGGAAGACTTGACCATTTCATTTCAAAACCCTTCCATGGAAAACCCTCTCCCTTCTCTCTAGTTTTTTGAAGAAAACCTAGCTTAAGAGGAAACTGTTGGAGCGGCGGCAAGAAGGAAAAGTGTGGGTAAACTTGTGGGAAGCACTGGTGGGCGATTTTGACGGAAAGAGGTGGAAGAAAAAGGGGCTTTTGTGGGCTATTCCTTAAGGTAAAAGTTCCCCTTCTCTTGGTTATGAGTTATACTTGTTTAGTAGTATAGATGTGAGCCTGAGGCTGTTATATTTTAGTAGTATAGATGTGAGCCTGAGGCTGTTATATTTTAGTGGTTTAGAATTGAGCCTAAGGCTGTTATATTGTAATAGTATAGAGTTGAGCCAGAGGCTGTTTTATTTGAATAGATTTGGGTCTTGTTGTCTTGTTGAAACCGAAAATGGCCATGTTAGCCTTAAGATTGTAACTTCAATTGGATTTCTAATTGGGTCGTCGCATGTTGTAAAGGGAGATTGTAGTGTTGAAGATGTCTAGGGCTAGATATCATGTTAGACCTAAGAATTTGGATTGGAAAGAATTGAAAGGAGTTTAGGATTGGTCTATTTTGTATTATTGTGGGGCGTTTGGTTATCGAATTCGACCTTGAAAAAGGTGGCAGGTTAGTAGAAACAAAGGATGTTCTGTCCAAATTCTTCCGTAGAATGTAGGGACCTTGCACTTAGTTATTCTACGTTCGAAGCTAGAGTTTGATAGACGTTTTATGACCCTTATAGGATTGAAGTACTACGGTAGCATATTCTACTTAAGGGCGATAGTACTGTAGAGCATATTGCTAACCGTCGATAATCGTCGCGAGGTATGTGATTCTTCCTATCCTCTTCAGCATGACTATTTGTAAAATATATAGTGCGGTAGACGCACGTGTGTTAAAGGAATTTGATTTCCCTTTTGTGTCTTGACTTGATATGAAGTGTTAAGGGCTTCATTGTGTGGAAATAGTAGTAAAGTCTTATCCGCATTAATGCTTGTACTCGGTGGTTAAAGAATGAGCCCTATTGGTCTCATAAATGTTTATAGTGGTAATTGGTTGGTTTAAAACCTAAAGTGTTATAACGGCTTTATGGGAAGTTTGTTATAACCACTTTATGTAGCTAAAAGAATGGTTTGTTGATTTCAAAAGATAAGAGACGTGACTTGTAATTGACCTAAATGGTGTTGAAAAGTATAAAACCTAATTCGTGATAAATGAATACTTGGTTTTTAAAAGAATAATGTTACAAATTTCGGAAATGGGAATAAGGATCGAACAAGCCAATGCAACATCGATAAAGGAAAGAAGTAATGACAATTAATCATATTAAAACCAGCAGAAACCTCCATCTGCATAGAAGCTAAGATAAGACAAAATAGCATTACATTCCCTAGATCATGGCTGCTCTAATGAGAATTATTGAAATCAAGTTTTGATCTTCTTAAAAATTCCAAAGTAAGGAATTCGATTTTCTAAAAGAAAAGAGACTTAAGAATTGGAAGCGTTTTGTTTTAAAAGAAAGGCATGGTTTTGTCTTGTATTGTTTTAAAACATAAAGTGTTATAATAGCTTTATGGGAAGTTAATTATAACGACTTTATGAAAATAAAGAAATGGTTTCATTATTAGATTTAAAAGGGTAACTTGATTTTGGGAAAAGGGAAGTAACTCGTTTTCAAATATTGAACTCCTTGTGATGGAAAAACATAAGTGACTTGTTTATAAAATGTAGGAGTACCTTGATCCTAAAGGGGTTAAGTACTTGGGTTTTAAATGGTATATTTGACGTTGTGTTAAGAAGTATTTATAGTACCTTGAGTTGTGTGTAACGGGCCTATGCTTGTAGTGATAGCTTTTGTGTGCAAGTGTTGTATTTCTGTGCTACCGCGTCTCTCGTTGGAGGGCCGGCTATCTGGTTGATTGATGGACATACTGACACGTTGGGTAGCCCACGGGTATACTTCCATTAGAGGTGTTATTATTGTTATTTGACTGGACATACTGACACGTTGGGTAGCCCACGGGTATGATTCCACGGTGAGTATTCTCTTGTTAGTTGTTTGGACATACCGACACGTTGGGTAGCCCACGGGTATGCTTCCACATGGATTGTTATCTTGTTGACTCCTTTGGGCATACCGACACGCTGGATGGTCCACGGGTATGGGCCCACTAGGATGGTTCCATGGCCATGCTTATACCGAGGTGAGATGCCGGGGCATGTGGCCATTGTGCGGGTTAAATTCCCGGGTTGTATTTGAGTGATGATTTCATGGGCATGAGTCCCTATCTTGATATGACTGCTTATATGTTGTGGTGCTGTAATTTGGTTATCATACATGTCTCCTGCTTTATATAGACTATTATGATTTCATTTACAGTATTTTTCAGTTTCACATACTTGGTACCTGTTGTACTGACCTTCTTCGGGGGGCTGCGTTCATGCCGCAGGTTGAGGTACATAGCTTGTTGGTCCACTCTCTTAGGATCGATGTTCGGTTCTCGGAAAGCTCCATATCTCCAGAAGCTTGTCCTGTGGTACGGTTCCCTGAAGTAGTAGACTTTTGTATATTCAGGGGCTTGGCGGGGCCCTGTCCCGTCATTATGGTTTCAAATTCTTAGAGATCTGTAGCACTGTTGTGGGCAGGTTTGTAAGGGATGTAACTGTTCAAGTTTTAATTTATGTGCAAAGGTAACCGTTGGGTTAGCCTGCTTTCTTATTTCACTGTTTTCTTTCATGAGTTTTTTTATTTCCGCTGGTTTTCTCTGATGTTGTATCACTAGGGTGCCCGGGGTAAGGCACCAGTCACGGGCCCGGGGTCGGGTCGTGACATACTGAAGGATCTATACCAAAAAGATAAACTTCTGAACAGATGGAGCTATCCAAAACTACGGCGGTCTTACACCTGGATCACCAAATCTGCGTACCTAAACTGCGGCATGAACGGCCGAAGGAGGTCGATCGAAGAATGTACCAAGTATGTGAAACAATAAATCGTAATGAAATCATGGCGATCTAAACAAAGCGAGAGACATGTATGATAGCCAACCTACGATTACACAATACATAGCGGTCATATCAAGTCGGGGACGCGTGCCTCAAAGTCATTACTAAATATAACCATGGGTCTCACGCCCATAATATCAATCATGCGTGGAATCGCTTCCTCAGCTGGCGATCCATGATATAATATATCACAATAGGCATACATGAACACCAAGTCCACTGTGTTCTAAAAGCATGCGGGCAGTAGGAAAGCGAACCACGAGATCGGCTGCGTCATAAAGCGGCGGGGGCAAGTACGAAAGCCAACTACCAGATCCAGCTTGCGTCAACAACTAAGCGGGGCAATCAGCTAACTACGGATCGGCTGTCACGAGATATGGCCAGGGCAAGTGCGAAAGCTATCTCACCGAGCCTCTGTACTAAAGCGTAATAGAAGCGACGGGGGCAAATGCGAAGCCAACTACGGATCGGCGTCGTCGACAAGCGACGGGGCAAGTACGAAAGCTAACTACCAGATCCAGCCTGCGTCACTAAATATCATGGAGGGCCAATCCATGGAATAAAATATCCCACGTGGTCGCATGCCCCGTAATCCCACATCGTATAAGCATGACCATGGGGTAATACAAACAAATACGGGAATCTAACACGCCTCCTGGTCACATGCCCCGGAATCCCATATCGTATAAGCATGTCCAAGGAGTAATACAAATAATGGAAGCATATCCGTGGAATCCCACATCACCGTCGGTACGTCCAAGTAAACTTACAACAAGACAGCCGACCCTCCAACCGAGAGTCGCGGCAACGTAATAAAACATAATACTTGCACTCAAAGGCTATCACCAGCACACATAGGCAAGTTCATAAAATCTTTAGACTTTCATTTTATAAACTCAAGGAACTTATAGAATAATTCTCAATTAAACAAGCCAAAGTACTTATCAAGGCACACATAGAATAATTCTCAATTAAACAAGCCAAAGTACTTATCAAGGCACACATAGAATAATTCTCAATTAAACAAGCCAAAGTACTACGTACGTACATTCTTTTCAAAAGACTCCTTTTTATGTAAAACCCCAAGATACTAACACCCGTAGTATCAAGGTGTGTCTATTTTTCAAAGTAAGTTACTACACTTTTAGAAAACTCATTTCAAAGCTTGAAATCAAGTAACTTCAAATTTTCACAATCTAGGCAACTTATGCCCATTAATCAAAATAGACAACTTTCTTAACCTTCCATAAAGCCGTTATAACCAACTTCCCATAAAGTCGTTATAACCCTTTATGGTTTTAGACATATTCATTCCTTTTATAACCAAGAGACTTATACTATTAAAACCAAGTATCACATACTTACAAATCAAGTTTCTTAACTTTCAAAATACTTCAAGTCTCTTAATATTTAGAAAACAAGTTTCTTCTACTTATAAACCTCAAGTAACTCACACCTTTAAAACAAGTTACTTCTCTTAAATCATGTCATTTCTCCTCTTTTAATACAATTAAGTAAATCACTCCTTTAACTCCCCTAAAGTCATTATAACAACCTTAGGTTTTGGAACTAAGGCACTAGCCAAAAGATTTGAAAACCACTTCCTTTTCAAGACTCTATGTACTTTAAGTAAAATACTTTCACTTTTAAGAATCCATACTTCACTAAGGAAATGGATTATACAACTTACAATTTAAACATCAGAGTACAATCAAGGAAGTACATAGAACAAATTCTATTTTAGGCAATCCAAGTACTGTTATACCCCGTATTTTCAGAGTATGTACGTGAGGACGTACGTAGAAAATTTGAGCCTTAAGTTAGGCAAGTTTCGAAATTTGTACACAACACCCGATTAGAGTCGTTTTTTTAAAGCGTTTCCTGACTTTTGTTGGGAAAATTCCGGCTATGTCATTTATAATTTTTGCGGATTTTTCCGAGAGACGTAACATTTTGGACCAACGGGAGGGTGACAAGTGTCACCCTCACATTGGAAGGCTTGGACGGCAACCATGGCTTGACTTGGACGATTTGGACCACTTTAGTTGGTAGGATATTTTGTGCAAGTTGTGTGGTAGATGGATAAGGTCCACATGGTTGAAATCTAGCCCTACACTTGCTATGCACTTGGCAAGATCTTGGCCATTGGTTGGCCATGGCTTGACCTATAAATACCCTCTAAGTGAAGGCTTTCTTCATCCACAAATTGTTCTAAGTGATAAATCACTTCCCCTCCATCTTGTAGACTCTCGTCCAAGAGCTCCTCTCCCCCTCTCTTGTGAGCTAGCCGAGAGCCTCCCTCCCCTTGGCCAGGGGTACACCCCCTCTAGTGGTGCTAGCCAGTGGGTACCACTAGCCTAGTTGTTTTCGTATAATACCCCGGGTTGTGGTATAGAAATACTCTCCTAGGATTGTTATAATGCCCAAATACCTTATAGTATTCCCAAGGTTACACGCCCAGAAAATACGATTATACTTCCTTTAGCCACAAAACGAAACCTAGAAATCTTCACCGTTGTTGAAGTTGTAAGTAGAAGTTGGTTAGAACTTCTAAGGGTTGTTTGGAGCGCTCGGAGTAGGAGCTAAGCGTTGCTCAGGATCGACTTTATACTTGGATAATTTTGGGCTTATCGAGGTAAACACTACTGTCCTTCTATTGTAATTGGAAATTACATAAGTGTTGAATATATAGTTGTTGTGTACTATATATAGAACTGAACTTAGTATTGTGGCAATGTCTTTTGACTTAAGCCTGAAGAATAAAGAATTGAACAGTAATCACATAGAAGGATAATAAAGAGAAGAACTGAACTGTAATTACCTAGGGCTGTATTACAGTAGACTTATGTAACATTACTGTGTAGTAGAATTGTACGCGTCCGGTTAGACGTGTTAACCCCCCCTGGTTGGCTTGGTAGCCGACCTCGATAAAGGAGGAGATTTACGCTGTTGCGGGAGAGTCTTTGCGAATTTTCTGTAGAAAGATGGGAACTTGTGTTTAAGTTTTAATAGACGTTTGTGGCCTTTATAGGTGAAAGTACTAAGAGTAGCGTATCCTACTCGAGGAGTGGAAAGGGCTAGCAAGGTTGTAGTACTTGGAGCTTTTTGCTTATTGTCGATAATCATCGCGAGGTATGTGAACCTCTTCCTATCTCTTCTAGCATGATATGTGTGAACTATGTAGTACGGTAGACGTACATGTGTTAACTGTGTTTGATTGTTCTTAAAACATAAAGTGTTATAACGGCTTTATGGGAAGTTGGTTATAACAGCTTTATGTAGGTAAGAAAATACTTGGTGGTTTTAAAAGGTAACTGATGTGAATTATAACTGGCTAGTTATAATAAAGAACTTGATGTATTTCAAAAGATTTATAAATCGTTTTGGAAGGGAGAGTAACACTTGGTTTTAAAAGGTTTTAAAAAGAGTTATACTAGCTTTATGGGGAGTTAGGTATAATGTCTTAAGAGAGGTAAAGAAAATGCTTTTCTGATGTTAGAAGTTAAGAGACTTGATCTTATAAGATAAGAGACTTAACTTATTTGTTTTAATATGAATGTTTGTGTGAAACCTCATTCGTGAGTAATGAGTACTTGGTTTTATTTAAAGGGATAATGTTTCTTGATTTGAAATCGGAATGTGTATCGACAGGACCCTGCGGCGTTAATAAAGGAAAATGTATTGAATAATGATGAATTGTATTAAAACCAGTAGAAACCTCCATCTGCATAGAAACTAAGATGAGACAAAATGATATACATTTTCTAGATCATGGCTGCTGTAATAAGAATGTTGTAAACAAGAATAACCTACTCTCACGTGAGACATTTATTACTCAATTGTTCTAAAAAGGAATCAAGTGATTAAGTTTGGAAACTATGAAACCATTTGAAAATGAGAAGCTTGAGTAATTGAAACTAGGCAAACTGGAACTTAGGAAAAGAATGTTGTTACTTGATTTTAAAAAAAGGGAATGTGGGTTGGTCATTCTAATACTACGGGTATCGGGTGACTTTTATAAAAGTAATGGATCTCTTTTAAAAGAACTTAACGTATGTAGTACTTTGGGGTTAAAAACCCGGACTTTGGCATAAAATGAAAGTACCTTGAGTTATTGTGAAACTTGCCTTTGCTTGTTGTTGTGAAACTTGCCTTTGCTTGTTGTTGTGAAACTTGCCTATGTTTGTTGTTGTGAAACTTGCCTATGCTTGTGATGATAGCCTTTGTTGTGCAAGTGTGGTATTTCTGTGTTACCGCGTCTCTCGATAGAGGGTCGGTTGACTTGTTGAGAACTTACTTGGACGTCTTTGGCGGTGATGGAGAATTCCACGGGTATGTTTCCATTTTGATTCTTGTCTTGTTGTTGATGTCACATGGGCATGTCTGCCGTCACGATATTCAGGGCATGCGGCCATGCGGCGGGTTGATTACCGATATATGGTTATTCGCAACATGGGCGTGTCTACCGTCTGATATTCGGGGCATGTGGCGTGCGGCGGGGTTGACCACCATATATTGTTATTGAGGTTACATGGGCATGTCTACCGTCACGATGTCCGGGGCATGTGGCCATGCGGCCTTGTTATTGTGTGTTGCATCATGGACATGTCTACACCGTCACGATATTCGGGGCATGCGGCCATGATGCGAACATGATGGATGTTGTGGGCGTGAGACCCGTAGTTATATTTAGTGGTGACTTTGAGGCGTGAGTCACGACTTGGCTGCTTTTATGTTGCGTCTTGTATTTTGGTTATCATACATGTCTCACCTTTTTAAGCTATTATGATTTCATTCTGATGTTGTGATTTCACATACTTGGTACTGTTGTCTTGACCTCCTTGAAGTGCGTTCATCTGCGGTAGAGTACATCGATCGTGGATCCTCGCTCATAGGATCACGATTCAGCGTATTAGGAAGCTCGTTTCTCGGAGGCTTATCTTTTGGTATGTGTTTCCCTGAGTTGTAGGTTCTTGTACATTCGGGGTATGGCGGGGCCTGTCCGTCATAGTCATTGTAAATCTTAAGTGCATGCCTTTGTTGTGGCGGGGTTTGTAAAAAGGATAAGCTGTTTGGGTTTTTATGTATATCTGAAGGCAAGCTGTTTTGGTTGGCTGTTTATTTATTATATCTCTTGTTTCATGACTCGTGTTTTATTTTCCGTGATTTTCTCGATGTTGTATCACTAGGGTGCGGGGTAAGGCACGATGCGGGCCGGTTGGGCGTTACAAAGTGGTATCAAAGCGATTAGTCCTCGGAAAGTGTCTACGAACCGTGTCTAGTAGAGTCTTGATTATCGGTGTGTTGTGCACCACATCTATAATCGAGGAGGCTATAGGACATTTAGGATTGGTTTCCATTCTTCTCATTACGAGATCGTGCCTTAAAAGGCGTGTTGTAAGTTGGACCCCTCGGCGTGTTTCGTTTTTACGATTATGCCTCTGCGAAAGGCAACGGGGCCCAGAAGGGCAAAGCGGCCAGGAGGCTGCTAGTGGGATTGAGGAGAATGCGAGCGCGAGCGGTCGATACTGAGTAGTGCTTGACGGCAAGTTTTGCGGCGCCACGGCACCAGCGAGTTTAGAGCGCGGCGATGGCTGCTGAGACTCTGATACACGAGCCTCGGTCCAGCGATGCAGGCGGGTGAGATGGGTCACAAGGAGATGGCGATTATTGGCGAGTTGTGGCGAGATATGAGAGATAAGTGGGCCTTGGCGATTCGATTCAGCGGCTTTGTAGTGCGCGAGGCGACAGTTTGAGGCTACGGGATTTCCTTAGTTGTAGCCACTTTGAGTTTCTGGTCGAGTCGGAGGATGATCGCGAGTTCATCCGTCGATTCTGAAGAGATCATGCGGGTGATCAAGGCTTGAGTGATGCAGTGACATTTAGTTCGCATCGGCTGCGTGATACGCGATCGATTGGTTTGACTCGTGGGAGCTTTCGGGAGAGCATGCACTTCCGGCCGTTTGGGGCGAGTTTTGAGGCCTTCGGCACATTTCTTGCCTCCACAAATGAGAGGGCTCGGGTAAACAGTTTTTGATGTTGGCGAAGCGAGCGTCTGATTCGGGAGTATAATGTGGAGTTCGACTCATTGGCGGTATGTTCCGCATTAGTAGCTAGTATGGAGGATCGAGTGCAGATATGTTCTGAGGCTCGATGATTACCTAGCGAGAAAGTTGTTGGTGTTTCTCTTGTGGGCATGGACATTGCCGCATTCGAGCTCATGCACTTGGAGTGCGAGGCGCGGTCGGCAGGTGGACGCTTTCAGCGAGAAGAAGGCCAAGGCGGCCGGATATTTTGGCGACTTTCGGCGGACCGCCTCGGCCAGACTAGTTATGTACCGCCGCCATTGCGAGTGGTCCTCCGCGACGCCGGGACCGCAGGATATTCGGGAAGCGGTCGGGGCTCCCGGGTTTGAATGTTCGAGGAGTAGGGTGTTGGCGGATCGATCACCCTACCTCGGTGTGGTCGATGTGGTAGACCGCATTTCGGAAGTGTCGTAGTACCGAGGAGCTTGTTATTCTTGCGGCCAAGCGAGGCCATATGGCGAAGCGTCCGACTGAGTAGCGGTAGGATAGCCTGAACTACTAGGCGATTCGCGGGCCACGGTAAGTCGCGGTGGAAGTTCGATTTTAGCGGTCCTTGAACGCCTAGTTTCAGTATATCCTTAACCTGTAGATACTTGTATGTATTGATGATTAATGATGTGTTAAGTGTTATGTTTGGATAGCTTTGTGCTAAAATGTGATTTAGAAACACAGTTAGTGAAAAGGGTAAGTCACAGGTAGTGTGAAATGGAAGTGGTAGCTTGACTGTAGAGGTAAGATTGTTCGGATCAAGAAACTAGAGAGTTGGCGTGGCGAAGGGTCGGGTTGAGGCGTGTTGCGTGTCAACCCGTAGTCCGGATGAGGTGGGTCAGCTCTGGGTGGTCCCGCCAGGAGGTAGGGTCACCAGGGTGTTAGGCCCATGTTTTGATGACCATCGTATGAGTTCGTGGATATGTTCGACCAGAATCAGTTCGTGAAGGCCGAGAATGGCCTTAGAGGAAATCGAGGTTAGTAAGATGACCAAGTTTGAGGTAGTGACTCAAGGGTTGGAAAGCGAAGCATTGGCGAAGTGTGGTGCGTGTCTTGGGAAGAGTTCGAGTGTTGAGCAGTGCAGCGAGGTAGGGGAGAAGTGAGCGAGTGTGATCGTTTCTTTTGTGAAATGAAAGTGCGGAGGAGTATATGTTAGACCTTGGTGGGAATTTTTGCGATATGAGGTGATTCCTCGTGGACTTGGGATTTCGTATTTTGTGCATTTGTTAATTCATGGCGGTGTGGCATGATTGTTTTAAATGCGTATAGCGGTGAAGACTATCTTTGGCGCATGTTTGTGTTGAGACTTGAGAAGGAACATTCGGACGAATGTTTCTAAGGAAGAATGTTATACCCGTATTTTGAGTATGTGCGTGAGGGCGTGCGTGAAAATTTGAGCCTTAAGTTAGGCAAGTTTCGAAATTTGTACACAACACCCGATTAGAGTCGTTTTTAAATGAAAGCGTTTCCATGACTTTTGTTGGGAAAATTCGGCTATGTCATTTATAATTTTTGCGGATTTTTAGAGGCGTAACATTTTGGACCAGCGGGAGGGTGACAAGTGTCACCTCACATTGGAAACGGGCGGCAACCGTGAAAGCTTGACTTGGGCGATTTGGACCACTTTAGTTGGTAGGATATTTTGTGCAAGTTGTTTGGTAGATGGATAAGGTCCACATGGTTGAAATCTAGCCCTACACTTGCTATGCACTTGGCAAGATCTTGGCCATTGTTTGGCCATGGCTTGACCAATAAATACCACTCTACGTGAAGGCTTTCTTCATCCACAAATTGTTCTAAGTGATAAATCCCTTCCTCCCTCTTGTAGACTCTCGTCAGAGCTCCTCTCCTCTCTTGTGAGCTAGCCGAGCCTCCTCCCCATGGCCAGAAGGGTACACTCTAGTGGTGCTAGCCGTGGGGTACCCACTAGCCTAGTTGTTTTCGTATAATAATCCTTGTTGTGGTATAGAAATACTCTCCTAGTATTGTTATAATGCCCAAATACCTTATAGTATTCCCAAGGTTACAAGCCCAGAAAATACGATTATACTTCCTTTAGCCACAAAAACGAAACCCTAAGGAAATCTTCACCCGTTGTTGAAGTTGTAAGTAGAAGTTGGTTAGAACTTCTAAGGGTTGTTTGGAGCGCTCGGAGTAGGAGCTAAGCGTTGCTCAGGATCGACTTTATACTTGGATAATTTTGGGCTTATCGAGGTAAACACTCTCAAGTTCTATTGTAATTGGAAATTACATAAGTGTTGAATATATAGTTGTTGTGTACTATATATAGAACTGAACTTAGTATTGTGGCAATGTCTTTTGACTTAAGCCTGAAGAATAAAGAATTGAACAGTAATCACATAGAAGGATAATAAAGAGAAGAACTGAACTGTAATTACCTAGGGCTGTATTACAGTAGACTTATGTAACATTACTGTGTAGTAGAATTGTACGCGTCCGGTTAGACGTGTTAACCCCCCCCCCTGGTTGGCTTGGTAGCCGACCTCGATAAAGGAGGAGATTTACTGTTTGCGGGAAGTCTTTGCGAATTTTCTGTAGAAAGATGGGAACTTGTGTTTAAGTTTTAATGAGCGTTTGTGGCCTTTATAGGTGAAAGTACTAAGAGTAGCGTATCTACTCGAGGAGTGGAAAGGGCTAGCAAGGTTGTAGTACTTGGAGCTTTTGCTTATTGTCGATAATCATCGCGAGGTATGTGAACCTCTTCCTATCTCTTCTAGCATGATATGTGTGAACTATGTAGTACGGTGAGCGTACGTGTGTTAATCGTGTTTGATTGTTCTTAAAACATAAAGTGTTATAACGGCTTTATGGGAAGTTGGTTATAACGACTTTATGTAGGTAAGAAAATACTTGGTGGTTTTAAAAGGTAGCGATGTGAATTATAAGCGGCTAGTTATAATAAAGAACTTGATGTATTTCAAAAGATTTATAAATCGTTTTGGAAGGGAGAGTAACACTTGGTTTTAAAAGGTTTTAAAAAGAGTTATACTAGCTTTATGGGGAGTTAGGTATAATGTCTTAAGAGAGGTAAAGAAAATGGTTTACTGATGTTAGAAGTTAAGAGACTTGATCTTATAAGATAAGAGACTTAACTTATTTGTTTTAATATGAATGTTTGTGTGAAACCTCATTCGTGAGTAATGAGTACTTGGTTTTATTTAAAGGGATAATGTTTCTTGATTTGGAAATCAGAATGTGTATCGACAGGACCAACTGCGGCGTTAATAAAGGAAAATGTATTGAATAATGATGAATTGTATTAAAACCGGTAGAAACCTCCATCTGCATAGAAACTAAGATGAGACAAAATGATATACATTTTCTAGATCATGGCTGCTGTAATAAGAATGTTGTAAACAAGAATAACCTACTCTCACGTGAGACATTTATTACTCAATTGTTCTAAAAAGGAATCAAGTGATTAAGTTTGGAAACTATGAAACCATTTGAAAATGAGAAGCTTGAGTAATTGAAACTAGGCAAGCGGAACTTAGGAAAAGAATGTTGTTACTTGATTTTAAAAAGGAATGTGGGTTGGTCATTCTAATACTACGTGTCGGGTGACTTTTATAAAAGTAATGGATCTCTTTTAAAAGAACTTAACGTATGTAGTACTTTGGGGTTAAAAACCCGGACTTTGGCATAAAATGAAAGTACCTTGAGTTATTGTGAAACTTGCCTTTGCTTGTTGTTGTGAAACTTGCCTTTGCTTGTTGTTGTGAAACTTGCCTATGTTTGTTGTTGTGAAACTTGCCTATGCTTGTGATGATAGCCTTTGTTGTGCAAGTGTGGTATTTACGTATTCTGGCGTCTCTCGATAGAGTCGGTTGACTTGTTGAGAACTTACTTGGACGTGCTGGCAGTGATGGAGAATTCCACGGGTATGTTTCCATTTTGATTACTGTCTTGTTGTTGATGTCACATGGACATGTCTACACCGTCACGATGATAGGGCATGCGGCCATGCGGCGGGTTGATTACCGATATATGGTTGTGCGCAACATGGGCGTGTCTACACCGATCTGATTCCGGGGCATGTGGCCGTGCGGCGGTTGACCACCCGATATATTGTTATTGAGGTTACATGGGCATGTCTACACCGTCTGATTCGGGGCATGTGGCCACGCGGCCTTGTTATGTGTTGCATCATGGACATGTCTACACCGTCACGATTAGGGGCATGCGGCCATGATGCGAACATGATGGATGTGGTGGGCGTGAGACCCATAGTTATATTTGAGTGGTGACTTTGAGGGCGTGAGTCCCTGACTTGGCTGCTTTTATGTTGCGTACTGTACTTTGGTTATCATACATGTCTCCCCTTTTTAAGCTATTATGATTTCATTCTGATGTTGTGATTTCACATACTTGGTACTGTTATCGACCTCCTTGAGGTGCGTTCATGCCGCAGTAGAAGTACATCGATCGTGGATCCTCGCTCATAGGATCACGATTGGCGTATTGGGAAGCTCCGTTTCTCCGGAGGCTTATCTTTTGGTATGTGTTTCCCTGAGTTGTAGGTTCTTGTACATTCAGGGGTATGGCGGGGCCCTGTCCCGTCATAGTCATTGTAAATCTTAGAGTGCATGCTTTGTTGTGGCGGGGTTTGTAAAAAGGATAAGCTTTGGGTTTTTATGTATATCTTGAAGGCAATCGTTTTGGTTGCTTTGTTTATTTATTATATCTCTTGTTTCATGACTCGTGTTTTATTTTCCGCTGATTTTCTCTGATGTTGTATCACTAGGGTGCCCGGGGTAAGGCACCAGTAACGGGCCCGGTTCGGGGCGTTACAAGTACAACCAAGGAATGGATCATTTAAGGAGTAGGACATACTTTCTTTACCATACGGAATCATGCTAGAAGAGGAGATAGTTCACATACCTTTTCGGCTAAATCCACAAGCTAAGCCGAATACGCCGTACGTAGAATTGTCAACCTATAATGGCCACAACATGACTATCAATTTCTATTTTCTAACGTAGAATAATACTAAGTATACGGTCTCTTATTCTACGGAAAATCGGGCATCACTTCCTTTGTTTCTACATACTTTGCCACCTTTTTCAAGGCCAAATTCAATAACCAACACGCCACATTTAAGGCTCAAAACAACAACCAACCAAAGGGGATTACACGCCTTACAATACGTGTAAAATTTAGCCCCACAATTCATACGAAGTAGTTTAACAACCAAGCCATTCTCGGCCAACATATACAACAACACTAAGTCTTTTCCAATTATTTTCCAATTCCAAGTTCTAAGGTCTAACATGTTATATAGTCATAAACAACTTCAACAACTACAATTTCCTTCTTTATACAACATGCGACGACTTAAACTAATAATCAACTTGAATTGAAATCTTAAGGCTAAGCATGCTAGTTTTCGGATTAGGGTTCCAATAGCCAATATACTTATCCAACTACATAATATATAACTCATGCTTGCTAATATCCATAGCTACAACAATAAGTAAACTTAATTACTAAAACGACAAGAATTATACCTTTACAAGCCCTTAAAATTTCCAAGATTCAAAGTCGCTCCTTAGAAATTCTTAGCTCCTTTCCTTTACGCTCCAATCCACTATTTGAAGCCTTTAGAAGTTCACAACCAACTTCTCTTCCATTTCCAATCCAAAACTAGGAAAACTACTTAGGTTTTCGCCTTGCGACTAACGTGAAAACGTCGTTTTTCCGAAATCTTTCTATTGAGATATCCTTACAATACCCTTAGGTACCTTGGGTTAAAGTATTGTGAATAATGGATCAAAACTACAAATTTTTTGTGTGGGACTTAAGGCAAACCCGAGAGCAACTATAGCAACAAGAAAATGTTGTGAAATTTTCTAAGTGTTGAAGACTAGTCTTGCACTAGTGTAGTGTATATATAACACAATTTAAGGCTTAGATTATAACAAATGTGTGGCTAGGATGAAGAACAATTAATTAATTGGCCAAGTGGACAAGTTGACTAGTCAATAAACTCAAGCTTTGAAGACTTATCTTCCTTGATGGTCAATGACCATTTTACCCTTACTATAATTCGTCCAAGACCATATGTGGGGGTGCCACGTGTCTCCCTCTCATTCGTCCATAAAATTTCGTAACCCTCGTGGGCCCCACAAAACGTAAAATTCATCGGGTGGGCCCCACGTGACCAAATCCGTAAAAATAAATTTCCATAATGTTAATAAGTTCCATACTCTTCAAATAATACATTTTGTGAACCCAATTCTCAACAACGAACATTTTTCCTTTCCGAAGTTCGAAAGATTTTCTGTCGGAAAAACAATTCTTCCTTTCGTACCAATTTCCAAGTCTTGATTCCTTACGTACAGTCTCTTATACATGTCCTGGGCTTACGGGGTGTAACAAAACGGGTACAAAAACTTCTCATAATACCATAATCGTGTCGTCTTGATCACAACAACCATTACTTACTCTATACGGACCTCATCTGTACAATTCTCTTAAGCCTACCACGTAGCTTAATATATTAACATGGTATTCCATTAAGTTCCTTAACATGACTTCTTAAGGGTTCACTACCCTATCAGACAACTCATTCTTCCCCAATTATCTCAAAATAAAACATAAGACCTTGGCGAGAATTCATTAACTGTTCCATACCTTCCCGGTATCTAGTTAGTCTTTACCAACTCCTGGTAATCTAAAATCATTCTAGGCAACACGCGTCTGACCCTCATACATAACTCCGTATAGATGTATGTCACAATACCAACTATACTATAATCATTACCAACTTGGATACGCAATCTACATAGTCCTTCCTGGGTCACTGCTGCCTTTCTCGTAGTTGCAATCAACATAACTCGTTAGGGAGAGACGACCCTAACAACACAGCTCTATCGCACGATCTCAGAGTGAGAAGAATGGAAACCAATCCTAAATGTCCTGCAGCCTCCTGATTATAGATGTGGTGCGCAATCGATAATCAAGACTACTAGACACGATGCAGTAGACACTTTCCGAGGACTAACTGCTCTGATACCACTTTTGTCACGACCCGACCCCGGGCCGCGACTAGTGCCCTACCTGGGCACCCTTCTAATCATACAACATAATAAACTGCGGAAGATAAATAACACACTTCTTTTCTTTTTTTTAAACTAAGGCCAAGCCGATAAGGCTGCCATAATCATAAAAATTACCCGAAAGGGTCTACACTGTTTAACAATGTAAAAAAAACAACTCTGATCCACCTTACGGATGAATACAGACCTCTAAGATTTGAACAAATACTATGACGGGACAAGGCCCGTAGTACCACGAATATACATAGCCATGACAACTCGGAACATTGGAGCCGTCTCAAAATCTTTGAATCGGGATCCTAAGCTCGCGGATCCACAATCGTAATACCTAAACTGCGGAAATGAGCGGCCCGAAGAAATTCGATAACAGTGCGAATATGGAATGGAAATAAAGTCTGAAAATAGGTCATAAGCGTACAAAAGAATAGCGAGGCAAGTATAAAAATACATACGAGATCCTGTAGTGTCATTACCACTCATGAACTTAATTGCACATCATTATCTTTTCCATTCCATTAAGAGTTATAGCCAAATCTTACGTACATACTTAGGAGAAATCATTAAGTTCATTACCATATAACTTACTTATCCTTCATAACATAATCCGGCCATTTATGGAGGGGCGAAATACTACGACCCGATGCGGGGCGCGATCAAATCACACAAATATCAAAGCGTGCCCGTGGAATCCCCATCACCGCCGAAGCGGTCATAAGTGTAACATATAACCATGTGGCGCGCGTGGCATCCTACCTCACGGCGTACACACATACAATACATATATATCTCTTGCCGTGGAATCTCACATCATCTGCCAAGCGGTAGTAGGTGTAACATATAACCATGTGACGCGCGTGACATCCTACCTCACCGTCGTACACATATACAACATATATATATATATATAACGTGGCGCGTGCCGGAATCCCTCATCGTATAAGCATGGCCATAACGTGCCCTCGGCATCCCTCATCGTAGGTGCAGGTCTTCATGGGGAGCTAGCTGTTATACCCCGTATTTCCAGAGTATGTACGTGAGCGCGTACGTATTATAATTTGAGCCTTAAAGTTGGCTAGTTTCGAAATTTGTACACAACACCCGATTAGAGTCGTTTTTCGACGAAACGTTTCCACAGCTTTCGTAGGGAAAATTCCGGCTATGTCATTTATAATTTTTGCGGATTTTTTCCGAGAGACGAAACATTTTGGACCAACGAGAGGGCGACACTTGTCACCCTCTAATTGGAGCACTTGAGGCGTCCTCTTGGACGATTTGGCCTTGGCTTTTAGTCAAGGGTTAGGTAGGATATTTTGGTGGTAGATGGATAAGGTGTACTTGGATTAATCTTAGCCTTACACTTGCCTAACACTTGGATGGATCTTGGCCATTGGTTGGCCTTTGCTTGACCTATAAATACCCCTCCATGTTGATGAACTTCTTCATCCAAAATTGCCTAAGTCTTGAAAAATCTTTCCCCCTCCCTCTTGCTTACTTTCGTCCGCCACACTACCCCCCCCCCTAGCCTTGTTGTCTCGTATAAATACCCCCCTTTTGTGGTATAGAAATACTCTCCAAGTATTGTTATAATGCCCAAATACCTTGGCCCAAATACCTTGTAGTTTTCCCAAGTTACACTTTTACAAGCCAGAAAATACTATTATACTTCCCTCGATCCACAAAACGAAACCCTAAGTAAATCTTCACCCGTAGTTGAAGTTATAAGTAGAAGTTGGTTAGAACTTCTAAGGGTTGGTTGGAGCGGGTCGGGCGCGGAGTAGGAGCTAAACCTTGCTCGGGATCGACATATAAACTCGGATAACTTTTGGGCTTATCGAGGTAAACATTCTTAACCTTCATTTGTAATTGGAAATTACATGTTGTAGGAGTATATAGTTAAGTATACTATATATAGAACTGAACATAGTTGTGCGGCAATGTCTTTTGACTTAAGCTGAATAATACTTACAGCGATGTCTTGCGACTTAAGCTGAATTTAAAGAGAAGCGAGCGTAATTACATAGGGGTGTATTCAGATGACTTGTGTAACATTCTTGTGTAGTAGAATTGTACGTCAGGTTAGGCGTGTTAACTTCCCGGTTGGCTTGGTAGCGGCCTCGATAGATGAGAGATTTACGCTGATTGCGGGGAAGGTCTTTGCCGAATTTTCTGTAGGATATTCTCCCTTGAGATCTAAATGTTAATAGGCGCCTTGTGGCCTCTATAGGTTGAAGTACTACGTATGGCGTGATCTACGGCTTAAGGAGTGGAAGCGGTTTGAGGTACTTGGAGCGTTTTGCTATTAGTCGGTAATCGTTGCGAGGTATGTGAACCTCTTCCTATCTGTTCTAGCATGATATGTGTATAACTATGTAGTGCGGTAGACGTACATGTGTTTAATGTATTTGATTGGTTTGAAACATAAAGTGTTATAACGGCTTTATGGGTAGTTGGTTATAACGACTTTATGTAGGTAAGAAAATGCTTTGTGGTTTCAAAGTGGTAACCGATTTGACTTATAACGGATTTGATGTGTAGTAATAAAGAACTTGAAGTGTTTCAAAAGACCTTTTGAAAGAAGAGTAATACTTGGCTTTGAAAACATAAGAGTTGTACTAGCTTTATGGGAAGTTAGGTATAACGTCTTAAGAGTGATAAAAGAATGGTTTCTTGATTTTTAGAAGATAAGAGACTTGACTTAATGGTATTAATATGAATTTTGTTAAAAGTGTGAAAACTCATTCGTGAGTAATGAGTACTTGGTTTTAAGAGGAATAATGTTTTCTTGATTTGAAATCGAATGAGTATCGACAAACCACCGCGGCGTTAATAAAGGAAAATGTATTGAATAATGAAGTATGGTATTAAAACCGGTAGAAACCTCCATCTGCATAGAAGCTAAGATAAGACAAAATGATATTACATTTCTAGATCATGGTGCTTAATAAGATTAATTATAAACAAGAATAACCTACTCACATATAAGACATATGTTTCTCAAAATGTTTAAAGGAGAATTATGTTTTAAAGGATTTAAAACTATGAACTACGAAACCTTTTCTAAAATGAGAAACTTGAGCTTTTGAAATTAGGCAAACTTGAACGTTTGAAAAATAAGGTTGTTACTTGATTTTACAAAGGAAAGCATTTTGGTTTACTTAACAATGTTAGTCACTCTATTTTTATACTACGGGTATCGGGTGACCTTCGTAAAAGAAATGGATCTTTAAAAGGAATTTAACGTACGTAATACTTTAGGGTTAAAATCCGGACTTTGACATAAAATGAAAGTACCTTGATTTGTGTATAACTTGCCTATGCTTTTGTTATGAAATTTGACCATGTTACGTGTGATAGCCTTGTTGTGCAAGTATTGTGTTCCACTCAACTACCGGTTCATCCGGGAATGTATTTCACTTGACTACCGGTTCATCCGGGAATGTATTTCACTTGACTCTACGGTTCATCAGGAATGTATTTCACTTGACTCTGGTTCATCCGGAATGTATTTCACTCGACTCTGGGTTCATGGGATGAGCAGGAATGTATTCCACGTTTCTATATTGGGTCCATAAGATGGGCGAGACACATTATCGTATCACATGATTTGTACCTAGGCTGCCGCGGTGAGGAAGAAGTTCCACGGGCATGAGGATGACTTTGAGGCGTGAGTCACGACTTGACATATGGCGCTTTTATGTTGTGATCGTAGTTTGGTTATCATACATGTCTCCGCTTTATATAGACTATTATGATTTCATTCTGATATTTTCTGATTTCACATACTTGGTACTGTTATCTTGACCTCGCCCGGAAGTGCGTTCATCTGCCATGAGTAAAAGGTACATCGATGTCGATCCCGCTTATAGGATCACATTTGGCGTGTTGGGAAGCTCCGTTCCTTGGAGGCTTATCTTTTGGTATGTTACCACGAGTGCAGTAGATTCTTATACATTCGGGGTATGGCGGGCCCTGTCCGTCATAATTTATTGTAAAAATCTTAAGTGCATGCTTTGTTGTGGCGGGGTTTGTAAAGGATAAGCATTGGTATTTATGTATATATGATGAAGGCAATTGTTTTGGTTGCCTGTTTATTATCTTTTCTCTTAATTCATGTTCATGTTTTTATTTCGCTGATTTTCTCGATGTTGTATCACTAGGGTGCGGGGTAAGGCACGATCCACGGGCCGAGTTGGTCGTGACAAAAGTGGTATCGAGCGATTAGTCCTCGGAAAGTGTCTGACCGTGTCTAGTAGAGTCTTGATTATCGGTGTGTTGTGGACCACATCTATAATCGTGAGGCTGCGAGGCATTTAGGATTGGTTTCCATTCTTCTCATTACGAGATCGTGCCTTAGAGGCGTGTGATAAATTGGACCCTCTGGCGTATTCCTTTCCTTTACGATTATGCCTCCGCGTAAAACCTGAGCCGAATGGGCAAGGCGATCGAGGCTGTTAGTGAGATCTGAGAAGAAGCGCGAGCGGTCGATGCACTGAGCGATGCTTCGACGGCGGGTTTCGCGGCGCCGCCCGGCACCAGCGAGTTGAGCGCGGCGGTGGCTGCTGAGACTCTGATACACGAGCCTCGGTCCACGGCTGGAAGCGGATGAGATAAGTACAAGAGATGGCGATTCGGCGAGTCGTGGCGAATATGAGATAATTTGGATCACGGCGATTCCGGCCCGATGCACCCGTAGTTCACCCCGGCGACGGTTTGAGGCTACGGGACTTTCTAAGTTGTAGCCCGGATGTTCTATGGATCGAGAGCGAGGATGACCCTCGGAGTTTATCAAGCGACTCTGGATCGTAAGTGATCCGAGTCTCGAGCGAGTCGGTGGTATTGGGTTCGCATCAGTGCGTAATCTGCGATTGGTAGTTTGATTCGTGGGAGTTGTCGGGAAGAGCATGCACTCGGCCGTATGCAGGGCTTTTCTTGCACATTTCTTGCCCCACAAATGAGGAGGCTCGGTAGCGGATTTTTGGCGTTGAGGCGGGGCAGGCGGGCGGTTAGAAGTACAATGTGAGTTCGACTCGTTAGCTCGGTATGTTCCAGTAGTAGGCGATATGGAGGGCCAGTACACCGCTACGTCACCGGGCTGGATGATTACTTGGCGAGCTTGTGCGGGAGTAGCTCTTGGGGCATGGACATTTGTTATACCGTATTTCAGTATATGCGTGGGGCGTCGTAGAAAATTTGAGTTTGTGCCTTAAAGTGCTTGGCGAATTTTATTTGTGCATAACACCGGTTAGAGTCGTTTTTCGCGAAAGCGTTTTCCACGACTTTCGTAGGGAATTTCGGCTATGTCATTTTTAATTTTTGCGGATTTTTCCGAGAGGCGTAACATTTTGGACCAACGAGAGGCGACTTGGCACCCTCTCATTGGTGGACTTAGGCGGTAAAGCTTGGACGATTGGGGTTGGTTTTGTCAAGTAGTAGGTAGGATATTTTGTGTGCAAGTTGGCTAGGTACACATGCCCTAATCTTGGCCTTACACTTGCCTAGTACTTGGCTAAATCTTGGCCATTGGTTGGCCTTCACTGACTATAAATACCCCTCCTTTGATGAACTTCATCATCCAAAAATCTCTTAAGTCTTGAAAGCTTCTTCCTCCCTTTGTGTAGTGTAGTGGCGAGAGCCTCCTCCCCTTGGCGAGAGCCCTTCCCCCTAGCCTAGTTGCTTTAGTATAATACCCCTCTCTTGGTAGAAATACTCTCAAAGTATTGTTATAATGCCCAAATTACCTTAGCCATATACCTTGTAGTATTCTAAGGTTATACCTATACAAAAGCCGAAATACTATTATACTTCCGTCGATCACAAAACGAAACCCTAGGAAAATCTCCATGGTTAGTTGGAGTAGTAAGTAGAAGTTGGTTAGAACTTCTAAGGGTTGTTTGGAGCAGGTTGGACCCGCGGAGTTGGAGCTAAGCGATTGCCCGGGATCGACTTTATACTTGGATAATTATGGGCTTATCGAGGTAATTATCTTGTCCCCTATTGTAATTGGAAATTACATGATTGTGAATATATAGTTGAAGTATCCTATATATAGAAGCGGCGTAGTTATCGGCAATGTCTTTTGACTTAAGCTGAATAATACTTACGGCAATGTCTTGCGACTTAAGCTGAATGTAAAGAAAATCTTGAGCAGTAATTACATAGGGTTGTATTACGATGAACTTGTGTAGTAGTAGTGGAGTAGAATTGTGCAGATTAGGGTTAGTTTATAACCACACGGTTGGCTTGGTAGCCAGGCCTCGATAGAGGAGGAGATTTCTGTTGCGGGGAGAGTCTTTGCCAAATTTTTGTAGAATGTTCTCTGAAGAGACCTTATGTTAATAAGCGCCTTGTGGCCTTATAGGTGGAAGTACTATGCGTGGCGCGATCTACTTGGCTTAGGGAGTAGCGGCGGTTTGAGGTACTTGGGCGTTTTGCTATTAGTCGATAATCGTCGCGGTATGTGAACCTCTTCCTATCTCTTCTAGCATGATATGTGTGAACTATGTAGTGCGGTAGGCGTCACGTGTGCTAAATGTATGTGATTGGTTTAAAACATAAAAGTGTTATAACGACTTTATGGGAAGTTGGTTATAACGACTTTATGTTGGTAAGAAAAATACATGTGGTTTTAAAAGTCTTGATTTGAACTATAAGCGGCTTGTTATGTGTTAATAAAGAACTTGAAGTATTTCAAAGATTTTGAATCATTTTGAAAGAAGAAGTAATACTTGGTTTTGAAAAACTTAAGAGTTATACTAGCTTTATGGGAAGTTAGGTATAACGGCTTAAGAATGTTTTCTTGATTTGGAAATCGAGAATGTGTATCGACAAACCACTGCGGCGTTAATAAAAGGAAATGTTTTGACTAATTAAGTATTATTAAAACCAGTAGAAACTTCCATGCATAGAAGCTAAGATGAGACAAAATGATAATTCCTAGATCATGGTCTTTGTAATAAGATTGTTATAAACAGAATATCTACTCACATATAAGACTTATGTTTCTCGGATAGTTTTAAGAATTATATTCTCAAATGAATAAGACTATGAACTACGAAACCTTTCTAAAATGAGAAACTTGAACATTGGAAATTAGGCAAACTTGATCATTGGAAAGAATGTTGCTACTTGATTTTACAAAGAGAAGTAATTGATTTACTTTAAAAGGATAGTCACTCTATTTTTATACTACGTATTGTGTGACATTGTGAAAGTAACGTATCTTTAAAGAGTTAATGTATGAAGTACTTTGGGGATAAAAACCCGATTTTGTTAATCATATAGTAGAAGGTACCTTGTGTGAGCAACTTGATTGTATTGGTTTGTGATAGCCTTGTAATACTTTCTTGATTGCGTTGATAAGTAAGCGTGTTGGGATGCTACGTGTGTTAGTATCTTGTGATGTTTGTGTGAAGGGTTTCCGCTTGATTGTGCTTATTAACTATCGATCGTTATGATAGTATTGTGGCATTCATCTCTTGAGATGATTAGGGTTGCGCCCTCCGTCTGGGGTAGACTTCGTAGTCGATGGACCTATGATTCGAGAATACCTCATGCAGTCGGGGCCTATCGCGAGCTCACGAGTTCGAGTTAGTGTCGTCCTTTATGGGCATGCGGTCCATGTGGCCGTGCGGTGCGAAGTCGGGGCGATCTTGGGAGTAGCTACCCTCGATGCGGGAATACCTCATGCGGGCGATGAGATTGGCCTATCGCGGGTGCGGGAGTTCGAGTTAGACGCGTGCATTGATCTGCGGGCAAGTGGCGGCTTTGATCATGTGGCGGTCTGAGCGGATCTTATGATCTGATTCATGACCTTGTTGGTGCGTAGGTTTTTAGTAGTCGGCTATGCCTTCGTACTTACCGTCTGATTTTATTATGACACAGTAGGACACGGTGTTCATGTGTGTTCCTTGGTGCTTTTTATCATATGCCGGTAGTGAGGAAGGTATTCCACGGGCATGATTGATGTTGTGGGCACGAGACCCATTGTTATACTTGAGTGATGACTTGAGGCGTGAGTCCCTAACTTGACATATTGCTTTGTTGTAAAGCGTAGTTTGGTTATCATACATGTCTCTGCTTTATATGATGCTATGATTTCATTTCTGATATGTATTTTGATTTCACATACTCGGTTTTGTTATCGACCTCGCCCGAAGTGCGTTCATCTGCGAGTTGAGGTACACCGATCGTTGATCCTAGCTCTCGAGTCACGATTTTGGCGTTTGGGAAGCTCCGTTTCTCGGAGGCTTATCGGTGGTATAGTCCCTGTCGTCGTAAGTGTTTACATTCGGGGTTTGGCGGGGCCGGTCGCCATTGTTGTCGTATCATTCTTAGAAGTGCATGTAATCTTGTTGTGGCGGGGTTTGTAAAAGGATTAAACTGTTCATGTTGAAAAAGTTGCTATTTATATATATACTGAAGGTAACCGTTTTTGGTTAGCCTGTCTTCTTATTTCACTGTCTTATTTCACTGGTTTCATGTATTGTCTTTATGTTCCGCTGATTACTCTGATGTATGTCTACTTGGGTGCCCGGGGTAAGGCACGATCCACGGGCAGGTTGGTCGTGACAAAAGTGGTATCGAAGCGATTAATCCTCGGAAAGTGTCTACTGAACCGTATCGATGGAAGTCTTGATTATCGGTGTGTTGTGCACACGATAATCAGGAGGCTATAGGGTATTTAGGATTGGTTTCTATTCTTCTCACTCTGAGATCGTGCCTTAGAGCTGTGTTGTAAGTTGGACCCTCTGACGAAATTCTTTCCCTTACCGTTATGCCTCCGCGTAGGGCAACCCGGGCCCAGGAGGGCAAGGCAGCCGAGAGAGTTGCGAGTAGAGTTCAGAGGGTTGCGAGGGCACAAGCCCAATCTTTACCTAGGGTAGTGCTTCATTCGGGGATTTCTGCGGCGTCGCTGCTAGCGAGTTTAGTACGACGGCAGTTCCCACTGCGGCCATGATATTTGAACTTTCAGTTCCACGACCGGGAACCGTGAATATAGAGTGCAAAGAGGCGACCCTGTTACTAGCTATAGATTTGGCTACCAGAGAGTATACCGATGTACCGCGAGTCTTGAGGACTATCTAAAAGAGGGTTGTGCAAGAGTAATTCTTGATTAGGCTTGAGCATGGCACTGTGAAGCGGGCTTATGCGCGGCGAGGCGATGTAGAGATCGACGGGTTAACGAAGGGCGATAGAAGAGGGCGAGCGGCAAGGTCCTTTGGTAACTTCGGCGAGTCGTCTCGCGGCCGAGTTAGATATGCACCTCGCCCGGTCTGAGTGGTCTTCCACGATTTCGGGGCGTTCGGGGTGTGCGGGAGTTGGTCGAACTCGGGGCTTCCGGTTCACGGTGTGTGAGCGTCATCGAGGAATGTCATCTTTTAGGTTGGTACTTGTTGTACTATGGCCGTCGAGTGCAGTGTCGAAGAGTGTCCTTGTAGGAGGACTTAGCCTTGAGATCGGTGGGTAGTTCGTCATCTCCCTTAGCTATCGCCTACAGGCGAGTTTGATTAGAACGACTAAGGGAGTGAAGCGATGAACATAGATCTATCCTTAACCCTCTAGAGTTTTGTATAGGTGATAAGGTGAGTATACCTTAGGTGCTATGTTCGATAGCGATGTGTTAGTTGTGATTTGAAATCATGGTTGTTTAGCAGAGTAAGATTTTGGGGATAGAAAGTGTGAGCCTTAGAGCTTTATACGTAGAGACCTTAGAGGTGAGGCCATCTCGAGAAAAAGGTGTAGTGTTATGTTTGACCCTTATCGGGTGCATAGTGCACGTGAGTTATGTTGGGACAGTCCCTAGTAGTGTGGAATGAAAGAGGGTAGTTGAGCTAAGAAGACCGCTGGGTTTTCGTAACGTGATTAGTGAGATTGTTCGGTTCGGGAGCTAGTATGATGCGCGTTGCGGGTCGGGTTGAGGCCACGTTGCGGGTCAACCGCGGCGGGTTTGGTGGTGGGGTCGGTTGTGGTGGTCCCGCCTTGTGGTAAGTCACGAGGTGTTAGGCCCGTATTCGATTAACCAGTCTGAGTTCGTGGATGCGTTCGGCCGGTGGTGGTCGATGGGGCAGCCCATCGTGTTCTTCGTTCGGGACCGTTTACTGGTGTGTTGAGTTATCGAAGGGTTGAAAGGCTGCGCGGGTGCCTACCTTCACCTTATGTCGAACGGTGAAGCCCGGTTGTGGCTATTTACGTCTTCTAAAAGTTTACGAGCGGGGTTAAGAACTTCGGTGAGTCTCGAGAATCGCGTCGCCCTCGGGCGGTCGTGGATTTGAGGTAGTCGTGGGGATTGTTGTCTCTGTGGAGGAAGTGTTTAAGCTACCATTTCGGTGTTCGGATATCGCTTTGTGAAGCCTTGTAGGGCGGAAGTGTAAATTGTCGATCGATTGGTTCGATGTTGGCAAGGTTGATTAGTTGGTTCAGCTTGTTCCGGCCTTGTGGATAGTCGCGAAGCTTGTCTAGAAGAAGTTACGGCGGCTCGGAGGAATTGTGCGGATAATCGGCGGCGCTTAGAGTTCGAGTTGTGGTCGGTCTTCTTGAAGGTACCACCGGGTTGGGTGTGGCGAGTTTGGAATACTGAGAGGAACTTAGCGAGTTACTTTGGGCCGCACGAGTTCATGTGAAGAATAGGCGGGTTGCCTATATGTTAGCTTTTGCCGTCCGACTTAGGAGGCATGCGTCCGATCTTTCGTATTGTTATGATCGGGAAAAGTATCGGAGATCCATCAGTGTTCCACTTAATGATGACCACGTTAGAGATAGTAGCCGAGTTTTGGAAGCGGCCGTATCGAGAATGTGGTAAGAGTTCGAGTGTCACGACATCCTCGGGATCGCAGCGACCGGTACCATTTGTTAGTCGTCGGAGCAAGGCTCGCGACAAAGTGACAAAGTGGTATCTCTGACGAGTAAGGAGAGAAGTGAGCATGTATGGCGGCATTGATGTGATCATTTCTTTTGTAAAGAGAAGGTCTGGAAGTATATTTTAGACCCGGTGAGAAGTGTTTGTGGTTATGTTAGAGGTGTTTCCTCGTGGACTTGGATGGAGGTATTTTTCTTGGGTGTTTTAGTGGCGGATGTGGCGAGTTTGTTTTTAAGTATAGTAGTGAAGACTATCTTGGCGCGTTGTTTGAGACTTAGAAGGAACATTCGGGACGAATGTTTCTAAGGAAGGAGAATGTTATACCCGTATTTCAGTATGTGCGTGGGGCGTGCGTAGAAAATTTGAGTTTGTGCCTTAAAGTGCTTGGCGAATTTTATTTGTGCATAACACCGGTTAGAGTCGTTTTTTAAATGACGTTTTCCACTTTCGTAGGGAATTTCGGCTATGTCATTTTTAATTTTTGCGGATTTTTAGAGAGGCGTAACATTTTGGACCAACGAGAGGCGACACTTGGCACCCTCTCATTGGTGGACCAGAGGCGGTAAAGCTTGGGCGATTGGGGTTGGTTTTGTCAAGTAGTAGGTAGGATATTTTGTGTGCAAGTTGGCTAGGTACACATGCCTAATCTTGGCCTTACACTTGCCTAGCACTTGGCTAAATCTTGGCCATTGGTTGGCCTTCACTTGACCTATAAATACCCCCCCCCTTTGATGAACTTCTTCATCCAAAAATCTCTTAAGTCTTGAAAGCTTCTTCCTCCCCCTTTGTGTAGTGTAGTGGCCGAGAGCCTCCCACTCCCCTTGGCGAGAGCCCTTCCCACTAGCCTAGTTGCTTTCGTATAATACCTCTCTTGGTAGAAATACTCTCAAAGTATTGTTATAATGCCCAATTACCTTAGCCATATACCTTGTAGTATTCTAAGGTTATACCTATACAAAAGCCGAAATACTATTATACTTCCGTCGGTCACAAAACCGAAACCACTAGGAAAATCTCCATGGTTAGTTGGAGTAGTAAGTAGAAGTTGGTTAGAACTTCTAAGGGTTGTTTGGAGCGGGTTGGACATGCGAGTTGGAGCTAAGCGATTGCCCGGGATCGACTTTATACTTGGATAATTATGGGCTTATCGAGGTAATTATCTTGTCCTATTGTAATTGGAAATTACATGATTGTGAATATATAGTTGAAGTATCCTATATATAGAATCGAGCGTAGTTATCGGCAATGTCTTTTGACTTAAGCTGAATAATACTTACGGCAATGTCTTGCGACTTAAGCACGAATGTAAAGAAAATCTTGTTGTAATTACATGGGGTTGTATTCTGATGAACTTGTGTAGTAATCTAGTGGAGTAGAATTGTACCGTTAGGGTTAGTTGTATAACCCCACTGGTTGGCTTGGTAGCCGGCCTCGATAGAGAGGAGATTTCTGTTGTTGCGGGGAGGTCTTTGCCGAATTTTACGTAGAATGTTCTGAAGAGACCTTATGTTAATAAAGCGCCTTGTGGCCTTATAGGTGGAAGTACTATGCGTGGCGCGATCTACTTGGCTTAGGAGTAGCCGGCGGTTTGAGGTACTTGGGCGTTTTGCTATTAGTCGATAATCGTCGCGGTATGTGAACCTCTTCCTATCTCTTCTAGCATGATATGTGTGAACTATGTAGTGCGGTGAGCGTACGTGTGCTAAATGTATGTGATTGGTTTAAAACATAAAAGTGTTATAACGACTTTATGGGAAGTTGGTTATAACGACTTTATGTTGGTAAGAAAATACATGTGGTTTTAAAAGTCTTGATTTGAACTATAAGCGGCTTGTTATGTGTTAATAAAGAACTTGAAGTATTTCAAAAGATTTTGAATCATTTTGAAAGAAGAAGTAATACTTGGTTTTGAAAAACTTAAGAGTTATACTAGCTTTATGGGAAGTTAGGTATAACGGCTTAAGAATGTTTCTTGATTTGAAATCGAATGTGTATCGACAAACCACTGCGGCGTTAATAAAAGGAAATGTTTTGACTAATTAAGTATTATTAAAACGGTAGAAACTTCCATCTGCATAGAAGCTAAGATGAGACAAAATGATAATTCCTAGATCATGGTCATTGTAATAAGATTGTTATAAACAAAATATCCTACTCACATATAAGACTTATGTTTCTCGGATAGTTTTAAGGAATTATATTCTCAAATGAATAAGACTATGAACTCTGAAACCTTTCTAAAATGAGAAACTTGAACATTGGAAATTAGGCAAACTTGATCATTGGAAAGAATGTTGCTACTTGATTTTACAAAGAGAAGTAATTGATTTACTTTAAAAGGATAGTCACTCTATTTTATACTACGAGTATTGTGTGACATTGTGAAAGTAACGTATCTTTTAAAGAGTTAATGTATGAAGTACTTTGGGGGATAAAAACCGATTTTGTTAATCATATAGTAGAAGGTACCTTGTGTGAACAACTTGATTGTATTGGTTTGTGATAGCCTTGTAATACTTTCTTGATTGCGTTGATAAGTAAGCGTGTTGGGATCTACGTGTGTTAGTATCTTGTGATGTTTGTGTGAAGGGTTTCCTTGATTGTGCTTATTAACTATCGGTCGTTATGATAGTATTGTGGCATTCATCTCTTGAGATGATTCGGGGTTAAGCGCCCTCCGTCACGGGGTAGACTTCGGTGGTCGATGGACCTATGATTCGAGAATACCTCATGCAGTCCGGGCCTATGCGAGCTACGAGAGTTCGAGTTAGTGTCGTCCTTTATGGGCATGCGGTCCGTGTGGCCGTGCGGTGCGAAGTCGGGGCGATGCGGGAGTAGCTACCCTCGATGCGAGAATACCTCATGCGGGCGATGAGATTTGCCTATGCGGGCTGCGGGAGTTCGAGGTTAGACGCGTACATTGATCTGCGGGCAAGTGGCGGCTTTGATCATGTGACGGTCTAGACAGATCTTATGATCTGATTCGCTGACCTTGTTGGTGCGTAGGTTTTTAGTAGTCGGCTATGCCTTCGTACTTACCGTCTGATTTTATTATGACACGTAGGACACGGTGTTCATGTGTGTTCCTTGGTGCTTTTTATCATAGGCTGGCGGTGAGGAAGGTATTCCACGGCATGATTGATGTTGTGGGCACGAGACCCGTTGTTATACTTGAGTGATGACTTGAGGCGTGAGTCCTAACGACATGGCGCTTTGTTGTAAAGCGTAGTTTGGTTATCATACATGTCTCTGCTTTATATAGCGCTATGATTTCATTTCTGATATGTATTTTCATTTCACATACTCGGTTTTGTTATCTTGACCTCGCTCGCCCGAAGTGCGTTCATGCCGCGAGTTGAGGTACACGATCGTTGATCCTAGCTCTCGGTCACGATTTCAGCGTTTGGGAAGCTCCGTTTCTCGGAGGCTTATCGGTGGTATAGTCCGCCGTCGTAAGTGTTTACATTCGGGGTTTGGCGGGGCCGGTCCGCCATTGTTGTCGTATCATTCTTAGAAGTGCAGTAATCTTGTTGTGGGCGGGGTTTGTAAAAGGATTAAAGCGTTCATGTTGAAAAAGTTGTTATTTATATATATCTGAAGGTAACCGTTTTTAGTTGCTTTGTCTTATTTCACCGTCTTATTTCACTGGTTTCATGTATTGTCTTTATGTTCCTGATTACTCGATGTATGTCTACTTGGGTGCGGGGTAAGGCACGATCCACGCCCGGGTTCGGTCGTGACAACATTGCCCGTCTGGCTCATGCACTAGGATGTGAGGCACGGAGAGGTCGACGGAATGGCCGAGATCGTGAGAAGGGCGAACAACATGGTCCTTGGTAACTTTCAAGGCGGACCGCCTCGTGGCCGATCTAGTTATGTACCTCCACCGATGCAGTGGTCCCCGCGATCTTGGGGCGTTCGGGGTATTCGGGGCTGGTGAGCTCGGGGCTTAGTTCCACGGTATACGTGAGTGCTAGCCGCCGGGATTCATGTCCCCTCGGTGTACGATGTGGCAAACATCATCGGGAATGTCGTCTTTTTGGTGCTTGTTTCACTGCGGCCATCGAGGCCATGTGGCGAGCGTGCTTATAGGAGATGCGCGGCAGCGCGGCCTGCGGATCGATGGCGAGTTCATCGCCTTACGATTATGCGCCTGCGCAGGACTTATGATTAGAGTGGGCGGTAGCTTCAGGTATATCCTTAACCCTCTAGAGATTTGTATGCATGATTGATGACCTTATTATTGTGTGCTACGTTCGGATAGCGTTATGTTGGTTATGAGTTAGAAAGCTTGGCTAGTTGAAAGGATATGAATGGGGGTATGGAAAGTGTGAACTTTAAAATATTTCATGTTGAGACCTTAGATGTAAGGTCATCTTGAATAAAAGATTTTACGGTTAGTCCTTGTTGAAATACTTGGTTTGCGTATAAATGTATTGTGTGATAAGTCCAGGTTGGGTAAATGAAAGTGGTATCTTTCTGATGTGATTTAGCAAGGTTGTTCGGATCGAAGCGAGAGAGTCGGCGTGTGAGAGGCTCGGGTTGAGGGCGTGTTGCGTGTCAACCCGTGGCCGGAATGAGGTGGGGTCATCTGCGGGTGGTCGCCAGCGGTAGGTCACGAGGTGCTAGGCCCAAGTTTAGATGACCATCGTATGAGTTCGTGGATATGTTCGACTGGCGGATCGTGAAGGCGGAAGTGGCCTTAAGGAAGATTGAGGCTAGTAAGATAACCAAGTTGGAGGTGGTGACTCCAGTGGAAAAGCGAAGCGTTGATGGAAGTGTGGTGCGGATACTAGAAAAGTTCGAGTGTTAGAAGGGTACAACGAGATAGGGAGAAGTGATCGTGTGTGATCATTTCTTGTGAAGGGAGAAGGTGCGAGGGATGTATATTTTAGACCTCAGGGATCGCATGCAGTCCGGTACCATTTGTTGGGTCGCCGGAGTGACACTAGAACCTCGCGGCAAAGTGACAAAAATTTGTGATGTTAGAGGTGTTTCCTCGTGGACTTGGATGTAAGTATTTGCGGGTGTTTACGTGGCGGTGTGGCGTTGACAACTGTTAGAAGAACTTTATCGTTATCCGTCTTGAGAAGGAACATTCGGGCGAATGTTTCTAAGGAGGAGAATGTTATACCCGTATTTCGAGTATATGCGTGGCGCGTCGTATTATAATTTGAGCCTTAAAGTTGGCTAGTTTCGAAATTTGTACACAACACCCGATTAGAGTCGTTTTTGACGAAGCGTTTCCACGACTTTCGTAGGAAAATTCCGGCTATGTCATTTATAATTTTTGCGGATTTTTCCGAGAGGCGAAACATTTTGGACCAACGAGAGGCGACACTTGTCACCTCTAATTGGAGCACTTGAGGCGTCCTCTTGGGCGATTTGGCCTTGGCTTTTAGTCAAGGGTTAGGTAGGATATTTTGGTGGTAGATGGATAAGGTGTACTTGGCTTAATCTTAGCATTACACTTGCCTAACACTTGGATGGATTCGCCATTGGTTGGCCTTTGCTTGACCTATAAATACCCTCCATGTTGATGAACTTCTTCATCCAAAATTGCCTAAGTCTTGAAAAATCTTTCCCTTCCTCTTGCTTACTTTCGTCCGCCACACTACCCCCTTGAGAAGCCTTGGCCGAGAGGTCTACACCCCCCCCCCTAGGCTTGTTGTCTCGTATAAATACCCCTTTTTTGTGGTATAGTAATACTCTCCAAGTATTGTTATAATGCCCAAATACCTTGGCCCAAATACATTGTAGTATTCCCAAGGTTACACTTTTACAAGCCCAGAAAATACTATTATACTTCCCTCAGTCACAAAAACGAAACCCTATGTAAATCTTCACCCGTAGTTCAAGTTATAAGTAGAAGTTGGTTAGAACTTCTAAGGGTTGGTTGGAGGCCGGAGCGCACGAGTAGGAGCTAAACCTTGCTCGGGATCGACATATAAACTCGGATAATTTTGGGCTTATCGAGGTAAACATTCTTAACATACATTTGTAATTGGAAATTACATGTTGTAGAGTATATAGTTAAGTATACTATATATAGAACTGAACATAGTTGCGGCAATGTCTTTTGACTTAAGCTGAATAATACTTACGCAATGTCTTGCGACTTAAGCTGAATTTAAAGAAGAGAACCGAATCAGTAATTACATAGATCAGTATTCATGAGACTTGTGTAACATTACTGTGTAGTAGAATTGTACACGTCCGGTTAGACGTGTTAACCCCAGTTGGCTTGGTGGCGGCCTCGATAGAGAGAGATTTACGCTGTTGCGGGAGGTGCGAATTTTCTCGTAGGATATTCTCCATTGAGATCTAAATGTTAAGCGCGCATGGCCTCTATAGGTTGAAGTACTACGTATGGCGTGATCTACTTGGCTTAAGGAGTAGCCGACGGTTTGAGGTACTTGGAGCGTTTTGCTATTAGTCGATAATCGTCGCGAGGTATGTGAACCTCTTCCTATCTGTTCTAGCATGATATGTGTATAACTATGTAGTACGGTAGACGTACATGTGTTTAATGTATTTGATTGGTTTGAAACATAAAGTGTTATAACGGCTTTATGGGTAGTTGGTTATAACAGCTTTATGTAGGTAAGAAAATGCTTTGTGGTTTCAAAGGGTAACTGATTTGACTTATAACGGATTTGATGTGTAGTAATAAAGAACTTGAAGTGTTTCAAAAAGACCTTTTTGAAAGAAGAGTAATACTTGGCTTTGAAAACATAAGAGTTGTACTAGCTTTATGGGAAGTTAGGTATAACGTCTTAAGAGTGATAAAAAGAATGGTTTACTGATTTTTAGAAGATAAGAGACTTGACTTAATAGTATTAATATGAATTTTGTTAAAAGTGTGAAAACTCATTCGTGAGTAATGAGTACTTGGTTTTAAGAGGAATAATGTTTTACTGATTTCGGAAATCAGAATGAGTATCGACAAACCACTGCAGCGTTAATAAAGGAAAATGTATTGAATAATGAAGTATGGTATTAAAACCAATAGAAACCTCCATCTGCATAGAAGCTAAGATAAGACAAAATGATATTACATTTCCTAGATCATGGCTGCTTAATAAGATTAATTATAAACAAGAATAACCTACTCACATATAAGACATATGTTTCTCAAAATGTTTAAAGGAGAATTATGTTTTAAAGGATTTAAAACTATGAACTACGAAACCTTTTCTAAAATGAGAAACTTGAGCTTTTGAAATTAGGCAAACTTGAACGTTTGGAAAATAAGGTTGTTACTTGATTTTACAAAGGAAAGCATTTTGGTTTACTTAACAATGTTAGTCACTCTATTTTTATACTACGGGTATCGGGTGACCTTCGTAAAGAAATGGATCTTTAAAAGGAATTTAACGTCGTAATACTTTAGGGTTAAAATCCGACTTTGACATAAAATGAAAGTACCTTGATTTGTGTATAACTTGCCTATGCTTTTGTTATGAAACTTGACCATGTTACGTGTGATAGCCTTGTTGCAAGTATTGTGTTCCACTCAACTACTGGTTCATCCGAATGTATTTCACTTGACTACCGGTTCATCCGAATATATTTCACTTGACTACCGGTTCATCCGAATGTATTTCACTTGACTACCGGTTTATCCGAATGTATTTCACTCGACTAGGTTCACGGGATGAACCGAATGTATTCCACACGTTTCTATATTGGGTCCATAAGATGGGCCGAGACACGTTATCGTATCACATGATTTGTACCTAGATCGGCGGTGAGGAAGAAGTTCCACGTACGGAGGATGACTTTGGCGTGAGTCCACGACTTGACATGATCGCTTTTATGTTGTGGAATCGTAGTTTGGTTATCATACATGTCACCTGCTTTATATAGACTATTATGATTTCATTTACGATTTTCTGATTTCACATACTTGGTACTGCATCGACCTCCTCGGGGCTGCGTTCATGCCGCAGGAAAAACGTACATCGACTGTCGATCCCCGCTTATAGCATCACATTTCAGCGAGTTGGGAAGCTCCGTTCCTTCGGAGGCTTATCATTTGGTATGTTACCACGAGTCCAGAGATTCTTATACATTCAGGGGTATGGCGGGGCCCTGTACCGTCATAGCTGTTGTAAAATCTTAGAGTGCAGTAATCGCTTGTGTGGTTTGTAAAAAGGATAACTGTTCGGGTATTTATGTATATATGATGAAGGCAACTGTTTTGGTTGGCCTGTTTATTTATCTTTTCTCTTAATTCATGTTCATGTTTTTATTTCCGCTGATTTTCTCTGATGTTGTATCACTAGGGTGCCCGGGGTAAGGCACCAGTCACGGGCCCGGGTTCGGGTCGTGACACTAGCCCATGGAGTAATAATATAACATGCCCCCGGAATCCCTCATCGTGGGTACATATCTTCATGGGGAGCTAGCCCATGGAGTAATAATCGTACATAGCATGGTCGCATGCCCCGGAATCCCTCATCGTATAAGCATGGCCATGGGTAATAAAACAAATCCGGGAATCTAACCCGCCTCCTGGTCACATGCCCCGGAATCCCACATCGTATAAGCATGTCCAAGGATCAATCATAATGGAAGCATACCTGTGGAATCCCACATCACTGTCGGTACGTCCAAGTAAACATACAACAAGACAGCCGACCCTCCAACTGAGAGTCACGACAACGTAAACATATAATACTTGCACTCAAAGCTATCACAAGCAAACATAGGCAAGTTCATTAAACCTTTAGACTTCCATTTTTATAAACTCATGGCACTTTCGTTTCACACATAAAAATCCGGGAATTTAACCCAAAGTACTACGTACTTCCATTCTTTTCAAAAGGTTCCTTTTCATATAAAACCCCAAGATACTAACACCCGTAGTATCAAGGCTTGTTTACATTTCACATAAGTCACTACACTTTTAGAAATACGTTTCTCGGCTTCTAAATCAAGTGACCCTTATTTTAAAACTTTAAGCAAGGGATACCTTTAAATCAAAATACCCTTCCTTATGTCAAGTTACTCCCTTACTTACATTATTAGAGGAAACCATTCTCTTAACCTTTAATAAAGCCGTTACAGCCAACTTCCCATAAAGCCGTTATAACCCTTTATGGTTTTAGACAATTTCATTCCTTTTTCAACCAATAGACTTATACTTTTAAAACCAAAATACTTCAAGTCTCTTAACTTTAGAAATCAAGTTTCTTAACTTTTAAATCTCAAGTAACTCACACCTTTTAAAACAAATTACTTCCCTTAAATCATGTCATTTCTTCCTTTAAGAATCAAGTTTCATTACTTGAAAATAAAGTCTCTCAACCTTTTAGGAGTCAAAGGTTCATAGTCTTAAAACTTCATAACGTAAATTCTTTAAGTGAAGTACATATGCCTTATGTGTGTGAGTAGATTATACTTGTTTATAACGATCTTATTAAAGCAGCCATGATCTAGAAAATGTAATACAATTTTTGGCTTATCTTAGCTTCTATGCAGATAGAGAATTCTACTTATTTTAATATAATTTATCGTCATTACATTTTCCTTTATTAACGCTGCAATGGCTTGTTCGATACTTATTTTCATTCATGCCGTAAATTAGCCAAGTCAACTTGGCTCCAAATACCTCCTAACGACTCTTACCAACATCCCCCATAAGACTTGGTAAGAACTTAGGATAACTTAGACATAACCCTTACGTAGAATAAATCAACATACATACTTCTTAACTTCTAAGAGTAGAAGGAATCATGAAATAATACCACATGTATATTCCATACATAGAATCATGTCTAAAGAAAGAAGAGGTTCACATACCTCGCGACGATTATCGACAAGTAGCAAAATGCTCCAAAGTACTTCAACCTTGATAGCTATTACATCCTTCAAGTAGAATACGCTACTCGTAGTACTTCAACCTATAATGGTCATAAAATGTCTATTAACCTCTAGCTCCGAACGTAGAATATTCTAAGTACAAGGTCACTAAATTCTACGGAAAATCGGGCAGCACTTCCTTTGTTTCTACATAATTTGCCACCTTTTTCAAGGCCTGTTACACCCCGTAAATTCAAGAAGTTAAGATAAGAACATACCAAGGAATATAAGATTTGAAAGTGGAAAGATAAGTGGACAAACATGTGTTGGATGGATTTGTAGTCTACCTTGGAGTGTTGTACCCTAGTCGTTAAGAATTTCTAGGTGTTTAAAAATCCTAGTGAGTAGTCCGTTAAATCTAGATCCCAACGCAACAAACCGTTCGTCGATAGGACATCGGAGTCAAAAGTTAGGGAAGTTTCAAGTTAGGAGCGCAGTCAGGCAAAACAAATAGCTGTTCAGGGTACAGGCGCCAGGCCGGAATCAGGTCGCGCGCGATTGTACCGGAGTCCGCGGGTAGCCGCGGCGCCGGAATGCTGGAACTTTTCGGAAGTGGAAGCGCCACGGCACCGGAATAAGTTTTAATGCTTGTTATATTTTAGTAGTTTAGAAATAAGCCTGAGGCTGTTATATTTTAGTAGTTTAGAAATGAGCCTGAGGCTGTTATATTTGAATAGATTTGGATCTTGTTGTCTTGTTGAAACCGAAAATAGGCATGTTAGCCTTAAGATTTTAACTTCAATTTGGTTACTAATTTAGACATCACATGTTGTAAAGGGGGATTGTAGTTGTTGAAGATGTCTAGGGCTAGATATCATGTTAGACCGAAGAACTTGGATTGGAAAGAATTGGAAAGGGGTTTAGGATTGGTTTATTGTTGGCCAAGAATGGCATGGAAATTATTGGTTTATTCTGTATTATTGTGGGGCGGAATTTTACACGTATTGTTAGTAGAAACCAAGGAAGTGTTGTCCGATTTTCCGTAGAATGTAGGGATCGTGCACTTAGTTATTCTACGTTCGAAGCTAGAGATTGATAGACGTTTTATGACCCTTATAGGATTGAAGAACTACGGTAGCATATTCTACTTAAGGGGGGAAAGTACTGTGGAGCATTTTGCTTATTGTCGACAATCGTCGCGAGGTATGTGATTCTTCATATCCTCTTCAGCATGATTATTTGTGAAATATATAGTGCAGTAGATGCACGTGTGTTAAAGAAATTTGATTTCCCTTGTTGTGCCTTGACTTAATATGAAGTGTAAAGGTCTTGATTGTTTGAAAGAGTAGGAAAATCTTATTCGTTAGTAATAAGTACTCGGTGGTTAAAGAATAAGCCCTCTTGGTCTCATAAGGGCTTATAGTTGTAATTGGTTGGTTTAAAAACATAAAGTGTTATAACGGCTTTATGGGAAGTTTGTTATAACCACTTTATGTAGGTAAAATGATGGTTTGTTGATTTCAAAAGATAAGAGGCTCGACGTATAATTGACCTAAATGGTGTTGAAAAGTGTGAAACCTCTTTCGTGAGAAATGAGTACTTGGTTTTTAAAAAGAATTATTGTAATCAAGTTTTGATTTTCTTAAAAATTCCAAAGTAAGGAACTCGATTTCTAAAAGAAAAGAGACTTAAGAATTTGAAGTGTTTTGGTTTAAAAGAAAGGCATGGTTTTGTCTTGACTTGTTTTAGAACATAAAGTGTTATAACAGCTTTATGGGAAGCTAGTTATAACGACTTTATGGAAAATAAAGAAATGGACTCATTATTGGATTTATAATGGTAACTTGATTTTTGGGAAAAGAGAAGTAACTTGTTTTCAAATATTGAACTCTTTGTGATGGAAAAACATAAGTGGCTTGGTTATAAAAGGTAGGAGTACCTTGATCTTAAAGGGGTTAGATACTTGGGGTTTAATGGTATACTTGACGTGTGCTAAGAAGTGGTTAAAGTACCTTGAGTTGTGTGTAACTTGCCTATGCTTGTTGTGATAGCCTTTGTTGTGCAAGTGTTTGATTGTGTGCTACCGAGCCTCTCGATGGAGGGCCGGCTATCTGGTTGATTGATGGACATACTGACACGTTGGGTAGCCCACGGGTATGCTTCCACTATATCGATCCTCTTGGACATACTGACACGTTGGGTAGCCCACGGGTATGCTTCCATTAGGAGTGTTATCTTGTTATTTGTCTGGACATACTGACACGTTGGGTAGCCCACGGGTATGAGTCCACAGTGAGTATTATCTTGTTATTTGTCTGGATATACTGACACGTTGGGTAGCCCACGGGTATGCTTCCACAGGGATTGTTATCTTGTTATCTCTTTTGGGCATACCGACACGTTGGATGGTCCACGGGTATGGGCCCACTAGGACGGTTTCAGGCCATGCTTATACCGAGGTGAGATCTTGCCGGGCACGCGCCATTGTGCGGGTTAAATTCGGGTTATATTTGAGTGATGATTTCACGTGTGAGTCCTCGATCGACATGATCGCTATATGTTGTGAATCGTAGTTTGGTTATCATACATGTCTCTCGCTTTATATAGACTATTATGATTTCATTTACGATTTTTCGTTTCACATACTTGGTACTGTTGCATCGACTTCTTCGGGGCCGTTCATGCCGCAGTTGAGGTACATAGCTTGCTGATCCACACTCTTAGGATCGTGTCGGTTCTCGAAGCTCCATATCTCCTAAGCTTGTCTGTGGTACGGTTCCTCAAGTAGTAGACTTTTGTACATTCAGGGCATGGCGGGCCCTGTCCGTCATTATGGTTTTAAAATTCTTGAGGTCCAGTAGCACTGTGGGCGAGTTTGTAAGGATGTAATCGTCAAGTTTTCATTTATGTACAAAAAGGTAACCGTGGGTTAGCCTGCTTTTCTTATTTCACTGCTTTTTCTTTCATGAGTTTTATTTTCCGCCGTTTTTCTCTCGATGTTGTATCACTAGGGTGCTCGGGTAAGTGTCACGACCCATTCGGCCGTGGATCGTGCCTTACCGTGCACCCAAGTAGTCATACATCGTAGTAATCACTGAATATAAAAACAAGACATGAAACAGTTGTAAATGAGACACGCTTTATGTGAGAAAATGTCGTCTTCGGCATATATATATAAACATAGTTTTGCGATTACATCCCAACTGCATAATAGGACTACAGACTTAAGAAGATAAACAACTAGGGCGGGATAGGGCCCCGCCATACCCTTAATGTACACAACTATATACAACAACCGGGAGATCATACCCAAAAGTCGAGCCTCCGGAGAGGATGGAGCTCCTGACACCAAAGCAAAGAGATCCTAAGGATGTGGATCTAGCACCTGCTTGCCCTTACCGCGCATGAACGCAGCCCAAGGAGGTCGATAACAGTACCAAGTATGTGAAATCAGAAAGTACTTAAATGAAATCAAAGCATTTAAAACCATTTGCAAATACAATCGCCAATTGCTCATAGTGCCACATCACAAACAAGAACAATAATAGGTAAATCAGAATGTGTCTTTTCTAGGCCGCGAATGATCGGCAAGGCCAATCGCCCATAGTATCATTATGCGTGCCTAATCACGACTTCCGCACCGCATAGGTCACACATGCACCGCATGAGGTATTCTCGCGACGGGGTAGCTAACCCCTGCACTCCTCGACTCCCGCACCGCATAGTCTCAATAGACCGCGTAGTCACACGCATCGCATAGGCATCCCCAGACGGGCTAAAACACCCAAATGATCAATCACGAACTCCGCACTCGCATAGTCACACGCACCGCTTAGGCCGTATAGACCCGCATCAAGGGTGGCAAGCCCTGTATAACAAGTCAAGGGGTAGGTGATATAATAACAAGATAACCGACTTACCGCTTAGCAACGTAAGCACAACAAGAATGACCCCTTTCACCACATCACAAGACACTAACACACGTAGCATCATAATATGTCTACTTTTCAAACAATCTTACTATACCTTACAATCAATACAAGGTTTTTATAAACAATTAAGTAAACAGCCTTTTATCTTTCTTAAGTTGTTATACCTAACTTCCCATAAAGCTAGTATAACTCTTAAGCTCTTTGTTTAAAACCAAATATTTCTTCTGTTAAAAATGATTCAAGATTCTTTGAAATGCTTCAAGATCCTTATTATTCGTGCTTAAGTCACAAGACATTGCGTAAGTATTATTCGGGCTTAAGTCAAAAGACATTGCCGTAATTATTATTCGATTAACACTGCACGTCACCGTACTATATATATATTTAAAATATCATGCTCAAGAGTATAGGAAGAATCACATACCTTCTCGAAATCCACCGCCAAGTCGAATATGTCGCAGAGAATCAATTTATAATAGTCAAATACGCCTATCAACGTCTAGACTATTCTCAGAAATGATTCTAAGTAGAGGTTCTCTATTCTACGGAAAATTGGGCAAGACTTCCCTACCCGCCAAGCTACTCAAGTCTCATCAGGAAAACAAATTCTATGTAAGTATAGTTCAATTATTCTTCTTTTATACCCTTCTACTGTGATAACAGTTCAATTCTATTAATTAATATTCTTTCATATCTTATACTCAAGTCTTAACTATTCTTATATGTAATATCCAATTACAATAGAAGGACAAGAGTATTTACCTCGATAAGCCCAAAATTATCCAAGTTAAAAGTCGCTCCTGAGCAAGGTTTAGCTCCTAATTGTACGCTCCGATAGCTCCAAGAACCCTTAGAAGTTCCCAACAACTTCTACTAAAATACTATAAGGTAATTGGGCTAGGGTATTTGGAAGACAACTATCTACCAAGGGGGGGGGTGTTTCGGCTAGGGCTAGAGGGGGAAGGTGTTTCGGCCAAGGCTTTCTCAAGGGGATGGGGGAGTGTTGGACGAAAACACTTCAAGAGAGGGGGAAGAATTTTCAAGACTTGGAGAGTGATTTGTGGATGAAGAAAACCTTCAAGTTAGGGGAGTATTTATAGGCCAACCAATGGCCAACCAATGGCCAAGATGAAGCCAAGTGCAAGGCAAGTGTAGGGTGGAGATTCACCCAAGTGTCCTTATCCATCTACTACACAAATATCCTACCAACTCCTTGACTTGTGCAAAGGCACAAAAAACGTGCAACCTTGGCCCAATGTTGTTGCCATCGAGGTGACAAGTGTCACCCTCCCGTTGGTCCAAAATATTTCGTCTCTCGAAAAAATCCGCAAAAATTAGAAATGACATAGCCGTAATTTACCCTACGCGAGTTTAGTAAAACGTTTCGTCGAAAAATGATTCTTTAAGTAAGTTGTGCACAAACATTTCATCCAAAGTGCCTAACTAAGGCTAAACTTTTATGCACGTCCTCACGCATACTGCGAAATACGGTATAACATTCTCCCCTCCTTAGAAACATTCGTCCCGAATGTTCCTTCCCAAGACAGTTAACGATAAAGTACCTCACATCTTAACAGTTTGCAAGTGCCACACATGGCCACAATATAACACTTAAGCAAATACGATAATTAAAAACCAGCAAATAGAAAAGTATGTTACCTGGAGGTGTGGGGAATAAGTGAAGATACTTCTGCCTCATGTCCTCCTCAGCTTCCCACGTCATCTCCTCCCTGAGCTCGTTCCGCCACAGAACTTTGACTGCCACGCCTCGTCCGCAGACGCCTAACCTGACGATCGATTATCGCTATGGGAATCTCCTCATACGATAACCCCTCGGTCACCTGGACATCATCAATCGGATGCACTCTAGATGGATCCCCGATACATCTCCTCAGCATAGAAACATGAAACACCGGATGCACTGCCTCCAGATCGGACGGCAGATCCAACTCATAGGCAACCTTGCCTACCTCGCGACAACTGATACGCCCAATGTACCTTGGGCCGAAGTTTCCTTCTTCCCGAATCTCATCACACCATTCATGGGTGACACCTTCAGGAAAACCCAATCATAAACCTCGAACTCCAGATGCCGACGACGATGATCTGCATATGACTTGCCGACTCGAATCGCCACAAGAACCTCTCCTGGATAAGCTTCACCTTATCCACTGCCTGCTGCACCAAATCTGGTCCCACTAACTGCACCTCGCCCACATCAAACCAGCCTATCGGCGACCTGCACTTCCTCTCATACAAGGCCTCATAAGGCGTCATCTGAATACTGGAGTGGTAGCTATTATTATATGCAAACTCAACTAGAGGCAAATGATCCTCCCAGCTATCCCTGAAGTTAATAACACAGGCTCGCATCATATCCTCAAGAGTCTGGATAGTGCGCCACCGTCCGTCTGCTCGTGGATGGAATGCGACTCGTGCTCACTCGCCCCTAAACCCTTTTCTCGAAAGACCTCCGAAGTTAGCCAGAACCGGGCTCCTCTGCGATATGATCGAAATAGGGACTCCATGCACCGACGATCTCTGATGTAAAGTCCGCATAATCCTCACCGAAAAGTCGCCCCGACGGAAGAAAGTGGGATGATTTCACACCGTCGACGATAACCCAAATAGAATCATGCCTCCTCTGAGTGCGAGGTAATCCTGTGATAAAGTCCATGTTGATCACCTCTCACTTCCAGGTCGGGATCTCTATCGTCTGCAACAAACCACCAGGCCTCCGTGCTCTACCTTCACCGCCGACAACACGGGCACCGAGCTACGAACTCGCAACGCCCTCTTCAAGCCATCCCACCAATACACGTATCTAAGGTCGTGGTACATCTTGGTCGACCGACGGATGGAGTAACGCCGCTACCGTGTGCTTCCCTAGAACTCGCCAAGTCCTCAAACATCCGGAACACACAACCCGCCTCAAACCTTAGCACCCCATCGTGCTACCTCAAAGGACCCTTGCCCTCACGAAGAGTCAGACACGATACCGAATCAAAACCGGATCTCAAATCGCGTTCTTCACCTCCTCGACGATGGAAGACTCGCAACCTCTCGAACTCGAACCCCATCGCTACGAGAATCAATCAAACGGACACCAAGGCTCGCTAATCGATGCAAATCGCGAACCATGCCCTCCTCTCCTCGCCGCACATCTGATAGGCTACCCATCGACCTACGACGAAGGGCATCTGACACAACATTGGCCTTCCCGGGTGGTACAGGATATCGACGTCATAATCCTTAAGCAACTCTAACCACCGCTCTCGCCGTAAGTTCACTCCTCCGCCGAAGATATACCGAGGCTCTTGTGGTCTGTATAAATATCCACATGAACCCCATACAAATAGTGCCTCCGGATCTTCAAGGCGTGAATCACCACGCTAACCCAAATCATGGGCGGGTAGTTCCTCTCATGCTTCTTAAGTTGCGGGATGCGACGCTATAACCTTGCCCCGCCGCATCAACACACATCCCAACCCGATGCCCGACGATCACAATACACGACATAGCCGTCGACCCTCCGAAGAGTAAGAACGGGGCGGCCGCCTCTCCTTTAGTAATCGGAAACCCCGCCACAAGCATCACCATCAAACTTAGCTGCCTTATGAGTCAGCCGAGTCAATGGTGCAGAGATAGAAGCAAACTTCTCCACGAACCGCCAATAGTAACCTGCAAGGCCCAGAAAGCTGCGCACCTATGTCGGAGTAGTAGGTCTAGGCCAAGTCTTGACTGCCTCGATCTTGGCCGTATCCACCTGAATACCATCGGCCCCGACAATATGCCCAAGGAAAGCCACCGAAGCTAACCAAAACTCACATTTGGAAAACATGGCGTATAACTGCTGGTCTCGAGAATCACAAGACAGCCTCAAATGCTCCGCATGCTCCTGCTCTGAGCGAGAATAAACCAAGATATCATCGATGAACACTATTACAAATGTGTCCAAAAATGGTTTGAACACTCGGTTCATCAAATCCATGAATACCGCTGGAGCATTGGTCAACCCAAAAGACATGACCCTGAACTCATAATGCCCGTACCGGGTCCGGAATGCAGTCCTAGGGACATCCACCTCTCTGACTCGTACCTGATGATAGCCCGATCGCAGATCAATCTTGGAGAAACATCTCGCATCCTGCAGCTGGTCGAACAAATCATCAATCCTGGGAAGGGGTATTCGTTTTAATGGTCACCTTGTTCACCGTCAGAATCAACACATGCGCAGCTGCCCCGCCCTTCTTCTTCACGAACAATACGCGCCCTCAGGAGAAACACTAGGTCCGATGAAGCCCTTCTCCAAAGAAATCTCTCACCGTCCTTCAACTTCCTCAACTGCGGTGCCATTCTCAGATGGCGAATGGAAATAGCCGAAGTTTCGCAAGACATCAATACAAAACTCTATCTCTCTCGGGAGGGATACCCGAGGTCGCCCTGAAACACGCCTGGGAACTCTCGACTCTTGAATCGATCGCAAATCGGCATTGCGACCTCAATATCAAACACCCGAACGAGATGGTAGATGTACTCTTCGCACCATCTTCCTAGCCTTGAGGTAGGAAATAAACCTACCCTCTACGATACATGTTCCTTCCCACTCAACAACCGGCTCTCAGAAAATGGAACCGCACTCACTCTCTCTCTCAGCCTACATTGGCATAGCAGAAGCTAACCAATCCATATCCATGATCACGCCGAAATCACCATGCAACTCTATCAAGTCGGCTGGGTCCGACGATCGCATAAAGTCACCGACAAGCTCTATATACCCGCCGAGCTACCACCGAATCACCCATCGTGTAGCTACTCGAAGTGGTCTATGGACTCGTGCTCTATCCCTATCCTACTAGCAACAAGGGAGATATATAGAACGCAGTAGAACCCGATCTATCAAGGCATACACATCATAATCGGAGACTGATAAGGTACCTGTGACGACATCAGGTGAGGCCTCCTGGTCCTGCCGGCTGGACAAAGCATAAATGCGGTTCTGAGGACCGCTAGAACTGGGACCCGCGCCACGACCTCTGCCGCGACCTGCTGGCCCATGAGTACTCGCCCGGCGAGTAATCAGAGGAGATGATGAACCGCAAGAATGCACTCGTAGCCGAGCCCTACCACCGGGCCGCTCGGCCTGACAGTTCTCGCAAAATGACCCTACTGGCCATAAGTATAGCAAGCTCCTAAAGTAGTACTACAGCTCCCTGAATGGAATCTACCACAACGGACACACTGAGCAGACCTCGATCGGTTAGCACCCTTGCTACCCCGAAGTCCAAGTCCGGGCCCCGACCGCCCCGAATGCTCGGGCCAGACCGAAACGATGTAGGAGTGCTCGAGCTGGCCGTGGTGCAAACCTAGACGTCACGAGGCCGCCCTCCCGTGAACTACCAAAAATCCGGCCGCTCGCCTTCTTCTCGATGCCGATATCCGCCGACCCGCGGTCTCTACGCCTCGCATCCCAGGCATGAGCTCGCACGGGTAATATCCATGCCTTGTCAAGAGTCACACCCGCACAAGACTCGGCCATGTAATCATCTAGCCCGGTGACGTAGCGATGCACCCTGTCCTCCATATCCGCTACCAATGCAGGGACATATCGAGCCAAAGAATCGAACTCGACATTGTACTCCCTAACCGTGCGCCCTCTCTGCCTCAGTAATAAAAATCTGTCGGCCCGCGCCCTCCTCATCTGTGGAGGCAAGAAGTGAGTGAGGAAAGCCTCTGAGAACTCATCCCAAGTAGCTGGGGACGCGTGCTCTCCCCGGGATAACTCCCACGAATCAAACCAATCGACTGCGGTATCACGCAGCCGATGCGAACCGAAGATCACGGACTCGGTCTCCGACGCCCTGATCACCCTCATAATCCTCTGTAACTGACGGATGAACTCCTGCGGATCATCCTCCACCGACCAGAAACTCAAGGGCTACAACTCAGAAATCTCGTAGCCTCAAACTATTCGCCTCGGGTGAACCACGGTACTCATCGTGGAACTGAATCGCCAGATCCAGCCTATCCTCATGTTCGCCACGATCCTCGCCAAGAATCGCCATATCTCCTTGTACCTAACTCTCGCCTGCATCGGGATGCGAGGCGCGGCATCGTGGTCTCGCTGGGCCGGCGGTGTTATACCCTGTTTCCAGTATGTACGCAGGACGACGTAGGAAATTTCAACTTCAAGTAGGCTTGGCCGATTTAATTTTATGCACAACACCCGTTAGAGTCGTTTTTCGCAAACGCTTTCCACACTTTCGTAGGGAATTTCCGCTATGCCATTTTTATTTTTATGATTTTTTCCGAGAGACGAAACATTTTGGACCAACAAGAGGGCGACACTTGTCACCCTCTCATTGGTACACCTTGGGCGGTAATAGTGGTGGCCGAAAGTTGGCCTTGTTTGGTCAAGGGTTGGTAGGATATTTTTTGTGTTAGTTGGTTAGGGTGCACTTGGCAAGATCTTGGCCCTACACTTGCTATGCACTTGGCAAGATCTTGGCCATTGGTTGGCCTTGGCTTGTCCTATAAATACCCACCCCTTTGGAAGACTAATTCATCCTAAATTTGCCTAAGTCTTGAAAGCTCTCCTTCTCCCTCCCCTTTGTGTTGAGTTCGGCCAAGAGGCCTCCCCCTCTCCTAGAGGCCTTGGCCGAGGGGTACACCCCCCCTCCTAGTGGTGCTAGCCGTGGGGTACCCCCCCTAGCCTAGTTGCTTTCGTATAATACCCCCCTTTTTGTGGTGTAGAAATACTCTCAAAAGTATTGTTATAATGCCCAAATTACCTTAGCCATATACCTTGTAGTATTCTAAGGTTATACCTATACAAAAGCCCAGTTATACTATTATACTTCCCGTCAGTCACCAAACCGAAACCCTAAGGAAAATCTCCATGGTTAGTTGGAGTAGTATGTAGAAGTTGGTTAGAACTTCTAAGGGTAGTTTGGAGCGGGTTGGAGCGCACGGAGTTGGAGCTAAACGATTGCCCAGGATCGACTTTATACTTGGATAATTATGGGCTTATCGAGGTAAATATCTTGTCCCTCTATTGTAATTGGAAATTACATGTTGTTAGAATATATAGTTGAAGTATACTATATATAGAACTGAACGTAGTTAGTTGGCAATGTCTTTTGACTTAAGCTCAAGAATCGAATCAATCAGAATTACATAGGATCGTATTACAAGAGACTCGTGTAGTAATACTGTGGAGTAGAATTGCACCCGTTCGGATTAGATGTATAACCCCCCCTGGTTGGCTTGGTGGCCGGCCCCGATAGAAGAGGAGATTTACGCTGCGGGGAGGTGCCGAATTTTCTGTAGAATGTTCTACGAAGAGACCTAATGTTAATAAGCGCCAGGGCCTTATAGGTGGAAGTACTATGCGTGGCGCGATCTACTTGGCTTAAGGAGTAGCCGCGGTTTGAGGTACTGAGCGTTTGCTATTAGTCGATACTCGTCGCGGTATGTGAACCTCTTCCTATCTCTTCTAGCATGATATGTGTGAACTATGTAGTACGGTAGACGATACGTGCTAAATGTATTTGATTGGTAAAACATAAAGTGTTATAACGGCTTTATGGGAAGTTGGTTATAATGACTTTATGTTGGTAAGAAAATACATGTGGTTTTTAAAAGGTAAATCGATTTGAACTATAACCGCTTGTTATGTGTTAATAAAGAACTTGAAGTATTTCAAAAGATTTTGAATCATTTTGAAAGAAGTAATACTTGGTTTTTGAAAACTTAAGAGTTATACTAGCTTTATGGGAAGTTAGGTATAACGGCTTAAGAATGTTTTCTCGATTTCGAAATCGAATGTATCGACAAACCATCGCAGTTAATAAAAGGAAATGTTTTGACTAATTAAGTATTAATAAAACCAAGAGAAACCTCCATCCGCATAAGCTAAGATGAGACAAAATGATATTTCCTAGATCACGGTCAGTAATAAGATTGTTATAAACAAGAATATCCTACTTCCATATAAGGCTTATGTCTCCAGATTGTTGAAAAGAGAATTATATTCTTAAATGAATAAGACTATGAACTACGAAACCTTTTAAAATAAGAAACGTGAACATTTGAAAATAGGCAAACTTGAACGCTTGGAAAATAATGTTGTTACTTGATTTTACAAAGGTAAGTGTTTTGGTTTACTTTAAAAAGGACACCACTCTATTTTATACTACGGGTATCAGGTGACTTATGTGAAAGCAATGGATCTTTTAAAAGCTTTAATGTATGAAGTACTTTAGGATAGATACCCGAACTTGTTAGCATAAAGTACCTTGTGTGAATAACTTGATTGTGTTGGTTTGAGATAGCCTTGTAAATACTTTCTTGTTGATGTGATAAGTAAACATGTTAGGATGCTACGTGTGTTAGTATCTTGTGTGATCGTGATGTAAGTGGTCATTCTTGTTGTGCTTACGTTGTTAAACGTTAAGCCCGCTGTAATCGTTATTGTATCACATACCCTTTGAATTATTATACCGAGGGCTTGCCACCCTTGATGCGGTCTTTACGCCTATGCGGTCCTCGTGACTACGCGGAGTGCGGTAGCTCCGTGATTGATCATTCCGGTGTTTAGCCCGACGCGGGGATTCCCTATGCGTCCGCTGAGACTATGCGGTCTTTTGAGACTACGCGGTCGCGGAGCCTAGGCGGATACCGAGGGTTAGCCGCCTTCGATGCGGGTATACCTCAGCGGTTGCAGGACCATGATTCGAGGAATACCTCACGCGGTCCGTGTGTGACCTATGCGAGTCGCGAGAGTTCCGTGGATAGACGCCACATTGATATTGCGGGCGAGTGGCCGCTTCGATCATGCGCGTCTAAGAAGACCTCGGATACGCTTTGTGGTATTTTTGGTACCGTGGGTCTTAGTAGTCGGCTATGCCTTCGCATTTGCCCCGCACGGTTTTATTGTGATAACTTTGAGGCGTGAGTCCCCGACTTGACATGATCGCTATTTGTTGTGAATCGTAGTTTGCTTATCATACATGTCTCGCTTTATAGACTATTATGATTTCATTTACGATTTTTAGTTTCACATACTGCACTGTTAGATCGACTCCTTCGGGGCCGCGCTCATGCCGCAGTCGAGGTACACCACCGTTGATCCTAGCTCGTGGTCACGCAGCCATTTGGGAAGCCCGCTTTCTCGAGGCTTATCACGTATAGTCCTCGTCAGTAAGTGTTTACATTCGTGGGTTTGGCGGCCGCCCCGCCATTGTTGTCGTATCATTCTTAGAGGTCCGTAGTATCTTGCAAGCGTGGTTTGTAAAAAGGCGTAAACTGTTCATGTTGAACAAAAGTTGTTATGTATCTATATGCCGAAAGGCCAGTTTTTCTCGATTATTGTTTCATATTTCATAATATGTCTTGTATCGTCAGATGTTCTGATTACTGATGTTGTATCACTAGGGTGCCCGGTAAGGCACCACCACGCCCGTGTTCGGTCGTGACAAAAGTGGTATCGTGAGCGCTTAATCCTGAAAGTGTCTACGCATCAGATCCAGTAGAGTCTTGATTATCGCCGTGTTGTGCACCACACCAATAATCGCGAGGCTATAGGATAATTAGGTTTGGTTTCTTGTCTTCTCACTCTGAGATCGTGCCTTAGAGCTGTGTTGTAAGTTGGACCCTCTAAACGTATTTCTTTCCCTTACCGTTATGCCTCCGCGTAGGCAACCCGCCCGTGAGGCAAGGCCGGCGGAGCCGCGAGTAGAGTTCGAGGGTTACGTGGCACAGCCCAATCATTACCTAGGGTAATGCTTCATTCGGGATTTCGCGACGCCACTAGCCCCAAAAGTTTAGCACGGCGCGGCGGCTCATCGCGCCATGATATTTGAACCTTTGCCCACGATCGGAACAATGAATATAGATTGCAAAGAGGCGACCACATTAGCTATGGATTTGGCTACAGAGTATACCGATGTATCGCGAGTGTCACGACCAAATCGCCCGTGATCGTGCCTTACCCCGCACCCTAGTGACACAACATCGAGTAATCACGAACATAAACAACAAATGAGATAAATGTAAATATAAAACAATAATCAGGAAAACTTGCTGTCGGCATATATATAACCATCAACTCTTTTACAAATGAATGCCTTAATCCTTTTACCAACCCCGCCACAACAAGATTACGGCACTTCTAAGAATGATACGACACAATGGCGGACAGTGGCCCCGCCAAACCCCGAATGTAAACACTTACTACGCATGGGACTATACCACCGATAAGCCTCCGAGAAACGGAGCTTCCCAAACGCCGACTCGACGAGCTGTGATCAACGATCGATGTACCTCAACTCGCGGATGAACGCAGCTCGGGCGAGGTCGCATAACAAAAATTTGTATGTGAAACTAAAAATAACATCAGAATGAAATCATAGTAGTCTATACCAAGCAGAGACATGATGATAACCAAACTACGCTCACTACAAATAAGGCCATGTCAAGTCGTGACTCACACCTCAAGTCATCACTCAATTTAACAACGGGTCTCACGCCCACAACATCAATCGTGCCCGTGGAATACCTTCCTCACCGCCAGCTTTATGATATACAAGCACCAAGGAATACATGAACACCGTGTCCCACCGTGTCCTAATAAACTGCAGGTAAGTACGAAGGCATAGCCGACTACTAACACCTACGCACAACAAGGTCATAAATCAGATTATAAGATCTGCTTGCATCACATGATCAAAGCCGCCACTTGCCCGCAGATCTAATGCGCGCTGCCTAGTCCTCGAACTTCCCGCAGCTCGCATAGGCCAATCTCATCGCCCGCATGAGGTATTCCCGCATCGAGGGTAGCTACTCCCGCATCGCCCCGACTTTCGAGTCCGCACGCGACCGCATGCCCATAAAGGACGATACTAACTCGAACTCTCGTAGCTCGCATAGGCCCTCGTGACCCGCATGAGGTATTCTCGAATCACGGTCCTGCATCACCGAGTCTACCCCGACGGAGGGCGCTAACCCCTAATCATCTCAAGAGATGAATGCCACAATACTATCATAACGACCGATAGTTAATAAGCACAACTGCGGAAACCCCTTACACAAACATCACAAGATACTAACACACGTAGCATCCTAACACGCTTACTTATCAAAGCAACAAGAAAGTATTACAAGGCTATCACAAACCAATACAATCAAGTTATTCACACAAGGTACTTTCTACTAACAAGTTCGCATCTATCCCCAAAGTACTTCACACATTAAAATCTTAAAAAGATCTGCTTTTTCACATAAGTCACACAATACCCGTAGTATAAAATAGAGTGATCTTTTAAGAAAACTAAAACTCTTACCTTTGTAAAATCAAGTAACAACATTATTTTCCAAACGCCCAAGTTTGCCTAATTTCAAATGTTCACGCTTTATTTTAGAAAGGTTTCAGAGTTCATAGTCTTATTCATTTAAGAATATAATTCTCTTTAAACAACTGAGAAACATAAGTCTTATATGAGTAGGATATTCTTGTTTATAACAATCTTATTACAAAGAACCATGATCTAGAAATATCATTTTGTCTCATCTTAGCTTCTATGCAGATGGAAGTTTCTCGGTTTTAATAATACTTAATTATTCAAAACATTTCCTTTTATTAACGCCGCAGTTGGTTTGTCGATACACATCCCGATTTCCAAAATCAAGAAACGTTTAAGCCGCTATACCTAACTTCCCATAAAGCTAGTATAACTCTTAAGTTCTCAAAACCAAGTATTACTTCTTTCAAAACGATTTTAAATCTTTGAAATACTTCAAGTTCTTTATAATCACACATCAAGCCGCTTATAAACAAATCATTTACCTTTAAAACCACAAAGTGTTTTCTTATCTACATAAAGTCGTTATAACCAACTTCCCATAAAGCCGCTATAACACTTTATGTTTTAAACCCATCGAATACATTTAGCACACGTACGCTCACCGCATTACATAGTTCACACATATCATGCTGTAAGAGATGAAGAGGTTCACATACCTCGCGACGACATCGACTAATAGCAAAATGCTCCGAGTACCTCAGCCGCCGGCTACTCCTGCCAAGTAGAACGCGCCACACGTAGTACTTCAACCTATCAGGCCACAAGGCGCTTATTAACCTCTAGATCTTATCGTAGAACTTTCTACCGAAAATTCGACAAAGACTTCCCCGCAACAACAGAATCTCCTCCTCTATCTGGCCGCCATCAAGCCAACCAGTGGGTTATACATCTAACCCGAACGGTACAATTCTACTCCACAAGATTACTACACAAGTCTCATCAGTAATACACCCTATGTAAAACAGTCAGCTTCTTCAGCTTAAGTCCAAGGACATCACACAAGCTATGTTCATTATATATATATAGTATACTTTAACTATATTTTCCCACAACATGTAATATCCAATTACAATAGGGACAAGATATTTACCTCGCTAAGCCCATAATTATCCAAATATAAAGTCGATCCCGGCAATCGCTTAGCTCTAACTCCGAGCGCCCAACCCGCCTAAACCACCCTTAGAAGTTCTAACCAACTTCTTCACAATACTCCAACTGACTATGGAGATTTTCCTGGTTTCGGTTTGGACTGACGGAAGTATAATAGTATTTCGGCTTTTCAGATAGGTATAACCTTAGAATACAACAAGGTATACTACTAAGGTAATTGGGCATTATAACAATACTTTGAGAGTATTTCTACCAAGAGGGTATTATATGAAAACAAACTAGCAGTGGGTACCCCACGCCACACCACAAAGGAGTGGGTGGCTACCCTCGCCTACCCCACTAGGGGACTCTCGCCAAGGGGGAGAGAGGGGCTCTCGCCAAGACACTACACTAAGGGAAGGAAGAAGCTTTCAAGACTTAGGCAATTTCATGAATGAATTAGTCTCCAAAGGGGTATTTATAGTCAAGTGAAAGCCAACCAATGGCCAAGATTACACCAAGTGTTAGGCAAGTGTAGGGCCAAGATTCACCCATGTGTACCTAGCCAACTTGCACACAAAATATCTACCAAAAATATCTCCCACTTGCCTTCCCAAATCGCCCAAGCCGCCCACCTTGCCCACTCAACGAGGTGCCAAGTGTCGCCTCTCGTTGGTCCAAAATGTTCCGCCTCTAAAAATCCGCAAAAATAAGAAAAGACATAGCCGAATTTTCCTCGCAAGTTATGAAAACGCTTCGTCGAAAACGACTCTAACCTGTCAGGCACAAATGCCATTCTACTAAGCCACCTAGGCGGGTGACACGTGTCACCCTCCTATTGGCCCAAAATAAAACATCTTCCAAAATATCCATAATGGCCAAAATCTCAAAACAAAGTGGCCCCACAAAACAGAATTTCTCCCGTGGCCCCACGTGACCATTTTCAAAATAAAATTCCATAATTCTCTAATATTCCAGAAGTCCGAATACCAAATCGGGAATCCACCCCATTAACGAACCTTTTTCCTTCACAAAACCTAAACTTTTCCGTGGAAAAATCGCCTCTTTCTTCCTCTTTCCAATCTTTCTGTCAGATTCTCGCACGCACGCCCTCGCATACATACCCTAGAACTACGGTATAACATTCTCCTCCTTAGAAACATTCGTCGAATGTTCCTTCTAAGTCTCAAAACAAACGCGTCGCCAATATAGTCTTCACTACTATACTTACGAGAACAATCTCGCCATACCCGCCATGGAAACACCTGCCCAAAACTTACATCTAAGTCCACGAGGAAACACCTCTACATCACCACAAATACCTCTTCCCGGTCAAAATATACTTCCTTAGTCACTGATACCACTTTTGTCACTTTGTCGCGAGCCTTGCTCCGACGAAACAAATGGTACCGCCGCCATGATCCCGAGGATCTCAGACACTCGAACTCTTACCACATTCTCGACACGCCGCTTCAAAACTCGGGTTACTATCTCTAACGTGGTCATCATTAATCGGGACATTCTCGACGGATCTTCGATACTTTCCGATCATAACAATACGAAGACGGACGCCCTTCCTCCTAAGTCGGACGCAAGAATGCTAACATATAGCAACCCGCCTATTCTTCACATGAACTCACAAAGGCCCAAAGTAACTCGCTAAGTTCCTTCGCTTTAAAACTCGCCACACTGTCCGGTGGTACTTTCAAGAAGACCGACCAACTCAACTCTGCCGCCGATTATCCGCACGATTCTCCGAGCCGCCGTAACTTCTTCTAGACAAGCTTCACTATCCACAAATCCGGAACAAGCTCAACCAACTATTCAACCCCCGCCAACATCGAACCAATCGACCGCAACTTGCATTTCGCTTCTACAAGGCGCCACAAGACGACATCCGAACACCAAATGGTAGCTTAAACACTTCAACCGAGACAACGATCTCACAAATACCCCCAAATCAAAACACCGCCCGAGGCGAATGCGATACGAGACTCACCCGAAGTTCCTAGCCCCGCCGTACAAACTCCCGAAGAGAAACAGCCGCACTGGCTCCATCGTTCATAAGGTGAAGGTAGGCACCCTGCAACCTCACAACCTTTTCGATAACATCAACACCGCCGAGGAACGACTCGACCAAGAACACGATAGTCGCTTCATCGCCCGACCACCGTCGAACGCATCCACGAACTTGCACGGCTAACTAAACATGGGCCTAACACCCTCATGACCCTAACACAAAGAGGGACCACCACAAACTGACCCCACCACCAAACCTACCGCGGTTGACCAAGACGTAGCCTCAACCCGACCCTGAGCGCAAAATACCATCTCCCGGCGAACAATCTTACTAAACACGCATTTAAAACCTAGCGTCTTCTTAGCTCAACTACCCTCTTTCATTTCATACTACATGGACTTATCCCAAACACACCACGTGCACTATGCACTCCTATAAGTGGTCAAACATAAACATACGCCTCTACCCGAGACGGCCTTACCTCTAAGGTCTTCACAGATAAAGCTCTAAGGCTCACACTTTCTATCCTCCAAAATCTTACTCTGCTAACCCACCATGATTTCTAATCACAACTAACACATCGCTATCGTAACATAGCACTTAAGGTATACTCACCTTGAAAGTTACCAAGGACTCACGCTTCCGCCCTCTTCTCGCCCTCGTTAACCCGCCGATCTCTACGCTTTCTGCCACGCGCATAAGCCCGCATACGTGCCATGCTCAAGCCTAATCAAGGATTACTCTTGCACAACCTTCTCTTAGGTAGTCATCAAGACTCGCGATACATCGATACTCTCCGTAGCCAAATCCATAGCTAGTAACAAGCGTTGTCTCGCAATCTATATTCTCGCTCTGGCCGCGAACCGGTTCACATATCATGGCCGCAGGAACCGCCGCCGCCATGCTTAAACTCGGGGGGCTAGTGACGCCGCAGAAACCCCGAACGGCACTACCCTAGGTAATGATTCGCCTGCGCCCTCGCCACCCTCCGAACTCTACTCGCAGCCTCGGCCGCTTGCCCTCCCGGCCCGGCTGCTACGCGAGGCATAACGATAAGTGGAAAATAATTTCGCCGAGGGTCCAACTTACAACACACTCTAAGGCACGATCTCGAGTGAGAAGAATAGAAACCAATCCTAAATATCCTATAGCCTCCTCGATTATCGTGTGGTGCACAACACCCGATAATCAAGACTTCATCGATACGGCTCAGACACTTTCCGAGGATTAATCGCTCGATACCACTTTTGTCACGACCAAATCGGCCCGTGGATCGTGCCTTACCCCGCACCCTAGTGACACAACATCGAGTAATCAATGAACATAAAACAACAAATACGAGATAAATGTAAATATAAAACAATAATCAGGAAACTTGCTCACGCACATATATATAACCATCAACTCTTTTACAAATGAACAGCTTAATCCTTTTACCAACTCGCCACAACAAGATTACAAACCTCTAAGAATGATACGACAACGGGCGGGACAGGCCCCGCCAAACCCCGAATGTAAACACTTACTACGACAGGACTATACCACCGATAAGCCTCCGAGAAACGGAGCTTCCCAAACGCCGAACCGTGACTCCCGAGAGCTAGGATCAACGATCGATGTACCTCAACTCGCGCAGATGAACGCACGAGGTCAAGATAACAAAAATTTAGTATGTGAAACTAAAAATAACATCAGAATGAAATCATAGTAGTCTATACCAAGCAGAGACACGTATGATAACCAAACTACGCTCACCACAAATAAGCGATCATGTCAAGTCGTGACTCACACCTCAAGTCATCACTCAATTTAACAACGGGTCTCACGCCCACAACATCAATCGTGTCTGAATACCTTCCTCACCGCCAGCTTATGATATACAAGCACCAAGGAATACACACGAACACCGTGTCCCACTCGTGTCCTAATAAAACTGCATGCAGTGTAAGGCATAGCCGACTACTAACACCTACGCACTCAACAAGGTCATAAATCAGATTATAAGATCTGTCTGCATCACATGATCAAAGCCGCCACTTGCCCGCAGATCTAATGCGCGCGCTAGTCCTCGAACTTCCCGCACCGCGATAGGCCAATCTCATCGCCCGCATGCAGGTATTCCCGCATCGAGGGTAGCTACTCCCGGATCGCCCCGACTTTCGAGTCCGCACGCCACGCGACCGCATGCCCATAAAGGACGATACTAACTCGAACTCGTAGCCCGCATAGGCCCTCAGACCCGCACGAGGTATTCTCGAATCACGGTCCTGCATCACCGAGTCTACCCCGCAGACGGAGGGCTTAACCCTAATCATCTCAAGAGATGAATGCCACAATACTATCATAACGATCGATAGTTAATAAGCACAATCGAAACCCCTTACACAAACATCACAAGATACTAACACACGTAGCATCCTAACACGCTTACTTATCAAAGCAACAAGAAAGTATTACAAGGCTATCACAAACCAATACAATCAAGTTATTCACACAAGGTACTTTCTACTAACAAGTTCGTATCTATCCCCAAAGTACTTCACACATTAAAATCTTAAAAAAGATCTGCTTTTTCACATAAGTCACACAATACCCGTAGTATAAAATAGAGTGATCGCCCTTTAAGAAAACTAAAACTCTTACCTTTGTAAAATCAAGTAACAACATTATTTTCCAAACGCCCAAGTTTGCCTAATTTCAAATGTTCACGCTTCTTATTTTAGAAAGGTTTCAGTAGTTCATAGTCTTATTCATTTAAGAATATAATTCTCTTTAAACAACTGAGAAACATAAGCCTTATATGTGAGTAGGATATTCTTGTTTATAACAATCTTATTACCCATGATCTAGAAATATCATTTTGTCTCATCTTAGCTTCTATGCAGATGGAAGTTTCGTTTTAATAATACTTAATTATTCAAAACATTTCCTTTTATTAACGCTGCAGTTGGTTTGTCGATACACATCCCGATTTCCAAAATCAAGAAACGTTTCTTCAGCTATACCTAACTTCCCATAAAGCTAGTATAACTCTTAAGTTCTCAAAACCAAGTATTACTTCTCTTCAAAACGATTTTAAATCTTTGAAATACTTCAAGTTCTTTATAATCACACATCAAGCCGCTTATAAACAAATCATTTACCTTTTAAAACCACAAAGTGTTTTCTTATCTACATAAAGTCGTTATAACCAACTTCCCATAAAGCCGCTATAACACTTTATGTTTTAAACCCATCGAATACATTTAGCACATGACGCTCACCGCACTACATAGTTCACACATATCATGCTAGAAGAGATAGGAAGAGGTTCACATACCGCGACGATTATCGACTAATAGCAAAATGCCCGAGTACCTCGCCGACGGCTACTCCTTAAGCAAAGTAGAACGCGCCACACGTAGTACTTCAACCTATAAGGCCACAAGGCGCTTATTAACATCTAGATCTTATCGTAGAACATTCTACCGAAAATTCGACAGCACCTCCCCCCCCCGCAACAGCGTAAATCTCCTCCTCTATCGGGGCCGGCTATCAAGCCAACCAGGGGGGGTTATACATCTAACCCGAACGGGTACAATTCTACTCCACAGTACTACTACACAAGTCTATCAGAATACACCCTATGTAAAAACAGCTTCTTCAGCTTAAGTCCAAGGACATCACACAAGCTATGTTCAGTTATATATATAGTATACTTTAACTATATTTTCCTACAACATGTAATATCCAATTACAATAGGGGGACAAGATATTTACCTCGCTAAGCCCATAATTATCCAAATATAAAGTCGATCCTGGGCAATCGTTTAGCTCCAACTCCGAGCGCTCCAACCCGCTCTAAACCACCCTTAGAAGTTCTAACCAACTTCTTCACAATACTCCAACGGACTATGGAGATTTTCCTAGGGTTTCGGTTTGTGGATCGACGGAAGTATAATAGTATTTGGCTTTTCAGATAGGTATAACCTTAGAATACAACAAGGTATACGGCTAAGGTAATTTGGGCATTATAACAATACTTTGAGAGTATTTCTACCAAGAGTGGGTATTATATGAAAACAAACTAGCAGTGGGTACCCCACGCCACACCACAGGAGTGGGTGGCTACCCTACCCCACTGTGGGGACTCTCGCCAAGGGGAGAGAGGGCTCGCCAAGACACTACACTAAGGGAAGGAAGCTTTCAAGACTTGTGCAATTTTGTGAATGAATTAGTCTCCAAAGGGGGTATTTATAGTCATGAAAGCCAACCAATGGCCAAGATTACACCAAGTGTTAGGCAAGTGTAGGCCAAGATTCACCCATGTGTACCTAGCCAACTTGCACACAAAATATCTACCAAAATATCTCCCACTTGCCTTCCCAAATCGCCACCTTGCCCACCAACGAGAGGTGCCAAGTGTCGCCTCTCGTTGGTCCAAAATGTTCCGCCTCTAAAAATCCGCAAAAATAAGAAAAGACATAGCCGGAATTTTCCTCGCAAGTTATGAAAACGTTTAAAAACGACTTAACCGCCTGTCACAAATGCCATTCTACTAAGCCACTGGCGGGGTGACACGTGTCACCCTCCTATTGGCCCAAAATAAAACATCTTCCAAAATATCCATAATGGCCAAAATCTCAAAACAAAGCTGGCCCCACAAAGTAATTTCTCCCGTGGGCCCCACGTGACCATTTTCGAAAATAAAATTCCATAATTCTCTAATATTCCAGGAAGTCCGAATACCAAATCTGGGAATCCAATTCCCATTAACGAACCTTTTTCCTTCACAAAAACCGGAAACTTTTCCGTGGAAAAATCGCCTCTTTCTTCCTTTCCAATCTTTCTGTCGTATTCTCGTACGTACGTCCTCGCATGCATACCCTAGAACTACGGGGTATAACAGCGAGTCTTGATGACTACCTAAGAGAAGGTTGTGCAAGAGTAATCCTTCAGTTAGGCTTGAGCATGGCCTGTGTACGGGCTTATGCGCAGCAGGCCGAGAAACGTAGAGATCGACGGGTTAACGAAGGACAACAGAAGAGGGCCAGAGCAGCAAGGTCCTTTGGTAACTTTCGAGGCGAGTCACCTCACCAGCAGATTAGATTATGCACCTCCGCCAGTGCAGAGTGGTCTTCCACGGAGTTCAGGACATTCGGGGTATGCAGGAGTTGGTTAGAACTCCAGGGCTTCCGGTTCACAGTGTGACAGACGTCATCCCGGGGAATGTCATCTTTTAGGTTGGTACTTGTTGTACCTATGACCGCCGTGGTCCGTGTGTCGAAGAGTGTCTTGTAGGAGGACTTAGCCTTCGTGATCGGTGGGTAGTTTGTCACCTCCTCAATCTATGCGCTACGGCAAGGTGTTTGATTAGAACGACTAAGGAGTGAAGCAAGAGATATAGATATATCTTTAACCCTCTGTAGTTTTGTTTATGTGATAAGTGAGTATACCTTAAGTGCTATGTTCTCGATAGCGGTGTTAGTTGTGATTAGAAATCTTGGTTAGTTAACCAAGTAAGATTTGGGGATAGAAGGTGAACCTTAGAGTTTTGTTACGTAGAGACCTTAGAGGTAAGGTCATCTAGAGTAAAAGACGTATGGTTATGTTGATCCTTAACGGTGCCTAGTGCACGTGAGCTATGTTTGGGATAGGTCCCTAGTAGTGGAATGAAAGAGGTTAGTTGAGCTAAAAATACCGCTAGGTTTTCAAACGTGATTAGTAAGATTGTTCCGATCGGGAGCTAGTATTGTGCGGCGTGGGTCGGGTTGAGGCCGCCGCGGTCGACCCGCGTAGTTTTGGTCGTGGTGTCAGGTTGAGGTGGTCCCGACTTGTGTTACGGTAGTGAGGTTGAAAGGCTCAAGTTTAGTTAACCACCACGAGTTCGTGGATGCTCGACTGGTCGGGTCGCCGATGGGCAGCCCATCGTGTTCTTCTGGCCGACCATTCACTCGGCATGTTGGTACATCGTAAAGGTTGTAAGGCTGCACGGTGCCTACCTTCACCTTATGGCGCATGCTGGAGCCTGTGTTACGCTGTTTTTGTTTCGAAGTTTTACCAGCAAGGTTAAGAACTCAGCAGTCTCGACCGCATTCGCCTCGGCCAGCGTGTGGATTTCAGGGTAGTTGTGGGGATTGTTGTCTCCTCAGAGGAGCGCTAAGCTACCATTTCGGTGTTCGGATGTCGCCTTATGAAGCCTTGTAAGGGCGGAAGTGTAAGTTGGCCGATTGGTTCGATGTTGGCAAGGTTCGCATACTGGTTCAGCTTGTTCCAGCAGATCGTGGTTAGTGAGAAGTGTCTAGAAGAGGTTCCGCACTCGTAGATATCGTGCGGATAATCACGACGACGCTTAGAGTCCGTGCCGACGGTCGGTCTTCTTGAAGGTCCCACCCCGGTTAGTGTGACGAGTTTTGGAAAACAGAGGAAACTTAGCCCGAGTTATTTTGGGCCTCTTTGAGTTCATGTGAAGAATAGGCCAGGTTGCCTATATGTTAGCTTTTGCCGTCCGACTTAGGAGGCAGTACGTCCGGTCTTTCATATTGTTATGTTCGGGGGGCTGAGCGTATAAAGAGGCCAGAGCCTCTACCACGGGAACAGACCCGAACCGTGGCTCTCCGTATGGCACATCCAGAGAAGCCGGCGGCATGCCTCAGGGATCGCAAGCAGTCCGGTACCATTTGTTGGGTCGTCGGAGCAAGGCTCGCGACATAGTGACAAAAGTGGTATCAGTTAATGATGACCACGTTAGAGATAGTAACCCCGAGTTTTGGAAATCAAACTGAAATGTGAAACGTGTTATGAGAAGGAGTTTGAGTGTACGAGTAGGGTACGACGCGTAAGGGAAGAAGCGAGCATGTATGGCGATCGTAGATGTGATCATTTCTTTGGTGAAGAAAGGGTGCTAAGGAAGTATATTTTAGACCCCGAGGAGAGGTATTTGTGGTGATGTTAGAGGTGTTTCCTCGTGGACTTGGATGTAAGCATTTTGCGCAAGTTGTTTCTGTGGCCAGGTGTGGCAGGATTGATTCTCGTAAGTATAGTAGTGAAGACTATACTGGCGCACGTTTGTTTTGAGACTTAGAAGGAACATTCGGGACGAATGTTTCGGCGAGGAGAATGTTATACCCCGTGTTTCCGCAGTATGTACGCAGGACGACGAGGAAATTTCAACTTCAAGAGGCTTGCCGATTTAATTTTATGCACAACACCCTTAGAGTCGTTTTTTTACAAACGCTTTCACAACTTTCGTAGGGAATTTCCGCTATGCCATTTTTATTTTTGCGGATTTTTTCCGAGAGACGAACATTTTGGACCAACAAGAGGCGACACTTGTCACCCTCTCATCGTACACCTCAGGCGTAATAGTGGTGGCCAAAGTTGGCCTTGTTTGGTCAAGGGTTGGTAGGATATTTTTGTGTTAGTTGGTTAGGGTGCACTTGGCAAGATCTTGCCCTACACTTGCTATGCACTTGGCAAGATCTTGGCCATTGGTTGGCCTTGGCTTGTCCTATAAATACCCACCCTTTGGAAGACTAATTCATCCTAAATTTGCCTAAGTCTTGAAAGCTCTCCTTCTCCCCCTTGTGTTGAGTTCGCCAAGAGGCCTCCCTCTCCTAGAGGCCTTGGCCGAGTGGGTACACCCCTCCTAGTGGTGCTAGCACGGGTACCCCTAGCCTAGTTGCTTTCAGATAATACCCCCTTTGTGGTGTAGAAATACTCTCAAAAGTATTGTTATAATGCCCAAATTACCTTAGCCATATACCTTGTAGTATTCTAAGGTTATACCTATACAAAAGCCCGCTTATACTATTATACTTCCCACCACCAAACCGAAACCCTAAGGAAAATCTCCATGGTTAGTTGGAGTAGTATGTAGAAGTTGGTTAGAACTTCTAAGGGTAGTTTGGAGCCGGGTTGAGCGCACGGAGTGGAGCTAAACGATTGCCCAGATCGACTTTATACTTGGATAATTATGGGCTTATCGAGGTAAATATCTTGTCCTCTATTGTAATTGGAAATTACATGTTGTTAGAATATATAGTTGAAGTATACTATATATAGAATCAACGTAGTTAGTTGGCAATGTCTTTTGACTTAAGCCCAAGAATCGAATCGAATCAGAATTACATAGGATCAGACTGATGAGACTCGTGTAGTACCGTGGAGTAGAATTGCACCCGTTCGATTAGATGTATAACCCCCGTTGGCTTGGTGGCCCCGATAGAGGAGGAGATTTACGCCGCATGCGGGGGAGGTGCGAATTTTTCGTAGAATGTTCTACGAAGAGACCTAATGTTAATAAGCGCTGTGGCCTTATAGGTAAGTACTACGTGGCGCGATCTACTTGGCTTAAGGAGTAGCCGTGGTTTGAGGTACTGAGCGCTTTGCTATTAGTCGATACTCGTCGCGAGGTATGTGAACCTCTTCCTATCTCTTCTAGCATGATATGTGTGAACTATGTAGTACCAGACGCATACGTGCTAAATGTATTTGATTGGTGTAAAACATAAAGTGTTATAACGGCTTTATGGGAAGTTGGTTATAACTTTATGTTGGTAAGAAAATACATGTGGTTTTTAAAAGGTAATCGATTTGAACTATAATCGCTTGTTATGTGTTAATAAAGAACTTGAAGTATTTCAAAAGATTTTTGAATCATTTTGAAAGAGAAGTAATACTTGGTTTTTGAAAACTTAAGAGTTATACTAGCTTTATGGGAAGTTAGGTATAACGGCTTAAGAACGTTTTCTTGATTTGAAATCGAATGTGTATCGACAAACCATCGCAGCGTTAATAAAAGGAAATGTTTTGACTAATTAAGTATTAATAAAACCAAGAGAAACCTCCATCCGCATGTAAGCTAAGATGACAAAATGATATTTCCTAGATCATGGTCATTGTAATAAGATTGTTATAAACAAGAATATCCTACTTCCATATAAGGCTTATGTCTCCAGATTGTTGAAAAGAGAATTATATTCTTAAATGAATAAGACTATGAACTACGAAACCTTTTAAAATAAGAAACGTGAACATTTGAAAATAGGCAAACTTGAACGCTTGGAAAATAATGTTGTTACTTGATTTTACAAAGGTAAGTGTTTTGGTTTACTTAAAAGAATGATCACTCTATTTTATACTACGGGTATCAGGTGACTTATGAAAGCAATGGATCTTTTAAAAGCTTTAATGTATGAAGTACTTTGGGATAGATACCCAACTTGTTAGCATAAAGTACCTTGTGTGAATAACTTGATTGTGTTGGTTTGAGATAGCCTTGTAAATACTTTCTTGTTGATGTGATAAGTAAACATGTTAGGATGCTACGTGTGTTAGTATCTTGTGTGATCGTGATGTAAGGGGTCATTCTTGTGCTTACGTTGTTAAACGTTAAGCCCGTTGTATTGTTATTGTATCACCTACCCCCTTGACTTATTATACCGAGGGCTTGCCACCCTTGATGCGGGTCTTTACGCCTATGCGGTCCTCGTGACTACGCGGAGCGCAGAGCTCCGAGATTGATCATTCCGGTGTTTAGCCCGACGCGGGATTCCCTATGCGGTCCGCTGAGACTATGCGGTCTTTTGAGACTACGCGGGTTGCGGAGCCTAGCGGATACCGAGGGTTAGCCGCCGACGCGGTATACCTCAGCGGTGCAGGACCATGATTCGAGGAATACCTCACGCGGTCCGTGTGACCTATGCGAGTCGCGAGAGTTCCAGGATAGACGCGCACATTGATATCGGGCGAGTGGCCGCCGATCATGGTGCGGTCTAAGAAGACCTCGGGATACGCTTTGTGGTATTTTTGGTAATGCTGGTCTTAGTAGTCGGCTATGCCTTCGTGATTTCTGCCCCGCATTTTATTGTGATAACTTTGAGGCGCGAGTCCTCGACTTGACACGATCGCTATTTGTTGTGAATCGTAGTTTGCTTATCATACATGTCTCCGCTTTATAGACTATTATGATTTCATTTACGATTTTTAGTTTCACATACTTGCACTGTTAGATCGACCTCCTCGGGCCGCGTTCATGCCGCAGTTGAGGTACACCGCCGTTGATCCTAGCTCTCGTGGTCACGAGCCATTTGGGAAGCTCCGTTTCTCCGAGGCTTATCACGTATAGTCCCCGTCGTAGTAAGTGTTTACATTCGTGGTTTGGCGGGCCCGTCCCGCCATTGTTGTCGATCATTCTTAGAGGTCCGTAATCTGCCAAGTGTGGTTTGTAAAAAGGATTAAACTGTTCATGTTGAAAAAAAGTTGTTATTTATATATATGCCGAAAGGCAAGTTTTTCTCAGATTATTGTTTCATATTTCATAATATGTCTTGTATCGTTGTATGTTCACTGACACTGATGTTGTATCACTAGGTGCCCGGTAAGGCACCATCACGCCCTGTGTTCGGTCGTGGACAAAGCGGCGCATGGAACTCGCCGTCTGCATAGATCGGGCACGAGCCCTCGTGAATCTCGGTGTCCTACTAGCGCCTCCTACGCTTTGCCTTTCGGGCCCGGTTGCCTTACGCGAGGCATAATCATACGTAAAAGGAATACGTTAGAGGTCCAACTTATAACACGCCTCTAAGGCACGATCTCAGAGTGAGAAGAATGGAAACCAATCCTAAATATCCTATAGCCTCCACGATTATTGGTGGTGCACAACACACCGATAATCAAGACTCTACTAGATACGATCAGTAGACACTTTCCGAGGATTAATCGCTTCGATACCACTTTTGTCACTACCTGTTCGGCCCGTGGATCGTGCCTTACCCGCACCCAAGTAGTCATACATTAGAGTAATCGGAATATAAAAACAAGACATGAAACAGCTTGTAAAATGAGACACGCTTTATGTGAGAAAATGTCGCTTTCTGCATATATATATAAACATAGTTTTGCGCTACATCCCAACTGCATAATAGGACTACTGCACTCTAAGAAGATAAAAACTATGGCGGACAGGCCCCGCCATACCTGAATGTACAAAACTATAAACAACAGGAGATCATACCCAAAAGTCGAGCCTCCTAGAAGATGGAGCTCCCGACACCAAAGCAAAGAGATCCTAAGAATGTGGATCTAGAACTGCTTGCCCTTACCGCGGCATGAACGCAGCCAAGGAGGTCAAACAATGTACCAAGTATGTGAAATCAGAAAGTACTTAAATGAAATCAAAGCATTTAAAACCATTTGCAAATACAATCGCTTCAATTGCACATAAGTACATCACAAACAAGAACAATAATAGGTAAATCAGAACATGTCTTTTCTAGGCCGCGAATGATCGGGCAAGGCCAATCGCCCATAGTATCATTATGCGTGCCTAATCTCGACTTCCGCACCGCATAGGTCACACATGCACCCGCATTTAGGTATTCTCGACGGGGTAGCTAACCCCTGCATTCTCCTCGACTCGCACCGCATAGTCTCAATAGACCGCATAGTCACATTGCATCGCATAGGCATCCCCGTGACGGGCTAAAACACCCGAATGATCAATCTCGAACTCCCGCACTCCGCATAGTCACACTGCACCGCATAGCCGATAGACCCGCATCGCGGTGGCAAGCCCTGTGATAACAAGTCAAGGGGTAGGTGATATAATAACAAGATAATCGACTTACCGCTTAGCAACGTAAGCACAACAAGAATGACCCCTTTCACCACATCACAAGACACTAACACACGAGCATCATAATATGTCTACTTTTCAAACAATCTTACTATACCTTACGTAATCAATACAAGGTTTTTATAAATAATTAAGTAAACAGCCTTTTATCTTTCTTAAGTTGTTATACCTAACTTCCCATAAAGCTAGTATAACTCTTAAGCTTTTGTTTAAAACCAAATATTTCTCTTCTGCTAAAAATGATTCAAGATTCTTTTGAAATGCTTCAAGATCCTTATTATTCAGCTTAAGTCACAAGACATTGCCGTAAGTATTATTCAGCTTAAGTTAAAAGACATTGCCGTAATTATTATTCGCTTAACACTGTGACGCTCACCGTACTATATATATATTTAAAATATCATGCTCAAGAGTATAGGAAGAATCACATACCTTCTCCGAAATCCAATTCCAAGTCGAATATGTCGCGCAAGCAGAGAATCACCTATAATAGTCAAATACGCCTATCAACGCCTAGACTATTCTCAGAAACAATTCTAAGTAGAGGGTTCTCTATTCTACGGAAAATTGGGCAGACTTCCCTACCCGCCAAGCTACTCAAGTTCATCAGAAAACAAATTCTATGTAAGTACAGTTCAATTATTCTTCTTTATACCCTTCATCGTGATAATAGCTTCAATTCGATTAATTAATAGTCTTTCATATCTTATACTCAAGTCTTAACTATTCTTATATGTAATATCCAATTACAATAGAAGGACAAGAGTATTTACCTCGATAAGCCCAAAATTATCCAAGTTAAAAGTCGCTCCTGAGCAAGGTTTAGCTCCTAATTGTACGCTCCGATAGCTCCAAGAACCCTTAGAAGTTCCCAACAACTTCTACTAAAATACTATAAGGGAATTGGGCTAGGGTATTTGGAAGACAACTATCTACCGAGGGGGGGGGGGTGTTTCGGCTAGGGCTAGAGGGGGAAGGTGTTTCGGCCAAGGCTTTCTCAAGGGGAGAGGGGAGTGTTGGACGAAAACACTTCAAGAGAGGGGGAAGAATTTTCAAGACTTAAAGAGTGATTTGTGGATGAAGAAAACCTTCAAGTTAGGGGAGTATTTATAGGCCAAGCAATGGCCAAGATGAAGCCAAGTGCAAGGCAAGTGTAGGGTGGAGATTCACTCAAGTGTCCTTATCCATCTACTACACAAATATCCTACCAACTCCTTGACTTGTGCAAAGGCACAAAAAACGTGCAACCTTGGCCCAATGTTGTCGTCCATTGAGGGTGACAAGTGTCACCCTCCCGTTGGTCCAAAATGTTTCGTCTCTCGGAAAAATCCGCAAAAATTAGAAATGACATAGCCGTAATTTACCCTACGCGAGTTTAGTAAAACGTTTCGTCGAAAAACGATTCTTTAAGTGAGTTGTGCACAAACATTTCGTCCAAAGTGCCTAACTAAGGCTAAACTTTTGTACGTACGTCCTCACATACATACTCTAGAAATACGGTATAACAAGAGAGGCACCGATCCACGCCCGAGGTCGGTCGTGACAAAAGTGGTATCGAGCGCTTAATCCTCGGAAAGTGTCTACAGACCGTATCTAGTAGAGTCTTGATTATCGGTGTGTTGTGCACCACATCTATAATCAGGAGGCTATAGGATATTTAGGATTGGTTTCCATTCTTCTCACTCTGAGATCGTGCCTTAGAGCTGTGCTATAAGTTGGACTCCCTCTGACGTATTCTTTGTATACCAGTGATGCCTCCACGCGAGGCAACCAGAGCCCAGAAGGGCAAGGCAGCAGAGGGAGCTGCGAGTAGAGCAGCAGCAGTTTCTACTGAGACCACGGCACCTGAGCCTCCAGTCCCACACCGCGCAGGAGATGGGTTACAAGCGAGATGGCCCGATTATTGGCCAGATCGTGGCTAGGCACGAGGATAGGCCGACGCAGCTCAGCCTTCAGAGTACCCGTGGTTCACCCGAGGTCGAGCAGTTTATGACTACGGATTTTCTCGAGTTTCACCCGAGTTCTACGGGTCGAGGCTGCGGATTATCCGCAGGAGTTCATCCGACGATTCATGGATCATGAGAGTGATCAAGGCTTCGAGACCGAGTCGGTGGTTTTGTTCACATCGGCCGCGCGTGATACCGCAGCCGATCGTTTGATTCGTGGGAGCTGTCCCGGGGGGAGCATGCACCTCCAGCTGGTTGGGGAGAGTTCTCAGAGGCTTTCCTTGGCCATTTCTTGCCTCCACAGATGAGGAGGGCACGGGCCGACAGATTTTTGATGCTAAGACAAAGAGGGCGCACAGTTCGGGAGTGCAATGTAGAGTTTGACTCATTGGCTCGGTATATCCCCGCCCTGGTGGCCGATATGGAGGATAGAGTGCACCGTTATGTCACCTGGCTCGATGATTATTTAGCAGAGGGATGCACAGCAGTAGCTCTTCAGCCAGGCATGGACATTGCTCGCATCCAGGCCTATGCGCAGCAGACTGAGGAACGTAGAGGTCGACGGATTAACCAGGATCAGCAGAAGAGGGCTAGGACAGCAGGGTCCTCTGGTGACCTTCGAGGCAGGCAGCCTCAGCAGCAGACTAGTTATGCGCCTCCGCCAGTACGGAGTGCTCCACCACAGTCTTCAGGACATTCGGGAGATTCAGGAGGAGGTCAGGGCTCCAAGGTTTCAGGTTTTTGGGGAAACAGGGACGTTAGTCAGATGGGACCACCTCTACCTCGTTGTGGCCGTTGTGGTAGGCTCCATGATGGGGAGTGTCGTGCTAGAATGGGAGTTTGTTTTGCATGCGGCCAGCAGGGCCATTTTGCGAGAAATTGTCCAACCCGAGATAGCGCGGATGTAGAGACTCAGCCTTCGGGATCGGAGGCTGGTTCATCTCCTCCTTTTGTATGTCGTGCAGGGAAGGAACATGAGTAGAACGACAAAAAAGGGAAGTGAAGAAATAGTTACAGGTATATTCTTAACCCTCTAGAGACTAGTATGCATTGATGATATGTGATGTGCTAAGTGTTATGTTCGGATAACTTTATGTTAGAATGTGATTTGGAATCCTGGTTAGTGAAAAGGGTAAGTCTGGGGATGAGAAAAAATTTGAACTTTAGAATTTATAACAATCGAGACCTTAGAGGTAAGGCCGGCTAGAGTAAAAGATGTTGCAGTGATCCTTGTCGGAGTACATAGTACGGGGAGTATATTCGGGTGATAAGTCCATGAGTGGCATAACTGATTCTTTTGTAAGTGCAGTGGTAAAGACTATACCGGCGTCTGCGTTTTGGAGACTTAGAAGGAACATTCGGGACGAATGTTTCTAAGGGGGGGAGAATGTTACACCCCGTAAATTCAAGAAGTTAAGATAAGAACATACCAAGGAATATAAGATTTGAAAGTGGAAAGATAAGTGGACAAACATGTGTTGGATGGATTTGGAGTCTACCTTGGAGTGTTGTACCCCAGTTGTTAAGAATTTCGAGGTGTTTAAAAAGCCTAGTGAGTAGTCCGTTAAATCTAGATCCCAACGCAACAAACCGTTCGTCGATAGGACATCGGAGTCAAAAGTTAGGGAAGTTTCAAGTTAGGAGCGCAGTCAGGCAAAGCAGCAGTTTTCGGTTCAGGGGTACAGCGCCGCGGCCGGACGCAGTGTGCGCGCCGATTGACCGAGTCCATGGGCGTGGCCACGGCGCGAATGCTGGAACTTTTCGAAGTGGAAGGCCGCGAACAAAGTAAAATCGGGGATATTTTGTTAAAAGCCTATGGGAGGGTGACAAGTGTCCTCCCATCCTTTGACCAGAGGAGTTTATTTTAGGGCCAAGTCTTGGAAGACTTGGCCATTTCATTTCAAAACCCTCCCAAGGAAATCCTCTCCCTTTCTCTCTAGTTTTTCTTGAAGAGACCTTGCCTTAGGAGAAATTGTTGGAGCGGCGGCAAGAAGGAAAAGTGTGGGTAAACTTGTGGGAAGCGCTGGTGGATGAATTTGACGGTAAAGAAGTGGAGGAAAGGGGCTTTTGTGGGCTATTCCTTAAGGTAAAAGTTTTCCCCTTCTCTTGGAAATAAGTTTTAATGCTTGTTATATTTTAGTAGTTTAGAAATGAGCCTGAGGCTGTTATATTTTAGTAGTTTAGAAATGAGCCTGAGGCTGTTATATTTTAGTAGTTTAGAATTGAGCCTTAGGCTGTTATATTTGAATAGATTTGGATCTTGTTGTCTTGTTGAAACCGAAAATGGGCATGTTAGCCTTAAGATTTTAACTTCAATTTGGTTACTAATTTAGACATCACATGTTGTAAAGGGGGATTGTAGTTGTTGAAGATGTCTAGGGCTAGATATCATGTTAGACCGAAGAACTTGGATTGGAAAGAATTGGAAAGGGGTTTAGGATTGGTTTATTGTTGGCCAAGAATGACATGGAAATTATTGGTTTATTCTGTATTATTGTGGGGCGGAATTTTACACGTATTGTTAGGCGTGTAATCCCCTTGTATTTGCTGAATTAATTGAGCCTTAAATGTGGCGTTTGGTTATTGAATTCGCCTTGAAAGAGGTGGCATAGTAAGTAGAAACCAAGGAAGTTTGTCCGATTTTCCGTAGAATGTGGACCGTGCACTTAGTTATTCTACGTTCGCTAGAGATTGATAGACATTTTACGCACTTTATAGGATTGAAGTACTACGGTAGCATATTCTACTTAAGGGGGGAAAGTACTGTGGAGCATTTTGCTTATTGTCGACAATCGTCGCGAGGTATGTGATTCTTCCTATCCTCTTCAGCATGATTATTTTTGAAATATATAGTGCAGTAGATGCACGTGTGTTAAAGAAATTTGATTTCCCTTGTTGTGCCTTGACTTGATATGACGTGTAAAGGTCTTGATTGTTTGAAAGAGTAGGAAAATCTTATTCGTTAGTAATAAGTACTCGGTGGTTAAAGAATAAGCCCTCTTGGTCTCATAAGGGCTTATAGTTGTAATTGGTTGGTTTAAAAACATAAAGTGTTATAACGGCTTTATGGGAAGTTTGTTATAACCATTTTATGTAGGTAAAAGGATGGTTTGTTGATTTCAAAAGATAAGAGGCTCGACGTATAATTGACCTAAATGGTGTTGAAAAGTGTGAAACCTCTTTCGTGAGAAATGAGTACTTGGTTTTTAAAAAGAATTATTGTAATCAAGTTTTGATTTTCTTAAAAATTCCAAAGTAAGGAACTCGATTTCTAAAAGAAAAGAGACTTAAGAATTTGAAGTGTTTTGGTTTAAAAGAAAGGCATGGTTTTGTCTTGACTTGTTTTAGAACATAAAGTGTTATAACAGCTTTATGGGAAGCTAGTTATAACGAATTTATGGAAAATAAATAAATGGACTCATTATTGGATTTAGAATGGTAACTTGATTTTTGGGAAAAGAGAAGTAACTTGTTTTCAAATATTGAACTCTTTGTGATGGAAAAACATAAGTGGCTTGGTTATAAAAGGTAGGAGTACCTTGATCTTAAATGGGTTAGATACTTGGGGTTTAATGGTATACTTGACGTGTGCTAAGAAGTGGTTAAAGTACCTTGAGTTGTGTGTAACTTGCCTATGCTTGTTGTGATAGCCTTTGTTGTGCAAGTGTTTGATTGTGTAGTACCGAGCCTCTCGATGGAGGGCCGGCTATCTGGTTGATTGATGGACATACTGACACGTTGGGTAGCCCACGGGTATGCTTCCACTATATCGATCCTCTTGGACATACTGACACGTTGGGTAGCCCACGGGTATGCTTCCATTAGGAGTGTTATCTTGTTATTTGTTTGGACATACTGACACGTTGGGTAGCCCACGGGTATGCGTCCACAGTGAGTATTATCTTGTTATTTGTCTGGATATACTGACACGTTGGGTAGCCCACGGGTATGCTTCCACAGGGATTGTTATCTTGTTATCTCTTTTGGGCATACCGACACGTTGGATGGTCCACGGGTATGGGCCCACTAGGACGGTTTCAGGGCCATGCTTATACCGAGGTGAGATGCCGGGGCATGCGGCCATTGTGCGGGTTAAATTCCCGGGTTATATTTGAGTGATGATTTCACGGGTGTGAGTCCTCGATCGACATGATCGCTATATGTTGTGAATCAAAGTTTGGTTATCATACATGTCTCCTGCTTTATATAGACTATTATGATTTCATTTACAGTATTTTTCAGTTTCACATACTTGGTACCTGTTGTACTGACCTCCTTCGGGGGGCTGCGTTCATGCCGCAGGTTGAGGTACATAGCTTGCTGATCCACACTCTTAGGATCACCGTTTCGGTTCTCGAAAGCTCCATATCTCCTAAGCTTGTCCTGTGATACGTTCCTCAAGTAGTAGACTTTTGTACATTCAGGCATGGCGGGCCCTGTCCGTCATTATGGTTTTAAAATTCTAGAGGTGCAGAGCATCACAAGGCAGAGTTTGTAAGGATGTAACTGTTCAAGTTTTCATTTATGTACAAAAAGGTAACCGTTTGGGTTAGCCTGTTTTCTTATTTCACTGTTTTTCTTTCATGAGTTTTTATTTTCCGCTGGTTTTTCTCTGATGTTGTATCACTAGGGTGCCCGGGGTAAGGCACCAGTCACGGGCCCGAGGTCGGGTCGTGACAAGGCCGAATTCAATAACAAAACGCCACATTTAAGGCTCAAATCAATTCAGCAAATACAAAGGGGATTACACGCCTTACAATACGTGTTAAACTCCGCCCCACAACAATACAAAACAATCCAATAATTTCCATGCCATTCTCGGCTAAAAGGTGCTACAACAAAAAGTCTTCCAATTATTTTCCAATCCAAGTTCTTGGGTCAACATGTTATATAGTCAAGAACAACTTCAACAACTACAATTCCTTCTTTATATAACATATGACAACTTAACTAGTAACCAACTTGAATTAAAATCTTAAGGGCTAACATACTAGTTTTCGGATTAGGGTTCCAACAATCAATACACTTATCAAACTTCATACTAAATACCTCATGCTTGCTAATATCCATAGCTACAACAATAAGTAATCTTAATTACTAAAACGACAAGAATTATACCTTTACAAGCCCTTATAGTTGTTATAATCAATTGCGGCTTTATAACATGTTATACTAAACAACTTGGATTGAATATAAATTGGAAAAAAATTGGTATTGTTGTCACTAATTTCCGAATGGACATTGTATTTTTGGACTAGTTTAATGTCAATTGTGGGGAGGAATTTTACACGTCTTGATTAAGCGTGTAATCCCCTATTGTTAACTACTTTGTTGAGACTTAAATGTGGCGTGTTTGGTTATTGAATTCGGCCTTGAAAAAGGTGGCAAAGTATGTAGAAACAAAGGAAGTGCTGTCCGATTTTCCGTAGAATTTAGTGACTTTGCACTTGGAATATTCTACGTTTGAAGTAAGAAGTTAATAGACGTACTATGGTCATTATAGGTTGACATACTACGTACGACATATTGGACTTGGCAAGTGGATTAAACCGAAGAGGTATGTTGAACTTTCTTATCTCTTGAGCATGAATAAGTTGTAAATGTATAGTACGGTAGACTAACAAGATTTTGACAATCTAGGTCCATTTTATATCCTTGGCTTATTTTAAGAATGCTCAAGTTGATTGAGTTAGGGAATTAACTCACTTGGTTAAATATTAAGGATATCTTGGTTTTCAAAAGTTAAGAGACTTTAAGTATGTTGAAAGTATTGTTTGATACTTGTTTTGTTGGAAAGTTTAAGTCTCTTGGTTATAAAGAAGTATGTAAGTTTCTAAAGTATAAAGCTAGTATAACGGCTTTATGGGAAGTTGGTTATAATAGCTTTATGGAAAGTTAAAAAGAGTGGTTTACTCTAAGTAAATTAAGTGTCACGACCCGACCCCGGGTCCGCGACTGGCGCCCTACCTGGGCACCCTATTCAGGTATACATCAGAGAGTAGAAGCGGAACATACACAACATAAACACATGTGAAAACAATAACATCTCAGGCTAGCCGATAAGGTCGTCTTCCATAATATAAACATACTCAAAAGTACAACTGTGCAATCAGTTCTTACAGCCCAACCACAAATGTGAATACAGCACTTAGAATAATAATCGTATGGACAGGGCCCCGCCATACCCCTGAATGTACATAAATCTACAACACCAGGGGAAAAGACTGTACCAAAAGAGACAAGCCTCCGGATAAATGGAGCTTCTGACGCCTGATAAGTGATCCTAAGAATGAGGATCCACCACCTGCTTACCCTTTCCTGCGGCATGAACGCAGCCCCCGAGGAAGGGGGTCAGTACACAATATGTACTAAGTATGTAAACGAAAGTAATCAGAATTACAACATAAGTTTAAAACAAAGTCGGAGACATGTATGATAGCAAAATTACAGTACACAGTGCCTTACTAACAATGAGAGTAAAACCAAGGAAAATACGTACAACATCACAATAGGAGACTCCCGATCAAATCATGGGTAGCGAACTCATAGAAACAGGTGGTATAACGTCTTAGGGTTCTTACCCCTCATTTATATTCTTACCAGGCGGGTGGTATAACGCCTGGGGTTTGCCCTCATTTATACTCTTACCAAGAAGGTGATAATACGTGGTATAACGCCTGGGGTTTACCCTCATTTATACTCTTATCCCGAGAAGGTGGTATAGGCCTTGGGGGTCTGCCCCTCACTTATACTCTTACCCTATCTCAAACCGGCCGTCATACAATAAATAAGCAAGTTAGAATCCCCCTAACTTCTTATTAGTCTTATTCATCTACACTCTCATTCTTGTTCACTTAAGGCACTAATATGTTATAATAAAACCGGGAGTTTAACCCAAAGTACTACGTACTTCTAACCTTTTCAAAATGACTCATTTTCATATCAAACTTCCAAGATACTATAAACCGTAGTATCAAGTCAAAATTTCTTTTCAAGACAAGTCACAATACCATTAAACATAAAGTTAGGTTTCAAAATCAAGTGACTCCTTTTATTATAAACCTTAGGCAATTGATGCCTTAAAAATCAAATTGCCCTTTTTATTAAAGTTAAGTCATTTATCTTTCCATAAAGCAAATATAACCAACTCCCCATAAAGTCGTTACATTCGCTTTATACCTTAGCCATAAACAATTTCCTATCCAAGGGACTTATACGTTTAAAACGGAACAAGTATCACATACTTTAAAACTCTTCAAGTCCCTTAACTTTAATAAAACATTAGACATCCTTAATACTTTCAAGAAGTGAGTTATTCTACTAACTCACCCGCTTGGCTATTCATAAAACTAGTAAAGGATATCAAGGTCATGTACGTCTACCGTACTATATACGTACAACTAGTCATGCTCAAAAGATAGGAAAAGTTCTACATACCTCTTCGGGTCAACCACTTGCCAAGTACAATATCCATCCCGTAGTATGTCAACCTATAATATCCACAATACGTCCATTAACGTCTTACTTCAAACGTAGAATATTACAAGTGTAAGGTCACTAAGTTCTACGGAAAATCGGACAACACCTCCTTTGTTTCTACTTATTTTGCCACCTTTTTCAAGGCCGAATACAATAACCAACATGCCACATTTAAGGCTCAACATATCATTAGTCAAAAAGGGGATTATACGCCTTACAAGACGTATAAAATTCCGCCCCACAATTCATATACAACAATCCAATGTTAACGGCCATTTTGACTACATATATAACCACAACAAGTCTTTTTCACCCACAAAGTTGCCTTCACAAGTTATATAGCCATAACCAACTTTGACAACCTTAACCTTCCATTTATATAGCATGCTACAACTATAACTATCGATTTCCTTTCTATTTCACAATTCAAATGGCTATCAAAACCTATAACTCATATCAATCTAAAACATGATTCACGTGGTCAATATCAACTATAACAAGGATTATTGTTAATTCCAAGAGAAGAGGAAATCTTTTACCTTTTGGATTAGCACACTAAAGCCCTCTTTCTTCAACTCCTTTTCCCGCCAAACTCATCCTCGTGAGCTTCCCACAAGCTTATCAACACTTTGCCTTCTTACCGCCGCTCCAACAAAACCCTCTAGGCTAAGCTCCCTTCAAAACCTTGAGAGAAAAGAGAGAGAGAAGCTCTTTAGAGTCCTTAAGGTGAAATGACCAAGTCTTTCAAGACTTGGTCCTAAAATAGGGCCCTTTTCTTGGTCAACAAGATGGGAGGGACACTTGTCACCCTCCCATAAGTTTTTTTCGAAAATATCCCCTGTTTTCAGCCCTGACCGCGGAAAAATTCCCGCCTCGGCCCTGCCGCCGGCGCCGCGGCGATGTAACCTCAGAGAATTTTCAGGATTAGTGGCGCCGCGGCGCTACGACGCCTGATTCTAAAATCTTTCCCCCCTCGCCTGTCCACTGAACTTCTAACGCCCATACCCCTCCGCTCCGATGTCCTATCGACGAGCGGTTTGTTGCGTTGGAAACTAGACTCATCCAACTTTATACTAGGCTTGGTAAACACCCCTCAATTCTTAAAACTGGGGTACAACACTCCAAAGTAGACTCAAAATCCGTTCAATACATGCGTCAACTTATCTTATATTAGAATTTACGGGGTGTAACATTATTCCCCCCTTAGAAACATTCGTCCCCGAATGTTCTTTCGGAGTCACACTTAAAACTGCGACATAGTTTCCTTCCACAACCCCGACATACCAATAATGCCACACATGGCCACATAAAAGCATTTACACAAAACAAATGCTTCAATTAAAACTTGACAAGTAAGGGAAAAGAATTACCTGAAGGTATAGAAAATAAGTGAGGATACTTCCTCAACATGTCCTCCTCCGCTTCCCAAGTCATCTCCTCCTGTTATCATTTATCCACGTGACTTTGACTAAGCTACATCCTTGGTCCGTGATCGCCTGACCTGGCGATCGAGTATCGCTATGGGACTCTCCTCATACGATAACCCCTCTGTCACCTGGACCTCACTAGTAGGGAAAACTCTCGCTGGATCACCGATAAACTTCCGCAACATAGAAACATGGAAGACCGGATGTACCGCCTCTAACTCTGATGGCAGATCCAACTCATAGGCAACCTTGCCCACTCTTCGGACGATCTGGTAGGGCCCAATGTACCTTGGGCTGAGTTTCCCTTCTTACCGAATCTCATCACACCCTTCATGGGTGACACCTTCAAGAAGACCCAATCGTCTACCTGAAACTCCAAATGCCGACGCCGATTATCCGCATATGACTTCTGCCGACTCTGAGCTGCTAACAGTCTCTCCTGGATAAGCTTTACTTTATCCACAGCCTGCTGAACCAAGTCTGGGCCAACTAACTGTACCTCGCCCACGTCGAACCAACCAATCGGCGACCTGCATTTCCGCCCATATAAAGCCTCGTATGGTGCCATCTGCATACTGGAATGGTAGTTGTTGTTATAAGCAAACTCCACAAGAGGCAAATGATCCTCCCAGCTACCCCTGAAATCAATCACGCAGGCTCGCAGCATATCCTCAAGTGTCTAGATAGTACGCTATGTCTGCCCGTCAGTCTGAGGATGAAATGTTGTACTGAGACTCACCTGTGTCCCTAAACCCTTCTGGAAAGACCTCCAGAATTTAGCCGTAAAATGGACTCCCCTATCGGATATAATCGACACCGGGACACCGTGCAGCCTCATAACCTCTCTGATGTACAATCTGGCATAGTCCTCACCAAAACGCCGCCCCGATCGAAGGAAATGGGCTGATTTCACACCACAACAATAACCCAAATGGAGTCGTATTTCCTCCGAGTACGAGGTAACCTGAACAAAGTCCATGTTGATCACCTCCCACTTCCAAGTCGGAATCTCAATAGATCGCAATAATCCATTGGCCTCGTGCTCGACTGACTGCGGCAATTAGGACATCAGGCAACAAAACCTGCCACGTCCCTCTTCAGGCCATCCCACCAATACAAACATCTGAGGTCGTGGTACATCTTGGTCGACCCCGGATGAATAGAATAACGAGCACTGTGTGCCTCCCCTAGAATCTGCTGACGAAGTCCTGACACATCGGGAACACACAACCGACCCTCAAATCTCAGCACCCCATCAGGCGCTACCTCGAATAGACTCTTCTCCTCCCGAAGAGCTGCAACTCGATACCGTACCAACACAGGGTCCTCAAACTGTCGCCTCTTCACCTCATCAACGATGGAAGACTCGGCAACCTCACGAACCCGCACCCCGCTATCGTCGGTATCGATCAAATGAACCCCAAGTCTCGCTAACTGGTGGATCTGACGGACCATGTCCTTCCTCTCCGCATTCTCCGATGTGCTCCCATCGATCTATGACTCAAGGCATCAGCAACTACGTTGGCTTTCCCCGGATGGTATAGAATATCAACATCATAGTCTTTCAAAGAACTCTAACCACCGCCTCTGCCTCAAGTTCGACTCTCCTCGCTGAAGATATACTGGAGGCTCTTGTGGTCTGTATAAATATCTACATGAACCCCATACAAATAATGTCTCCAAATCTTCAAGGCATGAATAACTGCGGCCAACTCTAAGTCATGGGTAGGGTAATTCCTCTCATGCTTCCAGAATCGCCGGAAGCATAGGCTATAACCTTGCCGTGCTGCATCAAACACACCATAGCCCGATACCCGAGGCATCACAATAGATCACGCATCTGCCTAACCCTCAGAAGAGTAAGAACTGGGTCAGAGTCAACCTCTCCTTCAAAGAATCGAAAACCCCGCCGCAAGCCTCTCGTCCACTAGAACTTGGATGCCTTTACGAGTCACCTAGTCAACGGTGCCAAATCGAAACAACCGCTCCACAAACCTACGATAATACCCTGCCAGCCCTAAGAAACTGCGCACCTCGGTCGGAGTAGTAGGTCTCGGCCAAGACTTGACTGCCTCAATCTTTGTCGTATCCACGCGAACACCATCAGCCCCAATAATATGCCCCAGGAATTTCACTGAGGCCAACCAAAAGTCACACTTGGAGAACTTGGCGAACAATCGCGCTCCGAGAACCCAATCTGATCCTCGTGATCGCATGCTCGCTTCGTCGAGAATAAACCAGGATGTCATCAATGAATACAATCACAAATGTATCCAAAAATGACTTGAACACCCGGTTAATAAAATCCATAAATACCGCTGGAGCGTTGGTCAAACCGAAAGACATAACCCTAAACTCATAGTGCCCATACCGGGTCCTGAATGCAGTCTTTGGGATGTCTGCCTCTCGAACTCGAACCTGATGATAACTGCATCGCAGTCTATCTTCGAGAAACACCTCGCACCCTGCAGTTGGTCAAACAAATCATCAATCTGGGGGAGGGGGTACCTATTCTTGATGGTTACCTTATTCAGCTGCCTGTAATCAACACACATACGCAGCATCCCATCCTTCTTCTTCACGAACAAGACCGGTGCTCCCCAGGGAGATACACTAGGCCTGATAAAGCCTTTTTCCAGCAAATCTTTCAGCTGGTCCTTCAGCTCCCTCAACTCAGCAGGTGCCATTATGTATGGCGGAATGGAAATAGGCCGAGTGTCTGGCAACGTGTCAATACAAAACTCAATCTCCCTCTCAGGAGGGATACCCGGAAGATCATCTAGGAACACATCTGGAAACTCCCTAACCACCGGCATCGATCAAGAACCCAGACTCACCTCTGTATCAAATACCCGAACCAGATGATAGATGTACCCTTTCTGCACCATCTTCCTAGCCTTGAGGTAAGAAATAAACCTACCCCTCGGCAACGCTGTGTTGCCCTTCCACTGATAAGCGGCTCGCCAGAAACCGAACCGAACCAACTGTCTCTACGGTCGGCGTTGGCATAACAAGAAGCCAACCAGTCCATACCCATAATGACATCAAAATCTGTCATCTCCAGCTCTATCAAGTCTGCAAGGGTCTGACGACTGTAAATATAAACCGGACAACCTCTGTACACCCGCTCAGCTAACACCGAATCTCCCATAGGCGTAGCTGTTATACCCCGTATTTCCAGAGTATGTACGTAAGGACGTACGTAGAAAATTTTGAAGCTTAAAGTAGGCTTGGCCGATTTTATTTTGTGCACAACCCCCGATTAGAGTCGTTTTTCGACGAAATGTTTTAGACAACTTGCGAAGGGAAAATTCCGGCTATGTCATTTTTAATTTTTTGCGGATTTTTCCGAGAGACGAAACATTTTGTACCAACGAGAGGGCAAAACTTGTCACCCTCTAATTGGAGGATGTTTGGGCGGTAAAGGGGCCGAAAGTGTGGTTGGTTTGTCAAGGAGTTGGTAGGATATTTGTGTGGTAGATGGATAAGGTACACATGGGTGAATCTTGACCTTACACTTGTCTTGCACTTGGCATGATCTTGGTCATTGGTTGGCCATGTCTTGACCTATAAATACCCCCCCTTTGTGAAGACTTCTTCATCCAAAAACTTTCCTAAGTCTTGAGAGCTCTTCCCCCCCTTTGTGTTGATGTCTCGTCCTAGCCTCCCCCTCCCCCCTTTGTGAGGCCCCTTGGCCGAGAGTCCCCTCCCCCTTGGCCGAGAGTACCCTCCTCCTGGGGGTTGGCCGAGGGTACACCCCTTGTGGTGTTGTCTCGTATAAATACACCCCCTCTTGGTAGAAATACTCTCCAAAGCATCACATTATACCCAAATTACCTTAGTCAGATACCTTGTAGTATTCCAAGGTTACACTTATACTGAAAAGCCCGTAAATACTATTATACTTCCTTCATACAAAACACAACCCTAAGGAAATCTCCATAGTTGGATGGAGTATTAAGAAGAAGTTGCGTAGAACTTCTAAGGGTTGTTTGGAGCGGGTTGGAGCACCCGGAGTAGGAGCTAAACGTTGCTCAGGATCGACATTATAACTTGGATAATTATGGGCTTATCGAGGTAAATATCTTGTCTCCCTATTGTAATTGAGTTTACATACTATTGATGTATAAGTATAAGTATATACAAGGAAAGTATATAAGAAGGAATTGAACTATACTTCAATAGATCAGACATGCAGAGACTTGTGAAGTTTGTGGTGGGAAGAATCGCCAAATTTCCGTAGAATCTTGTATCTAGATTTATTCTACCGAGTAGTCTAGGCTTTGATAGACTCGTATAACCTTTATAGGTTGAATGTTCGGTGAGTAGCATGTGCTACTTGAATGATGGACAAGGCTAGCCGGGTTATAGCCGTGGAGCGATTTGCTTATAGTCGATAAATCGTCACGAGGTATGTGATTCTTCCTATCCTCTTGAGCATGATATTTTAAAGAATATATATATAGTACGGTAGACGTACGTGTGTTAACTGAATAATAATTACGGCAATGTCTTCGGACTTAAACCTGAATAATAATTACGGCAATGTCTTCAGACTTAAGTCTGAATAATAATTACGGCAATGTCTTTTGACTTAAGTCTGAATAATCTTGAAGTATTTCAAAAGAATACTGAATCATTTTTAACAGAAGAGTAATACTTGGTTTTAAAAGCTTAAGAGTTATACTAGCTTTATGGGAAGTTAGGTATAACGGCTTAAGAGAGATAAAAAGAATGATTTATTGATTTAAGAAGTTAAGAGACTTGATCTTAAAAGATAAGAGACTTGACTTAATTGAATTTTGTTAAAAAGTGTGAAACCTCATTCGTGAGTAATGAGTACTTGGTTTTTAAAAGGAATAATGTTTTCTTGATTTGAAATCGAATAAGTATCGAACAAACCACAATAAGCGCTAATAAAGGGAAATGTTTTGACTAATAAAGTATTATTAAAACCAAGAGAAACTTCCTCTGCATAGAAGCTAAGATGAGACAAAATGATATTACATTTCCTAGATCATGGTCGTAATAAGATTGTTATGAACAAGAATAACCTACTCACACATAAGGTATATGTTTCTCAAATTGTTTTAAAGGATTAAAACTATGAACTACGAAACCTTTCAAAATGATAAACTTGAGAAATTGAAATTAGGCAAACTTGAGCGTTTGGAAAAGAATGTTGTTACTTGAATTTACAAAGAGAAGTGTTTTGATTTACTTCAAAAGATAATCACTCTATTTTTTTATATACTACGTATTGTGTGACTTTTGTGAAAGTAACGATCTTTTAAAGAGTTAAGGTATGAAGTACTTTGGGGATAAAACCCGATCTTGTTAATCATATAGAAAGTACCTTGTGTGAATAATTTGATTGTGTTGGTTTGTGATAGCCTTGTAATACTTTTTGTTGATTTGATAAGGAAACATGCTAGGATGCTACGTGTTAGTATCTTGTGATGATTGTGTAAAGGGTTTCCTCGATTGCGCTTAAGTTGTTTAACGATCACCGTTATGTTGGAATTGTACCACTCACCTTGACATGTTCCCGAGGTTAAGGCGCCTCCGATGCGGGTAATACTCGTGCGGTTGTGTGACTATGATTCGAGGATACCCTATGCGGTCTCGGACCTATGCGCGAGCTACGAGTTCCGTGTTAGTGTGCGGCCTTTATGGTCATGCGGTTTATGTGGCCACGCGGATCGCGAGTCGAGCGGATGCCGGGAGTAGCTACCGATGCGGAATACCTCATGCGGCCATTGGAGTGGCCTATGCGAGTCGCGGAAGTTCGTGGCTAGACGCGCATTAGATATCGCGGACGAGTGGCCAGCTTTGATCATGTGACGGTCTAGACAGATCTCATGATACAGTTTATGACCCTGTTTGTACTGTGGGTTTTAGTAGTCGGCTATGCCTTCGTACTTACCCCGTACGGTTTTATGATGACACAGGTGGGACCTGGTGTTCATGTGTATTCCTTGGTGCTTTTCTATCATAGACCGCAGTGAGGAAGGTATTCCACGCATGATTGATGTTGTGGCGTGAGACCCATTGTTATATTTGAGTGATGACTTTGAGGCGTGAGTCCACGACTTGACATCGCTTATTTATTGTGAATTGTAGTTTGGTTATCATACATGTCTCATGCTTTATATAGACTACTATGATTTCATTTACTGATTTTCGGGCCACATACTTGGTACTGTTGATCGACCTCCTTCGGGGGGCTGCGTTTATGCCGCAGGTTGAGGTACACCAGTCGTTGATCCTAGCTCTCAGGGTCACAGTTCAGCGTTTGGGAAGCTCCGTTTCTCCGGAGGCTTATCAGTGGTATAGTCCTCTGTCGTAGTAGGTGCTTACATTCGTGGTATGGCGGGTCTGTCCCGCCATTGTCATGTCACTCTTGCAGGTCTGTAATACCGCTGGGCGAGTTGTATATGGGATGTAATCGCTCGGATTTAAGTCTTCATATATACATGCCGAAAGGCAATTTTTCTCAGATTATTATTTCATACTTCATGTTATTTCATGTTATTGTTTTATATTCCGCTGATTACTCTGATGTTATATCACTAGGGTGCCCGGGGTAAGACACCAATCACGGGCTCGGGTTCGGGTCGTGACAGTAGCTACCTCAAAAGGCTCTATCGACTCCGGCTCTATCCCGATTCTACCCGCAATAAGAGGGGACACATAGGACAAGGTAGAACCTGGATCTATCAAAGCATAAACGTCACAGCATGAAATCAATAATGTACCTGTGACGACGTCAGGGGAAGCCTCCTGATCCTGGCGGCTGGCTAATGAATATATGTGGTTCTGGGGACCGCTAGAACTGGAACCACCACCACAACCTCTACCGTGGCCTGCCGCTCCATGAGTACCCTGCCCTCCGGGGCACATAACCACAGAAGGAGAAGAAGACCCAGCAACAGCCTGTCGGCTGCACCGCACCACTCACGCCGTCTTACACCCCGTAAGCCCAGGACATGTATAAGAGAATGTACGTAAGGAATCAAGACTTGGAAATTAGTACGAATGGAAGGATTGTTTTTCCGACGGAAAATGTTCTGAACGTCGGAAAGGAAAAATGTTCGTTGTTGAGAATTGGATTCTCAAAATACATTGTTTGAAGAGTGTGGAACTCTTAACCTTATGGAAATTTATTTTTACGGATTTGGTCACGTGGGGCCCACCCGAGGAATTTTACATTTTTGTGGGGCCCACGAGGGTTACGGAATTTTATGGACGGATGAGAGGGCGACACGTGACACTCCTTCCACATGGCTTGGTCGAAATTGTGTAAGGGCAAAATGGTCATTGACCATGGTAGAAGATAAGTCTTCCAAAGCTTGTTATTGTTGACAAGTCAACTTGTCCACCTAGGCTTGATCCAAGTGAAACTCATCCTAACCTCACATTTGTGGATATCTAAACCCTCCATTGTGTTTTATAAGGTTACTACTAGTGCAAGACTAGCTCATTTACACTTAGAAAAATTAGAGAACATTTGTGTTCTTCAAGAGACCTCTCGGGTTTGCAAAATTCCCACACAAAAAATTTTAGTTTTTGATCCATTAGCCACAAGACTTTAACCCAAGGTCCCTAAGGGTGTTTAAGGATATCTCAATAGAAAGATTTCGGAAAAATGGCTTTTTCGTATTAGTCGCAAGGCGGAAACTAAAGGAGTTCTTCAACTTTGAAGTTGGAACTTGAAGATGGGTTCTTCTTAGGCCTATAAGGAGTGCTTGGAGCGGATTGGAACTTAAGGAAAGGAGCTAAGAATTGCTAAGGCGCGACTTTGAATCTTGGGAATTTTAAGGGCTTTGAAAGGTATAAAATTTTGTCGTTTTAGCAATTAAGTTTACTTATTGATTGTAGCTATGGATATTAGCAAGCATGAGAATTATTCTATTTGTGCCCTGATAAGTACTTTGGCTTGTTAAATGAGAATTATTCTATTTGTGCCCTGATAAGTACTTTGGCTTGTTAAATGAGAATTATTCTATTTGTGCCCTGATAAGTACTTTGGCTTGTTAAATGAGAATTATTCTATTTGTGCCCTGATAAGTACTTTGGCTTGTTAAATGAGAATTATTCTATGTGTGCCTTGATAAGTACTTTGGCTTGGTTAATGGAGAATTAGCCTATGTGTGCTGGTGATAGCCTTTGAGGGCAAGTATTATGTTTTATTACGTTGCCGCGACTCTCGGTTGGAGGGCCGGCTGTCTTGTTGTAAGTTACTTGGACGTACCGACAGTGATGTGGGATTCCACGGGTATGCTTCCGTTATTTGTAGTACTGGGTTAAATTCCCGGATTTTTATAAAAGACATGGTAGTGCTTATGTCTTGTTTGATGGTCGGTCGAGATAGGGTAAGAGTATAAATGAGGGGCAAGCCCCAAGACGTTATACCACCTCCTCCAGGGTAAGAGTATTAGTGAGGGGTAAACCCCCAAGACGCTGTACCACCTGCTTTATGTGTTGTTTGACGGCCGATTGAGATAGGGTAAGAGTATAAATGAGGGGCAAGCCCCAAGACGTTATACCACTTTCTCCAGGGTAAGAGTATAAGTGAGGGGTAAACCCCCAAGATGCTATACCACCTGCTTTACCACCTTCTCCAGGGTAAGAGTATAAGTGAGGGGTAAACCCCCAAGACGCTATACCACCGGTGGGACTTGGTGTTCTTGTATGCCTATTGGCGTTATATTATATCATGGACTGCCGGCAGTGAGGAAGGATTCCACGGGCATGATTGATATTATGGGCGTGAGACCCATGGTTATGTTTGTAGTAATGACTTTGAGGCGCGTCCACGACTTGATATGATCATTTATGTATGGTGTACTGAAATTTGATTATCATACATGTCTCCTGTTTTGTTAGACTGTTATGATTTTGTTACAGTATTTTCAGTTCACATACTTGGTACATTCTTCGTCGACCTCTCGGGGCCGCGTTCATGACGCAGTTTAGGTACGCTTTGGTGATCGGCAGTGTAGGACTCGCCGAGTTTTGGATAGCTCCTTCTGTCGGAGTTTATCTTTTGGTATAGTTCCTTGATCAGTGCTTTTGTACGATTATGGGTACGGCGGGGCCTTGTCCGTCATATTTCAAGAAACTCTTAGAGGTCTGTATTCATATGTGGGATTGGACTCATGTACGGTGTAGTGTCTTTTGTTATGTATATTACATGGCAGCCTTGTCGGCTTCGCCGTTGCACGTACGATTGGTTTTAAATAAAAAAGGAAGAGCTATTTAATTTCCGCAGTTTACTTGTGTTGTTAAGGTAGAAGGGTGCCTGGTAGGGCACCACCACTGCCGGGGTTCGGGGTGTGACAGAGTGGTATCAGAGCAGTCAGTCCTCGGAATGTCTACAGACCGTGTCTAGTAGAGTCTTGATTATCGGTGTGTTGCGCGCCATACCCATAAACAGGAGGCTACAGGACATTTAGGAGTTGGTTTCTATTCTTCTCACTCTAAGATCGCATGTAGCCGTGTTAGTAAGATAATTCCTCTGACGTATTGTTGTGTTACAGTTATGCCTCCAAGGAGGGCAACAGCCGCCCAGAAGGGCAAAGGAGTAGCAGGAGCTACTAGTCATACTCAGAGAGTTGATAGGGCTTATGCCCAGGGTATACCGGATGTGGTTCCACAGTCGGCGAGTTCTTCTTCGCCAGGTTTTGAGGCCCCAGCACCAGAGCCTCCGCTTCTCGATTAAGGAAGACTTTAGGGTCATGAAGGAAGCCATTATGTTATTGACCAAGATAGCGGTGTGCAGCTTCGTCGGGAGGTTATTCGCCAAGCATGCAGTGTACAGAGGGTAGAGGGCCAGCAGAGATCTGCGTAAGAGGCTAGACCGGTTGGTTATTCCGGTGAGTTTTGGACGAGTGCCTCAAGAATGAGTGAGATATTTGTCCCAGCCTACCCAGTACATACCCCCGCAGCTCGCAGGTGGGAGATTTGACCCCACAAGGTATTTAGGAGCCGGTCCAAGCTCCAGGGATCGAGGTTCTCAGAGGAACATAGGATTTTCTCAGTCGAGGCCACTTATTCCTCAGTGTTCCAGATGTGGTAAGCGTCATTCGGGGAAATGTCGTTATGGCACAGGTGTTTGTTTTTATTGTGGCCGTCCGGGCCATATTCTGAGGGTATGTCCTTTTAGAAGGAGCACCGGTGGGGTGGATCAGCCTATGAGGCCGGTAGTTGGTTCCTTTTCCTCCACAGCTGTGCGTTCCCCAGGACAGGGTGTTCAGATGTCAGCCGGTCGTGGTAGAGGTCAGGGTGGAGTTTATAGTTTTGGCGGTCCTTCGAACCGCATAGATGACGCGACTACTGGACGGGATCAGGAAGCAACATCGCCTAGGGTTACAGGTATATCTCGATTCTTTTGAATCATACGTGCATTGTTAGATTCAGATTTTGCCCTAGCGTATATGTTTTCCCTTTATTGCAAGAGTTGTAAAGTGATAGTACCCCAGAGGTAGGGATACTTTGATTAGTAAAGTGAAAAGTTAAGAATGTTGACAAGAATGATAAAGTGAACTGAGACTATAGTTGTGTAGAGTTCACAAGTTGTAATTACCCCGTAACAGTGTTAGACCGATAGGGAAGATTGTACAGTAGAAATACTTTGGCTTATGTGACGAACCTCTAGTGAATGGGAGGATAGGGTGAGAAGTACCTTGAGATAAGAGAAAGATTTATTGCAGACTAAGAATGAGAAGTTAAGTGTGACGATGAGTCGGGTTATGGACTCATTTCGTGTCAGCCGATAGTATGGAATGGGGTGATGTCAGTTAGAAATGGTCCCGTTATGTGGTAGGGTCCCGAGGAGGCCAGGCCCAAGTTGGGTTAATCGTTGTACGAGTTTGTGGACGCGTTCCACCGGAATCAGGTCGTAAGGACCGAGAAGAGCCTTAACGGGAAAGTAAGTAACAATATGGCTATGTTTGGATAGTAAATCCAAGGATTGGAGAACAGAAACAAAATTTGAAGATTTTGTACGTGTACTAGATGAGTTTGAAAGTACGAGAAAGTATGACAAGTAAGGAAAGAAATGAACCTTTAAGGATCCCGTGTTTGGGAAGACTGTAACCTTCGAGTTTTGTGAGAAGGAACCACGGACGGAAGGTCCATTGTTATGTTTACATATGTTGTGGTGGCCATGTGTGGCATCGTTGGTCTTGTGCAGTTTTGATTGATAGGCATAGTATAGAGTTTATGTCGGAGCTGGTAAAGCTTGACAACCGACTAAGAACATTCGAGAACGAATGTTTCTAAGGGGGGAAGAATGTTACACCCCGTAAGCCCAGGACATGTATAAGAGAATGTACGTAAAGAATCAAGACTTGGAAATTAGTACGAAAGGAAGGATTGTTTTTCCGACGGAAAATGTTCCAAACGTCGGAAAGGAAAAATGTTCGTTGTTGAGAATTGGATTCTCAAAATACATTGTTTGAAGAGTATGGAACTCTTAACCTTATGGAAATTTATTTTTACGGATTTGGTCACGTGGGGCCCACCCGAGGAATTTTACATTTTTGTGGGGCCCACGAGGGTTACGGAATTTTATGGACGGATGAGAGGAAGACACGTGACACTCCTTCCACATGGCTTGGTCGAAATTGTGTAAGGGAAAAATGGTCATTGACCATGGTAGAAGATAAGTCTTCCAAAGCTTGTTATTGTTGACAAGTCAACTTGTCCACCTAGGCTTGATCCAAGTGAAACTCATCCTAACCTCACATTTGTGGATATCTAAACCCTCCATTGTGTTTTATAAGGTTACTACTAGTGCAAGACTAGCTCATTTACACTTAGAAAAATTAGAGAACATTTGTGTTCGTCAAGAGACCTCTCGGGTTTGCAAAATTCCCACACAAAAAATTTTAGTTTTTGATCCATTAGCCACAAGACTTTAACCCAAGGTCCCTAAGGGTGTTGTAAGGATATCTCAATAGAAAGATTTCGGAAAAATGGCTTTTTCGTATTAGTCGCAAGGCGGAAACTAAAGGAGTTCTTCAACTTTGAAGTTGGAACTTGAAGATGGGTTCTTCTTAGGCCTCTAAGGAGTGCTTGGAGTGGATTGGAACTTAAGGAAAGGAGCTAAGAATTGCTAAGGCGCGACTTTGAATCTTGGGAATTTTAAGGGCTTTGAAAGGTATAAAATTTTGTCGTTTTAACAATTAAGTTTACTTATTGATTGTAGCTATGGATATTAGCAAGCATGAGAATTATTCTATTTGTGCCCTGATAAGTACTTTGGCTTGTTAAATGAGAATTATTCTATTTGTGCCCTGATAAGTACTTTGGCTTGTTAAATGAGAATTATTCTATTTGTGCCCTGATAAGTACTTTGGCTTGTTAAATGAGAATTATTCTATTTGTTCCCTGATAAGTACTTTGGCTTGTTAAATGAGAATTATTCTATGTGTGCCTTGATAAGTACTTTGGCTTGGTTAATGGAGAATTAGCCTATGTGTGCTGGTGATAGCCTTTGAGGGCAAGTATTATGTTTTATTACGTTGCCGCGACTCTCGGTTGGAGGGCCGACTGTCTTGTTGTAAGTTACTTGGACGTACCGATAGTGATGTGGGATTCCACGGGTATGCTTCCGTTATTTGTAATCGGGTTAAATTCGGATTTTTATAAAAGACATGGTAGTGCTTATGTCTTGTTTGATGGTCTCACGAGATAGGGTAAGAGTATAGATGAGCGGCAAGCCCCAAGACGTTATACCACCTCCAGGGTAAGAGTATTAGTGAGGGGTAAACCCCCAAGACGCTGTACCACCTGCTTTATGTGTTGTTTGACGGCCGATTGAGATAGGGTAAGAGTATAAATGAGGGGCAAGCCCCAAGACGTTATACCACTTTCTCCAGGGTAATAGTATAAGTGAGGGGTAAACCCCCAAGATGCTATACCACCTGCTTTACCACCTTCTCCAGGGTAAGAGTATAAGTGAGGGGTAAACCCCCAAGACGCTATACCACCGGTGGGACTTGGTGTTCCTGTATGCCTATTGGCGTTATATTATATCATGGACTGCCGGCAGTGAGGAAGGATTCCACGGGCATGATTGATATTATGGGCGTGAGACCCATGGTTATGTTTGTAGTAATGACTTTGAGGGCGTGCGTCCCTGACTTGATATGACTGTTTATGTATGGTGTACTGAAATTTGATTATCATACATGTCTCCTGTTTTGTTAGACTGTTATGATTTTGTTACAGTATTTTCAGTTCACATACTTGGTACATTCTTCGTACTGACCTCCTTCGGGGGGCTGCGTTCATGCCGCAGGTTTAGGTACGATGTTTGGTGATCGGCAGGTGTAGGACCCTGCTCAGAGTTTTGGATAGCTCCTTCTGTTCGGGAGTTTATCTTTTTGGTATAGTTCCTTCAGTACAGGCTTTTGTACAGTTATGGGTACGGCGGGGCCTTGTCCCGTCATATTTCAGTAAAACTCTTAGAGGTCTGTATTCATATGTGGGATTGGACTCATGTACGGTGTAGTGTATTTTGTTATGTATATTACATGGCAGCCTTGTCGGCTTCGCCCTTGCACGTACGATTGGTTTTAAATAAAAAAAGAAGAGCTATTTAATTTCCGCAGTTTACTTGTGTTGTTAAGGTAGGCGGTGCCTGTGTAGGGCACCGCCACGCCCGGTTCGGGTGTGACAGAGTGGTATCGAGCGATCGGTCCTCGGAATGTCTACAGACCGTGTCTAGTAGAGTCTTGATTATCGGTGTGTTGCGCGCCACACCCATAAACAGGAGGCTACAGGACATTTAGGAGTTGGTTTCTATTCTTCTCACTCTAAGATCGTACCATAGAGCTGTGTTAGTAAGATAATTCCTCTCTGATGTATTGTTGTGTTACAGTTATGCCTCCGAGGGCAACACCGCCTGAAGTGGCAAAGGAGTAGCAGGAGCTACTAGTCATACTCGAGAGTTGATAGGGCTTATGCCTGTGGTATACCTGGATGTGGTTCCACGATGGCGAGTTCTTCTTCGCTGTGTTTTGAGGCCCCAAAGCACTGAGCCTCCGGTTCTCGATTAAGGGAAGACTTAGGGTCATGAAGGAAGCCATTATGTTATTGACCAAGATAGCGGTGTGCAGCTTTCACGCCAGGAGGTTATTCGGCCAAGCATGTGTGTACAGAGGGTAGAGGCCGCATGAGATCTGCGTGAAGAGGCTAGACCGGTTGGTTATTTCGTGAGTTTTTGGACGAGTCGCTCAAGAATGAGTGAGATATTCGTCTCAGTCTACCCAATACATACCCCCGCAGCTCGCAGGTGGGAGATTTGACCCCACGAGGTATTTAGGAGCCGGTCCAAGCTCCAGGGATCGAGGTTCTCAGAGGAACATAGGATTTTCTCAGTCGAGGCCACTTATTCCTCAGTGTTCCAGATGTAGTAAGCGCTATTCGGGAAATGCCGCATGGCACAGTGTTTGTTTTTATTGTGGGCCGTCCGCCATATTCTCGAGGGTATGTCCTTTAGAAGGAGCACCGTGGGGTGGCTCACCATGATGAGGCGTAGTTGGTTCCCTTTCCTCCATACCGCATGCGTTCCAGACAGGGTGTTCAGATGTCAGCCGGTCGTGGTAGAGGTCAGGGTGGAGTTTATAGTTTTGGCGGTCCTTCGAACCGCATAGATGACGCGACTACTGGACAGGATCAGGAAGCAACATCGCCTAGGGTTACAGGTATATCTCGATTCTTTTGAATCATACGTGCATTGTTAGATTCAGATTTTGCCCTAGCGTATATGTTTTCCCTTTATTGCAAGAGTTGTAAAGTGATAGTACCCCAGAGGTAGGGATACTTTGATTAGTAAAGTGAAAAGTTAAGAATGTTGACAAGAATGATAAAGTGAACTGAGACTATAGTTGTGTAGAGTTCACAAGTTGTAATTACCCCGTAACAGTGTTAGACCGATAGGGAAGATTGTACAGTAGAAATACTTTGGCTTATGTGACGAACCTCTAGTGAATGGGAGGATAGGGTGAGAAGTACCTTGAGATAAGAGAAAGATTTATTGCAGACTAAGAATGAGAAGTTAAGTGTGACGATAAGTCGGGTTATGAACTCATTTCGTGTCAGCCGATAGTATGAAATGGGGTGATGTCAGTTAGAAATGGTCCCGTTATGTGGTAGGGTCCCGAGGAGGCCAGGCCCAATTTGGGTTAATCGTTGTACGAGTTTTTGGACGCGTTCCACCGGAATCAGGTCGTAAGGACCGAGAAGAGCCTTAACGGGAAAGTAAGTAACAATATGGCTAAGTTTGGATAGTAACTCCAAGGATTGGAGAACAGAAATAAAATTTGAAGATTTTGTACGTGTACTAGATGAGTTTGAAAGTACGAGAAAGTATGACAAGTAAGGAAAGAAATGAACCTTTAAGGATCCCGTGTTTGGGAAGACTGTAACCTTCGAGTTTTGTGAGAAGGAACCACGGACGGAAGGTCCATTGTTATGTTTACGTATGTTGTGGTGGCCATGTGTGGCATCGTTGGTCTTGTGCAGTTTTGATTGATAGGCATAGTATAGAGTTTATGTCGGAGCTGGTAAAACTTGACAACCGACTAAGAACATTCGAGAACGAATGTTTCTAAGGGGGGAAGAATGTTACACCCCGTAAGCCCAGGACATGTATAAGAGAATGTACGTAAGGAATCAAGACTTGGAAATTAGTACGAAAGGAAGGATTTTTTTTCCGACGGAAAATGTTCCAAACGTCGGAAAGGAAAAATGTTCGTTGTTGAGAATTGGATTCTCAAAATACATTGTTTGAAGAGTATGGAACTCTTAACCTTATGGAAATTTATTTTTACGGATTTGGTCACGTGGGGCCCACCCGAGGAATGTTACATTTTTGTGGGGCCCACGAGGGTTACGGAATTTTATGGACGGATGAGAGGGCGACACGTGACACTCCTTCCACATGGCTTGGTCGAAATTGTGTAAGGGCAAAATGGTCATTGACCATGGTAGAAGATAAGTCTTCCAAAGCTTGTTATTGTTGACAAGTCAACTTGTCCACCTAGGCTTGATCCAAGTGAAACTCATCCTAACCTCACATTTGTGGATATCTAAACCCTCCATTGTGTTTTATAAGGTTACTACTAGTGCAAGACTAGCTCATTTACACTTAGAAAAATTAGAGAACATTTGTGTTCTTCAAGAGACCTCTCGGGTTTGCAAAATTCCCACACAAAAAATTTTAGTTTTTGATCCATTAGCCACAAGACTTTAACCCAAGGTCCCTAAGGGTGTTGTAAGGATATCTCAATAGAATGATTTCGGAAAAATGGCTTTTTCGTATTAGTCGCAAGGCGGAAACTAAAGGAGTTCTTCAACTTTGAAGTTGGAACTTGAAGATGGGTTCTTCTTAGGCCTCTAAGGAGTGCTTGGAGCGGATTGGAACTTAAGGAAAGGAGCTAAGAATTGCTAAGGCGCGACTTTGAATCTTGGAAATTTTAAGGGCTTTGAAAGGTATAAAATTTTGTCGTTTTAGCAATTAAGTTTACTTATTGATTGTAGCTATGGATATTAGCAAGCATGAGAATTATTCTATTTGTGCCCTGATAAGTACTTTGGCTTGTTAAATGAGAATTATTCTATTTGTGCCCTGATAAGTACTTTGGCTTGTTAAATGAGAATTATTCTATTTGTGCCCTGATAAGTACTTTGGCTTGTTAAATGAGAATTATTCTATTTGTCCCCTGATAAGTACTTTGGCTTGTTAAATGAGAATTATTCTATGTGTGCCTTGATAAGTACTTTGGCTTGGTTAATGGAGAATTAGCCTATGTGTGCTGGTGATAGCCTTTGAGGGCAAGTATTATGTTTTATTACGTTGCCGCGACTCTCGGTTGGAGTGTCGGCTGTCTTGTTGTAAGTTACTTGGACGTACCGACAGTGATGTGGGATTCCACAGGTATGCTTCCGTTATTTGTAGTACTGGGTTAAATTCCCGGATTTTATAAAAGACATGGTAGTGCTTATGTCTTGTTTGATGGTCGGTCGAGATAGGGTAAGAGTATAAATGAGGTGCAAACCCCAAGACGTTATACCACCTCCTCCAGGGTAAGAGTATTTGTGAGGGGTAAACCCCCAAGACGCTGTACCACCTGCTTTATGTGTTGTTTGACGGCCGATTGAGATAGGGTAAGAGTATAAATGAGGGGCAAGCCCCAAGACGTTATACCACTTTCTCCAGGGTAAGAGTATAAGTGAGGGGTAAACCCCCAAGATACTATACCACCTGCTTTACCACCTTCTCCAGGGTAAGAGTATAAGTGAGGGGTAAACCCCCAAGACGCTATACCACCGGTGGGACTTGGTGTTCTTGTATGCCTATTGGCGTTATATTATATCATGGACTGCCGGCAGTGAGGAAGGATTCCACGGGCATGATTGATATTATGGGCATGAGACCCATGGTTATGTTTGTAGTAATGACTTTGAGGGCGTGCGTCCCTGACTTGATATGACTGTTTATGTATGGTGTACTGAAATTTGATTATCATACATGTCTCCTGTTTTGTTAGACTGTTATGATTTTGTTACAGTATTTTCAATTCACATACTTGGAACATTCTTCGTACTGACCTCCTTCGGGGGGCTGCGTTCATGACGCAGGTTTAGGTACGTTGTTTGGTGATCGGCAGGTGTAGGACCCTGCTCAGAGTTTTGGATAGCTCATTTTGTTCGGGAGATTATCTTTTTGGTATAGTTCCTTCAAGATGTGCTTTGTATGCATGGGTACGGCGGCCTTGTCCCGTCATATTTCAAGAAACTCTTAGGTCCAGATTCATATGTGGGATTGGACTCATGTACGGTGTAGTGTCTTTTGTTATGTATATTACATGGCAGCCTTGTCGGCTTCGCCCTTGCACGTACGATTGGTTTTAAATAAAAAAAGAAGAGTTATTTAATTTCCGCAGTTTACTTGTGTTGTTAAGGTAGAAGGGTGCCCAGGTAGGGCACCAGTCACGGGCCTGGGGTTCGGGGTGTGATACGCTGCCTCTAGACGGACAATCTTTCCTCAAATGGCCCTGCTGGCCACACGGGTAACAAGCTCCCAAAGCTCTGCGACACTCGCCCTGGTGGAACCTACCGCATCGAGCACACTGAGGTGTGGGTGGTCCCGATCGGTGACTTCGCTCCGCCTCGAAATCCAAGTCCCGAGCCCCGACCGCTCTCGAATGACTGGCTGATCGGACCTCTTGCCGTAAAACCGTGAAGGAGCACTCTGTCCGGCCGGAAAGTGGACTGGTTCGGCCGAGGCCGCCCGCCTAAATCGCCTCGAGACCACGATGTCACGCCCTCTTGGCTGGCTCGAAGCCAACCGGTCCTCCTCTCTATCTCGATCCTCGCGATAGGCTCGCATCTCCGGCGATGTCCATACCGGGCCAAGAGCCACACCCAAGCATGCGGTAATTATATGACGGTCAAGCCCCATCACATAACGATGAACCCTATCCGCCATGTCATTACAATAGTATGCGCGTAACCGCCAAGGAGTCAAACTCAAAGCTATACTCCCTGACAGTCCTTCCAGTCTGCCTCAAGGTCAAGAATCTGTCTACCCGGGCTCTCCTCATCTCAGGAGGCAAAAAGTGAACCATGAAGGCCTCTGCAATCTCCTCCCAAACAGCTGGAAGAGCATCATCACCTCTCGAAGCAACCACGACTCAAACCAGTTCAACGCAATATCGCGCAACCGTAGGAGACTAGCGTGAATGCACTGTCTCAAGCCCTAAGAACCTCCATGGTCCGTAGTCGCTGAATGAACTCTCGCGGATCCTCATCCGACCTCGAACCATAAAACTCAGGTGGATGACAACCCAGAAAATCCATAATCCGCAAACTGTCGGCCCTAGGGTGGTCGCTGCTCGCTTGCCGTCCGACTACTATATCGGTCAATAACCGGACTGTTCCCGTAGTCTCTATACTCGACCGGCACGCGGAATCGAGGCTCGCACGGAACCTTCGAGCTACCGCGCTCTCGGCTCGTCTAATACCGGCGTGGCTGAACTCGCCGACCGCCTACTACCTCGTATAGTCTCAGGCTCGAGTCCGTAACCTCGAGTACCTCTAGCGCCTCCGCCGCTGCCTTGCCCTTCGCCCCGCCGCTTCCGCGAGGCATATCTATTTCATAAGACTAGGTCAGAGAGGATTCATCCTAATAAGACAGCTCTACTGCACGATCTTAGAGAGAGAAGAACGGAAACCAATCCTAAATGTCCTGCAGCCTCCTGATTATAGATGTGGTGCACAACACACCGATAATCAAGACTTACTAGACACGGTCTCAGACACTTTCTCGAGGACTAATCGCTCGATATAACTTTTGTCACGACCACCTCGGTCCGCATCGCGCCTCTACCCGCACCTGCCTGTATACATTAGAGAGTAGCAGCGGAACATACACAACATAAACACATGTGAAAACAATAACATCTCAGGCTAGCCGATAAGGCCGCCTTCCATAATATAAACATACTCAAAAGTACAATCAGATAATCGCCTACAGCCCAACCACAAATGTGAATACAGACCTCTAGGAATAATAACTGTGGCGGGACAGGGCCCCGCCATACCCCTGAATGTACATAAATCTACAATACCAGGGAAAAGACTGTACCAAAAAAAGAGACAAGCCTCCGGATAAATGGAGCTTCTGACGTCTGATAAGTGATCCTAAGAATATGGATCCACCACCTGCTTACCCTTTCCTGCGGCATGAACGCAACCCCCGAGGAAGGGGGTCAGTATACAATATGTACTAAGTATGTAAAACTGGAAAGTACTGTAATTACAACATAAGTTTAAAACAAAGTCGGAGACATGTATGATAGCAAAATTACAGTACACAGTGCCTTACTAACAATGAGAGTAAAACCAAGGAAAATACGTACAACATCACAATAGGAGACTCCCGATCAAATCATGGGTAGCGAACCCATAGAAACATGTGGTATAACGTCTTAGGGTTCTTACCCCTCATTTATACTCTTACCCTGAAGCAGGTGGTATAACGTCTTGGGGGTTTGCCCCTCATTTATACTCTTACCCTGAAGAAGGTGATAATACAGGTGGTATAACGTCTTGGGGGTTTACCCCTCATTTATACTCTTATCCCGGAGAAGGTGGTATAGCGCCTGGGTCCGCCTCACTTATACTCTTACCCTATCTCAAACCGGCCGTCATACAATAAATAAGCAAGTTAGAATCCCCCTAACTTCTTATTAGTCTTATTCATCTACACTCTCATTCTTGTTCACTTAAGGCACTAATATGTTAAAATAAAACCGGGAGTTTAACCCAAAGTACTACGTACTTCTAACCTTTTCAAAATGACTCATTTTCATATCAAACTTCCAAGATACTATAAACCGTAGTATCAAGTCAAAATTTCTTTTCAAGACAAGTCACAATACCATTAAACATAAAGTTAGGTTTCAAAATCAAGTGACTCCTTTTATTATAAACCTTAGGCAATTGATGCCTTAAAAATCAAATTGCCCTTTTTATTAAAGTTAAGTCATTTATATTTCCATAAAGCAAATATAACCAACTCCCCATAAAGTCGTTACATTCGCTTTATACCTTAGCCATAAACAATTTCCTATCCAAGGGACTTATACGTTTAAAACGGAACAAGTATCACATACTTTAAAACTCTTCAAGTCCCTTAACTTTAATAAAACATTAGACATCCTTAATACTTTCAAGAAGTGAGTTATTCTACTAACTCACCCGCTTGGCTATTCATAAAACTAGTAAAGGATATCAAGGTCATGTACGTCTATCGTACTATATACGTACAACTAGTCATGCTCAAAAGATAGGAAAAGTTCTACATACCTCTTCGGGTCAACCACTTGACAAGTACAATATCCCTCCCGTAGTATGTCAACCTATAATATCCACAATACGTCTATTAACGTCTTACTTCAAACGTAGAATATTACAAGTGTAAGGTCACTAAGTTCTACGGAAAATCGGACAACACCTCCTTTGTTTCTACTTATTTTGCCACCTTTTTCAAGGCCGAATACAATAACCAACATGCCACATTTAAGGCTCAACATATCATTAGTCAAAAAGGGGATTATACGCCTTACAAGACGTATAAAATTCCGCCCCACAATTCATATACAACAATCCAATGTTAACGGCCATTTTGACTACATATATAACCACAACAAGTCTTTTTCACCCACAAAGTTTCCTTCACAAGTTATATAGCCATAACCAACTTTGACAACCTTAACCTTCCATTTATATAGCATGCTACAACTATAACTATCGATTTCCTTTCTATTTCACAATTCAAATGGCTATCAAAACCTATAACTCATATCAATCTAAAACATGATTCATGTGGTCAATATCAACTATAACAAGGATTATTGTTAATTCCAAGAGAAGAGGAAATCTTTTACCTTTTGGATTAGCACACTAAAGCCCTATTTCTTCAACTCCTTTTCCCGCCAAACTCATCCTCATGAGCTTCCCACAAGCTTATCAACACTTTACCTTCTTACCGCCGCTCCAACAAAACCCTCTAGGCTAAGCTCCCTTCAAAACCTTGAGAGAAAAGAGAGAGAGAAGCTCTTTAGAGTCCTTAAGGTGAAATGACCAAGTCTTTCAAGACTTGGTCCTAAAATAGGGCCTTTCTTGTCACAAGATGGGAGGGACACTTGTCACCCTCCCATAAGTTTTTTTCGAAAATATCCCCTGCCACTACCGACCGGAAAAATTCCGCTCGGCGATGTAACCTCAGAGAATTTTCAGGATTAGTGGCGCCATGTTCGATAACGGCGCGCGCACACTGCGACGCCTGATTCTAAAATCTTTCCCCCACGTCTGTCCACTGAACTTCTAACGCCCATACCCCTCCGCTCCGATGTCCTATCGACGAGCGGTTTGTTGCGTTGAAAACTAGACTCATCCAACTTTATACTAGGCTTGGTAAACACCCCTCAATTCTTAAAACTGGGGTACAACACTCCAAAGTAGACTCAAAATCCGTTCAATACATACGTCAACTTATCTTATATTAGAATTTACGGGGTGTAACATTAAGTATGCTAAATGACTTGAAATAACGAAAGGCAAATTGATTTAAAGGCAACAATTGCTTAAGGTTTTAAAAGAAACAAGTCACTTGATTTAAAGCCTGAAAATGTATTTTCTAAAAAGGTATTGTGACTTGTCTTGAAAAGTAGTTATGACTTGATACTATGGTTATTAGTATCTTGGAAGTTTTGTATGAAAAAGAGTCATTTTAAAATAGTAGAAGTACGTAGTACTTTGGGTTAAATTTCCGGATTTTTATAATGATTAGTGCCTTAAGTAAACTAAAAATGAGAGTGTACATGTATAAGACTAATAAGAAGTTAGGGGATTTCTTAACTTGCTTATATATGGTATGATAAGTCGGTAGTGCATATGTTATGTATGATAAGCCGGTAGTGCTTATGTTATGTGTGGTAGCCAGTTTGTGGTAGTAGTATGTTATTCATTACGGGGTCATTCCCCGGGTTTGTGGCATTTGCATATTCCGTGGATTTGCTACCCACGATGCGAGGAATACCTCATGCGAGTCCGTAAGGGCTTGTGCGGGTGAAATAGTCCCATGCGGGCAGATACAACCTATGCGAGGAATACCTCATGCGGGTATACACGACCTATGCGGGTGAAATAGTCCCATGCGAGGAATACCTCATGCGGGTCCACACGACCTATGCGGGTGAAATAGTCCCAGGAGTAGGATTTCTTAATGATACTGCGGGCGGGTGGTCCTGCTTTGATTGTGAGCTTCCTATTTTTATGTTGTAAGTATACTCTTATTTACTCTCATTGTTAGTAAGGCACGCAGTAATCGTTAATTGAGCTATCATACATGTCTCCGCTTTATTATAGACTTATGATTTCATTACGCATTTCGGGCCCACATATTTGGTACATGTTGTAATCGACCTCCTTCGGCCGCGTCATGCCGCAGTAGAGTGTGTAGCCGATCCTCACTTTTAGGATCACTGTCACCGTTGGGAATCTCCATTTCTCCGAGGCCTATCCTCGTATGGTTGGTTGTTGTTTATTCGTGGTATGGCAGGCCCTTTCCCCACGCTTGTTATTCTTAGAGGTCTGTAGTCACATTGTGGATTGGGTTATAAAGAAAAAAATTGTACTGCTTTATTTGTATAGTTTACGGAAGGTGACCTTATCGGCTAGCCTGTTGTTATTTTATGTTTAAGCATTTTATCAGTTGTGTATGTTCCACTGCTATTCTCTGATGTATACCGAAAAGGGTGCCCAGGTAGGGCACCGCCATGCCCGGTTCGGTCGTGATGGGCTTTACCTCATTTATACTCTTACCCTAACTCAACCGGCCATCATACATAACATAAGCCCTATCGGCTTATCATACATAACATAAGAACTACCGGCTTATCATACAATATATAAGCAAGTTAAGAAATCCCCTAACTTCTTATTAGTCTTGTTCATATACACTCTCATTTTAGTTTACTTAAGGCACTTACATGTCTTTATAAAAATCCGGAAATTTAACCCAAAGTACTACATACTTCTATTCTTTTAAAATGACTCTTTTTCATATAAAACTTCCAAGATACTAATAACCATAGTATCAAGTCATAACTACTTTTCAAGACAAGTCACAATACATTTTAGAAATACAATTATAGGCTTCTAAATCAAGTGACTTCTTTCTTTTAAAACTTTAAGCAATTGATGCCTTTAAATCAATTTGTCTTTCATTATTTCAAGTCATTTATCATACTTAAATTACTTAGAGTAAATCACCTTCTTTAACTTTCCATAAAGCTATTATAACCAACTTCCCATAAAGTCGTTATACTAGCTTTATGCTTTAGAAATTTACATTCTTCTTTATAACCAAGAGACTTAAACTTTCCAACAAAAACAAGTATCAAAAATACTTTCAACATACTTAAAGTCTCTTAACTTTTGAAAACCAAGATATCCTTATTATTTAAACGAGTGAGTTAATTACCTAACTCAACCAACTTTGTCATTCTTAAGATAAACCAAGGATATCAAATGGACTAGATTCGTCAAAAATCTCGTATGTCTACCGTACTATACATTTACAACTTATTCATGCTCAAGAGATAAGAAAGTTCCGCATACCTCTTCGGTTTAATCCACTTGCTAAGTCCAATACGCCGTACGTAGTATGTCAACCTATAATGACCATAATACGTCTATTAACCTCTAGCTTCAAACGTAGAATATTCCAAGTGCAAAGTCACTAAATTCTACGGATAATCGGACAACACTTCCTTTGTTTCTACATACTTTGCCACCTTTTTCAAGGCCGAATTCAATAACCAAACATGCCACATTTAAGGCTCAACAAAGTAGTTAACAATAGGGGATTACATGCTTAATCAAGACGTGTAAAATTCCGCCCCACAATAAATATCAAACTAGTCCAACATATAATGTTCTTCTCGGCCAAAGGTGTAACAACATATCAACCTTTCCAATTCCTTTTCAATTCAAGTTGTTTAGTATAACATGTTATCAATCCGTAATCGATTATAACTACTACAATCCTCAAGTAGGTAAACATGCGACGATTCTAGTTAACGACCAAATTGTAATTCAATTTCAAATGACTCAACATGTCATTTTCGAATTTGATCTTCTAAACTTCCATAACACTTATCAATATTCATAACACATATCACATGATCATTTCTAACTTATCATAACATGAAATCTTCAATTACAAAAGTAAGACGAAGATTATACCTCATTTAGCCCAAATATGATCCAAGATTACAAGTCAATCCTTAGCAACTTTAGCTCCTCTTTTTGACATTCCAATCCACTCCAAGCAACCCTTAGAAGCTTATTAAGAACTCCTCTTCAAGTTCCAACTTCAAAGTTGAATAACTCCTTAGGTTTTCGCCTTGCGACTAATACGAAAACACCACTTTTCCGGCATCTTTCTATTGAGATACACTTACAATACCATTAGATACCTTGGTTTAAAGTATGGAGCTTATTGGACAACAAACAAAAAGTTTTCTTCTTGAAATTTTCTCCAAAGCCGAGAGCTCCTTAAGAGTTCTTCAAGATTTTTTTTCAAATTTTCTCTAAGTGTTGAGAATGACAAAGTCTTACACTACTAGTGTACATATATAACATAATGGAGGGTCTAGATTAGTACATATGGATGGCTTGGATGAGTTTCACATGGATCTTGCCCAAGTGGTCCTTGGACTTTAGTCAACAATGTCAAGCTTAAGTCTTTGCAAGACTTGGTCATCTCTTTAATGGTCAAATGACCATCTTATCCATGCCATTTTCGTCCAAGACTACCAAGGGGGGTGACACGTGTCGCCCTCCCGTTCGTCGCAATATTTCGTTTTCCGACAATTCCATAATTCCGATAAATTTTTACTCGTCTCAAATCTTAACATTTTCGAGTTCTTACGTATGTTCTTATAAACATATCCTGGAATTCCGGGGTGTAACATTCTTCCCCCCTTAGAAACATTCGTCCCCGAATGTTCTTTTGGGAGACAAACTTAAACATAGTGACATAGTCTTCTTTTACAACCCCTACATACCAATAATACCACACGGGGCCACATAACAATACTCATACTAAAATGTCAACCTAAACCCCATGTGTCAACGTTGGTTATCTGCATAAAGCGTCTGCTGACTCTGAGTTTACTAATAATCTTTCCCGAATAAGCTTCGCCTTATCCTCAGCCCGCTGAATTAAGTTTGGACCAAATAACTGAACCTCGCCTACGTCGAACCAACCAACCGGCGATCTACACATTCTTACATACAAGGCCTCATACAGGGCCATCTAAATACTGGAAGGGTATCTGTTATCGTACGTAACTCAACAAGAGGCAAATAACCCTCCCAGCTATCTCTGAAATCAAGAACACAGGCCCGCCACCTATCCCCAAGTGCCTGGATAGTACGCTCTGCCTGTCCATCGGTCCGAGGATGTAATGCAACACTGAGACTCACCTGAGTCCCTAATCCCTTCTGAAAAACCTCCAGAAGTTATCCGCAACCGAGCTCATCTGTTTGACATCATAAACGTAGGAACCCCGTGCAGTCTCACAATCTCCCTGCTATACAAGCTAGCATAATGCTCAGCCGAGGACGTGGTCCTAACCGGAAGAACACGGTTGGTTTCACACCGCTTACTATGATCCTGGAGTCGATTTCCCGAGTACGATGCCACCCTGTAACAAGATCAATATTAATTACCCCACATATCTAAGTCTGGATCTCAATCGCCTGCAATAGCCCACTGGGCTTCTGGTGCTCAACCATGACCTGCTACTAATTCGGACACTAAGCAGTAAACTCCGCTATGTCCTTTTTCCGGTCATCTAACCCATACACACATCTGAGGTCACGACCAACTTAGTCGACCCCCGAACAATTAGAGCAATAAGCACTGTGTGCCTCCCCTAAAACCTGCTGACAAGTCCTGCAAAGACCGGTACACACATCTATCTCATATCACAAAGACTTATCCGTGCTACTCAAACAGGCTCTTCTCTTCTCAGAGAGTCGTATCTCAATATCGTATCATAACTGGATCCTCATATTGTCGCCTCTTTACCTCCACAACGACGGAAGACCCGACAACCTCTCGGATCCAAACTTCATTCACCTTGGAAACCAATAATCGAACCCCTCGGCTCGGTAGCTGATGAATCTCACGGACCACGCCCCGCTTATCCGCTGCCCATCCGATGCACTACCCATAGATCCACGACTAAGAGCACCAGAATCGCTCGCTTTCCCGGATGGTATAGGATATCAATATCACAATCTTTGGGTAACTCTAACCACCGTCTCTGTCGCAAATTCAACTGCCTCTGTCTGAAGATATACCGGAGGCTCTTGCAGTCTGCACAAATATCTACATGAAGTCTATATATACGTCATGCCTCCAAATCCTCAAGGCATGATTTAACTGCCGCCAGCTCTAAATCGTGAGTGGCGTAATTTCCTTTCCTGTTTCCCTAGCTGTCGGGAAACACATGCTCTATCCTTATCGGGTTGTGTCAGCACACAACCTAGCCCAACACCCAACGTGTTACCCTAATAACCTAACCCTCTAGTCTTTCAGGAGGGGTTAGAACTGTAGTCGTGGGCAACTTATCTTCCAATAACTGGAAACCTTCCTCATTCTTGCGAAATATTTGGATGTCCTTAATCTCAATTATGGTTTCTGTTTCCCTTTCTCTGTTGCAACCAAACTTGGTCACTAACTTAGATTTGATTCCTTTCCTTGCCTCATGGCCAAGACTTCCTGTCAATCACAATCTAGGGGGAATTTCCTTGATCTCGTGAAGTAGTAACCCGATTATTCTCTCCCAGCTCGTAGAGCTTATAGTCAGGTGTTCAACCTTAACTCATGGTATCACATAATCCAATGACTTGTCACGATTTCTTATCATTCGAGTGTCTACTCGTCTTTCCTTTATAAGTTATTTCAAGTTTTCCTGGGGTCCCTTACCCCTCCGTATTTTCTTACAATCTTTCTCGTCAGCACTGATGCTACCACCTTTCCTCGAGGTGTTCTTACTGCCCATTATTTACTAATGGTCTTACACCAGTCTGGAGTAATCATATCTCGTGCAACTTACATAACCATAGTCGTATTCTCATTTATCATTCTGGTCATAACCTTACCTTATGCTTATTATTAGCAAAAGTATTTCTATCTTGATTCATAATCGTACAGTTTCATATATGCGTACTACCTGCATTTTTATCCTTACGACATTTCCTCAACCATTTCGTAACGTCGTTCTTAATTACCTCAACACAATACTTTTCCCACGGTTACCTAAAACTGTAACCTATGGCATGACGATTCTGAAGACCTTACCAGTCTCCTATCCTTCGTCTAACAACATGGGTACACATAACCCCATAATACGTAAAATTGTCCTTAATGTCACGACCCGAACCCGGGCCCGTGACTAGTGCCTTACCCCGGGCACCCTAGTGATACAACATCAGAGTAATCAGCGGAACATAAAACAAGACATGAAAATATTATGAAGTAAGAAACAGTAATCGGAGAAAACTTGCCTTACGGCATATATATATAGATCAATTTAAAACCGAACAGTTACATCCCATTACAACTCTGCCCACAACAGCATTACGCACTTCAAGAATGATACGACAACAATGGCGATGTGGCCCGCCAAACCCTCGAATGTAAACACCTACAACGACAGGGACTATACCACCGATAAGCCTCCGAGAAACGGAGCTTCCTAACGCTGAATCGACTCGAGAGCTAGGATCAACGATCGTGTACCTCAACCGCGGATGAACGCAGCCCGGGCGAGGTCGATAACAGTACCAAGTATGTGAAATCAAAATATCAGAAATGAAATCATAATAGTCTATAAAGCAGAGACATGTATGATAACCAAACTACGCTCACAATAAATAAATAGGCGATATGTCAAGTCGTGACTCACGCCCTAAAAGTCATCACTCAAATGTAACTATGGGTCTCACGCCCATAACATCAATCATGCCCGTGGAATACCTTACTCACTTCAGTCAGTTTATGAAATAAAAGCACCAAGAAATACACATGAACACCAGGTCCCACTGTGTCCTAATAAAACAAGACAGGTAAGTACGAAGGCATAACCGACTACTAACACCTACAAGACTAACAGGTCATAAATCAGATATCATGATATCGCTTGACTGGCCACATGATCAAAGCCGGTCACTCGCTCGCAGATCAAATGCGCTGCCTAGCCCCGAACTCTCCGTAGCTCGCATAGGCCAACCTCATAGCCCGCATGAGGTATTCCTCGCATCGAGGGTAGCTACTCTCGCATCGCCCCGACTCGCACCGCATGCCCACAAAGACCGCGTGACCACGGGCCGCAAACTAACTCGAACTCCGTAGTTCCGCATGGATCCCCGACCCGCATGAGGTATTCTCAATCACGGTCCTGCATCACCGAAGTCTACCCCGCATCGGAGGCGCTTAACCTCCTAAACAAGTCAAGGTGAGTGGTACAATACCAACATAACTACCGAGAGTCAAACAACTTTAAGCGCAATGAGGAAAACCCCTTTACACAAAACATCACAAGATACTAACACACGTAGCATCCTAGCATGTTTACTTATTAAATCAACAAGAAAGTATTACAAGGCTATCACAAACCAACGCAATCAAGTTATACACACAAGGTACATTCTAATATATGATTAACAAGATCGGGTATCTATTCCCAAAGTACTTCATACATTATCTTTTAAAAGATACGTTACGTTTACAAAAGTCACACAATACCCGTAGTATATGAAAATAGAGTGATTATCTTTTGAAGTAAATCAAAACACTTATCTTCGTGAAATCAAGTAACAACATTCTTTTCCAAATGTTTCAAGTTTGCCTAATTTCAATTACTCAAGTTTCTCATTTTCGAAAGGTTTCGTAGTTCATAATTTTAATCACTTAATGATATAATTCTCCTTTAAAAGCAATTTGAGAAACATATGTCTGATACGTGAGTAGGTTATTCTTGTTTATAACAATCTTATTTAAGCAGTCATGATCTAGGAAATGTAACATCATTTTGTCTTATCTTAGTTTCTATGCAGATGGAAGTTTCTATTGGTTTTACTAATACATTATTAGTCAAAACATTTCCCTTTATTAGCGCTGCTGTGGTTTGTTCGATACTTATTCTGATTCAAATCAAGAAACATTATTGCTTTTAAAATCAAGTACTCATTACTCGCGAATGAGGTTTTACAACATTTTTAACAAAATGTTAATTACCAAGTAAAACAAGTTAAGTCTCTTATCTTTAAGATTAAGCCTTAACTTTTAAAATCGAAACCATTCTCTTTACCTCTCTTAAAACCTTATATCTAACTTCCCATAAAGCTAGTATAACTCTTCTTTATTATCACACATCAAGTCAGTTACCTTTTAAAACCACAAAGCATTTTACACATGTACGTCTACCGTACTACATAGTTATACACATATCATGCTAGAAAAGGTAGGAAGAGGTTTGTCACGACCCGAACCCGGGCCCGTGACTGGTGCCTTACCCCGGGCACCCTAGTGACACAACATCAGAGTAATCAGCGGAACATAAAACATACACATGAAACAAGTGAAGTACAAAACAAGAACTGAGGGGAAAACTTGCCTTCCTAGATATATAAATAACAACTTTTACAATCGAGCGCTTTAATCCTTTTACAAACCCCGCCCACAACAAGATTTCATGCACTTCTAAGAAATGATACGACAACAATGGCGGACAGCCCCGCCAAACCCCGAATGTAAACACTTACTACGACAGGACTATACCACCGATAAGCCTCCGAGAAACGGAGCTTCCCAACGCTAAACTGTGACCGAGAGCTAGGATCAACGATCGGTACTCAACTCGCGGATGAACGCAGCCTCGGCGAGGTCACATAACAGTACCGAGTATGTGAAATCAAAATACATATCGTAAATGAAATCATAGCAGCCATATAAAGCAGAGACATGTATGATAACCAAACTACGATTTACAACAAAGCGCCATGTCACGCCGTGACTCACGCCTCAAGTCATCACTCAAGTATAACAATGGGTCTCGTGCCCACAACATCAATCATGCGCCTGGAATACCTTCTCACCGCCAGCCTATGATATAAAAGCACCAAGGAACACATATGAACACCGTGTCCCACTGTCATAATAAAACCTGCGGTAAGTACGAAGGCATAGCCGACTACTAAAACCCACGCATTACCAAGGTCCGCGAATCAGATCATAAGATCTGCTTCTGACCGTCACATGATCAAAGCCGCCACTTGCCCGCAGATCAATGTACGCTGCGTCTAACCTCGAACTCCCGCAGCCCGATAGGCCAATCTCATCGCCCGCATGAGGTATTCCTCGCATCGAGGGTAGCTACTCCCGCGTCGCCCCGACTTCGCACCGCATGGCCACACGTGGACCGCATGCCCATAAAGGACACACACTAACTCGAACTCGTAGCTCCGCATAGGCCCCCGGGACTGCATGAGGTATTCTCGAATCATAGGTCCATCGACCGCTGAAGTCTACCCCAGACGGAGGGCGCTTAACCCCCGGAATCATCTCAAGAGATGAATGCCACAATACTATCATAACGACTGATAGTTAATAAGCACAATCAAGGGAAACCCCTTTACACAAACATCACAAGATACTAACACACGTAGCATCCTAACACGCTTACTTATCAAAGCAATCAAGAAAGTATTACAAGGCTATCACAAACCAATACAATCAAGTTGTTCACACAAGGTACCTTCTACTATATGATTAACAAGATCGGGTTCTTATCCCCAAAGTACTTCATACATTAACTCTTTAAAAGATACGTTACATTCACAAAAGTCACACAATACCCGTAGTATATGAAAATAGAGTGATTATCTTTTAAAGTAAATCAATTACTTCTTTGTAAAAATCAAGTAGCAACATTCTTTTCCAATGTTCAAGTTTGCCAAATTTCCAATGTTCAAGTTTGCCTAATTTCCAATGTTCAAGTTTCTCATTTTTAGAAAGGTTTCGTAGTTCATAGTCTTATTCAATTAAGAATATAATTCTCCTTTAAACAATCTGAGAAACATAAGCCTTATATGTGAGTAGGATATCTTGTTTATAACAATCTTATTACAAGACATGATCTAGAAATATCATTTTGTCTCATCTTAGCTTCTATGCGGATGGAAGTTCCTACCGGTTTTAATAATACTTAATCACAAACATTTCCTTTTATTAACGCCGCAGTTGGTTTGTCGATACACATTCGATTTCCAAATCAAGAAACATTCTTAAGCCGTTATACCTAACTTCCCATAAAGCTAGTATAACTCTTAAGTTTTCAAAACCAAGTATTACTTCTTCTTTCAAAATTATTCAAAATCTTTTGAAATACTTCAAGTTCTTTATTAACACATAACAAGCCGCTTATAGTTCAAATCGATTACCTTTAAAGAGCACAAGTATTTTCTTACCAACATAAAGTCATATAACTAACTTCCCATAAAGCCGTTATAACACTTTATGTTTTAAACCAATCAAACACGTTTAGCACATGACGTCACTGCATTTACATAGTTCACACATATCATGCTAGAAGAGATAGGAAGAGGTTCACATACCGTGGCCAGTATCGACTAATAGCAAAACGCCCAAGTACTTCCCACCGCCGCTACTCCTGCCAAGTAGATCGCGCCACACGTAGTACTTCAACCTATAAGGCCACAAGGCGCTTATTAACATTTAGATCTCATCGTAGAACATTCTACCAAAATTCGCAAAGACTCTCCGCAACAAACAGAAATCTCCTCTTCACCGAGGCCGCTACCAAGCCAACCAGGGGTTATATGTCTAACCCTAACTGTACAATTCTACTCCACTGCACTACTACACAAGTCTATCAGAATACACCTATGTAATTACAACAAGATTCTTCTTTAAATTGGGCTTAAGTCGCAAGACATCACGTAAGTATTATTCAGCTTAAGTCAAAAGACATTGCCGATAACTACGTTCAGTTCTATATACGATACTTCAACTATATATTCTAACAATATGTAATTTCCAATTACAATAGAGGACAAGATAATTACCTCGATAAGCCCATAAGTATCCTAGTTAAAGTCGATCCTGGGCAATCGTTTAGCTCCAACTCCGAGCGCTCCAACCCGCTCTAAACCACCCTTAGAAGTTCTAACCAACTTCTACACAATACTCCAAACTGACTATGGAGATTTTCCTAGGTTTCGGTTTGTGGTCGACGGAAGTATAATAGTATTTTCTGGCTTTTCAGATAGGTATAACCTTAGAATACAACAAGGTATACTGGCTAAGGTAATTTGGGCATTATAACAATACTTTGAGAGTATTTCTACCAAGAGAGTGGTATTATACGAAGCAACTAGCAGTGGGTGTACTTCTGCCAAGGCCTCAGGAGAGGAGGCTCTCGCCATAAGGCCACTCAAAGGGAGGAAGGCTTGACGAGAACCACTAGAAGGGAGAGGAGGGATTTTAACACTTAGAATAATTTTTAGGATGAAGAAGTTCATCAAAGGGAGGGGTATTTATAGGTCAAGGGATGGCCAACCAAAGGCCAAGATGATGCCAAGTGCAAGGCAAGTGTAGGGTGAGGATTCACTAAACACAAATATCCTACCAACCCTTGACTTTGTGCCAAGGCACAAAAACGTGCCAAGCTTAGCCATTTTCGTCCAATGGACGATTTGAAGTCCACCAATGAGAGGGTGCCAAGTGGCGCCCTCTTGTTGGTCCAACACGTTTCGTCTCTCGGAAAAATCCGCAAAAATTAGAAATGACATAGCCGGAAATTCCCCTACGAAAGCTGTGAAAACGTTTCGCCGAAAAACGACTCTAATCGGGTGTTGTGAACAAAGTGAAAATCGGCCAAGCCTTACTTGAAGTTCGAAATTTCCTACGTACGTCCTCGCGTACATACTCTGGAAATACGGGGTATAACATTCTCCCCTCCTTAGAAACATTCGTCCCGAATGTTCCTTCTAAGTCTCAAAACAAACGCGCGCCGGTATAGTCCTCACTGCTATACTTACGAAAACAATCCTGCCACGCATGGCCACGGAACCAACTTGCGCAAAATACTTACCTTCAAGTCCACGAGGAAACACCTCTAACATTACCACAACCACCTCTCTCCAGGGTCTAAAATATACTTCCTTCGCACCTTCTCTTTACAAAAGAAATGATCACATCTATGCTCGCCATACATGCTCGCTTCTCTCTTTACTCGTCGTAGATACCACTTTGTCACTTTGCCTGAGGCATTAACCTTCTCAGGCGACCCAACAAATGGTACCACTTTTGTCACTTTGTCGCGAGCCTTGCTCCGACGACCCAACAAATGGTACCGGGCTGCTTGCGATCCCGGAGGATGTCGTACACTCGAACTCTTACCACATTCTGATACGGCTTCAGTATCCAAAACTCGGGGTTACTATCTCTAACGTGGTCATCATTAACTGGGAACACTCTGGATGGATCTTCGATACTTCCCCGAACATCACAATACGAAAGACCGGACGATCGCTTCCCACGCCGGACGCAAATGCTAACATATAGGCAACCCGCCTATCCTTCACATGAACTCACAAAGGCCCAAAGTAACTCTGCTAAGTTCCTCTGTTTTTCAAACATGCCACACCTAACCCGGTGGTACTTTCGAAGACCGACCGTCAACTCGAACTCTGGCGTCCGCCGATTATCCGCACGATTTCTCCGAGCCGCGTAACTTTTCTAGACAAGCTTCTCACTATCCACAGTCTGCCGGAACAAGCCTGAACCAACTGTCTGAACCTTGCCAACATCGAACCAATCGACAGACAACTTACACTTCCGCCCTTACAAGGCTTCATAAGGCGATATCCGAACACTGAAATGGTAGCTTAAACACTCCTTCAACAGAGACAACAATTCTCGCAACTATCCTCGAATTCCAAAGATCGCCCGAGGTGAATGCGATTCGAGACTCACCGAGTTCTTAACCCCGCTGGTAAAACTTACGTAAAACAAAACAGCCGCACTGGCTCCACTGTCATTATAAGGTGAAGGTAGGCACCTCGTGCAACCTTACAACCTTTCGATATGATCATCTCGCATAACCTCTGCCGAGTAAACGGTCCGACTAAAGACAAGAGGACCGACCTCATCGGCCCGACCATCGGGTCGAACGCATCCACGAGTTCGTGCGTTGGTTAACTAAACTTGGGCCTAACACCCTCGTGACCTACCACAAGGCGACCACCACAACCGACCCACCACCAACAAAGCCGCGGGTTGACCCGCATCACGGCCTCAATCCGACCCGTCAGCGAGCACAACACTAGTTCCCCGATCCGAATGGGTCTCACTAATCACGTTACGAAAACCTAGCGGTCTTCTTAGCTCAACTACCCCTTTCATTCCACACTACTAGGGACCTATCCCAACCATAACTCACGCACTATGCACTTCCGATAAGGATCAAACATAACACTACACCTTTCTCGAGATGGCCTCACCTCTAAGGTCTCTACGTAAAAAGCTCTAAGGCTCACACCTTCTCTATCCCCCAAAATCTTACTCGGTTAAACAACCATGATCTAATCACGACTAACACACTGTTATCAGAACATAGCACTTAAGGTATACTCACCTTATCACACATACTGATCAGTAGAGGGTTAAAGATATATCTATATCTCCGCTTACTCCCTTAATCGTTCAAATCAAACCCGCCCGTAGGCGATAACTAAGGAAGGTGACGACTATCCATCGATCCTGAAGGCTAAGTCCTCCTACAAGGACACTCGTCGACACCAGACCCTGACGGTCATAGGTACAACAAGTACCAACCTAAAAGATGACATTCCCGATGGCGACGTCATACACCGTGAACCGGAAGCCCTGGAGTTCTAACCAACTCCTGCATACCCCGAATGTCCTGAACTCCGTGGAAGACCACTCTGCACTAGCGGAGGTGCATAATCTAATCTGCTGGTGAGGTGACTCGCCTCGAAAGTTACCAAAGGACCTTGCGCTCGCCCTCTTCGTTGTCCTTCGTTAACCCGTCGATCTCTACGCCGCCGCCGCGCATAAGCCCGCATACGTGCCATGCTCAAGCCCAATCAAGAATTACTCTTGCACAACCTCTTTAGATAGTCCTCAAGACTCGCGGTACATCGGTATACTCTCTGTAGCCAAATCTATAGCTAGTAATGTGGTTGCCTCTTTGCAATCTATATTCACCGTTCGGTCGTGGAACTGGCGTTCAAATATCATGGCCGCAGAGGCTAACCGCCGTGCTAAACTCGGCTAGTGGCGTCGCAGAACTCCCGAATGAAGCACCACCCAAGGTGATAATGGGCTGTGCCCACGTAACCTCTCAGACTTTACTCGCAGCCTCGGCCGCTTTGCCCTCCCGGGCGGGTTGCCTGCGCGGAGGCATGACGATAAGGGAAAGAATTTCGTCAGAGGGTCCAACTTACAACACAGCTCTAAGGCACGATCTCAGAGTGAGAAGAATAGAAACCAATCCTAAATATCCTATAGCCTCCTGATTATTGGTGTGGTGCACAACACACCGATAATCAAGACTCTTGAATCGATACGGTTAGACACTTTCCGAGGATTAATCGCTTCGATACCACTTTTGTCACGACCATCGGCGTGGATCGTGCCTACCCGCACCCTAGTGACACAACATCAGAGTAATCAGCGGAACATAAAACATACACATGAAACAAGTGAAGTACAAAACAGTAATCTTAGGAAAACTTGCCTTCCGGCATATATAAATAACAACTTTTACAAGCGAAAGCGGTTTAATCTTTTTACAAACCACGCCACAACGATTACAGACCTCTAAGAAATGATACGACAACAATGGCGGACAGGGCCCCGCCAAACCCCCGAATGTAAACACTTACTACGACGGGGACTATACCATCGATAAGCCTCCGAGAAACGGAGCTTCCCAACGCCTGTGACCGAGAGCTAGGATCAACGATCGTGTACCTCAACTGCGGCATGAACGCAGCGGCCGAGGTCGATAACAGTCCGAGTATGTGGCCCGAAAATACATATCAGAAATGAAATCATAGCGATATAAAGCAGAGACATGTATGATAACCAAACTACGCTTTACAACAAAGCGATCATGTCACGCCGTGACTCACGCCTCAAGTCATCTCTCAAGTAGAACATTTGGTCTCATGCCCACAAGATCAATTATGCCCGTGGAATACCTTCCTCACCGCCGCGCCTATGATATAAAAGCACCAAGGAACACATGAACACCGGGTCCCACCTGTGTCATAATAAAGCATGCGGTAAGTGCGAAGGCATAGCCGACTACTAAAAACCCACGCACCAACAAGGTCGAATCAGATCATAAGATCCGCTTCAGACCGTCACATGATCAAAGCCGCCACTTGCCCGCAGATCAATGTCGCGTCTAACCCTCGAACTCCCGCAGCTCGCGTAGGCCAATCTCATCGCCCGCGTAGGTATTCCCGCGTCGAGGTAGCTACTCCCAAGCATCGTCCCGACTTCGCACCGCGTGGCCATGGACGCGTGCCCATAAAGGACGCACTAACTCGAACTCTCATAGCTCCGCGATAGGCCACGGGACTGCGTGAGGTATTCTCGAATCATAGGTCTATCGACCCGCTGAGTCTACCCCGCGTGGAGGGCGCTTAACCGGAATCATCTCGAGATGAATGCCACAATACTATCATAACGACTGATAGTTAATAAGCACAATCAAGGGAAACCCCTTTACACAAACATCACAAGATACTAACACACGTAGCATCCTAACACGTTTACTTATCAAAGCAATCAAGAAAGTATTACAAGGCTATCACAAACCAATATAATCAAGTTGTTCACACAAGGTACCTTCTACTATATGATTAACAAGATCGGGTTTTATCCCCCAAAGTACTTCATACATTAACTCTTTAAAAGATACGTTACATTCACAAAAGTCACACAATACTCGTAGTATATGAAAATAGAGTGATTATCTTTTTAAAGTAAATCAATTACTTCTCTTTGTAAAAATCAAGTAGCAACATTCTTTTCCAATGTTCAAGTTTGCCAAATTTCCAATGTTCAAGTTTGCCTAATTTCCAATGTTCAAGTTTCTCATTTTTAGAAAGGTTTCGTAGTTCATAGTCTTATTCAATTAAGAATATAATTCTCCTTTAAACAACTGAGAAACATAAGCCTTATATGAGTAGGATATCTTGTTTATAACAATCTTATTACAAAGACCATGATCTAGGAAATATCATTTTGTCTCATCTTAGCTTCTATGCAGATGGAAGTTCCTACTGGTTTTAATAATACTTAATCTGTCAAACATTTCCTTTTATTAACGCTGCAGTGGTTTGTCGATACACATTCTGATTTCCGAAATCAGTAAAACATTCTTAAGCCGTTATACCTAACTTCCCATAAAGCTAGTATAACTCTTAAGTTTTCAAAAACCAAGTATTACTTCTTCTTTCAAAATGATTCAAAAATCTTTTGAAATACTTCAAGTTCTTTATTAACACATAACAAGCCAGTTATAGTTCAAATCAGTTACCTTTTAAAGAGCACAAGTATTTTCTTACCAACATAAAGCTGTTATAACCAACTTCCCATAAAGCCGTTATAACACTTTATGTTTTAAACCAATCAAACACGTTTAGCACATGTACGTCTACCGTACTACATAGTTCACACATATCATGCTAGAAGAGATAGGAAGAGGTTCACATACCTCGCGACGAGTATCGACTAATAGCAAAACGCTCCAAGTACTTCCCACCGTCGGCTACTCCTTAAGCCAAGTAGATCGCGCCACACGTAGTACTTCAACCTATAAGGCCACAAGGCGCTTATTAACATTTAGATCTCATCGTAGAACATTCTACCGAAAATTCGCAAAGACTCCCCGCAACAACAGAAATCTCCTCTCTACCGAGGCCGGCTACCAAGCCAACCGGGGGTTATATGTCTAACCCTAACTGCACAATTCTACTCCACGGTACTACTACACAAGTCTCATCTGAATACACCCCTATGTAATTACGGTTCAAGATTCTTCTTTAAATTCGTGCTTAAGTCGCAAGACATTGCGTAAGTATTATTCAGCTTAAGTCAAAAGACATTGCCGATAACTACGTCGATTCTATATACAAGATACTTCAACTATATATTCTAACAATATGTAATTTCCAATTACAATCGAGGGACAAGTTAATTACATCGATAAGCCCATAAGTATACTAGTTAAAGTCGATCCTGGCGAATCGTTTTGCTCCAAATCCAAGAGCTCCCACCCGCGCTAAACCACCCTTAGAAGTTCTAACCAACTTCTACACAATACTCCAACGGACTATGGAGATTTTCCTAGGGTTTCGGTTTTGTGGACCGAAGTATAATAGTATTTTCTGGCTTTTCAGATAGGTATAACCTTAGAATACAACAAGGTATACGACTAAGGTAATTTGGGCATTATAACAATACTTTGAGAGTATTTCTACCAAGAGAGGGGTATTATACTAAAGCAACTAGGCTAGGTGGGTGTACTTCTGGCCAAGGCCTCTAGGAGAGGGGGAGGCTCTCGGCCATAAGGCCACTCAAAGGGAGGAGGAAGGCTTTGGACGAGAACCACTGTAAGGGAGAGGAGGGATTTTAACACTTAGAATAATTTTTAGGATGAAGAAGTTCATCAAAGGGAGGGGTATTTATAGGTCAAGGATGGCCAACCAAAGGACAAGATGATGCCAAGTGCAAGGCAAGTGTAGGTGAGGATTCACTAAACACAAATATCCTACCAACCTTGACTTTGTGCCAAGGCACAAAACGCGCCAAGCTTAGCCATTTTCGTCCAATGGACGATTTGAAGTCCACTAATGAGAGGGTGCCGTGGCGCCTCTTGTTGGTCTAACACGCTTCGCCTCTGAAAAAATCCGCAAAAATTAGAAATGACATAGCCGAAATTCCCTACGAAAGTCGTGGAAAACGTTTCACTAAAAACGACTCTAATCGTGTTGTGAACAAAGTGAAAATCGCCAAGCCTTACTTGAAGTTCGAATTTCCTACGTCGCCCTCGCGCATACTGGAAATACGGGTATAACAAGGTTCACATACCGCGACGATTATCGACTAATAGCAAAACGCCTAAGTACCTCAAACCGCCGCTACTCCTAAGCCAAGTAGATCGCGCCACGCATAGTACTTCAACCTATAAGGCCACAGGCGCTTTATTAACATCTAGGTCTAATCGTAGAACATTCTACGTAAAATTCGCAACATTCCCGCAACAAACGTAAATCTCCTCCTCTATCGAGGCCGCTACCAAGCCAACCGGGGGTTTGCACGCCTAACCGGGCGTACGATATTACTACACAAGAATGCTACACAAGTCTATTGTAATACGCCTATGTAATTACAGCTCGCTTTCTTTAAATTCAGTCTTAAGTCACACGACCTTGCCGCACAATTTTGTTCACGTCTATATATAGTATTCTTCAACTATACATTCGTACAACATGTAATTTCCAATTACAATAGAAGGCAAGAGTGTTTACCTCGATAAGCCCAAAATTATCCGAGTTTAAATGTCGATCCCGAGCAAGGTTTAGCTCCTACTCCGCGGCGCTCCGACTGCTCCAACAACCCTTAGAAGTTCTAACCAACTTCTACTTAAACTCCAACCAACTTATGGAGATTTTCCTGTGGTTTCGGTTTGAGACAAAGGGACATTTAGGTAGTATTTCCTGCTCTACGTATAGAGGTATCTTTGGAATACTACAAGGTATACGGCTAAGGTAATTTGGGTATAACAACAATACTTTGAGAGTATTTCTACCAAGAGGGGGTATATATACGAGACAACCCACAGGGGTGTATACCCTCGCCTACCCCACTGTGGGGTACTCTCGCCAAGGGGAGAGGAACTCTCGGCCACAAGGCCTCACAAAGGGGGAGGACGAGAACACTACTCAAGGGGAGGGAGGATTTTAACACTTAGGAAATTTAGGAATGGATGAAGAAGTCTTCCAAAGGGGGGGTATTTATAGGACAAGCCAAGGCCAACCAATGGCCAAGATCATGCCAAGTGCAAGGCAAGTGTAGGGCCAAGATCATGCCAAGTGCACCTTATCCATCTACCACAAAATATCCTACCTACTACTTGACAAAAATGTCAAGGAAATCGTCCCAAATCCGCCCCACTTTTCCGCCAATGAGAGGGTGCCAAGTGGCGCCCTCTCGTTGGTCCAACACGTTTCGTCTCTCGGAAAAATCCGCAAAAATTAGAAATGACATAGCCGGAATTTTCCCTTCGCAAGTTGTGTAAAATGTTTCGTCGAAAAACGACTCTAACCGGGTGTTGTGCACAAATAAAATCGGTCAAGCCACTTTAAAGTTCAAATTTCTCTACGTACGTCTTCACGTACATACTCTGGAAATACGGGGTATAACACTTAAGTGGGGGAGAGGACTTATCTCCATTAAATAAACTTTCCTTGGAGTCACAACCCTAATCACAGGGTCCTCTTGCGGTCCAGTAAACATCTAATCATCACGCACCGCCTTAAAGTCGTGTAGATTTTCAAAACCTACCAAAGATGTCTTCTGTTTTCCGTAGGCAGCACTCGTACTTATCTTATTCTTGCTTGCGCGCTATCCTGAACTTATCCGGAAGGTCGTGGCCCTGACCGCCACACCAACCCAACTCCAAGTACATCCAAGGGCACTTAGCATAAACTCCTTCAAATTCGAGTATTACTTACTTTCTGCATTAATTTACTTCAAATGAACAAGTCACGCAGACTTATTAAAATCAACAATGTCAAAGAAGAAAGGATAATTCACTGGTTACCACCACTTCTCTTCATTTCCACACAATAACCGGCTTACCGGGAAACTGGTACCGAATCAATCTCTCTCTGTAGTCCACATTGGCATAACAAGAGGCCAACTAGCCCGTACTCATAATGACCTCAATGTCTGTCATAACAGCTCTGCTAGGTCCAACGATCAGATCGTTACGGCAACTATTATCTACCCACTCGGCTACCACCCAACACTCACGGGTGTAGTCACTTCAAAGGTCCTCATGGATTCGTGCTCCATTTCTTTACACTGTGGCTCTCTTTCATCGGTCGCATTTCTTCCGCATTTCCAAACTTATTCTAGCGTACTTACATAGCCTTCATACTGATTCGGGCCTCCAATCTTTGGAGTTACTATTCTAAACAACATAAGGCCATTTCCGGCTCTCTCAACCTAGTTCCGGTGGAACGCGTCCACGAACCCGTAAAATGATTAACTAGACTTGGGCCTTGCACTCGTGACTCGCCACGTGGCTGACTACTACCAACTGATCCCATTCCATTTCAAGCTATGGGGCGACCCTTAATAGGTCCTCAATTCGACTCGGCGTCGCACTTAACTCTTATCCTTGGTCTGTCTTAACCTTTTACTACCCGAGAAGGCCTTATATACCTAAGGTCTCGGTGGTTATCACATTCTTAGGCTCGTAATTTCCATGCTCCACGCCTACCTTATCAGTCCCCCCGTAAACGGGTACAAAAACTTATCGTAATACCATAATCGTGTTGTCTTGACCACAACAACCATACTTACTCCATACGGATCTCATCCGTACCATTTTCTTAATCATACTACGTAGCTCAATCTATTAACATAGTCTTCCATTAATTCCCTTAATAATAACTTCTTAAGGGTTCATTTCCTTCTCAGACATCCCATCATTTCCTAATTATCTCAAATTAGTACGTAAAACCTTGATGAGAATTCATTAAACTGTTTCATACCTTCCCGGTATTTATTTAGTCCTTACCAAATCCTGGTAACCTAAAACCATTCTAGGCAAAACGCGTCCGACCCTCATACATAAATTTGTATAGCTGTATGTCACAATACCAACTATACTACAAACATTACCAACCTGGATACGCAATCCATATCATCTTTCCTGGGTCACTGCTGCCTTTCTCGTAGCTGCAAACAACATAACTTGTTAGGGAGAGACGACCCTAACCACACAGCTCTATCGCACGATCTCAGAGTGAGAAGAATGGAAACCAATCCTAAATGTTCTGCAGCCTCCTGGTTATAGATGTGGTGCACAACACACTGATAACCAAGACTCTACTAGACACGGTCTGTAGACACTTTCCGAGGACTAACTGCTCTAATACCACTTTTGTCACGACCAAGCTCGCGATCGTGCCCTACACCGCACCCCTTTCAGGTATACATCAAAGAATAGCAGCGGAACATACACAACTCTTAAAATAAAAATCATACTTAGACAGTAGACATCAACCGGCTAGCCGATAAGGCCGCCTTTCGTAACATATACATAATACAAAATTAAAACAATTTATCTTTGTTCTTACAAACCCAATCCACAAATGTGACTACAGACCTCTAAGAATAACAACTTTGGCGGGACAGGGCCCCGCCATACCCCTGAATGTACAACGACCGACAATACCAGGGATAAGCCTCCGAAATAAAGGAGCTTCTCAACAGCTGAACAGTGATCCTAAGAGTGAGGATCAAGAACTGCACTTCACTGCAGATGAACGCAGCCTCCCGAAGGAGGTCAGTACAATATGTACCAAATATGTGAAACTGAAAGTACTGCAGTGAAATCATATGTCTAAAATAAAACTGGAGACATGTATGATAACTCATATAATAGTACAATATGTCTTACTAACAATGAGAGTAAACAAGAGTATACTTTACTGCATAAAAATAGGAGGCTCTCGATCAAAGCAGGAAAACCCGCCCGCAGTATCATTAAGCAATCATACTCCTGGGACTATTTCACCCGCAAGGGTCGTGTGGACCCGCATGAGGTATTCCTCGCATCATGGGTAGCAAATCCATGGAGTGGTATAATGTCTTGGGGGTTTACCCCGCAATCATACTCAGAAGGTGGTATAACGTCTTGAGGGTTTACCCCTCATTTATACTCTTACCTATGAGAAGGTGGTATAACGTCTTGGGGGTTTACCCCTCATTTATACTCTTACCCTGGAGAAGGTGGTGTAACGTCTTGGGGGTTTACCCCTCATTTATACTCATACCCTGGAGAAGGTGGTATAACGTCTTGGAGGTTTACACCTCATTTATACTCTTACCCTAACTCAACCGGCCATCATACATAACATAAGCCCTACCGGCTTATCATACATAACATAAGAACTACCGGCTTATCATACAATATATAAGCAAGTTAAGAAATCCCTTAACTCCTTATTAGTCTTGTTCATATACACTCTCATTTTAGTTTACTTAAGGCACTTACATGTCTTTATAAAAATCCGGGAATTTAACCCAAAGTACTACATACTTCTATTCTTTTAAAATGACTCTTTTTCATATAAAACTTTCAAGATACTAATAACCATAGTATCAAGTCATAACTACTTTTCAAGACAAGTCACAATACCTTTTTGAAATACAATTATAGGCTTCTATATCAAGTGACTTCTTTCTTTTAAAACTTTAAGCAATTGATGCCTTTAAATCAATTTGCCTTTCATTATTTCAAGTCATTTATCATACTTAAATTACTTAGAGTAAATCACCCTCTTTAACTTTCCATAAAGCTATTATAACCAACTTCCCATAAAGTCGTTATACTAGCTTTATGCTTTAGAAATTTACATTCTTCTTTATAATCAAGAAACTTAAACTTTCCAACAAAAACAAGTATCAAAAATACTTTCAACATACTTAAAGTCTCTTAACTTTTGAAAACCAAGATATCCTTAATATTTAAACGAGTGATTTAATTACCTAACTCAACCAACTTGGTCATTCTTAAGATAAACCAAGGATATCAAATGGACTAGATTCGTCAAAAATCTCGTACGTCTACCGTACTATACATTTACAACTTATTCATGCTCAAGAGATAAGAAAGTTCCACATACCTCTTCGGTTTAATCCACTTGCTAAATCCAATACGCCGTATGTAGTATGTCAACCTATAATGACCATAATACGTCTATTAACCTCTAGCTTCAAACGTAGAATATTCCAAGTGCAAAGTCACTAAATTATACGGAAAATCGGACAACACTTCCTTTGTTTCTACATACTTTGCCACCTTTTTCAAGGCCGAATTCAATAACCAAACATGCCACATTTAAGGCCCAACAAAGTAGTTAACAATAGGGGATTACACGCTTAATCAAGACGTGTAAAATTCCGCCCCACAATAAATATCAAACTAGTCCAACATATAATGTTTTTCTCGGCCAAAGGTGTAACAACATATCAAACTTCCAATTCCTTTTCTGTCACGACCCATTCCGGTTCGTGGATCGTGCTTACCGGCACCCAAGTAGTCATACATCGAGTAATCGGAAATATAAAACAAGACATGAAACAGTTTATAAAATAAGACACGCTTTATGTGAGAAAACGTCGCTTTCGGCATATATATATAAACATGGTTTAGCGCTACATCCGATACTGCATAACATGACTACTGCACTTAAGGAAATATACAACTATGGCGGACAGGGCCCCGCCATACCCCGATCAGACAAAACTATCTACAACAGGAGATCATACCAAAAGTAGAGCCTCCTAAAAGATGGAGCTCCCGACACCAACGTAGAGATCCTAAGAATGTGGATCTAGCACTGCCGCTCTTACCGCGCAGATGAACGCACTTCAAGGAGGTCGATAACAGTACTAAGTATATGAAATCAGAAATACTAAAATGAAAACATATCATTTTAAAATCAGTTTGCAAGTATGTATGAAACAACCATGGACCGCATAGTGCCACATCATAAACAAGAGCAACAATAGGTAAATCAGAATGTGTCTTTTCTAGGTCGCGAATGATCAAGCAGGCCAATTGCCCGTAGTATCATCATGCAAGCCTAATCTCGACTCAGAGTCCGCATAGGCCACTCACATAGGCCCGCATAGGGTACATAACCCCGCATCGAGGGTAGCTACTCCTCGGCATCATCCTGGACTCGTAGTCCGCATGGCCACATAGACCGCATGAGGTATAACCCCGCATCACTAAGCTGGAACTCCGTAGCTCGCATAGGTCCCTCGACCCGCATGAGGTATTCTCGAATCATGGTCCTGCATCACCGAGTCTACCCCGACGGAGGCAGCTTAACCCCCGGTAATATGTCAAGAGGTGAGTGATAGTACACTAACATAACAGCTTATCTTTAAACAACATAAGAACAACAAGAATACTCTCTTATACAAACGTTACAAGACACTAACACACATAGCATCATATCATGTCTACTTATCAAACCATCTTATTATTCTTTTCACAATTTAATATAAGTCTGTTATAAACACATAGGCAAACTGTTTCTTTTATCATTCTTAAGTGGTTATACTTAACTTCCCATAAAGCTAGTATAACTCTTAAGCTTCTGTTTTAAAAACCAATTAGTTCTCTTTTGTTAAAAATGATTCAGTATTCTTTTGAAATGCTTTCAGTTCTTTATTATTCAGGCTTAAGCCGTGAGGCATTGCCGTAAGTATTATTCGGGCTTAAGTCGTGAGGCATTGCCGTAAGTATTATTCAGGCTTAAGTCAAAGACATTGCCGTAGTTATTATTCAGTTAACACATGTACGTCTACCGTACTACATATATATTGTAAAATATCATGCTTTAGGAAGAATCACATACCTTCTCAGCGAAAACCACCTGCCAAGTTGAATATGTCGCGCGCAGATAATCAGCCTATAATAGTCAGACACGTCTATCAACGTTCAGACTACTTTGTAAACAGTTCCAAACAGAGGGTTCTATATCCTACGGAAAATTGGGCAGTACTTCCCTACCCGGTGAGCTACTCAAGTCTACTGTGAAAACAGTCCTATGTAAGTACAATTGATTATTCTTCTTTTAAACCCTTCTACTGTGATAACAGTTCAATTCTATTCTGTGATATTCTTCTAAGTATTTTATACTTATTCTTATACTACTACAGTATGTAATCTCTAATTCAAAAGAGGGTTAGGATTAGTTACCTCGGTAAGCCCAATAATATCCTAGATAAAGTCGCGCCTGAGCAAGGTTTAGCTCCTAAGTTGTATGCTCCGGTAGCTCCAAGAAACCTTAGAAGTTCTTCACAACTTCTACTAAGGACTAAGGGATTTGGGCTAGGGTATTTTGGGCATTATAACAATACAAGAAGGCAACTTTTCTACCAAGGGAGGGGGGGTAGATTTCGGCTAGGCTAGGGGGAGGGGTTGCCTCGGCCAAGCTCACTAAAAAAGGGGGGGTGTTGGACGAAAAAGGCTACAAGGGAGAGGAGAGGATTTTCAAGACTTGGAAAGGAATTTGTGGATGAAGAACTCTTCATCTTAAGGGGGTATTTATAGGTCAAGAAGTGGCCAACCAATGGCCAAGATTAAGCCAAGTGCTAGGCAAGTGTAAGGCCAAGATTAGGGCAAGTGTCCTTATCCATCTACTACACAAAATATCCTACCTAATCCTTGACTTGTGCAAAGGCACAAAAAACGTGCAAGTCCATGTCCATTTCGTCCAATGGACGATTTCAAGTCCACCAATTGGAGGGTGCCAAGTGTCTCCCTCCCGTTGGTCCAAAATGTTTCGTCTCTCGGAAAAATCCGCAAAAATTAGAAATGGCATAGCCGGAATTTACCCTACGAAAGCTGTGGAAACGTTTCGTCGGAAAACTATTCGTTTTGTGAGTTGTGCCCAAAAAAAACGTTTTGTGCCTAAACTTTAAGGCTAGACTTTGCACGTATTCCCCACGCACATACTCGAAATACGGTATAACATTCTCCCCTTAGAAACATTCGTCCGAATGTTCCTTCCCAAGACGATTAACGATAAGATTCTTCATAACTTAAACTTGCAAATGCCACACACGGCCACGTAACAACACTTAGGCATAAACGATAATGAAGATTTACAAGTAGGAAAGTGAATTACCCGAGGTGGGGAATAGGTGAGGATACTTCGCCTCATGTCTTCCTCGCTTCCCAAGTCATCTCCTCCCCGAGCTCGTTCCGCCACAAGACTTTGACGGAAGCCACGCCTGGTCCGCAGACGCCTAACTCGACGATCGATTATCGCTATGGGAACCTCCTCATACGATAACCCTGGCCACTGGACATCGCCAATCGGGTGCACCCTAGATGGATCCCCGATACATCTCTCAAAGATAGATACGTGAAACACCGGATGCACCGCCTCCGGATCGGACGGCAGATTCAACTCGTAGGCAACCTTGCCTACCTCGCGACAATCCAAACGCCCAATGTACTGGGCCGAAGTTTCCTTATTCCCGAATCTCATCACACCCTTCATGGGTGACACCTTCAGAAAACCCAATCATCAATCGCGAACTCCGGATGTCGCACGACGATGATCTGTGATACGACTTCGCCGACTCAGCCGTCAATAGCCGCCTCGGATAAGCTTCACCTTATCCATCGCTGCTGCACCAAATCCGTCCCACTAGCCGCACCTCGCCACATCGAACCAACCTATAGGCGATCTGCACTTCCTCCCATACAAGGCCTCATAAGGCGCCATCCAATACCGGAGTGGTAGCTATTATTGTACGCGAACTCAACTAGAGGCAAATGATCCTCCCAGCTACCTCGGTCGATAACACGTGCTCGCAAAGATATCCTCAAGAGTCGGATAGTGCGCTTCCGGCCCGTCTGTCTCGTGGATGGAATGCAAGATTCGTGCTCACCGCCCCTAAACCTCTCGAAAGACCTCCGGAAGTTAGCCGTAAACCGGGCTCTCGTGCGATATGATCGAAATAGGGACTCCATGCATCGACGATCTCTGATGTAAAGTCCGCATAATCCTCACCAAAAGTCGCCCCGACGGAAGAAAGTGGGCTGATTTCGCCACCGTCGACGATAACCCATATAGAATCATGTCTCCTCCGAGTGCGAGGTAATCCCGTGATAAAATCCATGTTGATTACCTCCCACTTCCGTGTCGATCTCAATCGCTCGCAACAAACCACCGTGCCTCGTGCTCTACCTTCACCGCCGACAACACGCACCGAGCTACGAACTCGCAACGCCCCTCTTCAAGCCATCCCACCAATACACGATCTAAGGTCGCGGGTACATCTTGGTCGACCGGATGGATAGAGTAACGCGCGCGTGCTTCCCAAGAACTCCGCCAAGTCCTCAAACATCCGAACACACACCGCCTCAAACCTTAGCACCCCATCGTGCTACCAAAAGGACCCTTGCCTCACGAAGAGTTGTATCACGATAACGTGTCAAAATCGATCTCGAATCAAGGCCTCTTCACCTCTCGACGATGGAAGACTCGACAACCTCACGAACTCAACCCCATCGCTATCGGAATCAATCAAACGGACACCAAGGCTCGCTAATCGATGCAAATCACGAACCATGTCCTCCTCTCTAGCCGCACATCCGATAGGCTCCCATCGACCTACGACTAAGAGCATCCGCCACAACATTGGCTTTCCCCGTGGTACAGATATCAACATCGTAATCCTTAAGCAACTCTAACCACCGCCTCGCCGTAAGTTCATCTCCTCTGGTCAAGATATACCGAGGCTCTTGTGGTCCGTAAAAATATCCACGTGAACCCCATACAAATAGTGCCTCGCATCTTCAAAGCGTGAATCACAACCGCCAACTCCAAATCACGCGGGTAGTTCCTCTCGTGTTTCTTCAGCTGTCGGGATGCATATGCTATAACCTTGCCATGCTGCATCAACACACATCCTAACCCGATGCCTGACGCATCGCAATACACAACATAACCGTCTGGACCCTCTGGAAGAGTAAGAACGGGGGCGGTCGCCGATCTCTTTTCAAGAATCGAAACCTCGCCACAAGCATCACCATCGAAACTTGCCGCCTTCGAGTCACCCTAGTCAATGGTGCGTAGATAGAAGCAAACTTCTCCACGAACCGATAATATCCTCGCAAGGCCCGTAAAATCGTGAACCTCTGCGGAGTAGAGTTCAGGCCAAGTCCTCGATCGCCGATCTTGCCGTATCCACTGAATGCCATCACCCGGCAATATGCCCAAGAAACGCCATCAAGTCAACCAAAACTCACATTTGGAAAACTTGGCGTATAATCGCCTGGTCTCGAGAATCACAAGACAGCCTCAAATGCTCGCATGCTCTCGCTCTGAGCGAGAATAAACCAAGATATCATCAATGAACACTATCACAAACGTGTCCAAAAATGGTTTGAACACTCGGTTCATCAAATCCATGAATCACGGAGCATCGTCAACCCAAAAGACATGACCAACTCATAATGCCTCGCACGTCCGAATGCAATTCTAGGGACATCCACCTCTCTCGACTCGCACTGATGATAGCCCGATCGCAGATCAATCTTGAGAAACATCTCGCACTCGCAAATCGTCGGTCGAGCAAATCATCAATCTCGGGAGGGTATTCGTTTTAATGGTCACCTTGTTCACCGTAATCAACACACATGCGCAGCTGCCCCGCCCTTCTTCTTCACGAACACACGGCGCTCCTCGTGGAGAAACACTAGGCCTGATGAAGCCCTTCTCTAGCAAATCCCTAAGCTGATCCTTCAACTCTCTCAACTCGGCAGGTGTCATTCTGTATGGCAGGATGGAAATAGGCCGAGTGTCTGGCAATATGTCTATACAAAACTCAATCTCCCTTTTAGGAGGGATACCCGGGAGGTCGTCTGGAAACACGTCTGGGAACTTCTCGACCACCGGAATCGACGAAAATCTGGTACCGCAGCCTTCGTGATCAAACACCCGAACGAGATGGTAGATATACCCTTTGCACCATCTTCCTAGCCTTGAGGTAGGAAATAAACCTACCCCTGGCGATACCGTGCTCCTCCCACTCAACAACCGCCTCAGAAATCGGAACCGCATTACTCTCTCTCAGCCTACATTGGCGTAAAGAAGCTAGCCAATCCATCCCCATGATCACGTCAAGTCAATCATCTCCAACTCTATCAAGTCGGCTAGGTCCGACGATCAGAATGGTCACAGACAAGCTCTATATACCCGCCGAGCTACCATCAATCACCCATCGCGTAGCTACCTCGAAAGTGGTCTATGGACTCGTGCTCTATCCCTATCCTACTAGCAACAAGGGAGATATATAGACAGAGTAGAACCCGATCTATCAAGGCATAAACATCAAACCCAGAACCGATAAGGTACCGTGACGACATCATCGTGAGGCCTCCCGATCCTCGCTTACCGACAAAGCATAAATGCGTTCTCGAGGACCGCTAGAATCGACCCGCGCCACGACCTCTGCCGCGACTGCTGGTCCATGAGTACCTTGCCCTCCGCGCGAGTAGTGCCGAGGATGAAGAAGACCCGAAAGAACTCAGAAGCCGACTTCTACCATCAAGATCGCCTTTCGGACAGCCGTGATAGTGACCTGCCGCCACAATCAAACAAGCTCCCGTAGCACCACAACTCCCGGCGGATCTTCCGACGGCCACACCGGCGGGTGGTCCCGACGCCGCACTTCGCCGCTCGACGCTCAAGTCCTCGGGCCTCGGTTCGCTCTCAATGTCTCCGCTATGCCGAGGACGGCAGAGTGCTCGAGCCGGGCCGTGGTGCACCCAGATCTGCCGCCGAGGCCGCCACCACGATAGCCACCAAAAGACCTCGCTGCCCCGTCTTCTTCTCGCCGCCGCCGACCCGCTTCGGTCTCTACGCCTCACATCCAAGAGCATGAGCTCGCATGCGGGTAATGTCCATACCCGGCTGAAGAGAAACACCCGCACATGACTCGGCCATATAATCGTCTAGCCCAATGACGTAGCGGTGCACCCTATCCTCCATATCTGCTACCAACGCTGGGACATATCGAGCCAATGAATCAAACTCGACATTGTACTCGACAAGGCGTCCTCTGCCTCGCCAGAAAAATCTATCACCGCGCCTCCTCATCCGCGAGGCAAGAAGTGAGTGAGGAAAGCCTCGAGAACTCATCCCAAGTAGCTGGGACGATGCTCTCCCGATAACTCCCATGAATCAAACCAATCGATCGCGGTATCACGCAACCTATGTGAACCAAAGATCACGGACTCGGTCTCCGACGCCCGATCACTCGGAATCCTCAGAGCCGACGGATGAACTCCTCGGATCATCCTCCGCCGACCAGTAAAACTCGCGGCTACAACTCGTGAAGTCTCGTAGCCTCAAACTCTCGCCTCGGGTGAACCACTGTACGACCGGGCTGGATCGAATCCGTGATCCACTGCCTCATGTTCGCCACGATCCCGCCGATGGTCGGGCCATCTCTCAGCCCTAACCTCCGCCCAGCCGTGGGGACGGGAGGCGGGTACCGTGGTCTCGCTGGATCGGCGGCGTCAGAACTCGCCGCCTCGTATAGATCGGGCCCGAGCCCTCGTGACTCTAGGTGTCTCATCGTAGCTCCTCCGCTTTGCCCTTCTCTCGGGCCCGGTTGCCTTACGTGAGGCATAATCATATGTAAAAGGAATACGTTAGAGGGTCCAAATTTAACACACCTCTAAAGCACGATCTCAGTGAGAAGAATGGAAACCAATCCTAAATATCCTATAGCCTCCTAATTATTGGTGTGGTGCACAACACACCGATAATCAAGACTCTACTAGATACGGTCTGTAGACACTTTCCGAGGATTAACTGCTTTGATACCACTTTTGTCACGACCCATTCCGGGGCCCGTGACTGGTGCCTTACCGGGGCACCCAAGTAGTCATACATCAGAGTAATCAGCGGAAATATAAAACAAGACATGAAACAGTTTATAAAATAAGACACGCTTTATGTGAAAACGTCGCTTTCGATATATATATAAACATGGTTTAGCGCTACATCCGATAATCGCATAACATGACTACGCACTTAAGGAAATATACAACTATGGCGGGATAGGCCCGCCATACCCTCGATCAGATAAAACTATCTACAACAGGAGATCATACCCAAAAGTAGAGCCTCCTAAAAGATGGAGCTCCCGACACCAACGTAGAGATCCTAAGAATGTGGATCTAGCACTGCCGCTCTTACCTGCGGCATGAACGCAGCCCCCCCGAAGGAGGTCAGTACAACAGGTACTAAGTATATGAAACTGTAAAATACTTAAATGAAAACATATCATTTTAAAATCAGTTTTGCAAGTATGTATGAAACAACCAAGGGGACCGCACATAGTGCCACATCATAAACAAGAGCAACAATAGGTAAACTGTAACAGGTCTTTTCTAGGCTGCGAATGATCGAAGCAGGGCCAATTGCCCGTAGTATCACCATGCAAGCCTAATCCTGGACTCCCGTAGTCCGCATAGGCCACTCACATAGGCCCGCATAGAGTACATAACCCCGCATCGAGGGTAGCTACTCCTCGGCATCGTCCTGGACTCGTAGTCCGCATGGCCACATAGACCGCATGAGGTATAACCCCGCATCACTAACCTGGAACTCCCGTAGCTCCGCATAGGTCCCCTGGACCCGCATGAGGTATTCTCGAATCATGGTCCCAGACCGCCTGAGTCTACCCCGCATCGGAGGGCAGCTTAACCCCCGGTAATATGTCAAGAGGTGAGTGATAGTACACTAACATAACAGCTTATCTTTAAACAACATAAGCACAACAAGAATACTCTTTTATACAAACGTTACAAGACACTAACACACATAGCATCATATCATGTCTACTTATCAAACCATCTTATTATTCTTTTCACAATTTAATATAAGTCTGTTATAAACACATAGGCAAACTGTTTCTTTTATCATTCTTAAGTGGTTATACTTAACTTCCCATAAAGCTAGTATAACTCTTAAGCTTCTGTTTTAAAAACCAATTAGTTCTCTTCTGTTAAAAATGATTCAGTATTCTTTTGAAATGCTTTCAGTTCTTTATTATTCAAGCTTAAGCCGTGAGGCATTGCCGTAAGTATTATTCAGGCTTAAGCCGTGAGGCATTGCCGTAAGTATTATTCAGGCTTAAGTCAAAGACATTGCCGTAGTTATTATTCAGTTAACATATGTACGTCTACCGTACTACATATATATTGTAAAATATCATGCTTTAGGAAGAATCACATACCTTCTCAGCGAAAACCACCTGCCAAGTTGAATATGTCGCAGAGAATCAACCTATAATAGTCGACACGCCTATCAACGCTCGCACTACTTTGTAAACAGCCCAAACAGAGGGTTCTATATCCTACGGAAAATTGGGCGATTTCCCTACCCTGAGCTACTCAAGTTCATCAGTGAAAACAAATCTATGTAAGTACAATTGATTATTCTTCTTTAAACCCTTCATCGTGATAACAGTTCAATTCTATTCTGTGATATTCTTCTAAGTATTTTATACTTATTCTTATACTACTACAATATGTAATCTCTAATTCAAAAGAGGGTTAGGATTAGTTACCTCGGTAAGCCCAATAATATCCTAGATAAAGTCGCACTGAGCAAGGTTTAGCTCCTAAGTTGTATGCTCCAGAGTCTAAGAAACCTTAGAAGTTCTTCACAACTTCTACTAAGGACTAAGGGATTTGGGCTAGGTATTTTGGGCATTATAACAATACAAGAAGGCAACTTTTCTACCAAGGAGGGGGTAGATTTCGGCCAGGCTAGGGGAGGTTGCCTCGCCAAGCTCACTAAAAAGGGGGTGTTGGACTAAAAGGCTACAAGGAGAGGAGAGGATTTTCAAGACTTGGAAAGGAATTTGTGGATGAAGAACTCTTCATCTTAAGGGGGTATTTATAGGTCAAGAAGTGGCCAACCAATGGCCAAGATTAAGCCAAGTGCTAGGCAAGTGTAAGGCCAAGATTAGGGCAAGTGTCCTTATCCATCTACTACACAAAATATCCTACCTAATCCTTGACTTGTGCAAAGGCACAAAAAACGTGCAAGTCCATGTCCATTTCGTTCAATGGACGATTTCAAGTCCACCAATTGGAGGGTGCCAAGTGTCGCCCTCCCGTTGGTCCAAAATGTTTCGTCTCTCGGAAAAATCCTCAAAAATTAGAAATGACATAGCCGGAATTTACCCTACGAAAGCTGTGGAAACGTTTCGTCGGAAAACTATTCGTTTTGTGAGTTGTGCCCAAAAAAAATGTTTTGTGCCTAAACTTTAAGGCTAGACTTTTGTACGTATTCCCTTACGTACATACTCTGGAAATACGGGGTATAACATTTTCAATTCAAGTTGTTTAGTATAACATGTTATCAATCCGTAATCGATTATAACTACTACAATCCTCAAGTAGGTAAACATGCGACGATTCTAGTTAACGACCAAATTGTAATTCAATTTCAAATGACTCAACATGTCATTTTCGAATTTGATCTTCTAAAGTTCCATAACACTTATCAATATTCATAACACATATCACATGATCATTTCTAACTTATCATAACATGAAATCTTCAATTACAAAAGTAAGACGAAGATTATACCTCATTTAGCCCAAATATGATCCAAGATTACAAGTCGATCCTTAGCAACTTTAGCTCCTCTTTTTGACGTTCCAATCCACTCCAAGCAACCCTTAGAAGCTTATGAAGAACTCCTCTTCAAGTTCCAACTTCAAAGTTGAATAACTCCTTAGATTTTCGCCTTGCGACTAATACGAAAACGCCATTTTTCCGGAATCTTTCTATTGAGATACACTTACAATACCCTTAGGTACCTTGGTTTAAAGTATGGAGCTTATTGGACAACAAACAAAAAGTTTTCTTCTTGAAATTTTCTCCAAAGCCGAGAGCTCCTTAAGAGTTCTTCAAGATTTTTTTTCAAATTTTCTCTAAGTGTTGAGAATGGCAAAGTATTGCACTACTAGTGTACATATATAACATAATGGAGGGTCTAGATTAGTACATATGGATGGTTTGGATGAGTTTCACATGGATCTTGCCCAAGTGGCCCTTGGACTTTAGTCAACAATGTCAAGCTTAAGTCTTTGCAAGACTTGGTCATCTCTTTAATGGTCAAATGACCATCTTATCCATGCCATTTTCGTCCAAGACCACCAAGGGGGTGACACGTGTCGCCCTCCCGTTCGTCACAATATTTCGTTTTCCGACAATTCCATAATTTCGATAATTTTTTACTCGTCTCAAATCTTAACATTTTCGAGTTCTTACGTACGTTCTTATAAACATATCCTGGAATTCCGGGGTGTAACAAAACCGTACCAACAGGCAAGCCTCCGGAGAAATGGAGCTTCCGACACCTGATCAGTGATCTTAAGAATGAGGATCCACCACCTGCTTACCCCTACATGTGACATGAACGCAGCCCCCGAGGAAGGGGGTCAGTACACAATATGTACCAAGTATGTAAAACTGGAAAATACTGTAATTATATCATAAGTCTAAATAAAGCTGGAGACATGGATGATAATCAAATTACAGTGCACTGTGCCTTACTAACAATGAGAGTAACAAGTATAAACTTTACTGCATAAAAATAGGAGGCTCATGATCAAAGTAGGGTCACCCGCCTGTAGTATCATTAAGCAATCCTACTCCTGGACTATTTCACCTGCATAGGTCCTACGGACCAGCAATGGAGCGATGCACTCCACATGGGACTATTTCACCCGCCCAAGACTATTTCACCCGATTGGGCCCGGTGGGCCCGCAATGAGTACAAACGCCGCACTCGCATCATGGGTAGCAAATCCATGGAATTAGTAGTAACCCGGGGCTTTCCCCCGTAAGAATAACATGAATAGCACAACCGGCTATCATACATAACATAAGCGCTACCGGCTTATCATAACATAAGCAAGTTAAGAAATCCCCTAACTTCTTATTAACATTATTAATATATTCTCTCATTTTAGTTTACTTAAGGCACTAACATGTCATTTAAAAGAAAATCCGGGGATTCAACCCAAAGTACTACGTACTTCTACCCTTTTAAAAATGACTCCTTTTCATATAAAACTTCCAAAATACTAATGACCGTAGTATCAAGTCACAACTACTTTTCAAGACAAGTCACATTACCTTTTAGAAATATAATAGGCTTCTAAATCAAGTGACTTCTTTTCTTTTAAAACCTTAGGCAATTGATGCCTTAAAATCAATTTGTCTATCATTAATTCAAGTCATTTATCCTTACTTATATTACTTAGAGTAAATCTCTCTTTTTAACTTTCCATAAGGCTAATATAACCAACTTCCTATAAAGTCGTTATATTAACTTTATACATTAGTAAATTACATTTTCCTATATCCAAGGGACTTGTATGTTTAAAACAAAACAAGTATCATATACTTTAAAACACTTCAAGTCCCTTAACTTTGAAAACTAAGACATCCTTACTACTTTTAAACAAGTGAGTTAATCTCCTAACTCAACCGACTTGGACATTCTTAAAACAAGTAAAGGATATCAAAGTCTTGTACGTCTACCGTACTATATAGGTACAACTATTCATGATAGGAAAGTTCCACATACCTCTTCTGGTCAATCCACTCGCTAAGTCCAATATACCGCACGTAGTATGTCAACCTATAATGACCATAATACGTCTATTAACTTCTTACTTCAAACATAGAATATAATAAGTGCAAAGTCGCTAAATTCTATGGAAAATCGGACAGCACTTCCTTTGTTTCTACATACTTTACCACCTTTTTCAAGGCCCGGATTCAATAACCAAACACGCCACATTTAAGGCCCAACAATGTAGTTAACAATAGGGGATTACACGCCTATAAGACGTGTAAAATTCCGCCCCACAATTGATATCAAACTAGTACAAACTACAAGGCCAATTCGGCAACTTTGAGGTGTAACAACACAAATTCTTATCCAATTCCTTTCCAATCCAAATTGTTTAGTATAACATGATATCAAGCCGCAATCGATTACAACTACTACAATGTTCAAGTAAGTAACATGTGACGATTCTAATCAACGACCAAATTGTATTTCAATTTCAAATGGCTCATATGTCATTTCGGATTTAGGATACTACAATCCATATTACTTATCAATCTTCAATACATATACTTCATGCTAGTAAAAATGTAAGGCTACAATAATATGAAATCTTATAACACTTTAAGAGGACAAGATTGTTACCTCAACGAGCCTTAGTCCAACTTCAAATCCGAAGTCGCTCCCTAGCAACTTAGAGTCTCTTCTTGACACTTCAATCCGCCACTTGAGACCCTTAGAATATCACAAATAACTTTCCTTTAATCTTCCAATCAAAACCTAGGAAAGCAACTAGGTTTTCACCTTGCGACTAATACGAAAACAATCTTTTTTCGGGATCTTTCTATTGAGATAACCTTACAATACCCTCATGAACCTTGGTTTAAAGTGTGGAGCTTATTGGACAACAAACAAATTTTTTTCTCTTTTGGAAATGTTGAACCCGAGAGCTCCCTAAAGTTTCATGCAATTTCTTGAAAAAATTTCTAAGTAAGGAAGTTTGTCTCACTACTAGTACTACTATATAGTAACATGAAGGGTCAATATTTGCACAAATGTGTGGCTTGGATGAAATTCTCTTAAATATCAAGTCAAGTGGCCCCATTGACTAAGTCAATTATATAAAGTTCTACTACTTTGCAAGACTTTGTCATCTTAATAATGGTCAAATGACCCTTTTACCCATGTTATTTTCGTCCAAGACCACTTAAGGGGGGGGTGACACGTGTCGCCCTCCCATTCGTCACAATATTTCGTTTTCCGATAATTTCATAATTCCGATAAATTTACTAATCTCAAATCATAACATTTGGGATTCTTACGTACGTTCTTAAAAACATGTCCTGCAAATTACGGGGTGTAACACCTTCAGTGTCGTTATGCCATAGGTTACAGTTTTAGATAACTGTGGGAAAAGTATTGTGTTGTGGAAAAATTGGTATGAAGGGGTTATAAAAGGAAACTATGTCGCTAACTATTAGATGGACTCCGAAGGAACATTCGGGGATGAATGTTTCTAAGGGGGGAAGATTGTTACGCCCCTTAATTCCAAGAGGATGATATGAGAACGTACGAAAGGAAATAATATTCAAATTTGGAAAAAAAGAAAAAAAAAGTTGTTGGCAGAATTTTTTTTTAGACAGATTTTCAGTCAACATTGGAGCAGTATATATCCTAGTATATTGGTAGTTTTTAGGTGTTTCAAAAACCTAGTATGAATTTCATTGAGTCTAGTTTCCAAAGCAACAAACCTCTCGTCGATAGGACATCGGAGTAGAAAGTTATAGACGTTACAAGATCAGCTGACAGAAGACACAGGGTCAGGCGCCGCTGCGCCGGCTGCAGGGCCATGGCGCCGGAAGCGCTTCGAACCTATGCTACGGGTCATCTAGGTCTTTGATCCGCTTAAAAGAAGTAAACTACCTGTAGAACCCTGAAACTGTCTGAAGTTGCAGCGCCGAGGCGCCGGCTGCAGGGACATGGCTCTGAGGCGGGATTTTTGCGGAAATGGGGCACAATTAGAAGATATTTATGTAAAGGACCTATGGGAGGGCGACAAGTGTCCCTCCCAACTTGTATAACAAGAAAAGGCCTATATCTTGGCCAAGTCTTGCAAGACTTGGCCATTTTACACGAAAACTTCATCCAAATACTTGCTCTTCTCTCTCTCTCATTTTCGATTTGGCCAAGAACCAAAGGCAAGGATTGTTTAATCTTACAAGTGTTGTTCTTACACACTAGATAAAGGATATTAACTAAGGGATTAGCCAAGATTGAACTCCCACCTTCCCTAAATCTTCACGAAACGTGGTTAGGGTTTGAAACAAATCCTAAGGTGTTCTTCACTTTTGGTATTAAAGCAAGAATAGAAGTTGGTTAGAATCTTCTAAGGGTCATTAATTGCGGATTGAGTCGTAAAGAAGAGGAGTTGCGGAAAAGATCTAAAGCGGTCGAGATCTTTGGAATATTTTGGGATTATTGAGGTAATGATCCTTGTCTTCCTATGTAATTGAAGATTACATGTTGTAGTAATTGATAAATGAACTTGTGATATAAGGAATGAAGCTTAATAAGAGTTAAGATACATTGGAAGGTTAAAAGCCGAGAAATGACATATTAGCCATTGAAGATGTTAATCAATTTTGTTGTTAGTTATAATCATCACATGTTATACAAGAAAGGGAATTTAGTTGTTATAATTGTTATGACTTGTATAACATGTTGGAATAACGACTTGGGTTATAATGAATGGAAAAAGGACTATATGTTGTCATTATTGTAGTCGAGATTGGCCTTAATAATAATGGACTAGTATATATGAATTGTGGGGCAGAATCTTGCACGTCCAGTTAGGCGTGTAATCCCCTTTGGTTAGCTGTTTGGTTGAGCCTTAAATGTGGCATTTTGGTTGATGAATACGGGCCTTGGAAAAGGTGGAAAAGTATGTAGAAACAAAGGAAGTGCTGCCCGAATTTCGGTAGAATTAGAGGGCATTATTTGGTATAAATCGTATACTAAGTAACTATGATATTGATAGAAGTACTATGACCATTATAGGTTGAAGTACTACGTATAGCATATTCTACTTAAAGGATGTAATAAGCTATCAAGGTTAAAGTACTTTGGAGCATTTTGCTACTTGTCGATAATCGTCGCGAGGTATGTGAACCTCTTCCTTATTTTGACATGATTCTATGTATGGAATATATGTCACGACCCGAACCGGGGCCCGTGACCGGTGCCTTACCCCGGGCACCCAAGTAGACATACATCAGAGTAATCAGCGGAACAAACACAACAATATGAGATAACAGAAATATAAAACAATAATCTGTGAAAACTTGCCTGTCGGCATATATATAACCATCAACTCTTTTACAAATGAACAGCTTAATCCTTTTTACCAACCCCGCCACAACAAGATTACTGCACTTCTAAGAATGATACGACACAATGGCGGACAGGCCCCGCCAAACCCCCGAATGTAAACACTTACTACGATGGGACTATACCACCGATAAGCCTCCGAGAAACGGAGCTTCCCAAACGCTGAATGTGACCGAGAGCTAGGATCAACGATCGATGTACTCAACTCGCGGCGTGAACGCAGCCCAAGGAGGTCGATAACAAAAATTTAGTATGTGAAACTAAAAATAAATCGTAAATGAAATCATAGTAGTCTATACCAAGCGTGAGACATGTATGATAACCAAACTACGATTCACCACAAATAAGCGCCATGTCAAGTCGTGACTCACACCTCAAGTCATCACTCAATTTTAACAATGGGTCTCACGCCCACAACATCAATCGTGCCGTGGAATACCTTCCTCACCGCCAGCTTTATGATATACAAGCACCAAGGAATACATGAACACGTGTCCCACTGTGTCCTAATAAAATCAGACAGGTAAGTGCGAAGGCATAGCCGACTACTAACACCCACCGTACCAACAAGGTCATAAATCGTATTATAAGATCTGTCTGCCGTCACATGATCAAAGCCGCCACTTGCCCGCAGATCTAATGTGCGCGTCTAGTCTCGAACTTCCCGCACTCGCGTAGGCCAATCTCATCGCCCGCATGAGGTATTCCCGCATCGGTAGCTACCCCGCGTCGCCCGGACTTTCGAGTCCGCATGGCCACGAGGACCGCATGCCCATAAAGGACGATACTAACTCGAACTCGTAGCTCGCATAGGCCCCTAGACCCGCATGAGGTATTCTCGAATCATGGTCCCAGACCGCCTGAGTCTACCCCGCATCGGAGGGCAGCTTAACCCCCGGAATCATCTCAAGAGATGAATGCCACAATACTATCATAACGACTGATAGTTAATAAGCACAATCAAGGGAAACCCCCTTACACAAACATCACGAGATACTAACACACGTAGCATCCTAACACTTTTCCTTATCAAAGCAACAAGAAAGTATTACAAGGCTATCACAAACCAATACAATTAAGTTATTCACACAAGGTACTTTCTACTAACAAGTTCGGGTATCTATCCCCAAAGTACTTCACACATTAAAATCTTAAAAGATCTGTTTCTTTCACATAAGTCACACAATACCCGTAGTATAAAATAGAGTGACTGTCCTTTTAAGAAAACCAAAACTCTTACCTTTGTAAAATCAAGTAACAACATTATTTTCCAAACGTCCAAGTTTGCCTAATTTCAAATGTTCACGTTTCTTATTTTAGAAAGGTTTCGCAGTTCATAGTCTTATTCATTTAAGAATATAATTCTCTTTAAACAACTGAGAAACATAAGCCTTATATGTGAGTAGGATATTCTTGTTTATAACAATCTTTATTACAAAGACCATGATCTAGGAAATATCATTTTGTCTCATCTTAGCTTCTATGCAGATGGAAGTTTCTCTGGTTTTAATAATACTTAATTGTTCAAAACATTTCCTTTTATTAACGCCGCAGTTGGTTTGTCGATACACATCCCGATTTCCAAAATCAAGAAACGTTTCTAAGCCGTTATACCTAACTTTCCATAAAGCTAGTATAACTCTTAAGTTCTCAAAACCATTACTTCTCTTTCAAAACGATTTCTAAATCTTTGAAATACTTCAAGTTCTTTATGATCACACATCAAGCCGCTTATAAACAAATCATTTACCTTTTAAAACCACAAAGTGTTTTCTTATCTACATAAAGCCGTTATAACCAACTTCCCATAAAGCCGTTATAACACTTTATGTTTTAAACCAATCGAATACATTTAGCACATGTACGTCTACCGTACTACATAGTGCACACATATCATGCTAGAAGAGATAGGAAGAGGTTCACATACCTCGCGACGAGTATCGACTAATAGCAAAACGCTCCAAACAGTCGGCTACTCCTTAAGTCAAGTGGATCATTCCACACGTAGCATTTCAACCTATAAGGCCACAAGGCGCTTATTAACATCGTAGAACATTCTACGTAAAATTCGCAAAGACTTCCCGCAACAGAAATCTCCTCCTTCTAACTGGCCGCTACTGCCACTGCGGGTTATACATCTAACCCGAACGGTACAATTCTACTTCACAAGATTACTACACAAGTTCATCAGAATACACCCTATGTAAAAACAGTTCAGTTCAGTTCTTAAGGCTTAAGTCCAAGGACATTGCCACAAGCTATGTTCAGTTATATACATAGTAAACTTCAACTATAATCTCCTACAACATGTAACATCCAATTACAATAGGGGGGGACAAGATATTTACCTCGATAAGCCCATAATTATCCAAGTATAAAGTCGATCCTGGGCAATCGTTTAGCTCCAACTCCGAGCGCTCCAACCCGCTCTAAACCACCCTTAGAAGTTCTAACCAACTTCTACACAACACTCCAACGGACTATGGAGATTTTCCTAGGGTTTCGGTTTGTGGTGACGGGAAGTATAATAGTATTTTTCTGGCTTTTCAGATAGGTATAACCTTAGAATACAACAAGGTATACGCTAAGGTAATTTGGGCATTATAACAATACTTTGAGAGTATTTCTATACCACAAAAGTGGGTATTATACGAAAGCAACTAGCAGTGGGGTACCCCACTGGCTAGCACCTCTGAGGGGGTGTCTACCCTCGCCTACCCCACTGTGGGGAGACTCTACCAGGGAGAGAGGGCTCTCGCCAAGACACCACACTAAGGGAAGGAGAAGCTTTCAAGACTTAGGCAATTTGTGAATGAATTAGTCTTCAAAGGGAGGGGTATTTATAGGTCAAGTGAAAGCCAACCAATGGCCAAGATTACACCAAGTGTTAGGCAAGTGTAGGGCCAAGATTCACCCATGTGTACCTAGCCAACTTGCACACAAAATATCTACCAAAAATATCTCCCACTTTGCCTTCCCAATCGTCCATGTGCCGCCCACTATGCCCACCAACGCAGGTGCCAGTGCCGCCTCTCGTTGGTCCAAAATGTTCGCCTCTCTAAAAATCCGCAAAAATACTAAATGACATAGCCGGAAATTCCTCACGAAGTCGTGGAAAACGCTTTCGAAAACGACTCTAACCAAGTGTCACAGACAAACATATTTCGCCCAAAGGTGCCACATGGGGTGACACGTGTCGCCCCGATTCCAAAATATTTCGTCTTCAAAATATCCAAAACGGCCAAAATCTCAAAATCAAAGCGGGCCCCACAAAATCAGAATTTCTCCGTGGCCCCACGTGACCATTTTCAAAAATAAAATTCCATAATTCTCTAATATTCCAGAAGTCCGAATACCAAACTGGGAATCCAATTCCCATAAACGAACCTTTTTCCTTCACAAAACCTAAACTTTTCCGTGGAAAATCGCCTCTTTCTTCCTTTCCAATCTTTCTCGCCGATTCTCGCACGCACGCCCTCGCATACATACCCGGAACTACGGGTATAACATTCTTCCTTAGAAACATTCGTCCCGAATGTTCCTTCTAAGTCTCAAAACGAACACGTGCAAGATAGTCTTCACTACTATACTTAAACAATCCTCGCCACACCGCCATGGAAACACCGCGCAAAACTTACATCTAAGTCCACGAGGAAACACCTCTACATCACCACAAATAATGCTACTTTTGTCACTTTGTCGCGAGCCTTGCTCGACGACCCAACAAATGGTACCGTCGCACGCGATCACCAAGTCGTCAGACACTCGGATTCTTATCACATTTCGACATCGCTTTAGTATCCAAAACTCGGTTACTATCTCTAACGTGGTCATCATTAATCGAACATTCTCGATGGATCTTCGATACTTTCCCGAACATAACAATACGAAGACGGACGCCCTTCCTCCTAAGTCGGACGGCAAATGCTAACATATAGGCAACCCGCCTATTCTTCACATGAACTCACAAAGGCCCAAAGTAACTCGGGCTAAGTTCCTTTGTTTCCAAAACTCGTCACACCCTAACCGGGTGGTACTTTCAAGAAGACCGACCGCCAACTCAACTAAGCTGCCGCCGATTATCCGCACGATTCTCCGAGCCGCCGTAACTTCTTCTAGACAAGCTTCACTATCCACACCGGAACAAGCTCAACCAACTATTCGAACCCCGCCAACATCGAACCAATCGACCGCAACTTGCATTTCTGCCTCTACAAGGCGCCACAAGACGACATCCGAACACCGAAATGGTAGCTTAAACACTTCAACCGAGACAACGATCTCGCAATACCCTCAAATCAAAACATCGCCCGAGGGCGAATGCGATTCGAGACTTACTCAGTTCCTAGCCCCGCTCGTACAAACTCCCGAGAAGAGAAACAGCCGCACTGGCTCCACTTCGTCATAAGGTGAGGTAGGCACCTGCAACCTCACAACCTTTTCGTGATAACATCAACACCGCCGAGGGAACGACTCGATCAAGAACACGATAGGTCGCTTCATCGGCCCGACCACCGGTCGAACGATCCACGAACTTGCACGGCTAACTAAACACGGGCCTAACACCTCATGACCTACCACAAAGAGGACCACCACAAACTGACCCCACCACCAAACCTACCGCGGGTTGACCAAGACGTAGCCTCAACCCCGACCCAAGCGCAAAATACCATCTCCCGAAGGAACAATCTTACTAAACACGTTACGAAAACCTAGCGGTCTTCTTAGCTCAACTACCCTCTTTCATTTCATACTACATGTGACTTATCCCAAACACACTCACGTGCACTATGCACTCCTATAAGGGTCAAACATAACACTACACCTTTCTCGAGACGGCCTTACCTCTAAGGTCTTGCGTATAAAGCTCTAAGGCTCACACTTTCTATCCTCCAAAATCTTACCTGTTAACCCACCATGATTTCTAATCACAACTAACACACCGCTATCGTAACATAGCACTTAAGGTATACTCACCTTGAAAGTTACCGGGACCTCACGCCCGCCCTCTTCTCGCCCTGGTTAACCCGTCGATCTCTACGTTCTGCCACTGCGCATAAGCCCGAACACGCCATGCTTAAGCCTAATCAAGGATTACTCTTGCACAACCTTTCTTGTAGTCATCAAGACTTGCGATACATCGGTATACTCTCCGTAGCCAAATCCATAGCTAGTAACAAGGTTGTCTCTTTGCAATCTATATTCACTGCTCGCCGTGGAATCAAGGTTCAAATATCGTGGACGCAGAGGAACCGCCGCCATGCTAAACTCGCCGGGCTAGTGACGCCGCAGAAATCCCCGAACGGCACTACCCTAGGTAATGATTTGGCCTGTGCCTCGCTACCCTCGAACTCTACTCAGCCTCTGGCCGCTTTGCCCTCCCGGCCCGGGTTGCTATGCGAGGCATAACGATAAGGAAAAGATTTCGCCGAGGGTTCAACTTACAACACAGTCTAAGGCACGATCTCGAGTGAGAAGAATAGAAACCAATCCTAAATATCCTATAGCCTCACGATTATTGATGTGCACAACACACCGATAATCAAGACTCTCATCGATACGGTCAGAGACACTTTCCGAGGATTAATCGCTCGATACCACTTTTGTCACGACCCAACCGGTTCGTGACCTGCCTTACCCCGCACCCAAGTAGACATACATCGAGTAATCGGAACAAACACAACAATATGAGATAACGTAAATATAAAACAATAATCAGGAAAACTTGCTTATATATATATATGTGACGCCCGCAACTCCCGCCATCGTGCCTTACCCCGCACCCTAGTGATACAACATCGAGAAAACCAGCGGAAATAAAAACTTTACACATGAAATGAGAGACATAAATAAATAAAGCCAACCCAACCGCCTTTCATATATACATAAAACCCAACGCTTATCCTTTTTACAAACCCCGCCACAACAAAGCTCTGCACTTAAGATATACAACAACTATGACGGGACAGGTTCGCCATACCCTCGAATGTACAAGTACCTACAATGACAGGACTATACTAAAAGATAAGCCTCCGAGGAACGGAGCTTCCTAACGCTGAATCGCGATCCTATGAGCGAGATCAACCAATCGTGTACTCTACCATGCAGATGAACGCAGCCCCGGGCGAGGTCGATAACAGTACCAAGTATGTGAAACTGAAAATATCGTAATGAAATCACATTTCATCATTTTATAAAACCATTTCGCAATAAGTAAACAAGAGGCAAGGGACGATATCCCGAATAATCATCACACATAATTATGGGTCTCACGCCCATAATACCACTCATGCCCGTGGAACTCATTCTCATCACGGCAGCATGATGTAAAACAACACCCATATGTGAACTCAACACTAGATCCTCGCCGCTATCAAAACCGACGGCCAAGTAGAATAGCCAACTACCACCCAAAAGCTAGTCATATCCCATCACGCAAGGTACTAAGCCAACTACTACCCAAAAGCTAGCCACGAATCGCCGAGGCAAGTATCTTAAGCTAACGCATAATAGCCTACCGCCTCACAAGATATGGCCGAGGCAAGTATCTTAAGCTATCTACCGAGGCTACCGCATACGAGAAAATGACCGAACAAGTATCTAAAGTGTGCTCAACCACACGCATAAACCAAGCCCGTGATCGCCACACCGCGGCAAGCTTCATGGATTAGCGGTCCATGGACTAACAAATCAACCTCACAATGACCGCATGCCCCGCATCTTACCTAAGTCATGGCCATGAAACCATCCCATCGACGCACGCCCGTGGAACATCCATCACGCCAAGATGTCCCAAGGAAATAAATCGATAGCCTCTCCTGCAGAGTCACGATCATGCAAACAACCAATACTCAAAGTGGACGATACTCGCGACCACCCAACGCCGTATGTCCAAATAATCAATCGATAGCCGCCTCCTGCAGAGTCACGAAGACATCAACAAAACACTTGCACATCAAAGACTATCACAACAAGCATAGGCAAGTTTAACATACATTCATTTTAATCAACAATCCGGTTTCAAACCCAAAATACTACATACTTTCCTTCTTTCAAAAGACCTCTTTCTATGTAAAAGCCACATGATACTAATACTGTAGTATATAAAGAAAACACGCTTACTTTTTAAAACCAAATTACTTCACCTTCAGAAAATCTTTACAAGGCTTTTAAAATCAAGTACTCTATACTTTATAAACCAAGTGCTTTTCTTTTAGAACAACATCAAGTATACTCTTTTAAAACCCAATTAACTTACTCTTTTCAAAACAAGTAACCTATACTTAAATCAAGTTACTTCTCCTTTTCCGAAAACAAGTCGTTATAAGTCGCCTCTTATCTTTCAAGATCAAGTCTCTTAACTTTCATCTTCATAAAGTCGTTATAACTAACTTCCCATAAAGCCATTATAACACTTTATGTTTTAAAACAAACAAAAATCGCTTTCACACACGACGCTCACCGCACTATATAGTTCACAACAATCATGCTCAAGAGTATAGGAAGAATCACATACCTTTAGCTTAAACCACAAGCCAAGTCAAGTATGCCGCGAGAAAGATCCACCTATAACAACCATAATATATAAATCAACTTCTAGCACTCTCCGTAGAATATTCTAAACACAAGATTCCTTATTCTACGTAAATTTCGCAAAGACTCTCCCGCTATCACATAAATCTCCTCCTAACTGTGCCCGCTACTGTGCCAACAACTCTCAGGATTACACGCCTAACCTGACGTGTTCAAATATGCTTCACAATAATATTTACACAAGTCTACTGTAAGTACACCCAATGTAAATACAGCTCAATCCTTTATAATCATCCTTCGAATATAATATACTCAAGTATAACTACTACAATATGTAATATCCAATTACATAGGACATAGATCATTACCTCGATAAGCCCAAAAATTATCCAAGTTATAAGTCGATCCCGAGCAACGTTTAGCTCCAACCTTACGCTCCAACCCGCTCCAAGCGAATTTAGAAGTTTCTAAACAACTTCTAAATACTTCCACCAAGCTAGGAAGATTTTTCTAGGTTTCGCTTACGCTATCGAATAAAGTAGTATTTCCTGCTCCTAGTATTGAAATAACTTTGGAATACTACTAGGGATACTAGGCCAAGGTATTTGGGATTATACAACAATACACCAAGTATTTTCTACACAAGAGGAGGGGGACTAAATCTACACAAAGTGAGGGAAAACATTTGCTTGGAAAGCTTTCATGAGGATGATTTACTTCTTCAACTTAAGGGGTTTATATAGAGGATTCGGCCAAGATCAAGGTAAGTGTAGGGTCAAGATTGGGCCATGTGTGCTGGTCCCACCACACCACATGGCCAACGAAACAGTGGCCAAGTGGCTTGCCACTTGTCAACCCATTTGCCAGGGACAAGTGGCTGCCACTGTCCCACCATTTCGCCAAGGTGCCACATGGGGTGACACGTGTCGCCCCGACTGCCCAAAATATTTCGCCTTCCAAAATATCCAAAATACCTAAATCTCAAAAACAAAGCGGGCCACAAAACCAGAATTTCTCCCGTGGCCCCACGTGACCATTTCCAAAATAAAATCTCATAATTCTAAAATAATCCAAGAAGTCCAAATACCAAACTGGGAATCCACCCCACTAACGAACCTTTTTCTTCACAAAACCGAAACTTTTCCGTCGAAAAAATCACATCTTTCTTTCTTTCCAAAATTTCGTCAGATTCTCGCACGCACGCCCTCACATACATACCCCGAACTACGGGTATAACATTCTTCCTCTTAGAAACATTCGCCCCGAATGTTCCTTCTACGCCTAATCAAACGTGCCAGATAGTCTCCACTACTATACTTACAAAACCGATCATGCCACCAATGGCCGAATATAACATGCGCAAAACTCAAATCCAAACTAACGAGGAAATCATTTCTAATCTCACAACACCCCACTAGCTTCAATTTACTCCAAGGCCTATCTCCGCCTTCACGATCCGATTCTCGTCGAACGCATCCACGAACTCATACGATGGTTACCTAAACTTGGGCCTAGCACCTCGTGACTTACCACCCTACGACCACCTCGAATCGACCCCACCTCATTCCGGCCGCGGTTGACCCGCGACTTGCCTCAACCCGACCCGCCATCGCGCCCAAACTCTCTCGCTCTCGATCCGAACAATCTTACTAATTCACGCCATGAAAGCTACCACTTCCATCTTACACTACCCATGGAATTATCACACCAACATAATGCTATCGTAACATAATAATTAAAAATATACTTATCTTAATACAAATGCATACTAGTCTCTTGTAGGTCGAGGATATACCGATATCACAAAACAAATAGGCGATTTCAAGGACCGCTATAATCGAACTTCCACCACGACTTCGCCTCGCTCACGCAGATACGAACACCCCGCCTAGCTATCGGCGAAGAACCCGCAATGTATCCCGGCGTCGAGTCTCAACATCCGCGCTACCTCGTAGGACAATTTTCGCAAATGGCCCCGCCGCCACATGTAAAACAAGTCCTTCGACACTTCGAATGGGTTTACCACACCGTTACACTTAGGTCGGTGGCTTCTCCGCCAACACCCCAACTCCCCGAAACTCAACCTCGAGCCCCGACCGCTCCCAATACTCGAGGCCTCAAGATCGTAGAGGACCACTGCATCGGGCGGCGCGTATAACTAGTCTGGCGGCGGTCCGCCTTGAAAGTTACCAAAGGACCTGCCGCCCCGCCCTCTTCTGCGATATCGTCAATCCGCTTGCCTCTCCGCTCACACCCTAGTGCATGAGCTCGCACGCGGCGATGTCCATGCCCGGCCAGCGATACACCAACAAGACTTCGCCAAGTAGTCATCAAGCCCTCGCGGACGTAGCGGTGCACTCGCCCTCCATATTAGCTACTAACGCAGTGGACATATCGAGCCAACGAGTCGAACTTCTACGTTGTACTCCGAATCGCGGCGCCCTCCTGCCTCAAAGATCGTAAACTGCCGCCCGCGTTCTCTCATTCGCGCGGCAAGAAATGGCCGAGAAATGCCTCCGAGAACTCGCCCCAAATACCGGGGCGCATGCTCCCCGACAGCTCCCATGAATCAAACCACGATCATGTATCACGCACCGACGCGAACCGAAAATCACGGACTCGGTCTCCAAGCCTTGATCACTGCATGATCCTTCAGAATCGACGGATGAACTCCTGCGGATCATCCTCGTGCCTCACCCGCAGAACTCGCGAATACAACTCGTAAAATCCCGTAGCCTCAAACTATCCGGACCGATGAACTACGGGGCTACCGAATCGAATCACAAGGCCCACCTCTCCTCGTGTTCGCCACGATCCCGCCGAATCGCCATCTCCTTGTAACCCATCTCTCTCGCTTCCAGTCGTAGGATGGAGGCTCGTACCGTGGTCTCGCAGCCACCGCCGCGCTCTAACTCTCGCTGGGCCGCGGCGCCGCAAAACTCGCCGTCAAGAACTATCTCGTAATGACCGCTCGCGCTCGCATTCTCTCGGTCCCACTAGCAGCCCCACGGCCGCCTTGCCCTTCTCGGGCCCGGTTGCTCGCGCGAGGCATAATCGCGTAAAAGAACACGCCGAAGAGTCCAACTTACAACATCGCCTAAGGCACGATCTCGAGTGAGAAGAATAGAAACCAATCCTAAATGTCCTGCAGCCTCCCGACATAGATGGTGCACAACACACCGATAATCAAGACTCTCCTAGACACGGTCTGGAGGCACTTTCCGAGGATTAATCGCTCGATACCACTTGTGACGCCGCAACTCGGCCCACATCGTGCCTTACCCCGCACCCTAGTGATACAACATCGAGAAAACCAGAAATAAAAACTTTACACATGAAATGAGACATAAATAAATAATGTGCCAACCCAACCGCTGCCTTCAAGATATATACATAAAACCCGAACAGCTTATCCTTTTACAAACCCCGCCTACAACAAGCATGCACTTAAGATATACAACAACTATGACGGACAGGTTCCCGCCATACCCCGAATGTACAAGTACCTACAATGACAGGGACTATACCAAAAGATAAGCCTCCGAGGAACGGAGCTTCCTAACGCTGAATCGCGATCCTATGAGCGAGATCAACCAACCGTGTACTCTACCATGCAGATGAACGCAGCCGCGAGGTCAAGATAACAGTACCAAGTATGTGAAATCAAAATATCGTAATGAAATCACATTTCATCATTTTATAAAACCATTTCGCAATAAGTAAACAAGCAGGTCAAGTAAGGACGATATCCCTGAATAATCACTCACACATAATTACGGGTCTCACGCCCATAATACCACTACGCCCGTGGAACTCATTCTCATCGCCAAGACATGATGTAAAACAACACCCATATGTGAACTCAACACTAGATCCTCGCGCTATCAAAACCGACGCCAAGTAGAATAGCCAACTACCACCCAAAAGCTAGTCATATCCCATCACGCAAGGTACTAAGCCAACTACTACCCAAAAGCTAGCCACGCAATCGCCGAGGCAAGTATCTTAAGTTAACGTCAATAGCCTACCGCCTCACAAGATATGACCGAGGCAAGTATCTTAAGCTATCTACCGAAGGCTACGGTACAGAAAATGACCGTATCAGTATCTAAAGCGTGCTCAACCACACGCATAAAACCAAGCCCGCGATCGCCGTCACCGCGCAAGCTTCATGGATTAGCGGTCCATGGACTAACATCAACCTCACAATGACCGCATGCCCAAGATCTTACTCGGAAGTCATGGCCATGAAACCATCCCATCGACGCACGCCCGTGGAACATCCATCACGCCAAGATGTCCCAAGGAAATAAATCGATAGCCGCCTCCCGCAGAGTCACGACAGCATGCAAAACAACCAACCAATACTCAAAGTGGACGATACTGGACCACCCAACGCCGTGATGTCCAAATAATCAATCGATAGCCGCTCCTGCAGAGTCACTAAGAAGACATCAACAAAACACTTGCACATCAAAGACTATCACAACAAGCATAGCAAGTTTAACATACATTCATTTTAATCAACAATCCGGTTTCAAACCCAAAATACTACATACTTTCCTTCTTTCAAAAGACCTCTTTCTATGTAAAAGCCACACGATACTAATACTGTAGTATATAAAGAAAACACGCTTTACTTTAAAACCAAATTACTTCACCTTCAAAAATCTTTACAAGGCTTTTAAAATCAAGTACTCTATACTTTATAAACCAAGTGCTTTTTTAGAACAACATCAAGTATACTCTTTTAAAACCCAATTAACTTACTCTTTTCAAAACAAGTAACCTATACTTAAATCAAGTTACTTCTCCTTTCCAAAACAAGTCGTTATAAGTCGCCTCTTATCTTTCAAGATCAAGTCTTAACTTTCATCTTCATAAAGTCGTTATAACTAACTTCCCATAAAGCCATTATAACACTTTATGTTTTAAAACAAACAAAAATCGTTTCACACACGCACGCCTACCGCACTATATAGTTCACAACAATCATGCTCAAGAGTATAGGAAGAATCACATACCTTTAGCTTAAACCACAAGCCAAGTCAAGTATGCCGCGCGTAGAAAGATCCACCTATAACAACCATAATATCTAAATCAACTTCTAGCACTCTCCGTAGAATATTCTAAACACAAGATTCCTTATTCTACGTAAATTTCGCAAAGACTCTCCCGCTATCACATAAATCTCCTCCTAACTGTGCCCGCTACTGTGCCAACAACTCCTAGTGGATTACACGCCTAACCTGACGTGTTCAAATATGCTTCACAATAATACTTACACAAGTCTACTGTAATGACAGTCCAATGTAAATACAGTTGAATCCTTTATCATCATCCTTCGAATATAATATACTCAAGTATAACTACTACAATATGTAATATCCAATTACAATAGGGACATAGATCATTACCTCGATAAGCCCAAAATTATCCAAGTTATAAGTCGATCCCGAGCAACGCTTAGCTCCAACCTTACGCCCAACCCGCTCCAAGCGACCCTTAGAAGTTTCTAAACAACTTCTCTAAATACTTCCACCAAGCTAGGAAGATTTTTCTGTGGTTTCGCTTACCATTATTGGAATAAAGTAGTATTTCCTGCCCTAGTATTGAAATAACTTTGGAATACTACTAGGATACTAGGCCAAGGTATTTGGGATTATACAACAATACACCAAGTATTTTCTACACAAGAGGGGAGGGGACGAAATCTACACAAAGGAGGGAAAACATTTGCTTGGAAAGCTTTCGCGGATGATTTACTTCTTCAACTTAAGGGGTTTATATAGAGGATTCAGGCCAAGATCAAGGTAAGTGTAGGGTCAAGATTGGGCCATGTGTGTGGGTCCCACCACACCACATGGCCAACGAAACAAGGGCCAAGTGGCTTGCCACTTGTCAACCCATTTCGCCGAGGACAGTGGCTAGCCACTGTCCCACCATTTCGGCGTGCCACATGGGGTGACACGTGTCGCCCGACTAAAATATTTCGTCTTCCAAAATATCCAAAATACCGAAATCTCAAAAACAAAGCGCCCTTACAAAACAGAATTTCTCCGTGGGCCCCACGTGACCATTTCCAAAATAAAATCTCATAATTCTAAAATAATCCAAGAAGTCCAAATACCAAATGGGAATCCAATTCCCACTAACGAACCTTTTTCTTCACAAAACCGGAACTTTTCCGCAAAAATCACATCTTTCTTTCTTTCCAAAATTTCGTATTCTCGCACGTGCGCCCTCACATACATACCGAACTACGGTATAACAATATAACCATCAACTCTTTTACAAATGAACAAATTTAATCCTTTTTACCAACCCCGCCACACAAAGATTACGCACTCTAAGAATGATACGACCACAACGGCGGCCCGCCAAACCCCGAATGTAAACACTTACTACGACGGGGACTATACCACCGATAAGCCTCCGAGAAACGGAGCTTCCCAACGCTGAATCGTGACCACGAGCTAGGATCAACGATCGATGTACCTCAACTCGCGGCATGAACGCAGCCTCGGCGAGGTCGATAACAGTGTGAGTACGTGAAACTAAAAATAAATCAGAAATGAAATCATAGTAGTCTATACCAAGCAGAGACATGTATGATAACCAAACTACGATTCACCACAAATAAGCCATGTCAAGTCGTGGACTCACACCTCAAGTCATCACTCAATTTTAACAATGGGTCTCACGCCACAACATCAATCGTGCGTGGAATACCTTCCTCACCGCCAGCTTTATGATATACAAGCACCAAGGAATACATGAACACGTGTCCCACCGTGTCCTAATAAACTGCAGGTAAGTACGAAGGCATAGCCGACTACTAACACCCACCGTACTAACAAGGTCATAAATCAGATTATAAGATCTGCATCGTGACATGATCAAAGCCGCCACTTGCCCGCAGATCTAATGTGCGCTGCCTAGTCCGAACTTCCGCAGCGTAGGCCAATCTCATCGCCCGCATGAGGTATTCCCGCATCGAGGTAGCTACTCCGGCATCGCCCCGACTTTCGAGTCCGCATGCCACGAGACCGCATGCCCATAAAGGACGATACTAACCGGAACTCTCGTAGCTCAAGATAGGCCCCGTGACCGCATGGGTATTCTCGAATCATGGTCCTGCATCACGCTGAGTCTACCCGCGACGGAGGGCGGCTTAACCCGGAATCATCTCAAGAGATGAATGCCACAATACTATCATAACGACTGATAGTTAATAAGCACAATCAAGGGAAACCCCCTTACACAAACATCACGAGATACTAACACACGTAGCATCCTAACACTTTTCCTTATCAAAGCAACAAGAAAGTATTACAAGGCTATCACAAACCAATACAATTAAGTTATTCACACAAGGTACTTTCTACTAACACGTTCGCATCTATCCCCAAAGTACTTCACATTAAAATCTTAAAAGATCTGCTTCTTTCACATAAGTCACACAATACGTAGTATAAAATAGAGTGACGCTTTTAAGAAAACTAAAACTCTTACCTTTGTAAAATCAAGTAACAACATTATTTTCCAAACGCCCAAGTTTGCCTAATTTCAAATGTTCACGTTTCTTATTTTAGAAAGGTTTCAGCTTCATAGTCTTATTCATTTAAGAATATAATTCTCTTTTAAACAACTGAGAAACATAAGCCTTATATGTGAGTAGGATATTCTTGTTTATAACAATCTTTATTACAAAAATGATCTAGAAATATCATTTTGTCTCATCTTAGCTTCTATGCGGATGGAAGTTTCTACCAGTTTTAATAATACTTAATTGTTCAAAACATTTCCTTTTATTAACGCCGCAGTTGGTTTGTCGATACACATCCCGATTTCCAAAATCAAAAACGTTTAAGCCGCTATACCTAACTTTCCATAAAGCTAGTATAACTCTTAAGTTCTCAAAACCAAGTATTACTTCTTTCAAAACGATTTGTAAATCTTTTGAAATACTTCAAGTTCTTTATGATCACGCATCGCCGCTTATAAACAAATCATTTACCTTTTTAAAAACCACAAAGTGTTTTCTTATCTACATAAAGTCATATAACCAACTTCCCATAAAGCCGTTATAACACTTTATGTTTTAAACCAATCGAATACATTTAGCACACGTACGTCACCGCATTACATAGTGCAACATATCATGCTAGAAGAGATAGGAAGAGGTTCACATACCTCGCGACGAGTATCGACTAATAGCAAAACGCTCCAAACAATGGCTACTCCTTAAGTCAAGTGGATCATTCCACACGTAGCATTTCAACCTATAAGGCCACAAGGCGCTTTATTAACATCGTAGAACATTCTACGAAATTCGCAAGCCACTCTCCCGCAACAGTAAATCTCCTCCTCTAACGGCTGGCCACTGCTTCTACGGGTTATACATCTAACCCGAACAGTACAATTCTACTTCACAAGATTACTACACAAGTCTCAGACATGGGCCCTATGTAAAACAAGATTCGATTCTTAAGGCTTAAGTCCAAGGACATTGCCACAAGCTATGTTCAGTTATATACATAGTAAACTTCAACTATAATCTCCTACAACATGTAACATCCAATTACAATAGGGGGGGACAAGATATTTACCTCGATAAGCCCATAATTATCCAAGTATAAAGTCGATCCTGGCAATCGCTTAGCTCAACTCCGAGCGCTCCAACCCGCTCTAAACCACCCTTAGAAGTTCTAACCAACTTCTACACAACACTCCAACTGACTATGGAGATTTTCCTGTGGTTTTGTTTACTGACGGGAAGTATAATAGTATTTTCTGGGCTTTTCGTATAGGTATAACCTTAGAATACAACAAGGTATACGGCTAAGGTAATTTGGGCATTATAACAATACTTTGAGAGTATTTCTATACCACAAAAGGGGGGGTATTATACGAAAGCAACTAGGCAGTGGGTACCCACTGCTAGCACCTCTAAGGAGGGGGTGTCTACCCTCGGCCTACCCCACTGTGGGGAGACTCTCGACAAGGGGAGAGAGGGCTCTCGCCAAGACACCACACTAAGGGAAGGAAGAAGCTTTCAAGACTTAGGCAATTTGTGAATGAATTAGTCTTCAAAGGGAGAGGGTATTTATAGTCAAGTGAAAGCCAACCAATTTCCAAGATTACACCAAGTGTTAGGCAATTGTAGGGCCAAGATTCCCCCATGTGTACCTAGCCAACTTGCACACAAAATATCTACCAAAAATATCTCCCACTTTGCCTTCCCAATCGCCCACGTGCGCCCACTATGCCCACCATGAGAGGGTGCTGTGTCGCCTCTCGTTGGTCCAAAATGTTCGCCTCTAAAAATCCGCAAAAATACTAAATGACATAGCCGAAATTCCCTACGAAAGTCGTGAAACGCTTTAAAACGACTCTAACGACAAACATATTTAGGTGCCACATGGGGGTGACACGTGTCGCCCCCCGATTCGTCCAAAATATTTCGTCTTCCGAAAATATCCAAAACGGCCAAAATCTCAAAATCAAAGCGGGCCCCACAAAACCGTAAATTTCTCCCGTGGGCCCCACGTGACCATTTTCGAAAAATAAAATTCCATAATTCTCTAATATTCCAGGAAGTCCGAATACCAAATCTGGGAATCCAATTCCCATAAACGAACCTTTTTCCTTCACAAAAACCGGAAACTTTTCCGTGGAAAAATCGCCTCTTTCTTCCTTTCCAATCTTTCTGTCGTATTCTCGTACGTACGTCCTCGCATACATACCCTGGAACTACGGGGTATAACAATATACACGTGGTGCTATTTCATGATTCCTTCTACTCTTAGAAGTTAAGAGGTATGTATGTTGATTTACTCTATGTAAAGATTACGTCTAAGTTGTCCTAAGTTCTTACCAAGTCTTATGGGGGATGTTGGTAAGAGTCGTTAGGAAGTATTTGGAGTCAAGTTGACTTTTCTAATTTATTGCACGAATGAGGATAAGTATCGAACAAGCCGTTGCAGCGTTAATAAAAGAAAATGTATCGGCAATCAATTAAATTAAAATGAGTAGAATTCTCCATCTGCATAGAAGCTAAGATAAGACAAAATTGTATTACAGTTTCTAGATCATGACTGCTTTAATAAGATCGTTATAAACAAGTATAACCTATTCACAATGCATAAAAGTATATGTTACTTAATTTAAAGAGTTCACGTATGAAGTTTTAAGACTATGAACCTTGAATTCTTAAAAGGTTAAGAGACTTTATTTTTCAAGTTATGGGACTGGATTCTTAAAGGAAGGAACAACTTGATTTAAAAGTATAGAATACTTGATTTGGAAAGTATTGATTTCTTGATATTCTAAAGATAAGAGACTTGATTTCTAAAGTTAAAAAACTTGATTTCTAAAGATAAGAGACTTGAAGTATTTTGAAAGCTTTGTAACTTGATTTGAAAGTATAAGTCTCTTGGTTATAAAAAGAATGAATTTGCCTAAGACATAAAGAGTTATAACGGCTATATGGGAAGTTGGTTATAACAACTTTATGGAAGGTTAAAATAATGGTTTTCTCTAGTAATGTAAACCAAGAAATAACTTGAAATAAAGAAGGGTAAATTGATTTAACGGTATCAATTGCTTAAATTTCTAAAGTAAGGGTCACTTGATTTTAGAAGCCTAGAAATGTATTTCTAAAAATGTAGTGACTTGTTTGAAATGTAGACATACCTTGCTACTACGGGTGTTAGTATCTTGGGGTTTTTATATGAAAAAGAGTCTTCTGAAAAGAATGGAGGTGCTTAATACCTTGGGTTAAATCCCCGGATTTTTAATGACCTGTTAGTGCCTTAAGTTTGAATAACATGAGAATGCGTAATAATTAAGGCTAATAAGAAGTTAGGGGATAAGAAGTTAGGGGATTTCTTAACTTGCTTATGTTATGTATGATAAGACGGTAGTGCTTATGTTATGTATGATAAGCCGGTAGTGCTTATGTTATGTATGATAAGCCGGTAGTGTTTATGTTATGTATGATAAACCGGTAGTGCTTATGTTATGTATGATAACTCGGTAGTGCTTATGTTATGTATGATAACCCGGTAGTGCTTATGTTATGTATGATAGCCGGTTGAGCTAGGTTATGAAATTCTTACGGGGTAAACCCCCGGGCTACTACTTATTCCATGGATTTGCTACCCATGATGCGAGTGCGGCGTTTGTACTCATTGCGGACCCACCAGGCCCATGCGGGTGAAATAGTCCTATGCGTCTGCTTTTATTATATGGTCAACACCGATCTACTTTAGTAGATCATATGTATGTAGAAAAAGTGTGAAATAGTCCCATGCGAGGCAGATGACCTCATTGCGGGTCCACAGGACCTATGCGGGTGAAATAGTCCCCTGCGAGGCGGATGACCTCATTGTGGATCCACAGGACCTATGCGGGTGAAATAGTCCCAGGAGTAGGATTGTCAAATGATACTATGGGCAGGTTGCTCTAAGTTGATCATAAGCTTCCTATTTTTATGCAATATACCTTTATGGGCAGATTTATGTAACTTTATCGCGTCCCAGATTGGGCCGGGCAGTATACCTTTATGGGCAGATTTTTGTAACTTTATCGCGTCCCAGATTGGGCCGGGCAGTATACCTTTATGGGCAGACTTATGTGACTTTATCGCATCCCAGAATGGGCTGGGCAGTATACCTTCGTGGGAAGGCTTTTGTATGACTTCGCCGTGTCCAACAAATGGGTCGGGTTACGTTATTACGTAAGGATAATCAAAGTGAACTTTAAAATGAGGCGTCCCTCCATAAAGGGCCGGATTATGTTATGCAAGATAAGTAAGTTATATGGCTATGAACTTGATGATTTTTCCTAAGTATGTACGTAAGAATTTGACTATAACTCTTATTGAAAAATGGGAAAAGATAATGATGTACGATTAAGTTCATGAGTTGTAATGGCAGGGTAGGATCTGGTATTTACTTTTTATACTTTCCCCTGTCATTCTTTTGTACAATTATGATCTGCATCGCACCTTATTTCCGCTCCATATTCGTACACGTATCGACTTCTTCGGGGATGCGTTCATGTCCGCAGGTTTAGGTACACGGTTGTGGATCCGCGGGCTTAGGATCCTGGTTCAGCATTTTGAGATGGCTCCAATGTTTCGGAGCTTGTCATGGCTATGTATATTCAGGGGTACGGCGGGGCCTTGTCCCGTCATAGTATTTGTCCAAAATCTTAGAGGTCTGTATTCATATGTGGGCTGGACTGGCTAGAGTTGTAATTACATTATTGAATAGTATAGGCCCTTTTGGGTGATTTATATTATGGCAGCCTTATTGGCTTTGCCTTTGTTTTAAAAAAAATGTGTTACTTATCTTCCGCGGTTATTTTGTATTGTATGAATAGAAGGGATCCCAGGTAGGGCACCATTCGCGGGCCCGGGGTTGGGTCGTGATAGGATATCAACATCATAATCCTTAAGCAACTCTAACCACCATCTCTGCCGCAATATCAGCTTCCTCTGTCTGAAGATATACGGGAGACTCTTGCAGTCTGCCTAAATATCCACCTGAGCTCCACATAACTAATGCCTCCAAATCTTCAAGGCATGAATAATGGCTGCCAACTCTAAATCGTGGCTAGGGTAACTCCTCTCATGCTCCCGTAGCTGCCGGGAAGCATAGGCTATAACCTTACAGTGCTGCATCAGCACACAACCTAGTCCAACACTCAAAGTGTTACAATAATAACCTAACCCTCTAGTCCTCGTGAGGTTAGAATCAGAGTCGTAGTCAACTTATCTTCCAACAACTGGAAGCCTTTCTCACACTTCCGAAATATTCAGGCACGATACAATATTAATCATGATTCCTGTTTCCAGACTTCTGTTGCAACCAAACTTGGTTACTATACTTAGACTCAAATTCCTTCACTTGCCTCATGGCTACGACTTTCTGCCGATCATAATCTAGGGGGAGATTTCCTTGATCTCGTCAAGTAGTAATCATATTATTCTTCCCAGCTCATAGAGCTTATAGTCCGGTGTTCAACCTCAATTCATGGTATTACATAATCCAAAGGCTTGCCAAGATTCCTTATCTTGTCAAGATTAGGTCTCTCATCGTTCGAGTGTCTACGAGTCTTACCTTTATTTTTATTTTTATTTTTCCATTTCACGTGTTCCTGGGGTCTCTTATCTCCCCGTAATTTTCCTTCTATCTTTCTCGACATTACATATTTTTTGCCACCTATCATTGGTGTTCTTACTGCCCATCATTCACTAATGGTCTTTACACTAGTCTGGGGTAATTATATCTTGTGCAACGTACATAACCATAGTTGCATTTTCTTTTATCATTCTGGTCATAACCCTTCATTATACTAACTATTAACCCAAAATATTTCTATCTTGATCCTTGGTCATACATTTCCATTCATGCTTATTACCAGCATTTATATCCTTACGACACATCCTCGACCATTTCCTAATGTCGTCCTCAATTACCCCAGCATGAATCTTTTCCCACTGTTATCTAAAATTGTAACCTAGTGCATAACGAAGCCGAAGACTTTACCAGTCCCATATCTATGGCCTAATAATATGGGTACGCATAACCCTCAATAATACGTAAAACTATCCTTTTACGTAGGGGAGAGAGCTTATCTCCCTTTCATAATCTTAATCATCATGCGCCACCTTATAATCGTATAGATTTTTAAGACCTACCAATGATATCTTTTGTTTTCCGTATGCAGCACTCGTACTTATTTTATTCTTTCTTTGCGCATTTTTCCTGAAATCATTCGGAAAGTCGTGGACCTGACTGCCACACTAAACAAACTCCAAGTACCTCCAATGCACTTAACATAAACTCCTTCAATGATCGTACGTTTTCATTTCCATCTCTTAACTCCTCAATATTCAAGTATCACATACTTTCAGCATCAATTTATTTACTTTAAATGAACAAGTCACATAGACTTACTAAAATCAAGTCACATGGATTTTTCAATAATTTATGCCAAAGAAGGAAGGATAATTCACTTATTTCAATCACTTCCCTTCCTTTCCACTCGGTAACCGGCTCACCGGAAAACTGGAATCGAACCAACCTTTCTCTGCAGTCAACGTTGGCCTAACAAGAAGCCAACTAGTCCGTACCCATAATGACCTCAAAGTCTGTCATTTCCAGCTCTACTAGGTACGCTAGGGTCTGATGACTGCATCATCACCGGGAAATTCTTATATACCCGCTCAGCTATCACTTACAAGTGTAGCTACCTCGAAAGGTTCTTATGGATTCAGGCTCTCTTTTACACTTGGTTGCTTCCTTTCCGTACTTCCAAACTTATTCTAGCATATGTACATAACCTCCATACTGATTCTGGCCTCCAAATTTGGAGTTACAATATCCACCAATTTAAGGCCATTTCCATGCCCCAAGCCTATATTACCCTTCCCTTCATACGGGTAAGATAGCTCCTCATAATACCACAATCGTGTTGTCTTGATCACAACAACCATACTTACTCCATACGGATCCCATCCGTACAATTCTCTTAAGCATAGTACATAGCTTAATCTATTTACATAGTCTTCCATTAAGTCCCTTAACATGATTTCTTAAGGGTTCATTACCTTCTCAGACGGCTCATCATCTCCTAATTATCTCAAATTAGCACGTAAAACTTTGATGAGAATTCATTAAGTTGTTTCATACCTTCCCGGTATCTAATTAGTCCTTACCAATTCTTGATAATCTATAATCATTCTAGGCAACACGCGTCTGACCCTCATACATAAATCGGTATAGTTGTATGTCATTATACCAACTATACAACAATTATTACCAACCTGGATACGCAATCCACATAATCCTTCCTGGGTCACTGCTGCCTTTCTCATAGCTGCAATCAACATAACTCGTTAGGGAGAGACGACCCTAACAACACAGCTCTATCGCACGATCCCAGAGTGAGAATAATGGAAACCAATCCTAAATGTCGTGCAGCCTCCTGGTTATATATGTGGTGCACAACACACCGATAACCAAGACTCTACTAGACACGGTCTATAGACACTTTTCGAGGACTAACTGCTTTGATACCACTTTTGTCACGACCCGACCCCGGGCCTGCGACTGGTGCCCTACCTGGGCACCCTTATAGGTATACATCAGAGATAGTCAGCGGAACATACATAACCACATAACGTGTAACGACAGAAATAAACAACAGGCTAGCCGATAAGGCTACCTCCCTGGATATATATATAATTACATATCCAAAAGCAGTTACATCCCTTCTTTTTCAAACTGACCCACAAGATATGACTACAGACCTCTAAGAGTTTTGACATAACAACTGTGATGGGACAGGGCCCCGCCATACCCCTGAATGTACAACAACCGACAATACCAGGGATCTGAACCAATGATAAGCCTCCGGAGTAATGGAGCTTCTCAACAATTGAACAATGATCCTAAGAGTGAGGATCAGCAACCTGTTTAACTCTACCTGCGGCATGAACGTAGCCCCCCGAGGAAATGGGGTCAGTACAAAATATGTACCAAGTATGTGAAACTGAAAGTACTAAAATGAAATCATATAGTCTAAAATAAAGCTGGAGACATGTATGATGACCAAAATAACAGTACACTGTGCCTTACTAATAATGAGAGTAAACAAGAGTATACTTTACTGCATAAAAATAGGAAGCTCATGATCAAATCAGGGCCACCCGCCCGTAGTATCATTAATCAATCCTACTCTTGAGACTATTTCACCTGCATAGGTCTTGTGGACCCGCAATGGAGCAATTTTCTCCGCATGGGACTATTTCACCCGCATGGGATTATTTCACCCGCATGGGCCCGGTGGACCCGCAAAATTTCCATAACACTAACACTTAAGGCTACCATAAATATCATAACATAAGCACAACCGACTATCGTAAATATCACAAGCAAGTTAAGAAATCTCTTAACTTCTCATTAGACTTTAATTAGCATGCACTCTCATTTTATTTAACTTAAGGCACTAACATGTCATGAAAAATCCGGGAATTTAACCCAAAGTACTACGTACTTCTATTCTTTTAAAAAGGCTCCTTTTTAAATAAAACCCCAAGATAATAACACCCATAGTATCAAGGCTTGTCTACTTTTCAAAACAAGTCACTACACCTTTAGAATTTCATTTCAAAGCTTTTAAACCAAGTGACTTCTACTTTCAAAACTTAAGCAACTTATGACTTTAAATCAAGTTGCCCTTTCTCTAAATCAAGTCATTTATCTTCTTTAAAATCAATAGAGTAAACCACTCTTTTATCTTTCATAAAGTCGTTATAACTAACTTCTCATAAAGCCATTATAACACTTTATGTCTTTTTGAAAACCAAGGCATCTACATCCTTTCAAATCAAGTGAGTTAACTTCATGTCTCAATCAAACATGCACATTTAAAATCAAGTCTATGAATTCTAAAGACGCCGAATTCATTTAAAGCTTGTACGCCTATTGTTACGCCCCGTAATTCCAAGAGGATGAGATGAGAACGTACGAAAGGAAATAAGATTCGAATTCGGAAAAAGAAAAAAAAATTGGCAGAATATTTTTCGATAGTATTTCAGTCAAATTGGGAGCAGTATATATCCTAGTATAATGGGAGTTTTTAGGTTTTTCAAAAGCCTAGTATGAAGTTCATTGAGTCTAGTTTCCAACGCAACAAACCGCTCGTCGATAGGACATCGGAGTAGAAAGTTATGGACGTTACAAGATCAGCTGACAGAATAGACAGGGTCAGGCGCCGAAAAGCCTGAAATTGTCTGAAGTTGCAGCGCCGAGGCGGGATTTTTTGCGGAAATGGGGCAAAATTAGAAGATATTTATGTAAAGGACCTATGGGAGGGCGACAAGTGTCCATCCCAACTTGTAGAACAAGATAAAGGCTATATTATGACCAAGTCTTGCAAGACTTGGTCATTTGCAAGAATTCATCCATAGAAATTTTCTTTCTTTTTCTCTAAAATTTTATGAAACCCTAAACCTAAATGAGATTTTTGGAAAGGCAACAAGAAGGAAATATGTTGGCGAGCTTGTAGGGGGTTCGTAGAGATGATTTTAGCGGGAAGAAGAATTTCAGAAAGAGGGCTAAAGTGGGCGAGATTGTTGGACTATTTTGGGCTTATCAAGGTAACCACTTTGTCCTCTTAAGTGATTGAAGATTTCTTATTGTTGTAGTTATACATTTTAACAAGCATGAGATATATGTATTGGAGATTAATAAGTGTTATGGATATTAGAAGCCTAAATCTGAAATGACCTTGTTAGCCATTTGAAATTGAAATACAAGTTGGTCGATAGTTAGAATCGTCGCATGTTATCTAATTGAAGATTGTAGTTGTTATAATCGATTGTGACTATATAACATGTTAGACTAAACAACTTGGATGGAAAAAAAGGAATTGGAAAAGACTTTACATTGTTGTTGCATTGTAGCCTTTTGGCATTGAAATGTTGGACTATTTGGATATTAATTGTGGGGCAGAATTTTACACTTTCTGTTAAGGCGTGTAATCCCCTTTGGTTATCTGAATTGTTGAGCCTTAAATGTGGCATTTGGTTATTGATTTTGGGCCTTGAAAAAGGTGGAAAAGTATGTAGAAACAAAGGAAGTGTTGTCCAATTCTCCGTAGAATTAAGTGACTTTACACTTGGGATATTCTACGTTTGAAGTTAGAAGTTAATAGACGTATTGTGGTCATTTTAGGTTGACATACGACGTACGACATATTGGACTTAGCAAGTGGATTGAACCGAAGAGGTATGTGGAACTTTCTTATCTCTTGAGCATGAGTAGTTGTAAATGTATACTACGGTAGACGTACGAGTGTTAAATGAATTTAGTTTCATTTGATATCCTTGACTTGTTTTAAGGATGTCCAAGTTGGTTGAGTTAGAGAATTAACTCACTTGTTTTTAAAGGATAGAAATGCCTTGGTTTCAAAAGCATAAAGTTGGTTAATAACTTTATGGAAAGTAAAAAGAATGGTTTATCCTAATAAGGTAAACAAAGATTTCTTGACTTAACATAATCTAAAGTTAAGAAACTTGAGTACTAAAGTTAAGAGACTTGAAGTATTTTAAAAGTATATGATACTTGGTTTTGAAAGTATAAGTCTCTTGGTTATAAAAAGAATGAAAGTGTCTAAAACATAAAGTTAGTATAACGGCTTTATGGGAAGTTGGTTATAATAACTTTATGGAAAGTTAAAAGAATGATTTACTCTAGTGATGTAAATAAAGATAAATGACTTGAAATGAAGAAAGGCAAATTGATTTGAATGTATCAATTGCTTAAGGTTTTAAAGAAAGAAGTCACTTGATTTAGAAGTCTTTAAATGTAGTTCTAAAAGGTATTGTGACTTGTTTTGAAAAGTAAATATGACTTGATACTACGGTTATTAGTATCTTGGAAGTTTTATATGAAAAAGAGTCATTTAAAAGAATAGAAGTACGTAGTACTTTGGGTTAAATTCCCGGATTTTATAATGACATGATAGTGCCTTAAGTAAACTAAAATGAGAGTGTATATGAACAGAGCTAATAAGAAGTTAGGGGATTTCTTAACTTGATTATGTTATGTACGATAAGCCGGTAGTGCTTATGTTATGTATGATAAACCGGTAGTGCTTATATTATGTACGATAAGCAGGTAGTGCTTATGTTATGTATGATAAGCCGGTAGTGCTTATGTTATGTATGATAGCCGGTTGTGCTAGGTTATGTTATTTTTCCAGGGTAAACCCCCGGGTTACTACTTATTCCATGAATTTGCTACCCATGATGCGAGTGCGGCGTTTGTACTCATTGCGGGCCCACCGGGCCCATACAGGTGAAATAGTCCTATGCGAGTGAAATAGTCCCATGCGAGGCGGATGACCTCATTGCGGGTCCACAAGACCTATGTTACACCCCGAAATTTCAGGATATGTTTATAAGAACGTATGTAAGAACACAAAATGTTAAGATTTGAGACGGGTAAAAAATTTATCGGAATTATGGAAATGTCGAAAAACGAAATATTATGCGATTTAACGGGAGATACACGTGTCACCCCCCTTACTTGGTCTTGGACGAAAAATACATGGTTAGGATGGTCATTTGACCATAATTTAAATGACCAAGTCTTGCAAGACAAATAGCTTGACATTGTTGACTAAGTCAAATGCCACTTGGCTTGATCCTTGTGAAATGCATCCAAACCACACAAGTGTTCTAATCTTAACCCTCCATTTGGTTATATATTCATACTACTAGTGCAAGATGACTTCTACACTTAGAAAAATTTAGAGAAAATTTTGTGTTCTTGAGAGGAGCTCTCGGGTTTGCCCTCCTTTGCAAGACAAAAAATTTCAATTGTTGTCCAATAATCTCCCCACTTTAAACCAAGGTACCTAAGGGTATTGTAAGTGTATCTCAATAGAAAAATCCCGAAAAAATAGTGTTTTCGTATTAGTCGCAAGGCAAAAACCTAAGGGGTTATTCAACTTTGAAGTTGGAACTTGAAGATGAGTTATTCATAATCTTCTAAGGGTTGCTTGGAGTGGATTGGAACGTCGAAAGGAGGAGCTAAAGTTGCTAAGGATCGACTTGTGATCTTGGATCATATTTGGGCTAATTGAGGTATAACCTTCATTTTACTTTTGTAATTGAAGATTTCATGTTATGATAAGTTATAAGTGACCATGTGATATGTGTTATGAAGTTTGATAAGTGTTATGGAAATTTGGAAGCTCAAAATCCGAAAATGACATGTTGAGTCATTTGAAATTGAATTACAATTTGGTCGTTTATTAGAATCGTCGCATGTTACTTACTTGAAGATTATAGTAGTTATAATTGATTGCGACTTGATATCATGTTATGCTAAAAACTTGGATTGAAATGGAAATTGGATAAGAATCGGTATTGTTGCCCTAATAGCCGAATTGACATTGTAGTTTAGACTAGTTTGTTATATATTATGGGGCGGAATTTTACATGTCTTGATTAAGCGTGTAATCCCCTATTGTTAGCTACTTTGTTGGACCTTAAATGTGGCGTGTTTGGTTATTGAATTCGGCCTTGAAAAAGGTGGCAAAGTATGTAGAAACAAAGGAAGTGTTGTCCGATTTTCCGTAGAATTTAGTGACTTTGCACTTGGAATATTCTACGTTTGAAACTAGAAGTTAATAGACGTACTATGGTCATTATAGGTTTACATACTACGACGCGAATCGACTTATCAAGTGGATTAAACCGAAGAGGTATGTGGAACTTTCTTATCTCTTGAGCATGAATAAGTTGTAAACGTATAGTACGGTAGACGTACAAGATTTTGACAATCTAGTCCATTTGATATCCTTGGCTTATTTTTAAGAATGTCCAAGTTGGTTGAGTTAGGGAATTAATTCACTTGTTTAATTATTAAGGATGTCTTGGTTTTCAAAAGTTAAGAGACTTTAAGTATGTTGAAAGTATTTTGATACTTGTTTTGTTGGAAAATTTTAGTCTCTCGGTTAAAAAGAAGAATGTAAGTTTCTAAAGTATAAAGCTAGTATAACGGCTTTATGGGAAGTTGGTTATAATAGCTTTATGGAAAGTTAAAAAGAGTGGTTTACTTTAAGTAAAATAAGCATGATAAATGACTTGATATACGAAAGGCAAATTGATTTAAAGGCATCAATTGCTTAAGGTTTTTAAAAGAAAGAAGTCACTTGATTTAGAAGCCTAACTTTAATTCTAAAAGGTATTGTGACTTGTCTTGAAAAGTAATTTTGACGTGATACTACGGTTAATAGTATCTTGGAAGTCTTATATGAAAAAGAGTCATTTTTAAAAGAGTAGAAGTATGTAGTACTTTGGGTTAAATTCCCGGATTTTTATAAAAGACATGTTAGTGCCTTAAGTAAACTAAAATGAGAGCGTATATGAACAAGAATAATAAGAAGTTAGGGGATGTCTTAACTTGCTTATATATTGTATGATAAGCCGGTAGTGCTTATGTTATGTATGATAGCCAGATTTGTGCTAGTGGTATATTATTCATTACGGGGTCATTCCCCGGGTTTGTGGCATTTGCATATTCCGTGGATTTTCTACCCACGATGCGAGGAATACCTCATGCGAGTCTGTAAGGGCTTATGCGGGTGAAATAGTCCCATGCGGGCGGATACAGCCTATGCGAGGAATACCTCATGCGAGTCCGTAAGGGCTTATGCGGGTGAAATAGTCCCATGCGAGGAATACCTCATGCGGGTCTGCGCGACCTATGCGGATGGAATAGTCCCAGGAGTAGGATTGCTTAATGATACTGTGGGTGGGTGGTCCTGCTTTGATCGTGAGCTTCCTATTTTTATGTTGAAAGTATACTCTAGATTACTCTCATTGTTAGTAAGGCACAGTGTACTGTTAATCGAGTTATCATACCTGTCTCCAGTTTTATTATAGACTTATGATTTCATTACGATTTCGGGCCACATATTTGGTACATGTTGCATCGACCTCCTGGGGCCGCTCATGTCGCAGTAGAGTACATGTTGTTGATCCTCGCTCTTAGGATCACTGTTCAGCTGTTGGGAATCTCCTTTACTTCGGAGGCTTATCCCTGGTATGGTCGGTTGTTGTATATTCATGGGTATGGCGGGGCCTTGTCCCGTCACAGTTGTTATTCTTAGAGGTCTGTAGTCACATTATGGATTGGGTTGTAAAGGGAAAAAAAAGGTACTGTTCTATTTCTGGATTGTGTATATTTTTTTTACTGGTGGCCTTATCGGCCAGCTTTGTTGTTTCTTCGTCTAAGTCTTTATCTATGTTGTGTATGTTCCATCGCTATTCTCCGATGTATACTGCGGTTGCCTGTAGGGCACCAGATGCGCCCGGGGTCGTGACAAAAGTGGTATCAGAGCAGTTAGTCCTCGGAAAGTGTCTACAGATCGTGTCTAGTAGAGTCTTGATTATCGGTGTGTTGTGCACCACATCTATAATCAGGAGGTTGCAGGACATTTAGGATTGGTTCCCATTCTTCTCACTCTGAGATCGCGATAGTCAGTATGGTTGTGGTCTCTCTCTAACAAGTTATGATTGTTTGCCTACGAGAAAGGCAAAGATGACCAGAAAGATTATGAGGATTGCGTATCCAGGTTGGTAATGTTTGTAGTTGGTATTGTGACATACAACTATATGGATTTATGTATGAGGGTCAGACGCGTGTTGCCTAGAATGATTTTAGATTATCAGGATTTGGTAAGGACTAAATAAATACCAGGAAGGTATGAAACAGTTTAATGAATTCTCATCAATGTTTTACGTACTAATTTGATATAATTAGGAAATGACGAGTTGTCTGAGAAGGAAATGGACCCTTAAGAAGTTATTATTAAGGGAATTAATGGAAGACTATGTTAATAGATTGAGCTACGTAGTAGAATTTCGAGAATGGTACGGGTGAGATCCGTATGGAGTAAGTATGGTTGTTGTGGTCAAGACAACACGATTATGGTATTACTGTTATACCCCGTATTTCCAGAGTATGTACGTGAGGGCGTACGTATAAGAATTTGAGCCTTAAGATTAGGCAAGGTTCGAAATTGGGCACAAGTGCCGAAAAGAGTCGTTTTCCGACGAAACGTTTCCACAGCTTACGTAGGGAAAATTCCGGCTATGTCATTAATAATTTTTGCGGATTTTTCCGAGAGACGAAACATTTTGGACCAACGGGAGGGGGACAAGTGTCACCCTCCCATTGGAAGCAAGTGGACGACAAAGCTAGACCTTTTGCACGTTTTTGGTGTTGAAATTTTGGTCAAGGGTTAGGTAGGATATTTTGTGTAGATGGATAAGGTAGCACATGGCTAAATCTTGGCCTTACACTTGCTATGCACTTGTCTTCATCTTGGCCATTGGTTGGCCTTCACTTGACCTATAAATACCCCTCTAAGTTGAAGACTTTCTTCATCCAAAACTTGAGCAATCTATCTAAGTCTCAAAATAATCCTCTCTTGTTCTCTCGTCCACCACACCCTCCCCTTTGAGAAGGCCCTTGGCCGAGAGCTTCCTCCCCTCAGTGGTTAGCCGTGGGTACCCCTTAGCCTAGTTGTTTTCGTATAATACCCTTGTTGTGGTATAGAAATACTCTCCTAGTATTGTTGTAATGTCCAAATACCTCGCCCAAATACCTTGTAGTTTTCCCAAGGTTACACTTATACAAAAGCCCGTAAAATACTATTATACTTCCTTTAGCCACTAAACGAAACCCTAAGGAAATCTTCATTGATAGTTGAAGTAATTGAGTAGAAGTTGGTTAGAACTTCTAAGGGTTGTTTGGAGGTCGAGCGCGAGTAGGAGCTAAACCTTGCTCAGATCGACATATAAACTCGGATAATTTTGGGCTTATCGAGGTAAACACTCTTGACCTTCTATTGTAATTGGAAATTACATGTTGTAGAATATATAGTTAAAGTATACTATATATATGAACATTATAATTGTGCGCGATGTCTTTTGACTTAAGCTCGAATAATACTTACGAATGTCTTGCGACTTAAGCCCGAATTTAAAGAAGAGAATCGAATCGTAATTACATAGGGTATCAGACATGAGACTTGTGTAGCATTGTGTAGTAGAATTGTACACGTCCGGTTAGACGTGCAAACCCCGGTTGGCTTGGTAGCCACCGATAGAGAGGAGATTTACGCTGTGCGGGAGGTGCCGAATTTTCTCAGAGAATATTCTACATTGAGATCTAAGATGTTAATAGGCGCCTTGTGGCCTCTATAGGTTGAAATATCGCGTGTGGCGTGGTCTACTGGCTTAGGTGTAGCCAGACGGTTTGAGGTACTGGAGCGCTTGCTATTAGTCGATAATCGTCGCGAGGTATGTGAACCTCTCCCTATCTTTTCTAGCATGATATGTGTGTAACTATGTAGTACGGTAGACGTACATGTGCTAAATGTATTGATTGGTTTAAAACATAAAGTGTTATGACAGCTTTATGGCAAGTTGGTTATAACAGCTTTATGTAGGTAAGGAAATGCTTTGTGGTTTTAAAAAGGTAACTGATTTGACTTATAACTGACTTGTTGTGTAATAGTAAAGAATCTTGAAGTATTTCAAAAGAATGCTGAATCATCTTTAACAGAAGAGTAATACTTGGTTTTGAAAACATAAGAGTTATACTAGCTTTATGGGAAGTTAGGTATAACGTCTTAAGAGAGAATGGTTTTACTGATTTCTAGAAGTTAAGAGACTTAATCTTAAAAGATAAGAGACTTGACTTGATATGGATGTTAGTGTGAAACCTCATTCGTGAGTAATGAGTACCTGGTTGTAAAAGGAATAATGTTTTACTGATTCGGAAATCAGAATAAGTATCGAACAAACCACTGCAGCGCTAATAAAGGAAAATGTAATGACTAATGAAATATTATTAAAACCGAGAAACCTCCATCTTCATGTAAGCTAAGATGAGACAAAATGAGATTTCATTTTCTAGATCATGGCTGCTTAATAAGATTGATTATGAACAAGAATAACCTACTCGCCAAGGGCATATGTTACTCAATTGTTTTAAAAAGAGATTAAGACATTGAACTATGAAACTTTTCTAAAAAGAGATCGTAATTGAAATTAGGCAAACTGGAACTTTAGGGTAAAGAAAGGCATTGTGTTGTCTTAAAATGGTTTAAAACATAAAGTGTTATAACAGCCTTATGAGAAGTTGGTTATAACGACTTTATGAAAACAAAAGAAGGGTTTTTATCACTGGTTTTAATGTGGTAACTTGACTTTAAAAAGAGAAGTGTTTTGGTCTAAAAAGAAGGCATGGTATTGCCTTAATTTGGTTTTAAAAAGGATAGTATGGAAGTTGTCTTGGTTTACTTAAAAGATATAAGTCACTCTATTTTATGCTACGGGTATCGGGTGACTTTTATAAAAAGGGAATGGATCTTTAAAAAGGAATTTAACGTACGTAGTACTTTAGGATTTAAACCCGGACTTTGACATAAAATGAAAGTACCTTGAGTTGTGGATAACTTGCCTATGCTTGTTGTTGTGTAACTTGCCTATGCTTGTTGTTGTGTAACTTGCCTATGCTTGTTGTTGTGTAACTTGCCTATGCTTGTTGTGACAGCCTTTGTTATGCAAGAATTGTGTTCTATATTACCGCGTCTCAATGGAGGGCTTGACTCGCTGAGGACTTACTTGGACGCACTCTGCGGGACGGAAAATTTCACCGTATGCTCCGATGATAGTGTTATTCCATGGACTAGCTCTCCACGAGGTTTCTTACCGTCGCCTTAGTACCGGTGGTCGGCCAGATTTCTGCCCGCCTCGTGGCTGATTCGCCTTGGTACTGTAGTTAGCCCTCGTGACTTGCCCCGCTCGGTGTAGTGGCGAAGTCTCGTGATACGCCTTGGTACCCGGTGGTCACCAGATTTGCCCTGGCCGACACGTGACCGCCTTGGTATCTCGGTAGTCGCTCTCGCACTTGCCCGTCGCCTTCGTGGTTCGCTGTACATTGTTATTACGGCTTTGGCATCGTGTAGGACTTGGTCTTCGTGTACTTTGATGTTATCATATCATGATCGCCGCAGCTGAGGAAGGTATTCCACGGGCATGATCGATGTTGTGGCGTGAGACCCATAATTATATTTGAGTAAATGACCGGAGGCGAGACCGACTGATATAATCGTTATATGTGTATCGTAGTTTGTTATCATACATGTCTCCCGCTTTATATAGACTATTATGATTTCATTTACGATTTACGCTTCACATACTTGGTACTGCCAGATCGACCTCCTTCGGGGCCGCTCATGCCGCAGTGTAAGTACATCGGTTGTCGATCCCCGCTTTAGGATCACCTTTCACAGATTGGGAAGCTCCGCTCATTCGGAGGCTTATCTTTGGTATGTTACTCGATGTCCGTAGGTTCTGTACATTCGTGGTACGGGCCCCGCCCCGCCATAGTTGTTGTAAAAATCTTAGAGGTCCAGAGTAGCACCGCTGCAAGGTGGTTGTAAGGATTCTAACCGCCGACGCTTATATATATATATATGTTGAAAGGCAAATCGCTTTGGTTGGCCTGCTTATTTATAATATCTCTCATTTCATGTTCATGTTTTATTTCCGCTGATTTTCTCTCGATGTTGTATCACTAGGGTGCTCGTAGGCACTACCACGCCCTGATTCGGTCGTGACAAAGTGGTATCGTGAGCGATTAGTCCTCTGAAAGTGTCTGCATCGCTAGCAGTAGTCTTGATTATCGCTGTGTTGTGCACCACATCTATAATCGTGAGGCTGCAGGACATTTAGGGTTGGTTTCCATTCTTCTCATTCCGAGATCGTGCCTTAGCCGTGTAATAAGATTGGACCTCCGACATACTTCGCTTTACCGCTATGCCTCCGCGTAAGGCAACCCGCCCGGGCGGCAAGGCGCAGAGGAGTCGCGAGTAGAGCAATGCAGAGACCACAAGACCGAGCCTCCGGCCCCGCACCGGAGCGGAGGAGATGAGTCACAAGGAGTGGCCCGCCACGGCCGTGGTCAGGCGACTTGAGGATAGCCGGACGCAGCGGCCTGCAAAGAGCACCATGGTTCACCCAGATCGATAGTTCGAGGCTACGGATTTTCCGAGTTGTAGGCCGCGAGTTTTATGGGTCGAGGCACGAGGATGATCCGCAGGAGTTCATCCGACGCTACAATGGATCATAGAGTGATCAAGGCATCGGAGACCGAGTCGGTGGTCCTAGGTTCGCGACGGCCGCGTGATACCGCAGCCGATCGTTTGATTCGCGGAGCCGTCCCGGGAGAGCATGCACTTCCAGCTTTATGGGACGAGTTCTCGCAGGCCTTTCTTGCACATTTCTTGCCTCGCGTATGAGAGGGCTCGGACGGCGATTTTTGGTGTTGCGCGCGAACGTGTACGGTTCGAGTACAATGTGAGTTCGACTCATTGGCCCGGTGACGCCTCGCGTTGCTAGCTAGTATGGAGGATCGAGTGCACCGATATGTTACAGGCTCGATGATCACCTAGCCGAGTTGTTCGGGTAGCTCTTCACCGGCATGGACATCGCCGCACGCAGCGTATGCACTGGATGTGAGGAGCGGATAAATCGACTGAATGACTGTGGTCGCAGAAGAGGGTCGTAATGCAGGGTCCTTTGGTGACTTTCGAGGCGGACCGCCTCGAAGAAAGCCGCTTATGCGCCCACCAGATTCAGAGTGGTCCTCCACAGCCGGGACCTTTGGGATATTCAGTGAGCAGTCGTGGCTCCTGTGTTTCAGATTTTCGTGGAGTAAGTTGCTCACGGATGAGGTTTCCTTGTCTCAGCCATGGCCGCTGTGGAAAACTTCATGGGAGAGTGTCGATCGACTTGGGAGGTTGTTATTCTTGCGCCAACAGGCTATCCGCGAGACTGTCCGACTGTGGGTAGCGCTGGTAGATAGCATGACTACTAGAGTAGTTGTGGGTTCTACACCTTCCATAGCCAGCAGATGTTCAGACACCTACAGCCCCTAGAGGTCGCGCTGGAGTTCCAGCTTAGCGTCCTTGAACCGCCTATTTTCGTGTATATCCTTAACCTCTAGAGTTTTGTATGTATTGATGTTATGATGATGTGTTTAGTGTTATGTTCGATAGCCTTGTGCTAAAATGTGATTTAGAAACCCAGTTGGTAAAAAGGGTAAGCTGGGGTGAGAAAGTGATGAACCTTAGAATATTACTGAGACCTTAGATGTAAGGCCATCTTTAGTACAAGATTTTCGGGGATCTTTGTCGAATGTGTAAGTATCGTGGTGTAATTGTGGAAAATTTCTGGGTGGTATAAATGGAAGTGGTAGCTTTCATGACCGTATAGGTAAGATTGTTCCGGATCGAAACGAGAGAGTCGCGTGAGGCTCGGGTTGAGGACGTGTTGCGTGTCAACCGTGGTCCGGAATGAGGTGGGTCAGATCGAGGTGGTCCCGCCAGTGGTAGGGTCACGAGGGTGCTAGGCCCAAGTTTAGATGACCGTCGTATGAGTTCGTGGTTATGTTCGACCGAGCGGATCGTGAAGGCGGAATGGCCTTAGAGAGGAGTGAAGCTAGTAAGATGACCAAGTTTGGAGGTGGTGACTCAAAGTTTTGGGAATCAGAGCGATGATCAAGTATGGTACGTATACTAGAAGAGTTCGGATGTTCGAGAAGGGCACGACGAGTAAGGAAGGAAGAGAACGCAGTGTTATTTCGTGGCGGTGTGGCGTTGGCAACTGTTAGAAGAACTTCATCGTTATCCGCTTGAGAAGGAACATTCGGACGAATGTTTCTAAGGGGAGAATGTTATACCCGTATTTCCGCAGTATGCGTGAGGGCGTCGATAAGAACTTGAGCCTTAAGATTAGGCAAGGTTCGAAATTGGGCACAAGTGCCGAAAAGAGTCGCTTCCGACGAAACGTTTCCACTTACGAGGAAAATTCCGGCTATGTCATTAATAATTTTTGCGGATTTTTCCGAGAGACGAAACATTTTGGACCAACGGGAGGGGGACAAGTGTCACCCTCCCATTGGAAGCAAGTGGACGGCAAAGCTAGACCTTTTGCACGTTTTTGGTGTTGAAATTTTGGTCAAGGGTTAGGTAGGATATTTTGTGTAGATGGATAAGGTAGCACATGGCTAAATCTTGGCCTTACACTTGCTATGCACTTGTCTTCATCTTGGCCATTGGTTGGCCTTCACTTGACCTATAAATACCCCTCTAAGTTGAAGACTTTCTTCATCCAAAACTTGAGCAATCTATCTAAGTCTCAAAATACTCCCTACCTCTTGTTCTCTCGGCCACCACACGCCCCCCCCCCCTTTGAGAAGGCCCTTGGCCGAGAGCTTCCTCCCTCAGTAGTGGTTAGCCGTGGTACCCCTAGCCTAGTTGTTTTCGGATAAAACCCCTTGTTGTGGTATAGAAATACTCTCCTAGTCATGTTGTTATGGCCAAATACCTTGGCCCAAAACCCGTGGAGTTTTCCCAAGGTTACACTTATACAAAAGCCCAGAAAATACTATTATACTTCCTTTAGCCACTAAACGAAACCCTAAGGAAATCTTCATTGATAGTTGAAGTAATTGAGTAGAAGTTGGTTAGAACTTCTAAGGGTTGTTTGGAGCGGGTTGGAGCGCGCGGAGTAGGAGCTAAACCTTGCTCAGGATCGACATATAAACTCGGATAATTTTGGGCTTATCGAGGTAAACACTCTTGACCTTCTATTGTAATTGGAAATTACATGTTGTAGGAATATATAGTTGAAGTATACTATATATATGAACATTATAATTGTGCGGCGATGTCTTTTGACTTAAGCCTGAATAATACTTACGGCAATGTCTTGCGACTTAAGCCTGAATTTAAAGAAGAGAATCGAATCAGTAATTACATAGATCAGACATGAGACTTGTGTAGCATTGCTGTGTAGTAGAATTGTACACGTCCCTGTTAGACGTGCAAACCCCCGGTTGTTTGGTACCGATAGAGAGAGAGATTTACGCTGTGCGGGGGAGGTGCTGCCAAATTTTCTGTAGAATATTCTACATTGAGATCTAAGATGTTAATAGGCGCCTTGGCCTCTATAGGTTGAAATATCGCGTGGCGTGGTCTACTTGGCTTAAGGTGTAGCCGACGGTTTGAGGTACTGAGCGCTTGCTATTAGTCGATAATCGTCGCGAGGTATGTGAACCTCTCCTATCTTTTCTAGCATGATATGTGTGTAACTATGTAGTACGTAGACGCATACGTGCTAAATGTATTTGATTGGTTTAAAACATAAAGTGTTATGACACTTTATGGCAAGTTGGTTATAACTTTACGTAGGTAAGGAAATGCTTTGTGGTTTTAAAAGGTAATCGATTTGACTTATAACTGACTTGTTGTGTAATAGTAAAGAATCTTGAAGTATTTCAAAAGAATGCTGAATCATCTTTAACAAAAGAGTAATACTTGGTTTTGAAAACATAAGAGTTATACTAGTTTTATGGGAAGTTAGGTATAACGTCTTAAGAGAGAATGGTTTTACTGATTTCTAGAAGTTAAGAGACTTAATCTTAAAAGATAAGAGACTTGACTTGATATGGATGTTAGTGTGAAACCTCATTCGTGAGTAATGAGTACCTGGTTGTAAAAGGAATAATGTTTTACTGATTCGGAAATCAGAATAAGTATCGAACAAACCACTGCAGCGCTAATAAAGGAAAATGTAATGACTAATGAAGTATTATTAAAACCAGTAGAAACCTCCATCTGCATAGAAGCTAAGATGAGATAAAATGAGATTACATTTTCTAGATCATGGCTGCTTAATAAGATTGATTATGAACAAGAATAACCTACTCGCCTAGGGCATATGTTACTCAATTGTTTTAAAAAGAGATTAAGACATTGAACTATGAAACTTTTCTAAAAAGAGACTGGCGTAATTGAAATTAGGCAAACTGGAACTTTAGGGTAAAGAAAGGCATTGTGTTGTCTTAAAATGGTTTAAAACATAAAGTGTTATAACAGCCTTATGAGAAGTTGGTTATAACGACTTTATGAAAACAAAAGAAGGGTTTTTATCACTGGTTTTAATGTGGTAAGTTGACTTTAAAAAGAGAAGTGTTTTGGTCTAAAAAGAAGGCATGGTATTGCCTTAATTTGGTTTTAAAAAGGATAGTATGGAAGTTGTCTTGGTTTACTTAAAAGATATAAGTCACTCTATTTTATGCTACGGGTATCGGGTGACTTTTATAAAAAGGGAATGGATCTTTAAAAAGGAATTTAACGTACGTAGTACTTTAGGATTTAAACCCGGACTTTGACATAAAATGAAAGTACCTGGAGTTGTGGATAACTTGCCTATGCTTGTTGTTGTGTAACTTGCCTATGCTTGTTGTTGTGTAACTTGCCTATGCTTGTTGTGACAGCCTTTGTTATGCAAGAATTGTGTTCTATATTACCGCGTCTCAACGAGGGCGGTTGACTCGTTGAGGACTTACTTGGACGCACTGGCGGACGGAAAATTTCACGTATGCTCCGATGATAGTGTTATTCCACGGACTAGCTCCACGGGTTTCTTGTACGCCTTGATACGGTGGGTGGCTCGGCCGATTGCCCATCTCGTGGCTGATTCGGCCTTGGTACACTGTAGTTAGCCCTCGCGACTTGCCCCGCTCAGTAGTGGCGAAGTCTCGTGATACGCCTTGGTACCGTTGGTGGTCACCAGATTGCCCCGCCACCACGCGGACCGCCTTCGTATCCGTAGTCGGCTCGCACTTGCCGTGTCGCCTTCGTGGTTTGGTTGTCGTATTGTTATTACGGCTTTGGCATCGTGTAGGACTTGGTGTTCAGTGTACTTCGATGTTATCATATCATAGATCGCTAGCGGTGGGAAGGTATTCCACGTACGACCGATGTTGTGGCGAGACCCATAATTATATTTGAGTAAATGACCGGAGGCGAGACCACGACTTGATATAATCATATGTGTGTACCGTAGTTTGGTTATCATACATGTCTCGCTTTATATAGACTATTATGATTTCATTTACGGATTTACGATTTCACATACTTGTACTGCTGATCGACTCTTCGGCTGCGTTCATGCCGCAGGTAGAAGTACATCGGCTGTCGATCCCCGCTTTTAGGATCACCTTTCAGCATATTGGGAAGCTCCGTTCCTTCGGAGGCTTATCTTTGGTATGTTACCCTGATGTCTGTAGGTTCTTGTACATTCGTGGTATGGGGCCTGTCCGTCATAGTTGTTGTAAAAATCTTAGAGGTCCAGAAGTAATCGCCAAGGGGTTGTAAGGATTATAATCGCCGTGACGCTTATATATATATATGTTGAAAGGCAACTGTTTTGGTTGGCCTGTTTATTTATAATATCTCTCATTTCATGTTCATGTTTTATTTCCGGTGCCCGGGGTAAGGCACCAGTCACGGGCCCGGATTCGGGTCGTGACAATTACGATAAGTTTTGTACCCATTTACGGGGGGACTGATAAGGTAGGCATGGAGCATGGAAATTGCGAGCCTAAGAATGTGATAACTACCGAGACCTTAGGTGTATAAGGCCTTCTCGGGTAGTAAAAAGTTAAGACAGACCAAGGAAAAAAGTTAAATACGACGCCGAGTCGGGTTGGGAACCTATTAAGGGTCGCCTCATAGCTTGAAATGAAATGGGATCAGTTGGTAGTAGTCCCGCTACGTGACAGGGTCACGACGGTGCAAGGCCCAAGTCTAGTTAATCATTTTACGGGTTAGTGGACGTGTTCCACCGGAACCAGGGTGTGAGAGCCGGAAATGGCCTTATGTTGTTTAGGATAGTAACTCCAAAGATTGGAGGCCCGAATCTGTATGAAGGCTATGTACGTATGCTAGTATAAGTTTGGAAGTACGGAAAGAGTACGACCAGTGTAAAAGAGAACAACCAAGTGTAAAGAAATGAAGCCTGAATCCATGAGGACCTTTCATGGCGACTACACCCGTGAGTGTTGGGTGGTAGCTGAGTGGGTAGATAATAATTATCGGTAACGATACAGTCGTTGGACCCTAGCAGACCTAGCAGAGCTGTTATGACAGACGTTGAGGTCATTATGAGTACAAACTAGTTGGCCTCTTGTTATGTCAACGTGGACTACAGAAGAGAGATTGATTCGGTACCAGTTCCCGGTAAGCCGGTTATCGAGTGGAAAGGAAGAGAAGTGGTAGTAACCAGTGAATTATCCTTCCTTCTTTGGCACAATTGTTTTTTTTATAAGTCTGTGTGACTTGTTCATTTGAGGTAAATTGACACAGGAAGTAAGTAATAATTGAATTTGAAGGAATTCATGTTAAGTGCCCTTGGAGGTACTTGGAGTTGGTTTGGTGTGGCGGTCAAGGCCAAGACCTTCCGGATAATTTCAGGAAAATGTACAAGGCAAGAATAAATAAGTACGAGTGCTGCCGGCGGAAAGCTGAGGGCATCTTTGGTAGGTTGGAAAATCTACACGAACTTAAAGGCGGTGCGTGATGATTAGATATTTACTGGACCGCAAGAGGACCCTGTGATTAGGGTTGCGACTCCAAGGAAAGTTTAAGAAAGGGAGATAAGTTCTATTCCCCACGTAAAAGGATAGTTTTGCGTATTATGGGGTTGCGTGTACCCATGTTGATAGACGCAGGATATGACCAGAATAATAAAAGAGAATACGACTATTGTTATGTATGTTGCACGAGATATGATGACCCCAGACTAGTGTAAGACCATTAGTAAATAATGGGCAGTAAGAACACCTCGAAGAAAGGTGGTAGCATCGGGTTACTACTTGACGAGATCAAGGAAACCTCCCTCCCACTAAATTGTGATTGACAGGAAGTCTTAGCCAGGAGGCAAGAAAAAGAAATCAAATCTAAGTTAATGAGCAAGTTTGGTTGCAACAGAGAAAAGGAAACAGGAACCATAATTGAGATTAATGACACCCGAATATTTCGCAAGAATGAGAAAGGTTTCCAGTTATTGGAAGATAAGTTGATTCGACTACAGTTCTAACCCCTCCTATGAGACTAGAGGGTTAAGTTATTATGATAACACGTTGGGTGTCAATAGGTTGTGTCTTGACGCAACCCGATCGTGATAGAGCCTATGTTTTCCTGTGAGAGTGGAAGAAAGGAAATTACGCCACTCACGATTTAGAGCTGGCGGCAGTTAAATCATGCCTTGAAGATTTGGGGGGCATGACGTATATATAGACTTCATGTGGATATTTGGTGCAGACCACAAAAGCCTCTGGTATATCTGCAAACTGAGGCAGTAGAATTTGCGACATCGATGATGGTTAGAGTTACTCAAGGATTGTGATATTGATATCCTATACCATCCGGGGAAAGCCAAGACAGTTACAGATACTCTTTGTCGTGGATCTAAGGGTAGTCTGCCAAATGGGCAACCAGATAGACAGGACGTGGTCCGTAAGATTCATCAGCTCCCGAGCCGAGGGGGTTCGATTATTTGTTTCCAAGGTTAATGAAGTTTAGATCCGAGGGGTTACTGAGTCTTCCGTCGTTGAGGAGGTAAAGAGGCGACAATATGAGGATCTAGTTATGATACGGTATCGAGATACGGCTCTCCGAGAAGAGAAGAGCCTGTTTGAGTAGCACCGGATGGGGTGCTGTGAGATGAGGATAGATTGCGTGTACCCTGCATCGCAGACTAGTCAGCAGGTTTTAGGGGAGGCACGCAGTGCTTATTGCTCTAATTGTTCGGGGCCGACTAAGTTGTGTCGTGACCTCAGATGTATGTATGGGTAAGATGACTGGGAAAGGGACATAGCGGAGTTTACTGCTTAGTGTCCGAGTTAGTAGCAGGTCATGGTTGAGCACCAGAAGCCCAGTGGGCTATTGCAAGTGATTTAGATCCCGACTTAGTTATGGAAGGTAATTAATATGGATTTTGTTACAGGGTGGCATCGTACTCGGAGGAAGTGTGACTCCCTGGGGGTCATGGTAAATAGGCTGGCGAAACCAGCCGTGTTCTTCCGGTTAGGACCACTTACTCGGCTGAAGATTATGCTAGCTTGTATAGCAGAGAGATCGTGAGACTGCACGGGGTTCCTACGTTTATAATGACAGACAGATGAGCTCGGTTACGGATAACTTCTGGAGGTTTTTTCAGAAGGGATTAGGGACACAGGTGAGTCTCAGTGTTGCATTACACCCTCAGACCGACGGACAGGCAGAGCGTACCATCCAGGCACTTGAGGATAGGTTGCAGGCCGATGTTATTGATTTCAGAGTTAGCTGAAAGGATTATTTGCCTCTTGTTGAGTTACGTACGATAACAGATACCCTTCCAGTATTTGGATGTCCCGGTAAGAGGCCTTGTATGCAAGAAAGTGTAGGTCGTCGATTGGTTGGTTCGACGTGGACGAGGTACAGTTAGTTGACCTGCATCGATTCAGGGCCGTGGATAAGCGAAGCTTATCCAGAAATATCGAGTAAGCTCGCAGTCGCCAGGTTTTTTGCAGATAACCGACGTCGACACTTGGAGTTCAGGTTGACGTTCTGGTATAAGTATTGTTATGTGGCCATGTGTGGCATTATTGGTATGTGGGGGTTGTAAAAGAATACTATGTCGCTACTTATAAGATTGACTCCGAAAGAACATTCGGGGACGAATGTTTCTAAGGGGGGAAGAATGTTACACCCCATAATTTCAGGATATGTTTATAAGAACGTACGTAAGAACACAAAATGTTAAGATTTGAGACGGGTAAAAAATTTATCGGAATTATGGAAATGTCGAAAAACGAAATATTGCGACGAACGGGAGGGCGACACGTGTCACCCCCCCTTACTTGGTCTTGGACGAAAAATACATGGTTAGGATGGTCATTTGACCATAATTTAAATGACCAAGTCTTGCAAGACAAATAGCTTGACATTGTTGACTAAGTCAAATGCCACTTGTCTTGATCCTTGTGAAATGCATCCAAACCACACAAGTGTTCTAATCTTAACCCTCCATTTGGTTATATATTCATCCTACTAGTGCAAGATGACTTCTACACTTAGAAAAATTTAGAGAAAATTTTGTGTTCTTGAGAGGAGCTCTCGGGTTTGCCCTCCTTTGCAAGACAAAAAATTTCAATTGTTGTCCAATAATCTCCCCACTTTAAACCAAGGTACCTAAGGGTATTGTAAGTGTATCTCAATAGAAAAATCCCGGAAAAATGGTGTTTTCGTATTAGTCGCAAGGCGAAAACCTAAGGGGTTATTCAACTTTGAAGTTGGAACTTGAAGATGAGTTATTCATAAGCTTCTAAGGGTTACTTGGAGTGTTCTGGAACGTCGAAAGGAGGAGATAAAGTTGCTAAGGATCGACTTGTGATCTTGGATCATATTTGGGCTAATTGAGGTATAACCTTCATTTTACTTTTGTAATTGAAGATTTCATGTTATGATAAGTTATAAGTGACCATGTGATATGTGTTATGAAGTTTGATAAGTGTTATGGAAATTTGGAAGTTCAAAATCCGAAAATGACATGTTGAGTCATTTGAAATTGAATTACAATTTGGTCGTTTATTAGAATCGTCGCATGTTACTTACTTGAAGATTATAGTAGTTATAATCGATTGCGACTTGATATCATGTTATGCTAAAAACTTGGATTGAAATGGAAATTGGATAAGAATTGGTATTGTTGCCCTAATAGCCGAATTGACATTGTAGTTTAGACTAGTTTGTTATATATTGTGGGGCGGAATTTTACATGTCTTGATTAAGCGTGTAACCCCCTATTGTTAGCTACTCAGTAATCCCGGAGTAATCAATCCTGGAACTCCCGCAGCTCCGCATAGGTCACATGGACCCGCATGAGGTATTCCTCGCATCGAGGGTGGCAAGTCCTCGGCATCATAACAAGTCAGGGGGTATGTGATATAATAGCAGTACAACGGGCTTATCGTTTAACAACGTAAGCACAACAAGAATAACCCCCTTACACAAACATCACAAGACACTAACACACGTAGCATCATAACATGTTTACTTATCAAACCATCTTACTACACTTTCCAGAAATCAATACAAGACTTTCATAAACAAATAAGTAAACCGTTCCTTTTATCTTTCTTAAGTCGTTATACCTAACTTCCCATAAAGCTAGTATAACTCTTAAGCATTTAAAACCAAGTATTACTTTCTTTCAAAAATGATTCATAACTCTTTTGAAATATTTCCAAGATTCTTATCATTTAAAACTCAAGTCAAAAGACATCAAAGTAAAACCAAGTTTAGTTAACACATGTACGTCTACCGTACTATATATATTTCAAAAGTATCATGCTTAAGAGGACAGGAAGAATCACATACCTCCTCGGCTAAATCCACCTGTCAAGTCGAATATGTCGCGCGCAGAGTATCAACCTATATCAGTCAAATACGTCTATCAACGTCTAGACTACTTCGTAGGATGTTCTAAGCATGAGGTTCTCTATTCTACGGAAAATTGGGCAGCATTTCCCTACCCGTCAAACTACACAAGTCTACTGTAAATACAGTCCTATGTAAGTACAGTTCAATTCTCTTCTTTTATACCATCCTTCTATATAACTTATACTTAAATTCTAAACTACAACAATATGTAATCTCCAATTACAATAGAAGGACAAAGATTATTACCTCGATAAGCCCAAAATTATCCAAGATTATATGTCGATACTGAGCAACGTTTAGCTCCTATTCTGTACGCTCCAATTCGCTCCAAGAAACCCTTAGAAGTTTCTAAACAACTTCTACTTAATACTTCAACCAACTATGAAGATTTTCCTAGGGTTTTGTTTTGTGACTAAAGGAAATATAGTAGTATTTTCGGGCTCTTAGTATAGGGGTAACTTTGGGAATACTACAAGGGATTTGGGCTAAGGTATTTTGGAATAGTAACAATACATGAAGACATTTTTCTACCAAGGGGGGGGGGGTGTTTCGGACGAGACTTCCAAAGGGGGGGGGGAGGGGGGGAAGGGAGTTTGGACGAGAGCTTCTCTAAGGGGGGAGGGAGTTTTGAGACTTGGAAAATATTTAAGTGGATGAAGAAGTCTTGCAACTTAAGGGGGTATTTATAGGACATTCAAGGGCCAAGATTCAAGCATGTGTATGGTGGAGATTTGGACATGTGTTGTGTGGGTCCCACTTATCTATCTACTCCACAAATATCTTGCAAGACTTTGACCAAATGTTTATGGCCTTTTTCATGAAAACAATGTGCCAATCCTTGTCCACAATTTCGTCCAACCTTGCCACCTAGGGGTGACACATGTCGCCCTCCTATTGGTCCAAAATATTTCATCTCTCGAAAAAATCCGCAATAAATTAAAATATTAAAACCGTAGAATTTCCTTCACAAGGTTCGGAATCTTTTCCGTTGGAAGTTCACAATTTCGTCCTTTACCTAATTAAGGCTTATACATTTGTACGTACGTCCTCACATACATACTCTGAAAATACGGGGTATAACATTACCAATCTCACATCCATTTCCTAATAACATGGGTACACATAACCCCATAATACGTAAAACCATCCTTTTACGTGGGGGAGAGAGCTTATCTCCCTTTCATAATCTTGATCATCAAGTGCCACCTTATAATTGTATAGATTTTTAAGACCTATCCATGATATCTTCTGTTCTCCTCAGGAAGCACTCGTACTTATCTTATTTTTGCCTTGCGCATTTTCCTAGAATCATTCGGGAAGTCGTGGCCCTGACCGCCACACTAACAACTCCAAGCACCTCCAAGGGAACTTAACATAAAATCCTTCAATGATTGTATGTTCTTATCTCCGTCTCTTAACGTTTAAATTCAAATCAATCCCTTCAATGAAACAAGTCACATAGACTCCTCAATTTATCATGTCCAAGAAGGAAGGAATAACTTACATATACTAACGCTTCCATTTCAATCGATAACCGGCTCACTGGGAAACTGGAATCGAACCAACCTCTTTCTACAGTCAATATTGGCATACTAGAAGTCAACTAGTCCATGCCCATAATGACCTTAAAGTCTGTCGTATCCAGCTCTACTAGGTCTGCTAGGATCTGACGATTGTATCATCACCGGGAAATTTCATATACCTGCTCAGCTACCACCCAATCTCTCACGGTGTAGCTTCTTTGAAAGGTTCTTATGGATTCAGGTTCTATTCTTTTACAGTTGGTTGCTCTCTTTTCATCGCCGTATTTCTTCCGTACTTCCCAACTTATTCTAACATACGTACATAACCTCCATACTAATTCTGGCCTCCAATCTTTGGAGTTACTAAATCGAACAATATAAGGCCATTTCCGGCTCTCACGACCTGGTTCCGATGGAACGCGTCCACGAACCCGTAAAACAATTTACTAGACTTGGGTCTTGCACCCTCGTGACCCTGTCACGTAGCGGGACTACTACCAACTGATCCCACCCCATAACGGGTATACTAACTTCTCATAATACCATAATCGTGTTGTCTTGATCACAACAACCATTACTTACCCCACACGGATCTCATCCGTAATATCATCTTAAGCATACCACGTAGCTTAATTTACAAACATAGTCTTCCATTAAGTCCCTTAACATGATTTCTTAAATGTTCAATACCTTCTCAGACAGCTCATCACCTCCTAATTATCTCAAATTAGTACATAAAACCGTGATGAGAATTCATTAAACTGTCTCATACCTTCCCGGTATCTATTTAGTCCATACCAATCCTTGGTAATCCAAAATCATTCTAGGCAACACGCGTCTGACCCTCATACATAAAACTGTATAGCTGTATGTCACTATACCAACAATACAACAATTATACCAACCTGGATACGCAATCCACATAATCCTTCCTGGGTCACTGCTGCCTTTCTCATAGCTGCAATCAACATAACTCGTTAGGGAGAGACGACCCTAACAACATAGCTCTATCGCACGATCTCAGAGTGAGAAGAATGGAAACCAATCCTAAATGTCCTATAGCCTCCTGATTATAGATGTGGTGCACAACACACCGATAATCAAGACTCTACTAGACACGGTCTGTAGACACTTTCCGAGGACTAACTGCTCTGATACCACTTTTGTCACGACCCGACCCCGGGCCCGCGACTGGTGCCCTACCTGGGCACCCTTCTATTCATACAATATAAAATAACCGCGTAAGATAAGTAACACATTTTTTTTAAAACAAAGGCAAAGCCGATAAGGATGCCATAATATAAATCACCCAAAAGGGCTTACACTATTCAATAATGTAATTACAACTCTAGCCAATCCAACCCACATATGAATACAAACCTGTAAGATTTTGGACAAATACTATGACGGGACAAGGCCCCGTCGTACCCCTGAATATACATAGCCATGACAAGCTCCGAAACATTGGAGCCATCTCAAAATGCTGAACCAGGATCCTAAGCCCGCGGATCCACAACTGTGTACCTAAACCTGCGGACATGAACGCAGCCCCCCGAAGGGGGTCAGTACACATGTACCGAATATGGAACGGAAATAAGGTACAGTAAACAGATCATAATTGTACAAAAGAATGACAGGGGCAAGTATAAAAAGTAAATACCAGATCCTACCATGCCATTACAACTCATGAACTTAATCGTACATCATTATCTTTTCCCATTTTTCAATAAGAGTTATAGTCAAATTCTTACGTACATACTTAGGAAAATTCATCAAGTTCATAGCCATATAACTTACTTATCTTGCATAACATAATCCGACCCTTTATGGAGGGACGCCTCATTTTAAAGTTCACTTTGATTATCCTTACGTATTAACGTAACCCGACCCATTTGTTGGACACGACGAAGTCATACAAAAGACTTCCCACGAAGGTATACTGCCCGGCCCATTCTGGGATGCGATAAAGTCACATAAGTCTGCCCATAGGTATACTGCCCGGCCCAATCTGGGACGCGATAAAGTTACATAAATCTGCCCATAAAGGTATTGTTACACCCTGTATTTACAGGACATGTTTTAAGAACGTACGTAAGAATTCTCAAGTGTTAAGATTTGAGACTTGTAAAAATTTATCGGAATTATGAAATTGTCATAAAACGTATTATTGTGACGAATGGGCGACACGTGTCACCCCCCTTATGGTTGCCTTGGACGAAATAGGCATGGCCAAGATGGTCATTGGCCATAGTCTTAGGATGGCAAGTCTTGCAAGTAGTGAGCTTGACATTATTGACTTAGTCAATGGGTCCACAATAGTCTTGATATTTGTTAAGACCTCATCCAAACCACCCATTTGTTTATATCTTGATCCTCCATTACACTATATAATACTAGTAGTGCAAGACAAGCTTAACACTTAGCCAAAATTTCACAAAAAAATTGAAGAACTCAAGCTTGAGCTCTCGGGTTCACTCCCATTTGAAAAGAAAAAAAAATTGTTTCTTGTTCTTTAAGCTCCACACTTTAAACCAAGGTTCTTGAGTGTATTTTAAGCATACCTCAATATAAAAATCTCGGAAAAAGATAGTTTTCGGGGTAGTCGCAAAGCGAAAACCCAGTTGTCCTTCTAGGTTTTGTTTGGAAGTTTGAAGGAACTTTGTTGGTGTTGTTCTAAGGGTCTCAAGTAGCGGATTGAAGCGTCTTGAAAAGGCTCTAGGTTGCTAAGGAGCGACTTCGGATTTGGAGATTGGATTAAGATTCGTTGAGGTATAATCTTGTCCCTTAAAAGTGTTACAAGATTATTTATATTGTTGTTAGCTTTACATGTTGCTAGCATGAAGTATATGTGTTGAAGTTTATAAGTATTATGGATTGCTTGTAGCCTTAAAATCCGAAATGTAATGTAAGCCATGTGAAGTTGGATTACAATTTGGTCGTTTACTAGAATCGTCGCATGTTACTTACTTGAAGATTATAGTAGTATAATCGATTGCGACTTGATATCATGTTATGCTAACAATTTGGATTGAAATGGAAATTGGATAAGAATTGGTATTGTTGTACTCAATATGGCCGAAATTGGACTAGTAGTTGTATTAGTTTGATATCTATTGTGGGGCGGAATTTTACACGTCTAGTAGGCGTGTAATCCCCTATTGTTGATTGCATTGTTTGGGCCTTAAATGTGGCGTGTTTAGTTATTGTATTTCGGCCTTGAAAAAGGTGGCAAAGTAAGTAGAAACAAAGGAGGTGTTGTCCGATTTTCCGTAGAAATTAGTGACCTTACACTTATAATATTCTACGTTTGAAGTAAGACGTTAATAGACGTATTGTGGATATTATAGGTTGACATACTACGGGCGGGGCATTGTACTTTGCAAGTGGTTGACCCGAAGAGGTATGTAGAACTTTTCCTATCTTTTGAGCATGACTAGTTGTACGTATATAGTACGGTAGACGTACAATACCTTGATATCCTTTACTAGTTTTATGAATAGCCAAGTCGGGTGAGTTAGGAGATTAACTCACTTCTTTGAAAATATTAAGGATGTCTAATGTTTTATTAAAGTTTAAGGGGCTTGAAGAGTTTTAAAGTATGTGATACTTGTTCCGTTTTAAACGTATAAGTCCCTTGGATAGGAAATTGTATTTGGCTAAGGTGTAAAGTGAATATAACGACTTTATGGGAAGTTGGTTATATTTGCTTTATGGAAAGATAAATGACTTGATTTTAATGAAAAGGAAATTTGATTTTAAGGCATCAATTGCCTAAGGTTTTATAATAAAAGGAGTCACTTGATTTAGAGACCTAACTTTATTTCTAAAGGTATTGTGACTTGCCTTGAAATGTAATTTGGACTTGATACTATGGTTGGAAGTTTTTACTAAAAAGAGTCATTTGTTTTAAAGAGTGGAAGTATGTAGTACTTTGGGTTAAATTCCCGAATCTTTAAAAAGACATGTTAGTGCCTTAAGTAAACTAAAATGAGAGTGTATGTGAACAAGAATAATAAGAAGTTAGGGGATTCTTAACTTGCTTATATATTGTATGATAGCCGGTTTTGTGCTAGTGGTATATTATTCATTACGGGGTCATTCACCGGGTTTGTGGCATTTGCATATTCCGTGGATTTGCTACCCACGATGCGAGGAATACCTCATGCGAGTCCGCAAGGGCTTATGCGGGTGAAATAGTCCCATGCGGACGGGTCCAGCCTATGCGAGGAATACCTCATGCGAGTCCGTAAGGGCTTATGCGGGTGAAATAGTCTCATGCGAGGAATACCTCACGCCGGTCCACGCGACCTATGCGGGTGAAATAGTCCCAGGAGTAGGATTGCTTAATGATACTGCGGGAGGGTGGTCCTGCTTTGATCGTGAGCTTCATATTTTATGTTGTAAGTATACTCCTATTTACTCTCATTGTTAGTAAGGCACAGTGTACTGTAATTTGATTATCATGCATGTCTCCTGCTTTGATTTAAACTTATGATGTAATTACAGTATTTTCCAGTTTTACATACTTAGTACATATTGTGTACTGACCCCCTTCCTCGGGGGCTGCGTTCATGTCGCATGTAGGGGTAAACAGGTGGTGGATCCTCATTCTTAGGATCACTTATCAGACATCAGAAGCTCCATTTCTCCGGAGGCTTGTCTCTTTTGGTACAGTTTTTCCCTGATGTTGTAGATTATGTACATTCAGGGGTATGGCGGGGCCCTGTCCCGCCACAGTTGTTATTCGTAGAGGTCTGTATTCACATATGTGGTTGGGCTGTAAGAACTGAGTTGTACAGTTATACTTTTGATTATGTTTATATTATGGAAGGCGGCCTTATCGGCTAGCCTGTGTTGTTTATTGTTTACACATATGTTTATGTTGTGTATGTTCCGCTGCTATTCTCTGATGTATACCTGAACGGGGTGCCCAGGTAGGGCACTCGGCCATGCTTCCGGTCGGGTCGTGACAGGTATACTGCCCGGCCCAATCTGGGACGCGATAAAGTTACATAAATTTGCCCATAAAGGTATACTGCATAAAAATATGAAGCTTATGATCAACTTAGGGCCACCTGCCCATAGTATTATTTGGCAATCCTACTCTTGGGACTATTTCACCCGCATATGTCCTGTGGACCCGCAATGAGGTCATCCGCTTCGCATAGGACTATTTCACCCGCATAGGTCCTGTGGACCCGCAATGAGGTCATCTGCTTCGAATGGGACTATTTCACCCGCATAGGACTATTTCACCCGCATGGGCCCGGTGAGCCTGCAATGAGTACAAACGCCGCACTCGTATCATGGGTAGCAAATCCATGGAATAAGTAGTAGCCCAGAGGTTTACCCCGTAAGAATTTCATAACCTAGCTCAACCGACTATCATACATAACATAATCACTACCGGCTTATCATACATAACATAAGCACTACCGGCTTATCATACATAACATAAGCACTACCGACTTATCAGGGAGTACAGCCTGGAGTTTGACTCGCCGCATACGCGCACACTATCAGAAATTTATACGGCGGATAGAGTTCATCGTTATGTGATGGGCTGGACCGTCATATGATTATCGTGCATGCTTGGGGTGGCTCTTCACCGTATGGACATTGCCGGAATGATGCAGCCTATGCGCGAGGATAAAGGATAGAGAGAGAGGACCAGATTGACTCGCCACCCAAGAGGCTGTGACATCGTGTCTCGAGCGCTTCGAGGCGGACAGCCTCAGCAGCAGACTAGGTGTTATACCCCGTATTTTCCTGAGTATGTACGTGGGGACGTACGTACAAAAGTTTAAGCCTTAAGTTAGGCAAGGTACGAAATTTGTGCACAACTACCGAAAAGAATTGTTTTCCGGCGAAACGTTTTCCAAACTTTGCGAGGGGAAAATTACGGTTGCGACATTAATAATTTTTGCGGATTTTTCTGAGAGATGAAATATTTTGGACCAACGAGAGGGCGACACTTGTCACCCTCAAGTGGGCGGTCATGTGGCCGATTGGTTGCACGTTCTTGGCATGTTTTGTGGCCTAAAAATTGGGTCAATGTTTGGAGTGATTTGTGGAGTAGATGGCTAGGGTGCACTTGTGCAAATCTTCACCCTCCACTTGCCCACCACTTGTCTTGATCTTGGCCATTGAAAGTCCTATAAATACCCCCCTTAGTTGAAGACTTCTTCATCCACTCCACACTTTCTAAGTCTTGAAAATCCCTCTCCCCCTTAGTGTAGCTCTCGTCCAAGAGCTCCCCCTCCCCCTTTGAGAGGCCCTTGGCCGAGAAGTACCCCCCCTTCCCTTGGAGTTGCTCTCGTCCAAACATACCCCCCCTTGGTAGAAAATACTCTCCAAGTATTGTTACTATTCCAAAATACCTTGGCCCTAATACCGTGTGGTATTGCAAGGTTACCCTATACTAAAAGCCCAAATACTACTATACTTCCTTCACCACAAAAACGAAACCCTAAGGAAAATCTTCATAATTGGTTGAAGTATTAAGAAGAAGTTATGAGAACTTCTAAAGGTCGTTTGGAGCGGGTTGAGCGCCAGAGTAGAGCTAAACGTTGCTCAGATCGACATTTAAACTTGGATAATTTTGGGCTTATCGAGGTAAATACTCTTGTCCTTCTATTGTAATTGGAAATTACATCTGTAGTTATATAGAAATGAGTATAAGATATATGAAGGATGGTATAAGAGAAGAGAATTGAATTGAAATCACATCGAAGAATATTAAAGAAGAAGATTGAATCAGATTTACATAAGATCGTATTTACTGATGACTTGTGTAGTTTGACTGCAGGAAGTCGCCCAATGTTCCGTAGAATTAAGAACCTACTACTTAGAATATTCTACAGAGTAGTCTAGACGTTGATAGACGTATATGGCCTTTATAGGTTGAAAGTTCTGCGAGTAGCATGTTCTACTTGAAAGGTGGACAAGGCTAGCCGGGTTATAGCCGTGGAGCGTTTTGCTAATTGTCGATAATCGTCGCGAGGTATGTGATTCTTCCTATCCTCTTGAGCATGATATTTTAAAAGAATATATATAGTACGGTAGACGTACGTGTGTTAACTGAACGTGGTTTTACTGCGATGTCTTTTGACTTGAGTCTAATAATAAGAATCTTGAAGTATTTCAAAAGAATTAAGAATCGTTTTTGAAAGAAGTGTATTACTTGGTTTTAAAAGCTTAAGAGTTATACTAGCTTTATGGGAAGTTAGGTATAATGACTTAAGAGTGATAAAAGGAACGGTTTACTTAATTGTTTTATGAAAGCCTTGTATGGATTTCGGAAATGAGAATAAGTATCGAACAAACCACTGCAGCGCTAAAAAAGGGAAATGTATTGACTAATTAAGTATTATGAAAACCAGTAGAAACCTCCATCTGCATAGAAGCTAAGATGAGACAAAATGATATTACATTTCCTAGATCATGGCTGCTTTAATAAGATTGTTATGAACAAGTATAACCTACTCACACATAAGGAATATGTTTCTCAAACTGTTTTAAAAGAGAATTATATTATTAAGTGATTAAGACTATGAACTACGAAACCTTTCGAAATGAGAAACTTGAGCATTTGAAATTAGGCAAACTTGAACGTTTGGAAAAAAATGTTGTTACTTGATTTTACAAAGGGAAGTGTTTTGGTTTACTTAAAATGATAGTCACTCTATTTTTATACTACGGGTATTGTGTGACTTTGGTGAAAGAAACGGATCTTTTAAAGAATTAATGTATGAAGTACTTTGGGGATAAAAACCCAAACTTGTTGACATGAAATAGAAAGTACCTTGTGTGAATAACTTGACTATGTTGGTTGGTGATAGCCTTGTAATACTCTCTTGTTGGTTTGATAAAGTAAACATGTTAGGATGCTACGTGTGTTAGTGTCTTGTGATGTTTGTGTAAAGGGTTTCCACTTTTGTGCTTATGTTGTTTAACGATAAGCCGTTATGTTAGTATTATATCACTCACCTCGACATGATATACCGGTTAAGTCGCTCGACGCGGTATACCTCGTGCGCTTTGTGACTATGATTCGAGATACCTCATGCGGGTCCGTGGCCTACGCGAGCTACGAGTTCCGGTGTTAGTGCGGTCTATATGGTCATGCGGTATGTGGCCACGCGACCACGGTCCGGGGCGATGCCGGAGTAGCTACCCTCGACGCGGAATACCTCATGCGGGCCTATGTGTGTGGCCTGCGCGAGTCGCGGAAGTTCCAGGATTTGACGCGCACATTGATACCGAGGCGAGTGCCCGCTTCGATCATATGGCGCGGTCTAGAAAGACCTCGTGATACGCTTTTATGGCATTGTTGGTACCGTGGGTTTTAGTAGTCGGCTATGCCTTCGCATTTACCCCGCACGGTTTTATTATGACACAGTGGGACCCGTGTTCATGTGTATTCCTTGGTGCTTTTATATCATGGATCGCCGATGCGGGAAGGTATTCCACGGGCATGATTGATGTTGGGCGTGAGACCCATAGTTATATTTGAGTGATGACTTTGAGGCGAGTCCACGACTTGACATGATCGCTTATTTATTGTGAATCGTAGTTTGGTTATCATACATGTCTCTCGCTTTATATAGACTACTATGATTTCATTTACAGATTTTCAGCCACATACTTGGTACATGTTGTATCGACCTCCTTCGGGCCGTCATGCCGCAGTAGGTACACCGATTGTTGATCCTCGCCATGGGTCACGCTCGGCTTGGGAAGCTCCGTTTCTCTGGAGGCTTATCAGTGGTATAGTCCCCTGTCGTTGTAGGTACTTACATTCAGGGGTATGGCGGGGCCCTGTCCCGCCATTGTTGTTATATCATTCTTAGAGGTTTGTGGTACTGTTGTGGGCAGAGTTTGTAAAAGGGATGTAACTGTTCGAGTTCAAGTTTTATGTTTATATATATGCCGGAAGGCAACTTTTCTCAGAAAACTGTTTCCCACTTCATTTTGTTTCATGTTTTGTTTTATATTCCGCTGATTACTCTGATGTATGTCTACTTGGGTGCCCGGGTAAGGCACCAGTCACGGGCCCCGGAACGGGTCGTGACACTAGGTCCACATTCCAGCCAGCAGAGAGTGCTCCGTCATGGTTTTCTCGCGTAGGTCCGATCACCAGTCATTCGGGAGCGGTCGTGGCTCCGTGACTTCGGGGTTTCAGGGAAGCAGAGATCGTCGTCGATCGAGACCACCCACATCTCGGTGTGCTCGATGCGGTAGATCTCACCCAGGCGAGTATCGTGTCCCTGCAGGAGCTTGTTACTCTTGTGGCTAGCTGGGCCATTTAAAGAGAGATTGTCCGCTCAGAGGCGATGGGTGATACGGCGGCAGCCGATGTGATCGCTTTGGGTCTTCTCTCCTTCGTGGTTATGCGCCCGAGGGCAAGGTACTCACGATCGGCAGCCGCGGTAGGTCGTGGTGGTGGTTCGATTCTAGCGGTCCACGTAACCGCATATATTCATTAGCCACCGCCAGATCGTGAGGTTTCCGACGCCGCCACAGTACATTGTTGATTTCATCCGTGGACGTTTATGCTTTGATAGATCCAGTTCTACCTTTTCCTATGTGTCCCCTCTTATCATGGTAGAATCGGGATAGAGCCGAGTCAATAGAGCCTTTGAGGTAGCTACGCCAGTGGGTGATTCGGTGTTAGCCGAGCGGTGTATAGAGGTTGTCCAGATATATTTACACGTCGGACTTTGCACTTGATAGAGTTGGAGATGACAGATTTTGATGTCATTATGGGTATGGACTGGTTGGCTTCTTGTTATGCCAACGTCGACTGTAGGGACAGGTTGGTTCGGTTCCAGTTTCCTGGCGAGCCAGTTATCGAGTGGAAGGGCAACACAGCGTCGCCGAGAGGTAGGTTTATTTCTTACCTCAAGGCTAGGAAGATGGTGCAGAAGGGGTACATCTATCATCCGTTCGGTATTTGATACAGAGGTGAGGTGTCGCTCTTGATCGATGCGATGGTTAGGAGTTTCGGATGTGTTCCTGCATGATCTTTTCGTATCCCTCCTGAGAGGGAGATTGAGTTTTGTATTGACACGTTGCCAGACACTCGACCTATTTCCATTCCGCCATACAGGATGACACCTGCTGAGTTGAGGGAGCTGAAGGACCAGTTGAAAGATTTGCTGGAGAAAGGCTTTATCAGGCCTAGTGTATCTCCCTGGGGAGCGCCGGTTTTGTTTGTGAAGAAGAAGGATGGGACGCTGCGTATGTGTGTTGATTACAGGCAGCTGAATAAGGTAACCATCAAAAATAGGTACCCCCTCCCCAGGATTGATGATTTGTTTGACCAGTTGCAGGGTGCGAGGTGTTTCTCCAAGATAGACCTGCGGTCTGGTTATCATCAGGTACGAGTTCGAGAGGCAGATATCCCAAAGACTGCATTCAGGACCCGGTATGGGCACTATGAGTTCAGGGTTATGTCTTTCGGGTTGACCAACGCTCCAGTGGTATTTATGGATTTGATGAACCGGGTGTTCAAGCCATTTTTGGATACATTTGTGATAGTATTCATTGATGACATCCTGGTTTATTCGCGGACAGAGCAGGAGCATGCAGATCACTTGAGGACGGTACTTGGGGTCCTCCGGAGCCGGCAGTTATTCGCCAAGTTCTCCAAGTGTGAGTTTTGGTTGGCCTCAGTGGCATTCCCGGGCATATTATCGGTGATGGTGTTCGTGGATACGGAAAAGATTGAGGCGATCAAGTCTTGGCCGAGACCTACTACTCCGACCGAGTGCGCGATTTCTTAGTCGTGAGTTATTATCGTAGGTTCGTGGAGCGGTTGCTTCGATTTCGATCGCTGACTAGGTGACTCGGAAGCGGCCAAGTTCCGATGACAGAGGCTTGCGAGAAGGGTTTCGATTCTTGAAGGAAAGGTTGACTACGCTCGGTTCTTACTCTTCCCGAGGGTTAGACGGCACGTGATCTATTGTGATGCCTCGGGTATCGGGCTAGTGGTCTGCTTTGATGCAAAGACGGCAAGGTTATAGCCTATGCTTCGGCGATTCACGGAAGCATGAGAGGAATTACCCTACCCATGACTTAGAGTTGGCGCGATTATTCATGCCTTGAAGATTTTGAGACATTATTTGTGTCACGACCGAACCGGGCGTGGTCGTGCCTTACCCGCACCTGGTGATACAACATCGAGAAAAACCAATGGAAATAAAAACTTAAGCAGACAAATAGATATGGATCAAGATAAAGAAAATAGGCCAACCAAAGCGGTTGCCTTTACGCATATATATATATATCGACATTTGAGCGATTACAATCCTTACAACCACGCTTGCAACAACTCTGCACCTCTAAGATTTTTACAACAACTATGACGGGACGGGGCCGCCATACCACGAATGTACAAGAACCTCTGCACTCGAGTAACATGCAAAAGATAAGCCTCCAAGGAACGAGCTTCAATCTGCTGAAATAGGATCCTATGCGGGGATCGGCAAGATGTACCTCTGTCTGCGGCATGAACGCAGCCGAAGGAGGTCGATGCAACAGTACCAAGTATGTGGCGAAAATCAGTAAATGAAATCATAATAGTCTATAAAAAGCAAGAGACATGTATGATAACCAAACTACGATACAACATATAATCGATCATAAAAGTCGTGACTCACGCCTCCAAATCATCACTGTGCGTGAAATTCCTTCCTCACTGGAAGTCTATGATATAACAACACAAGGAGTATACATGAACACCAAGTCCCACGTGTCATAAAAACCGTGCGGGCAAGTATAACTACGGATCCGACCGTACAATAATCTTGTACAACCATATCATGGGCGACACGTGGCAAGTGCAATAGCCTCGCGGCTCCTCCTCGCGCCACGTGGCGGCGGGGCAAGTGAATCGACTACGCGCAGATCACAACCGTAAGTCACGGCTCCATCCAAACACCGACTCGCGAAGGCGACCGTGGCAAGTGCACTAGCCTCCACCGCCTCCTCTGCGCCACGTGGCGGCGGGGCAAGTGAATCGACTAAGCACTAGATCACAACCGTAAGTCACGATACTTCGCGCGAAGGCGACACGTGGCAAGTGCAATAACCTATACAGATCCACTGCGTCACGTGGGCGGCGGGGCAAGTAAGCGACCGATCACAACCGTAAGTCACGATACTTCGCCATAAATAACCATAATGGTCACATGTCCACGTAATCCATCATCGGTGTAGACATGCCCATGTAACAATAATAATGGAAGCATGCGTGGAATCTTCCGTCACCGATGCGTCCAAGTAAGTTCTCAACAAGTCAACCGCCCCATCGAGACGCGGTAGTATAGAAACACAATTTTTGCACAACAAATGCTATCACAACAAGCATAGGCAAGTTACACAACAAGCATAAGTAATGTCACGACCGAACCGGGCGTGGGTGCCTTACCCGGGCACCACAGTGATACAACATCGAGAGAAAAACCGGAAATAAAAACTCAAGAATGAAAGCAGTGAAATAAGAAAGTAGGCTAACCCAAACGGTTACCTTTTTTATACATAATTTAAAACTTGAGCAGCTACATCCCATACAAACACACTTGCCTGGCTTACTCTGAGACCTAAGAATTTTGAAACCATAATGACGGGACAGGCCACGCCATGCCCCGAATATACAAAAGTCTACTACTTGAGGAACCGTACCACGTGACAAGCTTCCGAGATATGGAGCTTTAGAGAACCGAACAGCGATCCTAAGAGAGTGGATCGACCAAGCTATGTACCTCAACTGCGGCATGAGCGGCCCGAAGGAGGTCGATAACAGTACAAGTATGTGAATCGTAAAATCAGAAATGAAATCATAATAGTCTATATAAAGCGAGACATGTATGATAACCAAATTACAACACCACAACTTAAAAGCGGTCATATCAAGATAGGGACTCATGCGTGAAATCATCACTCAAATACAACCGGGAATTTAACCCGCAAAGGCCGCGTGCCGGCGTCACTCGGTATAAGCGTGGCGTGGAACCGTCCTAGTGGGCCCATACGTGGACCATCCAGCGTGTCGGTATGCCCAAAGGAGATAACAAGATAACAATCCTTGTGGAAGCATACGTGGGCTACCCAACGTGTCGGTATGTCCAAACAACTAACAAGAGAATACTCACGTGGAAGCATACGTGGGCTACCCAACGTGTCGGTATGTCGATCAAATAACAATAACAACACCCCAATGGAAGCACCCGTGGGCTACCCAACGTGTCGGTATGTCCATCAATCAACCAGATAGCCGGCCCTCCAACGAGAGGCGCGGTCGCACATAAATACAACACTTGCACACAGAAGCTATCACTACAAGCATAGGCGTTACACACAACTCAAGGTACTATAAATATTTCTTAACACAATGTCAAGTATACCATTTAAAACCCAAGTACTTAACCCCTTTAGGATCAAGATACTCCTACCTTTTATAAACAAGTCACTTATGTTTTTCCATCACAAGAAGTTCAATATTTGAAAACGAGTTACTTCCCTTTTCCCAAAATCAAGTTACCATTTTAAATCTAATAATGAAACCATTTCTTTATTTTCATAAAGTCGTTATAACTAACCTCCCATAAAGCTATTACAACACTTTATGATTAATAAAACAAGTCAAGACAAAATCATGCCTTTCTTTTAAACCAAAATACTTCAAATTCTTAAGTCTCTTTTCCTTTAGAAAATCGAATTCCTTACTTTGGAATTTTTAAGAAGATCAAAACTTGATTTCAATAATTCTCATTAGAGCAGCCATGATCTAGGAAATGTAATGTCATTTTGTCTTATCTTAGCTTATGCGGATGGAGGTTTCTCTTGGTTTTAATATGATTAATGTCATTACTTCTTTCCTTTATCGACTGCGTTGGCTTGTTCGATCCTTATTCCCATTCGAAATTGTAGCGTTATTCTTTTAAAAACCAAGTATTCTTTTCTCACGAGTTAGGTTTTATACTTTTCAACACCATTTAGGTCAATTACAAGTCACGTCTCTTATCTTTTGAAAACAACAAACCATTCTTTTAGCTACATAAAGCGGTTATAACAAACTTCCCATAAAGCCGTTATAACACTTTATGTTTTAAACCAACCAATTACCACTATAAACATTTAGGAGACCAATAGGGCTCATTCTTTAACTTTCGAAAGTACGTTACTAACGGATAAGACTTTACCACTATTTTCACACAACGAAGCCCTTAACACTTCATATCAAGTCAAGGCACAAAGGAAATCAAATTCCTTTAACACTCGCTGCGTCTACCGCACTATATATTTTACAAATAGTCATGTGAAGAGGATAGGAAGAATCACATACCTCACGACGATTGTCGACAATAAGCAAATGCTCCACCGTATTATCGCCCAAGTAGAATATGCTCCGTAGTACTTCAATCTATAAGGGTCATGAAACGTCTATCAAACTCTAGCTTCGAACGTAGAATCAACTAAGTGCAAAGTCCCTAAATTCTACGACAATTTGGACGGCACTTCCTTTGCTTCTACTAACTTGCCACCTTTGTTAAGGTCGAATTCAATAACCCAACGCCCCACAATAATACAAAATAACCCAATACTTTCCATCCCATTCTTGGCCAACCATAAACCAATTCTTAAATCCCTTTCAATACTTTCCAATTCAAGTCCTTAGGTCTAACATGATATCTAGCCCTAGACATCTTCAACAATTACAATCTTAAGGCTAGCATGCCCATTTCAGTTTTTAACAAGACAACAAGATCCAAATCTATACTACTACAATATAACAGCCTTAGGCTCAACTCTAAACTACTAAAATAAAACAGCCTCAGGCTCACATCTATACTACTAAAATAAAACAGCCTTAGGCTCATAACCAAGAGAAAGGGGAAACTCTTACCTTTGGAGAAACCCACAAAAGCCCCTTTCTTCCACTTCTTTCCGCCAAAATCATATACCAGCGCTCCCCACAAGTTTACCCACACTTTTTCTTCTTGCCGCCGCTCCAACAATCTCCTCTAAAGCTAGGTTTTCTTCCAAAAACTAGAGAGAAGGGAGAGGGTTTTTCTTAGGAGGGTTTGGAAATGAAATGAAATGGAATGGAATGGCCAAGTCTTCCAAGACTTGGCCCTAAAATAGGACCACTTACTGATAAAAAGGATGGGAGGGACACTTGTCACCCTCCCATAGGTTATAAACGAAATATCTCCTGATTTCAGCCTTTTATCGCGAAAAAACCCGCCTTGGCGCCGCGCCACGCGGCCGCAAGGCGCTCCTTCCAGAAAATGTTCCAGCAATCCGTGCGCGACCTGCGTCCGGCGCGCACTACTGCCCGCGACCCCAGAACAAGCGGCGCGCGGCCGCGTCCGTGGCGCGCGCACTGTACCTGACCGCTGCTGCTGCTGCACTGCGCGCAAACTTGAAACTTCCATAACTTTTGACTCCGATGTCCAAACGACGAACGGTTTGTTGCGTTGGGATCTAGATTTAACGGACTACACATTAGGCCTTTTAAACACCTCGAAATTCTTAACAACTGGGGTACAACACTCCAAGGCAAACTCAAAATCCGTCCAACACATGTTGTCAACTTATCTATCAACTTTTTACATCTTAAATTCCTTGGTATGTTCTTATCTAACTCCTTGAATTTACGGGGTGTAACATTCTCCCCCCCTTAGAAACATTCGTCCCGAATGTTCCTTCTAAGACTCCAAAACGCAGACGCCGGTATAGTCTTCACTACTCCACTCATGAAAGAATCAGTTATGCCACTCATGGACTTATCACTAGAAAAAAAATACTCCCCACATACTATGTACTTCCGACAAGGATCACTGTAAAATCTTTTACTCTAGCCGGCCTTACCTCTAAGGTCTCGATTGTTATAAATTCTAAGGTTCAAAACTTCTCATCCTCGGACTTACCCTTTTCACTAACCGGGCTTCTAAATCACATTTTTACACGGTTATCCGAACATAGCAATTAACACATCACCATAACAACAATGCATACTAGTCTGCAGAGGTTAAGAATATACTCGTAACTCTGCTTCGCTTTCTCTTCTGCCGTTCTACTCATGTTCCTTCCTGGCGCACAAAAGGAGGAGATGAATCGCCATCGATCCGAAAGGTGAGTCTCTACATCGTGCTATCTCTGGTTGGACAATTCCTGCAAAATGGCCTGCGTCGCATACAAAACAAACCCCATTCCGGCCGACACTCCCACCATGGAGCCTACCACAACGGCCACAACGAGGTAGGGTGGTCCCATCGACTAACGTCCTGCTCCCCCAAAACACGAAACACAGGAGCCCCGACTGCTCTGAATTTCTGAGCGTCCGAAAGGCGTGATGGAGCACTCTGTACTGGCTGAGGTAAATAACTAGCTCTTCGAAATTTGCTGCCTCGAAGGTCACCAGAGGACTCTACTGTCCTGGCCTTCTTCTGCTGATCTTGGTTATTCCGTCGACCTCTACGTTCTTCAGCCTGCTGCGCATAGGCCTGGATGCGGGCAATGTCCATGCACGGCTGAAGAGCTACAGCTGTGCATCCTTCCGCTAAATAATCATCGAGTCCGGTGACATAACGGTGCACTCTATCCTCCATATTGGCCACCAAAGCGGGGACATACCGGGCCAATGAGTCAAACTCTACATTGTACTCCCGAGGCGCCTCTTTGTCTTAGCATCAAAAATCTGCCGGCGTGCCCTCCTCATCGTGGAGGCAAGAAATGGCCAGAAAGCCTCGGAGAACTCACTGACCGGTGGAGGTGCATGTTCCCCGGGACAGCTCGCGAATCAAACGATCATTGCGGATCACGCGGCCGATGTGAACCAAAACCACCGACTCGGTCTCAAGCCTTGATCACTCTACGATCGTGTATCGTCGGATGAACTCCTGCGGATCATCCTCGGGCCTCGACCGTAGAACTCGGGTGGGCTCTGACTCGGAAAATCCGTAGCCTCAAACTATCGACCTCGGGTGAACTATGGGTGCTCTTTGGAACTGCGTCGATCCACTATCCTCGTGCACGCCACGATCACGGCCAATCGCGGGCCGTCTCGCGTAACCCATCTCATCTGCCTGGTGCGGATCGAGGCTCAGTGCCGTAGTCTCGGGAGAGACCGGCTGGCCGCTCTACTCGCAGCTCCCTCTGCTGCCTTGCCCTTTTGGGCTCTGGTTGCCTTGCGTGGAGGCATCACTGGTATACAAAGAACACGTCAGAGGGAGTCCAACTTATAACACAGCTCTAAGGCACGATCTCAGAGTGAGAAGAATGGAAACCAATCCTAAATATCCTATAGCCTCCTGATTATAGATGTGGTGCACAACACACCGATAATCAAGACTCTGGATCGGTCTGATGTAGACACTCTCAGAGGATTAAGCGCTCGATACCACTTTGTCACTTTGTCGCGAGCCTAACCGGGCGTGGTCGTGCCTTACCGGGCACCTAGTGATACAACATCGAGAGAAAAACCAATGAAATAAAAACTCAAGAATGAAAACAGTGAAATAATAAAGTAGGCTAACCCAAACGGTTACCTTTTTTATACATAATTTAAAACTTGAACAGTTACATCCCATACAAACTCTGCCAACATTACTCTGCACCTCTAAGAATTTTGAAACCATAATGACGGACGGGGCCCCACCATGCCTGAATATACAAAAGTCTACTACTTGAGGAACCGTACCACGTGACAAGCTTAGGAGATATGGAGCTTTCCGAGAACCGAACAGCGATCCTAAGAGAGTGGATCGCAAGCTATGTACCTCAACTGCGGCATGACGCAGCCCGAAGGAGGTCGATAACAGTACAGTATGTGAAGCGTAAAATCGTAAATGAAATCATAATAGTCTATATAAAGCGGGAGACATGTATGATAACCAAATTACAACACCTGACTTAAAAGTAGTCATATCAAGATAGGGACTCATGCGTGAAATCATCACTCAAATACAACGGGAATTTAACTCGCACAAGGCGCGTGCCCGGCATCTCACTCGGTATAAGCATGGCCGTGGGAACCGTCTAGTGGGCCCATACGTGGACCATCCAACGTGTCGGTATGCCCAAAGGAGATAACAAGATAACAATCCTTGTGGAAGCATACGTGGGCTACCCAACGTGTCGGTATGTCCAAACAACTAACAAGAGAATACTCACCGTGGAAGCATACGTGGGCTACCCAACGTGTCGGTATGTCGATCAAATAACAATAACAACACCACAATGGAAGCACAGTGGCTACCCAACGTGTCGGTATGTCCATCAATCAACGGATAATGCCTCGGCGAGGCGCGGTAGCACATAAATACAACTTGCGCACGAAGCTATCACTACAAGCATAGGCGTTACACCTGACTCAAGGTACTATAAATATTTCTTAACACAATGTCAAGTATACCATTTAAAACCCAGTACTTAACCCTTTAGGATCAAGATACTCCTACCTTTTATAAACAAGTCACTTATGTTTTTCCATCACAAGAAGTTCAATATTTGAAAACGAGTTACTTCCCTTTTCCCAAAATCAAGTTACCATTTTAAATCTAATAATGAAACCATTTCTTTATTTTCATAAAGTCGTTATAACTAACCTCCCATAAAGCTATTACAACACTTTATGATTAATAAAACAAGTCAAGACAAAATCATGCCTTTCTTTTAAACCAAAATACTTCAAATTCTTAAGTCTCTTTTCCTTTAGAAAATCGAATTCCTTACTTTGGAATTTTTAAGAAGATCAAAACTTGATTTCAATAATTCTCATTAGAGCAGCCATGATCTAGGAAATGTAATGTCATTTTGTCTTATCTTAGCTTCTATGCAGATGGAGGTTTCTACTGGTTTTAATATGATTAATGTCATTACTTCTTTCCTTTATCGACGCTGCATTGGCTTGTTCGATCCTTATTCCCATTTCCGAAATTGTAACGTTATTCTTTTAAAAACCAAGTATTCTTTTCTCACGAGTTAGGTTTTATACTTTTCAACACCATTTAGGTCAATTACAAGTCACGTCTCTTATCTTTTGAAAACAACAAACCATTCTTTTAGCTACATAAAGCGGTTATAACAAACTTCCCATAAAGCCGTTATAACACTTTATGTTTTAAACCAACCAATTACCACTATAAACATTTAGGAGACCAATAGGGCTCATTCTTTAACCACCGAGTACCCGTTACTAACGGATAAGACTTTACCACTATTTTCACACAACGAAGCCCTTAACACTTCATATCAAGTCAAGGCACAAAAGGGAAATCAAATTCCTTTAACACTCGTGCGTCTACCGCACTATATATTTTACAAATAGTCATGCTGAAGAGGATAGGAAGAATCACATACCTCGCGACGATTGTCGACAATAAGCAAAATGCTCCACCGTATTATCGCCCTTAAGTAGAATATGCTACCGTAGTACTTCAATCCTATAAGGGTCATGAAACGTCTATCAAACTCTAGCTTGAGCGTAGAATCAACTAAGTGCAAAGTCCCTAAATTCTACGACAATTTGGACGGCACTTCCTTTGCTTCTACTAACTTGCCACCTTTGTTAAGGTCGAATTCAATAACCCAACGCCCCACAATAATACAAAATAACCCAATACTTTCCATCCCATTCTTGGCCAACCATAAACCAATTCTTAAATCCCTTTCAATACTTTCCAATCCAAGTCCTTAGGTCTAACATGATATCTAGCCCTAGACATCTTCAACAATTACAATCTTAAGGCTAGCATGCCCATTTCAGTTTTTAACAAGACAACAAGATCCAAATCTATACAATATAAAACAACCTCAGGCTCAATTCTATACTACTACAATATAACGACCTTAGGCTCAACTCTAAACTACTAAAATAAAAGCGACCTCGTGCTCACATCTATACTACTAAAATAAAAGCGACCTTAGGCTCATAACCAAGAGAAAGGAAACTCTTACCTTTGGAGAAACCACAAAAGCCCCTTTCGTCCACTTCTTTCCGCCAAAATCATATACCAGCTCTCCCCACAAGTTTACCCACACTTTTTCTTCTTGCCGCCGCTCCAACAATCTCCTCTAAAGCTAGGTTTTCTTCCAAAAACTAGAGAGAAGGGAGAGGGTTTGGAAATGAAATGAAATGGAATGGAATGGCCAAGTCTTCCAAGACTTGGCCCTAAAATTGGACCACTTACTGATAAAAAGGATGGGAGGGACACTTGTCACCCTCCCATAGGTTATAAACGAAATATCTCCTGATTTCAGCCTTTTATCGCGAAAAAACCGCGCTTGGCGCGCGGCCCGCGCCGTGCTGGCGCTCCACTCAGAAAATGTTCCAGCAATCGGCGCGACCTGCGTCCGTGCGCGCGGCTGCAACCGCCGACCCCAGAACAAGCGGCGCGCGGCCCGCGTTCGGAGCCGCGGCGCTGCACTGAACCAAAATCGCTGCTGCGCGCACCAAACTTGAAACTTCCATAACTTTTGACTCATGTCCAAACGATTTAACGGTTTGTTGCGTTGGGATCTAGATTTAACGGACTACACATTAGGCCTTTTAAACACCTCGAAATTCTTAACAACTGGGGTACAACACTCCAAGGCAAACTCAAAATCCGTCCAACACATGTTGTCAACTTATCTATCAACTTTTTACATCTTAAATTCCTTGGTATGTTCTTATCTAACTCCTTGAATTTACGGGGTGTAACAGGCAAGTTATACACAACTCAAGGTACTTTCATTTTATGTGTTATACCCCGTATTTTCCAGAGTATGTACGTAAGGACGTACGTAGAAAATTTGAAACTTTTGATTTGGCTTGGCCGAATTAAACTTTGTTCACAACACCCGGTTAGAGTCGTTTTTCGACGAAACGTTTTCACAGCTTTCGTAGGGAAAATTACGGCTATGACATTTCTAATTTTTGCGGATTTTTCCGAGAGACGAAACATTTTGTACCAACAAGAGGGCGACACTTGTCACCCTCTCATTGGAACACCTTGGACGGCTTTTTGGACGAAATGGGCTATGTAAGGCACGTTTTTGTGCCTTGGCTAAAGTCAAGGGTTGGTAGGATATTTGTGTGTAATAAATCCTAGCCCTACACTTGCCTAACACTTGGTTTAATCTTGGCCTTTGGTTGGCCATCCCTTGACCTATAAATACCCCTCTCCCTTTGATGAATTCTTCATCCTTTCCACAAATCTCTAAGTGTTAAAATCCCCCCCCTCTCTTGTTGTTGTTCTCGTCCCCCATGGCGAGAGCCCTCCCCTGTGTGGCCTTGTGGCGAGACTTCACCCACTCCTAGTGGTGTTGTTCTCGTATAATATACCCCCTCTTGGTAGAAATACTCTCAAAAGTATTGTTATAATGCCCAAATTACCTTAGCCAGTATACCTTGTTGTATTCTAAGGTTATACCTATCTGAAAAGCCCGAGAAAATACTATTATACTTCCGCCACTACAAACCGAAACCCTAAGGAAAATCTTCACCCGTAGTTGAAGTCATAAGTAGAAGTTGGTTAGAACTTCTAAGGGTTGTTTGGAGCGGGTTGGAGCACGGAGTAGGAGCTAAACCTTGCTCAGGATCGACATTTAAACTAGGATAATTATGGGCTTATCGAGGTAATTATCTTGTCCCTCTATTGTAATTGGAAATTACATATTGTTAGAATATATAGTTGAAGTATACTATATATAGAATCAACGTAGTTATCGGCAATGTCTTGCGACTTAAGCCCAATTTAAAGAAGAATCTTGAATGTAATTACATAGAAGTATTACATGAGACTTGTGTAGTAGTGCAGTGGGTAGAATTGTACCGTTAGGGTTAGACGATAACCCCGTTGGCTTGGTAGCGGTGTCACGCCCGAATCCGGGCGTGATCGTGCCTTACCGGGCACCTAGTGATACAACATCGAGAGAAAACGGCGGAAAATAAAACACGAGTCATGAAACAAGAGATATAATAAATAAGCAAGCAACCAAAGCGATTGCCTTCGGTATATACATAAAAACCCGAGCAGTTATCCTTTTTACAAACCACACTTGCCACAACAGTTGCACTCTAAGATTTACAACAACTATGACGGACAGGCCCGCCATACCACGAATGTACAAGAACCTCTGACTCGGAAACATACCAAAGATAAGCCTCCAAGGAACGGAGCTTTCAACGCTGAAATGAGATCCTAAGGCGGGGATCCACGGCCGATGTACCTCTACTGCGGCGTGAGCGCAGCCCCGAAGGAGGTCGATAACAGTACCAAGTATGTGAAATCACAAATCAGTAAATGAAATCATAATAGCTTAAAGCGGGAGACATGTATGATAACCAAAATACGATGCAACATAAAAGCGATCAAGTCGGGACTCACGCCTCAAAGTCACCACTCAAATATAACTATGGGTCTCACGCCCACAACATCTATCATGTTCGCATCATGGCGCGTGCCCGGAATCAGCGTCGGTGTAGACATGTCCATGATGCAACAATAACAAGGCGCGTGGCCGTACCGGAATCGCGTCGGTGTAGACATGCCCATGTAACCTCAATAACAATATCTTTGGGTGGTCAACCCCGCGCGTAGCCACGTGCCCGAATCTTGCGACGGTGTGAACACGTCCATGTTGCGGTAATAACCATATATCGGGTAATCAACCCACGCGTGGCCGCGTGCCGGAATCTTGCGTCGGTGTAGACATGTCCATGTGACATCAACAACAAGACAAGAATCAAAATGGAAACATACGTGGAATTCTCCATCACGCGACGCCCAAGTAAGTTCTCAACAAGTCAACCGCCTCTATCGAGACGCGGTAACACGTAAATACCACACTTGCAACAAAGGCTATCATCACAAGCATAGGCAAGTTTCACAACAACAAGCATAGGAAAGTTTCACAACAACAAGCAAAGGCATGTTTCACAACAACCAGCAAAGGCAAGTTTCACAATAACAAGTAAAGGCAAGTTTCACAACAACTCAAAGTACTTTCATTTTATGCCAAAGTCCGGGTTTTAACCCTAAAGTACTACGTACGTTAAATTCTTTTAAAAGAGATCCATTACTTTTATAAAAGTCACCCGATACCCGTAGTATTAGAATGACCAACCCACATTCTCTTTTCAAAATCAAGTAACAACATTCTTTTCCTAAGTTCTAGTTTGCCTAGTTTCAATTACTCAAGCTTCTCATTTTCAAATGGTTTCATAGTTTCCAACTTAATCACTTGATTCCTTTTTAGAACAATTGAGTAATATATGTCTCACGTGAGAGTAGGTTATTCTTGTTTACAACATTCTTATTACAATGACCATGATCTAGAAAATGTAATATCATTTTGTCTCATCTTAGTTTCTATGCAGATGGAGGTTTCTACTGTTTTTAATACGATACATCATTATTCAATACATTTTCCTTTATTAACGCTGCAGTGGTCTGTCGATACACATTTTGATTTCAAATCAAGAAACATTATCCCTTTAAATAAAACCAAGTACTCATTACTCACGAATGAGGTTTCACACAAACATCCACATTAAAACAAATAAGTTAAGTCTCTTATCTTATAAGATCAAGTCTCTTAACTTCTAACATCAGTAAACCATTTTCTTTACCTCTCTTAAGACATTATACCTAACTCCCCATAAAGCTAGTATAACTCTTTTTAAAACCTTTAAAACCAAGTGTTACTCTCCCTTCAAAACGATTTATAAATCTTTTGAAATACATCAAGTTTCTTTATTATAACAAGCCAGTTAATATTTCACACCAGTTACCTTTTAAAACCACAAAGTATTTTCTTACCTACATAAAGCTGTTATAACCAACTTCCCATAAAGCCGTTATAACACTTTATGTTTCAAACCAATCAAATACATTAAACACATGTACGTCTACCGTACTACATAGTTACACACATATCATGCTAGAAGAGATAGGAAGAGGTTCACATACCTCGCGACGATTGTCGACTAATAGCAAAACGCTCCAAGTACCTCAAACCGCCGGCTACTCCTTAAGCCAAGTGGATCACTCCACACGTAGTACTTCAACCTATAAGGCCACAAGGCGCTTATTAACATCTAGATCTCAACGTTCCATAATCTACAGAAAATTCGGCAGCACCTCCCCCCCCGCAACAGCGTAAATCTCCTCCTTTATCGAGGTCGGCTACCAAGCCAACCAGGGGGGGGTTAACACGTCTAACCGGACGCGTACAATTCTACTACACAGTAATGCTACATAAGTCTACTGTAATACAGCCCTAGGTAATTACAGTTCAGTTCTTCTCTTTATTATCCTTCTATGTGATTACTGTTCAATTCCTCATTCTTCAGGCTTAAGTCAAAAGACATTGCCACAATACTAAGTTCAGTTCTATATATAGTATACAACAACTATATATTCAACACTTATGTAATTTCCAATTACAATAGGGGGACAAGATATTTACCTCGATAAGCCCAAAATTATCCTAGTTTAAAGTCGCTCCTGAGCAAGGTTTAGCTCCAACTCCGTGCGCTCCAACCCGCTCCAAACTACCCTTAGAAGTTCTAACCAACTTCTACTTACAACTTCAACAACGGGTGAAGATTTCCTTAGGGTTTCGTTTTAGTGACTGAGGGAAAGTATAACGGTATTTTCTGGGCTTGTATAAGTGTAACCTTGGGAATACTACAAGGTATTTGGGCCAAGGTATTTGGACATTATAACAATACTAGGAGAGTATTTCTATACCACAACAAGGGGTATTTATACGAGACAACTAGGCTAGGGGGGGGTTACTCTCGGCCAACAAGGCCTTCACAAGGGGGAGGGGCTCTCGGCAAAGGGGGGGGAGGGAGACTAGGACGAGAACACCACAAGAGAGGGGAGGAAGGCTTAAACACTTAGGAAATATTTTTGGATGAAGAAGTCTTCAACTTAGGGTGGTATTTATAGGCCAACCAATGGCCAACCAATGGCCAAGATTAAGCCAAGTGCTACACAAGTGTAAGGCCAAGATTCACCCAAGTACACCTTATCCATCTACCACACCAAACAACACAAAATATCCTACCTACTCCCACTCACCCAAATCGTCCAAACCGCCCAACACTCTCACCAATGAGAGGGTGCCAAGTGTCGCCTCTTGTTGGTCCAAAATGTTTCGCCTCTCGGAAAAATCCGCAAAATTAAAAATGACATAGCCGAAATTCCCTACGAAAGTGGAAAGCGTTTCGTCGAAAAACGACTCCTTTCGGCACTTGTGTACAAATTTGAAACTAGCCTACTTTAAGGCTCAAATTATAATACGTACACACTCACGTACATACTGGAAATACGGTATAACATTCTTCCACTTAGAAACATTCGTCCGAATGTTCCTTCTCAAGTCTCAACACAAACACGCGCGAGATAGTCTTCACCGCTATACGTCTGAAAACAATCATGCCACACCGCCATGAAATAACAAATGCACAAAATACGAAATCCCAAGTCCACGAGGAATCACCTCTGTTATCACAAAAGTTCCACCAAGGTCTAACATATACTCCTCTGCGCCTTCATTTCACAAAAGAAAGCGATCACACTCGTCCACTTCTCCCCTACCTCGTCGCACTGTTCAACACTCGAACTCTTCCCGACACGCACCACACTTCATCCAACGCTCGTTTCCAACCCTTGGAGTCACTACCTCCAAACTTGGTCATCTTACTAACCTCGATTTCCTCTAAGGCCATTCTCGGCCTTCACGAACTGATTCTGGTCGAACGTATCCACGAACTCATAAGATGGTCATCTAAACTTGGGCCTAGCACCCTCGTGACCCTGCCACCTGGCGGGACCACCTGAGCTGACCCACCTCGAACAGCCGCGGGTTGGCCCGCATAGCCCCAACCCGACCCACTATCGCGCCAACTCTTGCTCGCCGACGGAACAATCTTGCTAAAACACATCATGAAAGCTACCACTTTCATTTACCCAACCCAGGGACTTATCACACAATACATTCTAGGCATAAAATGCACTCTGACAAGGATCACTCGCAAAATCTTGTACTCAAGACGGCCTTACATCTAAGGTCTCAACTGTAATATTCTAAGGTTCATCATTTTCTCACCCCCAGGCTTACCCTTTCACTAAGCATGTTTCTAAATCACATTTTAGCACCAAGCTATCCGAACATAACACATAACACATTATCATAACATACAAAACTCTAGATGGTGAAGGATATACCTGAAAATAGGCGGTTCAAGGACCGCTAAATCGAACTTCCGCGACCTCTACCGTGGCCCGCAACTGCTCTAGTAGTCTGTGCTATCCTACCAGCGCTACCCCTGGTCGGACAGTCTCTCGTCATATGGCCCTGTTGGCCGCAAGAATAACAAGCTCCCTTGGTACTACGACACTCCCCGAAATGCGGTCTACCACATCGACCACACCGAGGTAGGGGTATCGCATCGCCAACACCCTACTCTCGAACATCCCGAAACACAGGAGCCACGACCGCTCACGAATATCCCGAGGTCCCGAAGGCTGCGGAGGACCACTCTGCCATGGCGGAGTACATAACTAGTCTGCTTCGAGGCGGTCCGCCTCGAAAGTCGCCAAAATATCCGGCGTCTTGGCTTCCTGTGGCGGTCCACCCGTCGATCTCTGCGCTCCGCGCAGCCCAGTGCATGAGCCTGAATGCGGGCAATGTCCATGCCCGGCTGAAGAGAAACACCCGAACAACTCTCTGCTAGGTAATCATCGAGCCCTGTAACATATCGGTGCACTCGATCCTCCATACTAGCTACTAATGCGGGAACATATCGGGCCAATGAGTCGAACTCCACATTGTACTCCCGAACTGTACGCCCGTTCTGCCTCAACATCAAAAATCTGTCGGCCCGAGCCCTCCTCATTTGTGGAGGCAAGAAATGTGCCAGGAAGGCCCCCGAAAACTCGTCCCAAACGGCTGGAAGTGCATGCTCTCCCGAAAGCTCCACGAAGTCAAACCAATCGGCTGCGGTATCACGCGGCCGCGAACAAATGTCACGCAGACTCGGTCTCAAGCCTTGATCACCGCGCTGATCCTCTGCAATCGACGGATGAACTCCTGCGGATCATCCTCCGCCTCGACCAGTAAAACTCAAAGTGCTACAACTAAAAATCCGTAGCCTCAAATGCGCCTCGGGTGCACTTCTGGTCTTCTTTGGGCTAGGCTGCTGCGTCCGGCCTATCCTCATATCGGCCTGACCACGGCCAATAATCGGGCCATCTCGCGTGACCCGTCTCCCCGCTCCATCGTGGGGTGGAGGCTCGTGTCTTGTAGTCTCGGCGACCCGCTGCTGCGGCTCTAAACTCTTTGGTCTTTGGCGGCGTCGCAAAACTTCGCCGTCTGAAGCACTACCTCAGTCTTGGCCGACTGCGCCTCGTACTCCTCTGAATCCCACTAGCGGCTCCTCGGCTTCCTTGCCCACGGGCCACGGTTGCCTTTCGCGAGGCATAACGGTAAAAGCGAAACACGTCGGAGGGTCCAACTTACAACACGACTCTAAGGCACGATCTCGAATGAGAAGAATGAAATCAATCCTAAATGTCCTATAGCCTCACGATTATAGATGTGGTGCACAACACACCGATAATCAAGACTCTACTGAGACACGGTCAGTAGACACTTTCAGAGGATTAATCGCTCACGATACCACTTTGTCACGCCGAATCCGGGCGTGGTCGTGCCTTACCGGGCACCCTAGTGATACAACATCGAGAAAACGGCGGAAAATAAAACACGAGTCATGAAACAAGAGATATAATAAATAAGCAGCCAACCAAAAGCAGTTGCCTTCGTATATACATAAAAACCCGACAGTTATCCTTTTACAAACCCCGCCTACATTACTCTGCACTTAAGATTTACAACAACTATGACGGACGGGGCCGCCATACCACGAATGTACAAGAACCTACAACTCGAAACATACCAAAGATAAGCCTCAAGGAACGGAGCTTTCAACACGAAATGAGATCCTAAGAGCGGGGATCCACGACCGATGTACCTCTACCTGCGGCATGAACGCAGCCCCCCGAAGGAGGTCAGTACGACAGGTACCAAGTATGTGAAACTGTCAAATACTGTAAATGAAATCATAATAGCTTAAAAAGCAGGAGACATGTATGATAACCAAAATACAGTACGCAACATAAAAGCAGTCAAGTCAGGGACTCACGCCCTCAAAGTCACCACTCAAATATAACTATGGGTCTCACGCCACAACATCTATCATGTTCGCGTCACGGCGCGTGCCCGGAATCGTGCATCGGTGTAGACATGTCCATGATGCAACAATAATAACAAGGCGCGTGGCCACGTGCCCGAATCGCGACGGTGTAGACATGCCCATGTAACCTCAATAACAATATCTTGGGTGGTCAACCACGCGCGTAGCCACATGCCCCCGGAATACTGCATCGGTGTAGACACGTCCATGTTGCAGTAATAACCATATATCGGGTAATCAACCCGGCCGCATGGCCGCATGCCCCCGGAATACTGCATCGGTGTAGACATGTCCATGTGACATCAACAACAAGACAGTAATCAAAATGGAAACATACCCGTGGAATTCTCCATCACTGCCAGCACGTCCAAGTAAGTTCTCAACAAGTCAACCGGCCCTCTATCGAGAGACGCGGTAACACAGAAATACCACACTTGCACAACAAAGGCTATCATCACAAGCATAGGCAAGTTTCACAACAACAAGCATAGGCAAGTTTCACAACAACAAGCAAAGGCAAGTTTCACAACAACCAGCAAAGGCAAGTTTCACAATAACAAGTAAAGGCAAGTTTCACAACAACTCAAAGTACTTTCATTTTATGCCAAAGTCCGGGTTTTAACCCTAAAGTACTACGTACGTTAAATTCTTTTAAAAGAGATCCATTACTTTTATAAAAGTCACCCGATACCCGTAGTATTAGAATGACCAACCCACATTCCCTTTTCAAAATCAAGTAACAACATTCTTTTCCTAAGTTCCAGTTTGCCTAGTTTCAATTACTCAAGCTTCTCATTTTCAAATGGTTTCATAGTTTCCAACTTAATCACTTGATTCCTTTTTAGAACAATTGAGTAATATATGTCTCACGTGAGTAGGTTATTCTTGTTTACAACATTCTTATTACAAGACCATGATCTAGAAAATGTAATATCATTTTGTCTCATCTTAGTTTCTATGCGGATGGAGGTTTCTACTGCTTTTAATACGATACATCATTATTCAATACATTTTCCTTTATTAACGCTGCGGTGGTGCATCGATACACATTTTGATTTCCAAATCGATAAAACATTATCCCTTTAAATAAAACCAAGTACTCATTACTCACGAATGAGGTTTCACACAAACATCCACATTAAAACAAATAAGTTAAGTCTCTTATCTTATAAGATCAAGTCTCTTAACTTCTAACATCGATAAACCATTTTCTTTACCTCTCTTAAGACATTATACCTAACTCCCATAAAGCTAGTATAACTCTTTTTAAAACCTTTAAAACCAAGTGTTACTCTCTCCTTCAAAGCGATTTATAAATCTTTTGAAATACATCAAGTTTCTTTATTATAACAAGCCGATTATAATTCACACGATTACCTTTTAAAACCACAAAGTATTTTCTTACCTACATAAAGTCATATAACTAACTTCCCATAAAGCGTTATAACACTTTATGTTTCAAACCAATCAAATACATTAAACACGTATGCGTCTGCGTACTACATATTTACACACATATCATGCTAGAAGAGATAGGAAGAGGTTCACATACCTCGCGACGATTGTCGACTAATAGCAAAAGCGCTCAAGTACCTCAAACCGGCTACTCTTAAGCCAAGTGGATCACTCCACACGTAGTACTTCAACCTATAAGGCCACAAGGCGCTTATTAACATCTAGATCTCAACGTTCCATAATCTCTGAGAAAATTCGGCACCTCCGCATGGCGTAAATCTCCTCGCTTTATCGGTGGCTACCAAGCCAACCAGGGGGGGGTTAACACGTCTAACCGGACGCGTACAATTCTACTACACAGTAATGCTACATAAGTCTACTGTAATACAGCCCTAGGTAATTACAGTTCAGTTCTTCTCTTTATTATCCTTACATGTGATTCTTTGTTCAATTCATTCTTGAGCTTAAGTCAAAAGACATTGCCACAATACTAAGTTCAGTTCTATATATAGTATACAACAACTATATATTCAACACTTATGTAATTTCCAATTACAATAGGGGGACAAGATATTTACCTCGATAAGCCCAAAATTATCCTAGTTTAAAGTCGCTCCTGAGCAAGGTTTAGCTCACTCAGTGCGCTCAACCCGCTCCAAACTACCCTTAGAAGTTCTAACCAACTTCTACTTACAACTTCAACAACGGGTGAAGATTTCCTTAGGGTTTCGTTTTAGTAGTGAGGAAAGTATAACGGTATTTTCTGGGCTTGTATAAGTGTAACCTTGGGAATACTACAAGGTATTTGGGCCAAGGTATTTGGACATTATAACAATACTAGGAGAGTATTTCTATACCACAACAAGGGGTATTTATACGAGACAACTAGGCTAGGGGGGGGGTTACTCTCGGCCAACAAGGCCTTCACAAAGGGGAGGGCTTTCGGCAAGGGGAGGAGACTAGGACGAGAACACCACAAGAGAGGGGAGGAAGGCTTAAACACTTAGGAAATATTTTTGGATGAAGAAGTCTTCAACTTAGGGTGGTATTTATAGGCCAACCAATGGCCAACCAATGGCCAAGATTAAGCCAAGTGCTACACAAGTGTAAGGCCAAGATTCACCCAAGTACACCTTATCCATCTACCACACCAAACAACACAAAATATCCTACCTACTCCCACTCACCCAAATCGTCCAAACCGCCCAACACTCTCACCAATGAGAGGGTGCCAAGTGTCGCCCTCTTGTTGGTCCAAAATGTTTCGTCTCTCGGAAAAATCCGCAAAAATTAAAAATGACATAGCCGGAAATTCCCCTACGAAAGGTGTGGAAACGTTTCGTCGAAAAACGACTCCTTTCGGCACTTGTGTACAAATTTCGAAAATAGCATACTTTAAGGCTAAAATTATAATACGTCCACACTCACGGACATCCTCTGGAAATACGGGGTATAACAGCCGGCCGCGATAGAGGAGGAGATTTCTGTTGTTGGGGAGGTCTTGCCGAATTTTCTGTAGAATGTTCTACGAGGGGATCTAAATGTTAATAAGCGCCTTGTGGCCTTATAGGTTGAAGTACTACGTGTGGCGCGATCTACTTGGCTTAAGGAGTAAGCGGTTGGAAGTACTTGGAGCGTTTTGCTATTAGTCGATACTCGTCGCGGTATGTGAACCTCTTCCTATCTCTTCTAGCATGATATGTGTGAACTATGTAGTATGCGGTAGGCGTACATGTGCTAACGTATTTGATTGGTTTAAACATAAAGTGTTATAACGGCTTTATGGGAAGTTGGTTATAACGACTTTATGTTGGTAAGAAAATACTTGTGGTCTTTAAAAGGTAATCGATTTGAACTATAAGCGGCTTGTTATGTGTTAATAAAGAACTTGAAGTATTTCAAAAGATTTTGAATCATTTTGAAAGAAGAAGTAATACTTGGTTTTTGAAAAACTTAAGAGTTATACTAGCTTTATGGGAAGTTAGGTATAAGCTTAAGAATGTTTCTTGATTTGGAAATCGAATGTGTATCGACAAACCATCATAGCGTTAATAAAAGGAAATGTTTTGACTAATTAAGTATTATTAAAACCAGTAGAAACTTCCATCTGCATAGAAGCTAAGATGAGACAAAATGATATTTCCTAGATCACGACTGCTGTAATAAGATTGTTATAAACAAGAATACCCTACTCACATATAAGACTTATGTTTCTCAGATTGTTTAAAGGAGAATTATATTCTTAAATGAATAATACTATGAACTACGAAACCTTTCTAAAATAAGAAACGTGAACATTTGAAATTAGGCAAACTTGGACGTTTGGAAAATAATGTTGTTACTTGATTTTACAAAGGTAAGTGTTTTGGTTTATTTAAAAAGACAGTCACTCTATTTTATACTACGGGTATTGTGTGACTTATGTGAAAGCAACGGATCTTTTAAAAGATTTAATGTATGAAGTACTTTAGGGGTAGATACCCGAACTTGTTAGCTTAAAGTACCTTGTGTGTATAACTTGATTGTGTTGGTTTGTGATAGCCTTGAAATACTTTCTTGTTGATTGATAAGTAAACATGCTAGGATGCTACGTGTGTTAGTATCTTGTGATGTTGTGTAAAGGGGTTTTCCTTGTTGTGCTTATGTTGCTTAACGATAAGCTGTTGTGTTAGTATTTTACATCACTCATCTCTTGAGATGATTCCGGGGGTTAAGCTGCCCTCCGATGCGGGGTAGACTTCGAGCGGTCGATGGACCTATGATTCGAGAATACCTCATGCGAGTCGAGGGCCTATGCGGAGCTACGAGTTCGTGTTAGTGTGCGTCCTTTATGGGCATGCGGTCCATGTGGCCACGTGCGGTGCGAAGTCGGGGCGATGCGGGAGTAGCTACCTCGATGCGGGAATACCTCATGCGGGCGATGAGATTGGCCTATGCGGAGCTGCGGGAGTTCCAGGGTTAGACGCGTACATTGATACTGCGGGCAAGTGGCCAGCTTTGATCATGTGACGGTCTAGACAGATCTTATGATACAGTTCATGACCTTGTTGGTAGTGTGGGTTTTTAGTAGTCGGCTATGCCTTCGTACTTACCGTCTGATTTTATTATGACACGTGGGACACGGTGTTCATGTGTTCCTTGGTGCTTTTATATCATAGGCTGGCGGTGAGGAAGGTATTCCACGCATGATTGATGTTGTGGGCACGAGACCCATTGTTATACTTGAGTGATGACTTGAGGCGTGAGTCCACGACTTGACATATCGCTTTGTTGTAAACTGTAGTTTGGTTATCATACATGTCTCCTGCTTTATATGACTGCTATGATTTCATTTATAGTATTTATTTTCAGTTTCACATACTCATTTTTGTTGTCGACCTCGCCCGAAGCTGCGTTCATCTGCAGTAAAGGTACACCGATCGTTGATCCTCGCTCTTAGGGTCACGATTCGGCTTAGGAAAGCTCCGTTTCTCGGAGGCTTGTCTTCGTATAATCCCTGTTGTTGTAGGTGCTTACATTGAGGGTATGGCGAACCTGTCCGTCGTTGTTGTCATATCATTCGTAGAAGTGCATGAATCTTGTTGTGGGCAGGGTTTGTAAAAAGGATTAAACTGTTCATGTTGAAAAAATTGTTATTTACATTTATGCCGAAAGGCAAGTTTTCTCAGATTATTGTTTCATATTTCATAATATGTCTTGTATCGTTTATGTTCGTGATTACTCGATGTTGTATCACTAGGGTGCGGGGTAAGGCACGATCCACGGGCGGAATCGGGTCGTGACAAAAGTGGTATCGAGCGATTAATCCTCGGAAAGTGTCTCTGACCGTATCGATGAAGTCTTGATTATCGGTGTGTTGTGCACCACACCAATAATCGTGAGGCTATAGGATATTTTAGGATTGGTTTCTATTCTTCTCACTCGAGATCGTGCCTTAGAGTCGTGTTGTAAGTTGGACCCTCTAACGTATTTCTTTCCTTACTGCAGATTATGCCTCGCGTGAGCCCGGGCCCAGAGGGCAAGCGGCCAGAGGCTGCGAGTAGTGCGGAGGTTACGTGAGCACAGCCCAATCATCACCGGGTGGTGCTTCATTCGGGGAGTTTTGCGGCGTCACTAGCCCAGCGAGTTTAGTACGGCGATTCCTCTGCGGCCATGACATTTGAACGCCCGGTTCCACGGCCAGAAGAGAATTTAGATTGCAAAGAGGCGACCCATTACTAGCTATGGATTTGGCTACGCAGAGTGTACCGATGTACGCGAGTCTTGATGAATATCAACGAGAAGGTTGTGCAGAGTAAGTTCTTGATTAGGCTTGAGCATGGCATGTATGCGGGCTTATGCCGCAGTAGAAAGCGTAGAGATCGACGTTAACGAGGGCAAGGCGAAGAGGGCGAGTAGCAAGGTCCTTTAGTAACTTTCGAGTCAAGTCACCTCGCGTGATTAGATTATGCACACCACCGGTGCGAAAGGTCCTCCACGGGGTTGAACGTTCGGTATGCGAGGAGTTGGTCGAGCTCGAGCTTAGGTTCACGATCACACGAAAGGTTCGGCCATCCGGATTGATTTTTCTCAGTGTTCACAGTGTGGCAGGCGTCATCTCAGGGAATGTCGTCTTTTTAGTTGGTACTTGTTGTACCTATGACCGTCAGGGTCTGATGTCGAAAGAGTGTCCTTGCGGGAGGACTTAGCCTTCAGGATCGGTGGGTAGTTTGTCATCTTCCTTAGCTATGCGCCTGCAGGCGAGTTTGATTAGAACGACTAAGGGGAGTGAAGCAGTAGATATAGATATATCTTTAACCCTCTAGAGATCAGTATGTGTGATAAGGTGAGTATACCTTAAGTGCTATGTTCTGATAACAGCGTGTTAGTCGTGATTAGATCATGGTTGTTTAACCGAGTAAGATTTTGGGGGATAGAGAAGGTGTGAGCCTTAGAGCTTTTTACGTAGAGACCTTAGAGGTGAGGCCATCTCGAGAAAAGGTGTAGTGTTATGTTTGACCCTTATCGGAGTGCATAGTGCACGTGAGTTATGTTTGGGATAGGTCCTAGTAGTGTGGAATGAAGAGGGTAGTTGAGCTTAGAAGACCGCTAGGTTTTGAACGTGATTTGTGAGATTGTTCGATCGGGGAGCTAGTATTGTGCGCGTTGCCGGGTCGGGTTGAGGCCACGTTGCGGGTCAACCCGCGGTAGGTTTGGTGGTGGGGTCAGGTTGTGGTGGTCCCGCCTTGTGTTAGGGTTGTGAGGGTGTTAGGCCCAAGTTTAGTTAACCAGCGTACGAGTTCGTGGATGCGTTCGACTAGTGGTCGGGTCGATGGGGGCAGCCCATCGTGTTCTTCGGTCAGGACCGTTTACTCGGCTGTGTTGAGTTATCTGAAAGGTTGTAAGGCTGCACGGGGTGCCTACCTTCACCTTATGACAGACAGTGGAGCCCAGGTTACGGCTGCTTATTTTTCTGGAAGTTTTGCCAAGCATGTGTTAAGAACTCAGGTGAGTCTCAGAATCGCATTCGCCCTCGGGCCAGTGTTTGGATTTCAGGGATAGTTGTGGGGATTGTTGTCTCCTGTGGAGGTAGTGTTTAAGCCACCATTTCAGTGTTCGGATGTCGCCTTATGAAGCCTTGTAAGGGCGGAAGTGTAAGTTGCCGGTCGATTGGTTCGATGTTGGCAAGGTTCAGATAGTTGGTTCAGGCTTGTTCCAGCAGACTGTGGTTAGGGTGTGACGAGTTTTGGTATAACAAAGGAACTTAGCCCGTGTTACTTTGGGCCCTTTTGAGTTCATGTGAAGGATAGGCCAGGTTGCCTATATGTTAGCTTTTGTCGTCCGACTTAGGAGGCAGTACGTCCGGTCTTTCGTATTATTATGTTCGGGAAAGTATCGGATATCCATCCAGAGTGTTCCCAGTTAATGATGACCACGTTAGGGATAGTAACCCCGAGTTTTGGAAACTGAAGCCGTATCAGAATGTGGTAAGAGTTCGAGTGTACGACATCCTCAGGGATCGCATGCAGCCCGGTACCATTTGTTGGGTCGTCGGAGCAAGGCTCGCGACAAAGTGACAAAAGTGGTACCATTTGTTGGGTCGCCTGAGAAGGTTAATGCCTCAGGCAAAGTGACAAAGTGGTATCTACGACGAGTAAAGAGAGAAGCGAGCATGTATGGCGAGCATAGGTGTGATCATTTCTTTTGTAAAGAGAAGGTGCGAAGGAAGTATATTTTAGACCCCGGTGAGAAGTGTTTTGTGGTGATGATTAGAGGTGTTTTCTCGTGGACTTTGATGTAAGCATTTTGCGCGGATGGTTACGTGGCGGGTATGGCGGGATTGTTCGTAAGTATAGTAGAAGACTATCTTTGGCGCGTGTTTGTTTTGAGACTTAGAAGGAACATTCGACGAATGTTTCTAAGAGAGGAGAATGTTATACCGTATTTTCCGGAGTATGTGCGTGGGGCGTGCGTAGAAAATTTGAAACTTTGATTTGTCTTGGCGAATTAAACTTTGTTCACAACACGGTTAGAGTCGTTTTTTTAAAGCGTTTTCCACGGCTTTCGTAGGGAAAATTCCGCTATGACATTTCTAATTTTTGCGGATTTTTCCAGAGAAACATTTTGGACCAACAAGAGGCGACACTTGTCACCTCTCATTGGAACCTTGGACGGCTTTTGGACGAAATGGGCTATGTAAGGCACGTTTTTGTGCCTTGGCTAAAGTCGAGGTTGGTAGGATATTTGTGTGTAATAAATCCTAGCCTACACTTGCCTAACACTTAGTTTAATCTTGGCCTTTGGTTGGCCATCCCGACCTATAAATACCCTCTCCCTTTGATGAATTCTTCATCCTTTCCACAAATCTCTAAGGGTTACAATCCCCCTCTCTTGTTGTTGTTCTCGTCCCCCTTTGGCGAGAGCCCCCACGTGTGTGGCCTTATGGCGAGACTTCACCACTCCTAGTGGTGTTGTTGCCGTATAATAAACCCCTCTTGGTAGAAATACTCTCAAAGTATTGTTATAATGCCCAAATTACCTTAGCCGTATACCTTGTTGTATTCTAAGGTTATACCTATCTGAAAAGCCAGAAAATACTATTATACTTCCGATCCTGGCAGAAACCACTAAGGAAAATCTTCACCGTAGTTGAAGTCATAAGTAGAAGTTGGTTAGAACTTCTAAGGGTTGTTTGGAGCGGTCGGAGCCACTGAGTAGGAGCTAAACCTTGCTCAGGATCGACATTTAAACTAGGATAATTATGGGCTTATCGAGGTAATTATCTTGTCCCTCTATTGTAATTGGAAATTACATATTGTTAGAATATATAGTTGAAGTATACTATATATAGAATCGAGCGTAGTTATCGGCAATGTCTTGCGACTTAAGCTGAATTTAAAGAAGAATCTTGAACAGTAATTACATAGGGTGTATTACGAGACTTGTGTAGTAGTAGTGGAGTAGAATTGTACAGTTGGGGTTAGGCGTATAACCCCCGGTTGGCTTGGTAGCGGCCTCGATAGAGAGGAGATTTCTGTTGTTGCGGGGAGGTCTGAATTTTTACGTAGAATGTTCTCTGAGGGGATCTAAATGTTAATAAAGCGCGCGTGGCCTTATAGGTTGAAGTACTACGTGTGGCGCGATCTACTTGGCTTAAGGAGTAGCCGACGGTTGGAAGTACTTGGAGCGTTTTGCTATTAGTCGATACTCGTCGCGAGGTATGTGAACCTCTTCCTATCTCTTCTAGCATGATATGTGTGAACTATGTAGTGCGGTGACGTCATGTGCTAAACGTATTTGATTGGTTTAAAACATAAAGTGTTATAACGGCTTTATGGGAAGTTGGTTATAACAGCTTTATGTTGGTAAGAAAATACTTGTGGTCTTTAAAAGGTAACTGATTTGAACTATAACTGACTTGTTATGTGTTAGTAAAGAACTTGAAGTATTTCAAAAGATTTTGAATCATTTTGAAAGAAGAAGTAATACTTGGTTTTGAAAAACTTAAGAGTTATACTAGCTTTATGGGAAGTTAGGTATAACGGCTTAAGAATGTTTCTTGATTTGAATCGAATGTGTATCGACAAACCAACTGCGGCGTTAATAAAAGGAAATGTTTTGACTAATTAAGTATTATTAAAACCGGTAGAAACTTCCATCTGCATAGAAGCTAAGATGAGACAAAATGATATTTCCTAGATCACTACTTTGTAATAAGATTGTTATAAACAAGAATACCTACTCACATATAAGACTTATGTTTCTCAGTTGTTTAAAGGAGAATTATATTCTTAAATGAATAAGACTATGAACTCTGAAACCTTTCTAAAATAAGAAACGTGAACATTTGAAATTAGGCAAACTTGGGCGTTTGGAAAATAATGTTGTTACTTGATTTTACAAAGGTAAGTGTTTTAGTTTATTTAAAAAGCGATCACTCTATTTTATACTACGGTATTGTGTGACTTATGTGAAAGCAACGGATCTTTTAAAAGATTTAATGTATGAAGTACTTTAGGGGTAGATACCCGAACTTGTTAGCTTAAAGTACCTTGTGTGTATAACTTGATTGTGTTGGTTTGTGATAGCCTTGAAATACTTTCTTGTTGATTGATAAGTAAACATGCTAGGATGCTACGTGTGTTAGTATCTTGTGATGTTGTGTAAAGGGGTTTTCCTTGTTGTGCTTATGTTGCTTAACGATAAGTCGTTGTGTTAGTATTTTACATCACTCATCTCTTGAGATGATTCCGGGTTAAGCGCCTCCGTGCGGGGTAGACTCAGTGGTCGATGGACCTATGATTCGAGAATACCTACGCAGTCCCGAGGGCCTATCTTGCGAGCTACGAGAGTTCTAGGTTAGTGTCGTCCTTTATGGGCATGCGGTCCCGTGTGGCCATGCGGACTGCGAAGTCGGGGCGATCTTAGGGAGTAGCTACCCTCGATGCGGGAATACCTCATGCGGGCGATGAGATTGGCCTATGCGGAGTCTGCGGGAGTTCGAGGTTAGGCAGCGTACATTGATCTGCGGGCAAGTGGCGGCTTTGATCATGGACGGTCAGACAGATCTTATGATCTGATTCATGACCTTGTTGGTATGCGTAGGTTTTTAGTAGTCGGCTATGCCTTCGTACTTACCGTCTGATTTTATTATGACACGTGGGACACGGTGTTCATGTGTGTTCCTTGGTGCTTTTATATCATGAGCTGGCGGTGAGGAAGGTATTCCACGGGCATGATTGATGTTGTGGGCCTGAGACCCATTGTTATACTTGAGTGATGACTTGAGGGCGTGAGTCCCTGACTTGACATGACTGCTTTGTTGTAAACTGTAGTTTGGTTATCATACATGTCTCCTGCTTTATATGACTGCTATGATTTCATTTACAGTATTTATTTTTAGTTTCACATACTCGGTACCTGTTGTACTGACCTCCTTCGGGGGGCTGCGTTCATGCCGCAGGTAAAGGTACACCAGTCGTTGATCCTCGCTCTTAGGGTCACAGTTCAGCGCTTGGGAAAGCTCCGTTTCTCCGGAGGCTTGTCTTGGTATAATCCCCTGTTGTTGTAGGTGCTTACATTCAGGGGTATGACGGGGCCCTGTCCCGTCGTTGTTGTCATATCATTCGTAGAAGTGCAGTAATCGTTGTGGGCAGGGTTTGTAAAAAGGATTAAACTGTTCATGTTGAAAAAGTTGTTATTTACATTTATGCCGAAAGGCAAGTTTTCTCAGATTATTGTTTCATATTTCATAATATGTCTTGTATCGTTTTATGTTCCGCTGATTACTCTGATGTTGTATCACTAGGATGCCCGGGGTAAGGCACCAGTCACGGGCCCGGAATCGGGTCGTGACATTATGTCAAAGTCCGGGTTTTAACCCTAAAGTACTACGTACGTTAACTTCCTTTTAAAGAGATCCATTCCTTTTATAAAATTCACCCGATACCCGTAGTATAAAATTAGAGTGACTCACATTTTTAAGTAAACCAGAACACTTCCTTTTTTCTAAAATCAAGTAACAACATTCTTTTCCTAAAGTTCCAGTTTGCCTAATTTCAATTACTCAAGTCTCTTTATTTTAGAAAAGTTTCACAGTTCAATGTCTTAATCTCTTTTAAAACAATTGAGTAACAGATGCCATATGTGTGAGCAGTTTATTCTTGTTTATAACCATCTTATTAAAGCAGCCATGATCTAGAAAATGTAATATCATTTTGTCTCATCTTAGCTTCTATGCAGATGGAGGTTTCTACTGGTTTTAATAATACTTCATTAGTCATTACATTTCCCTTTATTAACGCTGCAGTGGCTTGTCGATACTCATTCTGATTTCCGAAATCAGTAAAACATTATTCCTTTTAAAAACCAAGTACTCATTACTCACGAATGAGGTTTCACACAAAATTCATATTAATTCATTTAAGTCAAGTCTCTTATCTTTTAAGATCAAGTCTCTTAACTTTTAAAATCAATAAACCATTCATTTTATCTCTCTTAAGTCGTTATACCTAACTTCCCATAAAGCTAGTATAACTCTTAAGCTTTTAAAACCAAGCATTATTCTTCTTTCAACAAGGTTTCTTAATTCTTTTGAAATACTTCAAGATTCTTATTATTCAGGCTTAAGTCAAAAGACATTGCCGTAAAACTATATTCAGTTAACACCCGTACGTCTACCGTACTATATATATATATTCTTGTAAAATACTTCCAAATTATTATTATTCAGGCTTAAGTCAAAAGACATTGCCACACGTACGTCTACCGTACTATATATATTCCTTTAAAATATCATGCTCAAGAGTATATGAAGAATCACATACCTCGCGACGATTATCGACTATTAGCAAAACGCTCCACGGCTATAATCCGGCTAGCCTTGTCCACCTTCCAAGTAGTACATGCTACTTGCAGAACATTCAACCAATAAAGGTTATAAGTCTACTGTAAATACAGTCCTATGTAAGTACAGTTTAAACTTCTACTTTAATACTCTTCTGATGTGATTTCAGTTCAAGTCTTTTCTGTAATATCCTTCTATTACAGTTCAATCCTCTTCTTTGAATCTTATATTCATTTATATACAACTATAGTATGTAATTTCCAATTACAATAGAAGGATAGGATTATTTACCTCGGTAAGCCCAAAATTATCCAAGTGTTAATGTTGATCCTGAGCAACGCTTAGCTCCTACTCCGGGTGCTCCAACCCGCTCCAAACAACCCTTAGAAGTTCTACGCAACTTCTACTTAATACTTCAACCGACTATGAAGGTTTTCCTTAGGGTTTCGTTTTTGTGACTGAGGGGAAGTATAATAGTATTTCTGGGCTTTTCGTATAGAAGTAACCTTGGGAATACTACAAGGTATTTGGGTATAGTAACAATACTTGGAGAATACTTTTCTACCAAGGTGGGGGGTGTATAATACGAAAACTACTAGGCAAGGGGGTACTTTCGGCCACACCACTAGGAGGGAGTACCTCTCGGCCAAGGCTTCTCAAGGGGGGGGAGGGGCTTTGGACGAACACAACTCACAAAGGGGGATGGATTTCAAGACTTGGAAAATGATTTTTGGATGAAGAAAGTCTTCAAGTTAGGGGAGTATTTATAGGCCAACCAATGGCCAAGATGAAGCCAAGTGCTAGGCAAGTGTAGGGCTAGGATTTAACCATGTGTACCTTATCCATCTACCACACCAACTATCACAAAATATCCTACCTAACCAAGACCCCCCAAATCGTCCATTACCGCCCACAATCACGTCCAATGTGAGGGTGACACATGTCACCCTCCCGTTGGTCCAAAATGTTTCGTCTCTCGGAAAAATCCGCAAAAATTACAAATGACATAGCCGAATTTTACCCTTCGCAAGTCTTGTAAAACTTTTCGTCGAAAAACGACTCTTTTCGGTACTTGTGTACAAATTTCGAACCTTGCCAACCTTAAGGCTTAAATTTTTATACGTACGCCCTCACGTACATACTCTGGAAATACGGGGTATAACATTCTCCCCTCCTTAGAAACATTCGTCCCGAATGTTCCTTCTCAAGACGGATAACGATAAAGTTCCTCTAACAAGTTGCCAACGCCACACCGCCACAAAATAACACACGCGTTCCTTCCTTACTCGTCGTACTCTTCTCGAACACTCGAACTCTTCTTAGTACACGTACCACACTTCAGTCAACGCTTCTGTTGCCAAAACTTTGGAGTCACTACCTCCAAACTTGGTCATCTTACTAGCTTCAATCTCCCTTAAGGCCATTCCCGGCCTTCACGATCCACTTCTGGTCGAACATATCCACGAACTCATACGATGGTCATCTAGACTTGGGCCTAGCGCCCTTGTGACCCTACCTCCTGGCGGAACCACCCAGAGCTAACCCAACCCCAAACCGGGCTACGGGTTGACCCGCAACATGGCCCCAACCCGACCCACTTAACGCATCAAGCTCTTGTTTCCCGATCCGGAACAATCTTACCTATACAGGTCATGAAAGCTACCACTTCCATTTTACACCACCCAAGGAATTTTCCCACAATTACCCCACGTATACTTATACCTTCTGACAAAGATCACCCGCAAAATTTTGTACTCAAGACGGCCTTACATCTAAGGTCTCAACTGTAATATTCTAAGGTTCATCATTTTCTCACCCCCAGGCTTACCCTTTTCACTAACCAGGCTTCTAAATCACATTTTAGCACAAAGCTATCCGAACATAACACTTAACACATCATCATAACATCAATACATACAAAACTCTAGAGGGTTAAGGATATACCTGAAAATAGGCGGTTCAAAGGACCGCTAAAACTGGGAACTTCCACCGCGACCTCTACCGTGGCCTGCCGGTGTATGAACATCCTGCCTAGCTATGGAAGGTGAGGAACCCGCAACTGATCCAGTAGCATGTGCGATCCCACCAGTGCTACCCCTGGTCGGACAGTCTCTCGTCAAATGGCCCTGTCGGCCGCAAGTATAGCAGTCTCCCAAACCAGTACGACATTCCCCCCTATGGGCTTTACCACAACGGCCACACTGAGATACGGGTGGCCTCATCCGGCGAGCACTTCTACTCCCCTGAAAATCTGAAACACAGGAGCCCGACCGCTCTGAATATCTCGAAGGTCCCGGCGTGGAGGACCACTGCATCTTGGCGAGGTACATAACTGTCTTCTGAGGCGGTCCGCCTCGAAAGTTATCAAAGGACCCTGCTGTTCTGGCCCTCTTCTGCTGATCTTGGTCATTCCGTCGACCTCTCCGCTCCTCACATCCAAGTGCATAAGCCTGCATGCGGGCAATGTCCATGCCCGGCTGAAGAGCTACACCCGAACAAGTCTCTGCCAAGTATTCATCGAGCCCGGTGACGTAGCGGTGCACTCTGTCCTCCATACAGGCTACTAACGCGGGGACATACCGAGCCAATGAGTCGAACTCCACATTGTACTCTCGAACCGTATGCCCTCTCTGCCTCAACACCAAAAATCTGTCGGCCCGAGCCCTCCTCGCCTGTGGAGGCAAGAAATGTGCAAGAAATGCCTCTGAGAACTCGTTCCATACGGCTGGAAGTGCATGCTCTCCCCGGGACAGCTCCCACGAATCAAACCAGTCGACTGCGGTATCACGCAGCCGATGCGAACCTAGGACCACTCGGTCTCCGTGCCTTGATCACTCATGATCCACAGTAAATGTCGGATGAACTCCTACGGATCATCCTCAGGCCTCGACCCATAAAACTCTGGCGGGCTACAACTCAGAAAATCCCGTAGCCTCAAACTATCCGATCTAGGGTGAACCACTGGTGCTACTGGAACTGCTGCGTCCAGCCTATCCTCATGTCTGGCCACAATCCTGGCTAGCAACTGTGCCATCTCCTTGTAACCCATCTCCTCTGCCCTGTGTGGGGTGGAGGCTCGTGCTGTGGTCTCTATAGAGATCATTGCTTCCTCGCAGCCTCCTCCTGCTTTGCCCGCCCGGGCGGGTTGCCTTGCGCGGAGGCATAACTGGTAAAAACGAAATACGTCAGAGGGGTCCAACTTATCACACAGCTCTAAGGCACGATCTTAGAATGAGAAGAATTGAAACCAATCCTAAATGTCCTGCAGCCTCCTGATTATAGATGTGGTGCACAACACATCGATAATCAAGACTCTACTAGACACGGTCTGTAGACACTTTCCGAGGACTAACTGCTCTGATACCACTTTATCACGACCCGAACCCGGGCCCGTGACTGGTGCCTTACCCCGGGCACCCTAGTGATACAACATCAGAGAAAAACCAGCGGAAATAAAAACTTAAACATACAAATAGATATGGATCAGATAAAAGAAAATAGGTCAACCAAAACGGTTGCCTTTCTGCATATATATATATATCGACATTTGAACAGTTACAATCCTTACAACCCCGCCAACAAAGCATCTGCACCTCTAAGATTTTTACAACAACTATGACGGGACAGGGCCCGGCCATACCCCTGAATATACAAGAACCTACAGAGTCAGGGTAACATACCAAAAGATAAGCCTCCGAAGGAACGGAGCTTCCCAATACGCTGAAATAGGATCCTATAAGCGGGGATCGACAGCCGATGTACCTCTACCTGCGGCATGAACGCAGCCCCCCGAAGGAGGTCGATCAACAGTACCAAGTATGTAAATCAAAAATCAGAATGAAATCATAATAGTCTATAAAGCGGGAGACATGTATGATAACCAAACTACGACACAACATATAACCGGTCATAACAAGTCGTGACTCACGCCTCCAAATCATCACTGTGCGTGGAATTCCTTCCTCACCGCGCGATCTATGATATAACAACACCAAGGAGTATACATGAACACCAGGTCCCACCTGTGTCATAAAAACCGTACGGGGCAAGTATAACTACCAGATCCAACCGTACCAATAATATTGTACAACCATATCATGAAGCTGACACGTGGCAAGTGCAATAGCCTCCACTCTCCTGCGCCACGTGGTGGCGGGGGCAAGTGAATCGACTCGCGCAGATCACAACCGTAACTCACGGCTTCATCCTAACACCGACTCGCGAAGGACACGTGGCAAGTGTACTAGCCTCGCGACTCCTCGCGCCACGTAGGCGACGGGGCAAGTGAATCGGCTAAGCACCAGATCACAACCCTAAGTCACGATACTTCACCGCGAAGCTGACATGTGGCAAGTCCAATAACCTATACTAGATCCACGTCACGTGGTGACGGGGCAAGTAAGCAGCTACGCACGATCACAACCGTAAGTCACGATCTTCGCCATAAATAACCATAATGGTCACATGTCCACGTAATCCATCATCGGTGTAGACATGCCCATGTAACAATAATAATGGAAGCATACGTGGAATCTTCCGCCACCGATGCGTCAGTAAGTTCTCAACAAGTCAACCGCCTCCATCGAGAGCGGTAGTATAGAAACACAATTTTTGCACAACAAAGGTCACAACAAGCATAGGCAAGTTACACAACAACAAGCATAGGCAAGTTATACACAACTCAAGGTACTTTCATTTTATGTCAAAGTCCGGTTTTAACCTAAAGTACTACGACGTTAACTTCCTTTGAAAGAGATTCATTCCTTTATAAAAGTCACCCGATACCGTAGTATAAAATTAGAGTGACTCACATTTTAAGTAAACTGAACACTTCCTTTTTTCTAAAATCAAGTAACAACATTCTTTTCCTAAAGTTTCAGTTTGCCTAATTTCAATTACTCAAGTCTCTTTATTTTAGAAAAGTTTCATAGTTCAATGTCTTAATCTCTTTTAAAACAATTGAGTAACATATGCCATATGTATGAGCAGTTTATTCTTGTTTATAACCATCTTATTAATGTCACGACCCGAACCGGGCGTGGATCGCCTACCCTGCACCTAGTGATACAACATCAGAGAAAATCAGCGGAAATAAAAACATGAACATGAATTAAGAGACAAGATAAATAAACAGGCCAACCAAAACAGTTGCCTTCATCATATTTACATAAATACCCGAACAGTTATCTTTTTTACAAACCCTGCCCACAATAGTGCTACAGACCTCTAAGATTTTTACAATAGCTATGACGGGACAGGGCCCCGCCCTACCCCTGAATGTATAAGAATCTACAAACTCAGGGTAACATACCAAAAGATAAGCCTCCGAAGAAATGGGGCTTCCCGACACGCGAATCAGTGATCCATGGCGAGGATCCTGACCGATGTACTTCCACTGCGGCGTGAATGCAGCCCGAAGGAGTCGATAACAGTACCAAGTATGTGAAATCAGAAAAGGCGTAAATAAAATCATAATAGTCTATATAAAGCATGAGACATGTATGATAACCAGATGAAATACGTGTCCCGACCCATCCCGTGGGACTCGGTAAATAATCAGATGGAATACGTGTCCCTGCACATCTCGTGGGACTCGGTGTATAATCAGATGAAATACGTGTCCCTGCCCATCTCGTGGGACTCGGTGTATAATCAGATGAAATACGTGTCCACCGCCTCGTGGGACTCGGTGTATGTCGGATGCAATACGTGTCCCTGCCCATCTCGTGGGACTCGGTGTATAATCACATGAAATACGTGTCCCTGCCCATCTCGTGGGACTCGGTGTAGAATCGTTCATAACAAATCAACCGGCCCTCCATCGAGAGGCGAAGTGCAAATACAACAAAGGCTATCACAACAAGCATAGGCGGTTCACAACAACAAGCATAGGCACTCTTAACAACAACAAGCATAGGCAAGTTATACACAAATCAAAGTACTTTCATTATATGACAAAGTCAGGGTTGTAACACTAATGTACTACGTACGTTCAATTCCTTTTAAAGATCCATTTCTTTTACAAAGGTCACCCGATACCCGTAGTATAAAATAGAGTGACTAACATTGTTAAGTAAACCAAAATGCTTTCCTTTGTAAAATCAAGTAACAACCTTATTTTCCAAACGTTCAAGTTTGCCTAATTTCAAATGCTCAAGTTTCTCATTTTAGAAAAGGTTTCGTAGTTCATAGTTTTAATCCTTTAAAACATAATTCTCCTTTAAACGTTTTGAGAAACATATGTCTTATATGTGAGTAGGTTATTCTTGTTTATAATCAATCTTATTAAGCAGCCATGATCTAGGAAATGTAATATCATTTTGTCTCATCTTAGCTTCTATGCAGATGGAGGTTTCTACTGGTTTTAATACCATACTTCATTATTCAATACATTTTCCTTTATTACGCTGCAGTGGTTTGTCGATACTCATTCTGATTTCCGAAATCAGTAAAACATTATTCCTTTTAAAACCAAGTACTCATTACTCACGAATGAGGTTTCACACTTTTAACAAAATTCATATCAATACCATTAAGTCAAGTCTCTTATCTTCAAAAAAATCAGTAAACCATTATTTTTATCACTCTTAAGACGTTATACCTAACTTCCCATAAAGCTAGTACAACTCCTATGTTTTCAAAGCCAAGTATTACTCTTCTTTCAAAAAGGTCTTTTTGAAACACTTCAAGTTCTTTAATACTACACATCAAATCCGTTACAAGTCAAATCAGTTACCCTTTGAAACCACAAAGCATTTTCTTTCACATACCTCGCGACGATTATCGACTAATAGCAAAATGCTCCAAGTACCTCAAACCGTCGGCTACTCCTTAAGCTAAGTAGATCACGCCATACGTAGTACTTCAACCTATAGAGGCCACAAGGCGCCTATTAACATCTTAGATCTCAATGTAGAATATTCTACAGAAAATTCGGCGCCTCCCCACATGGCAGCGTAAATCTCTCTCTATCGGTAGGCTACCAAGCCAACCGGGGGTTAACACGTCTAACCGGGCGTGTACAATTCTACTACACAAGAATGCTACAAGTCTCATGTCTGATCTATGTAATTACTGATTCGATTCTCTTCTTTAACTTCAGGCTTAAGTCAAAAGACATTGCCGCACAACTATGTCCAGTTCTATATATAGTATACTTAACTATATACTCCTACAACATGTAATTTCCAATTACAACAGAAGGTCAAGAATGTTTACCTCGATAAGCCCAAAATAATCCGAGTTTATATGTCGATCCTGAGCAAGGTTTAGCTCCTACTCCGTGTGCTCTAACCCGCTCCAAACAACCCTTAGAAGTTCTAACCAACTTCTACTTAACACTTCAACCGACTATGAAGGTTTTTCCTTAGGGTTTCGTTTTTGTAGTGAGGAAGTATAATAGTATTTTCTGGGCTTTTGTATAAGTGTAACCTTGGGAATACTACAAGGCATTTGGGCCAAGGTATTTGGGCATTATAACAATACTTGGAGAGTATTTCTATACCACAAAAGGGGGGGTATTTATACGAGACAACAAGGCTAGGGGGGTGTACCCCACGACTAGGGCACTACAAATGGGAGGGGGTGGCTCTCGGCCAAGCTCACTCAAGGGGGGGGGGTGTGGTGGACGAAAACTTCACAAGGGAGAGGGAGAGATTTTTAACACTTAGAAAATATTTGTGGATGAAGAAAGTTCATCACTTAGAGGGGTATTTATAGGTCAAGAAATGGCCAACCAATGGCCAAGATTCTTCCAAGTGTATAGCAAGTGTAAGGTCAAGATTTAGCCATGTGTTACCTTATCCATCTACACAAAATATCCTACCTAACCCTTGACCAAAATTCAACACAAAAAACGTGCAAGCTAGCCCATTTTGCCGTCCAACCTCTTCCAATGTGAGGGTGACACATGTCACCCTCCCGTTGGTCCAAAATGTTACGTCTCTCGGAAAAATCCGCAAAAATTATTATTGACATAGCGAATTTTCCCTACGGCAGTGGAAACGTTTAGTCAACGACTCCTTTTGGTAGTTATGTACAATTTGAACCTTGCCTAATCTTTAAGGCTCAAATTTCTACGTGCGTCCTCACGTACATACCACGGAAATACGGTATAACATTCTCCCCTTAGAAACATTCGCAGAATGTTCCTTCTAAGCCTCAAAACAAACATGCGCCAAGATAGTCTTCACTACTATATTTACGAGAACAAATCCTGCCACACACCGCCACGAAACACCGCGTAAATACTTACATCCAAGTCCACGAGAAACACCTCTAACATCACAAACTTTTGTCACTTTGCGCGAGGTTCTAGTGTCACTCCGCGACCCAACAAATGGTACGGACTGCATCGATCACGATGTCTAAAATATACATCCTTCGCACCTTCTCCCTTCACAAGAAATGATCATATCTATGCTCGCAATACATGCTCGCCTCTACCCTTACTCGTCGTACTCTTCTCGAACACTTGAACTCTTCTAGTATACGTACCATACTTCAGTCATCGCTTCAGTTGTCAAAACCTTGGAGTCACCACCTCCAACTTGGTTATCTTACTAGCCTCAATCTTCCTTAAGGCCATTCCCGGCCTTCACGATCTGCTTCTGGTCGAACACACCCACGAACTCATACGATGGTCAACTAAACTCGGGCCTAGCACCCTCGTGACCCTACCACCTGGCGGGACCACCCGGTGACCAGCGCCGAAGCAGTGCGGGTTGGCCCGCAACATGGCCCCAACCGACCCACTTAACGCATCACGCACTTGTTTCCGATCCGAACAATCTTACCTATACAAGTCATGAAAGCTATCACTTCCATTTTACACTACCCGAATTATCCCGAACACATTTATACATAAACCAAGTATTTCAACAAAGACTAACCGTAAAATCTTTTATTCAAGATGACCTTACCTCTAAGGTCTCAACACGAAATATTCTAAGGTTCACACTTTCCATGCCCCCATACATATCCTTTCAACTAACCATGCTTTCTAACTCATAACCAACATAACGCTATCCGAACGTAGCACACAATAAGAAGGTCATTATATCATGCATACAAATTTCTAGAGGGTTAAGGATATACCTGAATCTACCGCTCCACTCTAATCATAAGCACGCCTGCGGCATGCATTGTAGAAGGCGATGAACCTGCTACTAACCCGGTAGGCTGAGCCATTCTGTTTGCATCCTTCCTACTAGGACAGTTTCTCGTCATATGGCCTTGACGGCCGCAGGAAAAACAAGCACCAGTAAAAAGACGACATTCCCCGGGATGGCGTGCGCCACATCGTGCACCGAGAGAAAACTGAACCGATGGCTAGAACCCATGTATATCGTGAACGAAGCCACGGAGCTCGACCGGCTCGAATACCTGAGCGTCACGGCGGCGTGGGGACCACTGCATCTTGGTGGAGGTACATAACTAGATCGCTAACAGGCGGTCCGCCTCGAAATTTACCATAGGACCCTGCTGTTCTGGCCCTCTTCTGCTGATCTCGGTCATTCCGTCGACCTCTCTGTGCCTCACATCCTAGTGCATGAGCTTGCATGCGGGCAATGTCCATGCCGGTGAAGAGCTACACCGTACAAGCCTGCCAGTAATCATCGGCCCGGTGGCGTAGCGGTGTACTCTGTCCTCCATATCAGCTACCACAGCGGGAACATACCGAGCTAATGAGTCGAACTCCACATTGTACTCTCTAACGTCGCGATCTGCCTCAGCGTCAAAAATCATCGGCCGAGCCTCCTCATTTGTGGGGGCAAGAAATGTGCAAGAAAAGCCCTTGAGAACTTCGTCCCATACGGTGGAAGTGCATGCTCTTCCGGGACAACTCCGCGAATCAAACTAGTCAGCTGCGGATCACGCGGTGATGCGAACCAATACCACCGACTGCGCCTCGAGACTCGATCACTCTCATGATCGTGTAGGTCGGATAAACTCTGAGGGTCATCTCGGCTCGATCCATAGAACAACGGCGGGCTCTGACTCATAAAGTCTCGTAGCCTCAAACCATGCGCTCGGGGTGAACTACGGGTGCTCTTTGGGTGGAAGGCTGCTGCATCCGGCCTATCCTCATATCGGCCACGACCACGGCGATGGCGGGCCATCTCCTTGTAACCCGTCTCTTACGCCTCCAGTGGGGTGGAGGCTCAGTCTTGTAGTCTTAGCGACCATCTGCCGCGGCTCTCTTTGGTCTTTGCGGCGTCGCGAAACTCGCCGTCGAATCTTGTCTCAGTCTTGGCCAGGGCTGCGCCTCGTACTCCTCTGTATCTCACTACGACTCCTCATTGCCTTGCCCATCCCGGGCTCAGGTTGCCTTACGCGAGGCATAAGCGGTAAAGGAAAGGAATACGTCGGAGGGTCCAACTTATCACACTGCGGCTACAGGGCACGATCTCGGAATGAGAAGAATGGAAACCAATCCTAAATGCCTATAGCCTCACGATTATAGATGTGGTGCCTGACACGCGATAATCAAGACTCTACTAGACACGATGCGTAGACACTTTCCGAGGACTAAGCGCTCGATACCAATTTTGTCACGACCGAACGGGCGTGGTAGTGCCTACCGGGCACCCTGGTGATACAACATCGGAGAAAATCAGCGGAAATAAAAACATGAACATGAATTAAGAGACAAGATAAATAAGCAGGCCAACCAAAGCGATTGCCTTCATCATATATACATAAATACCGACAGTTATCTTTTTACAAACCACACTTGCAATAGTGCTCACAGACCTCTAAGATTTTTACAACGGCTATGATGGGACGGGGCCCGCCTACCCACGAATGTATAAGAATCTGACTCGTGGTAACATACCAAAAGATAAGCCTCCAAGAAATGGGGCTTCGACACGCTGAAGTGATCTATGGCGAGGATCCACAACCGATGTACTTCCACTGCGGCATGACGCAACCCGAAGGAGGTCGATAACAGTACCAAGTATGTGAAATCGTAAAGGCGTAAATGAAATCATAATAGTCTATATAAAGCGGGAGACATGTATGATAACGGATGAAATCGTGTCGGCCCATCCGTGGGACTCGGTGAATAATCGGATGGAATACGTGTCACGCCCATCTCGTGGGACTTGGTGTATAATCGGATGAAATCGTGTCCTGCCCATCTCGTGGGACTCGGTGTATAATCAGATGGAATACGTGTCCCTGCCCATCTCGTGGGACTCGGTGTATAATCAGATGGAATACGTGTCCCTGCCCATCTCGTGGGACTCGGTGTATAATCAAATGAAATACGTGTCCCTGCCCATCTCGTGGGACTCGGTGTAGAATCGTTCATAACAAATCAACCGGCCCTCCATCGAGAGACGCGGGGGTACAGAAATACAACAAAGGCTATCACAACAAGCATAGGCAAGTTTCACAACAACAAGCATAGGCAAGCTTCACAACAACAAGCATAGGCAAGTTATACACAACTCAAAGTACTTTCATTTTATGCCAAAGTCCGGGTTTTAACCCTAAAGTACTACGTACGTTAAATTCCTTTTAAAGATCCATTTCTTTTACAAAGGTCACCCGATACCCGTAGTATAAAATAGAGTGACTAACATTGTTAAGTAAACCAAAATGCTTTCCTTTGTAAAATCAAGTAACAACCTTATTTTCCAAACGTTCAAGTTTGCCTAATTTCAAATGCTCAAGTTTCTCATTTTAGAAAAGGTTTCGTAGTTCATAGTTTTAATCCTTTAAAACATAATTCTCCTTTAAACGTTTTGAGAAACATATGTCTTATATGTGAGTAGGTTATTCTTGTTTATAATCAATCTTATTAAGCAGCCATGATCTAGGAAATGTAATATCATTTTGTCTCATCTTAGCTTATGCGGATGGAGGTTTCTCTGGTTTTAATACCATACTTCATTATTCAATACATTTTCCTTTATTAACGCGATGGTTTGTCGATACTCATTCTGATTTCCAAAATCAGTAAAACATTATTCCTTTTAAAACCAAGTACTCATTACTCACGAATGAGGTTTCACACTTTTAACAAAATTCATATCAATACCATTAAGTCAAGTCTCTTATCTTCAAAAAATCAGTAAACCATTCTTTTTATCACTCTTAAGACGTTATACCTAACTTCCCATAAAGCTAGTACAACTCCTATGTTTTCAAAGCCAAGTATTACTCTTCTTTAAAAAAGGTCTTTTTGAAACACTTCAAGTTCTTTAATACTACACATCAAATCCGTTATAAGTTAAATCAGTTACCCTTTGAAACCACAAAGCATTTTCTTACCTACATAAAGTCATTATAACCAACTTCCCATAAAGCCGTTATAACACTTTATGTTTCAAACCAATCAAATACATTAAACACATGTACGTCTACCGTACTACATAGTTATACACATATCATGCTAGAACAGATAGGAAGAGGTTCACATACCTCGCGACGATTATCGACTAATAGCAAAATGCTCCAAGTACCTCAAACCGTCGGCTACTCCTTAAGCTAAGTAGATCACGTCATACGTAGTACTTCAACCTATAGAGGCCACAAGGCGCCTATTAACATCTTAGATCTCAATGTAGAATATTCTACAGAAAATTCGCGACACCTCCCCACACATGGCGTAAATCTCCTCTCTATCGAGGCGGCTACCAAGCCAACCGAGGGTTAACGCCTAACGGGCGTGTACAATTCTACTACAGTAATGCTACACAAGTCTCTTTATGTCTGATCTATGTAATTACAGATTCGATTCTCTTCTTTAACTTGAGCTTAAGTCAAAAGACATTGCCTGACAACTATGTTCGATTCTATATATAGTATACTTAACTATATACTCCTACAACATGTAATTTCCAATTACAATGAAGGTCAAGAATGTTTACCTCGATAAGCCCAAAATTATCCGAGTTTATATGTCGATCTGAGCAAGGTTTAGCTCACTACTCCGTGCGCTCGACCAGCTCCAAACAACCCTTAGAAATTCTAACCAACTTCTACTTAACACTTCAACCGACTATGAAGGTTTTCCTTAGGGTTTCGTTTTTGTGGTGAGGAAGTATAATAGTATTTTCTGGGCTTTTGTATAAGTGTAACCTTGGGAATACTACAAGGTATTTGGGCATTATAACAATACTTGGAGAGTATTTCTATACCACAAAAGGGGGGTATTTATACGAGACAACAAGGCTAGGGGGGGTGTACCCCACGGCTAGGGCACTACAAAGGGGAGGGGGTGGCTCTCGGCCAAGCTCACTCAAGGGGGGGGGGGTGTGGTGGACGAAAACTTCACAAGGGAGAGGGAGGGATTTTTAACACTTAGAAAATATTTGTGGATGAAGAAAGTTCATCACTTAGAGGGGTATTTATAGGTCAAGAAATGGCCAACCAATGGCCAAGATTCTTCCAAGTGTATAGCAAGTGTAAGGTCAAGATTTAGCCATGTGTTACCTTATCCATCTACACAAAATATCCTACCTAACCCTTGACCAAAATTCAACACAAAAAACGTGCAAGCTAGCCCATTTTGCCGTCCAACCTCTTCCAATGTGAGGGTGACACATGTCACCCTCGTTGTCCAAAATGTTACGTCTCTCGGAAAAATCCATAAAAATTATTATTGACATAGCGAATTTTCCCTACGAAGCGTGGAAGCGTTTAGTCAACGACTCCTTTTGGTAGTTATGTACAATTTCGAACCTTGCCTAATCTTTAAGGCTCAAATTTCTACGTACGTCCTCACGTACATACCCTGGAAATACGGGGTATAACAATTAAAGCAGCCATGATCTAGAAAATGTAATATCATTTTGTCTCATCTTAGCTTCTATGCAGATGGAGGTTTCTACTGGTTTTAATAATACTTCATTAGTCATTACATTTCCCTTTATTAACGCTGCGTTGGTTTGTCAATACTCATTCGATTTCAAATCGATAAAACATTATTCCTTTTAAAAACCAAGTACTCATTACTCACGAATGAGGTTTCACACAAAATTCATATTAATTCATTTAAGTCAAGTCTCTTATCTTTTAAGATCAAGTCTCTTAACTTTTAAAATCAATAAACCATTCATTTTATCTCTCTTAAGTCGTTATACCTAACTTCCCATAAAGCTAGTATAACTCTTAAGCTTTAAAACCAAGCATTATTCTTCTTTCAACAAGGTTTCTTAATTCTTTTGAAATACTTCAAGATTCTTATTATTCGGGCTTAAGTCAAAAGACATTGCCGTAAAACTATATTCGATTAACACGATGCGTCTGCGTACTATATATATATATATTCTTGTAAAATACTTCCATTTTTATTATTGGGCTTAAGTCAAAAGACATTGCCACACGTCGTCTGGTACTATATATATTCCTTTAAAATATCATGCTCAAGAGTATAGGAAGAATCACATACCTCGCGACGATTATCGACTATTAACAAAAGCGCTCACGGCTATAATCCGGCTAGCCTTGTCCACCTTCCAAGTAGTAGTACATGCTACTTGCGAGAACATTCAACCAATAAAGGTTATAAGTCTCAGTAAATCTGATCTATGTAAATCTGATTTAAACTTCTACTTTAATACTCTTCTGATGTGATTTCAGTTCAAGTCTTTTCTGTAATATCCTTTTATTACAGTTCAATCCTCTTCTTTGAATCTTATATTCATTTCTATACAACTACAGTATGTAATTTTCAATTACAATAGAAGGATAGGATTATTTACCTCGGTAAGCCCAAAATTATCCAAGTGTTAATGTCGATCCTGAGCAACGCTTAGCTCCTACTCCGGGTGCTCCAACCCGCTCCAAACAACCCTTAGAAGTTCTACGCAACTTCTACTTAACACTTCAACCGACTATGAAGGTTTTCCTTAGGGTTTCGTTTTTGTGACTGAGGGGAAGTATAATAGTATTTTTGGGCTTTTCGTATAGAAGTAACCTTGGGAATACTACAAGGTATTTGGGTATAGTAACAATACTGGGAGAATACTTTTCTACCAAGGGGGTGTATAATACGAAAACTACTAGGCAAGGGGGGGGGGGGCTTTGGACGAACACAACTCACAAAAGGGGAGGGATTTCAAGACTTGGAAAATGATTTTTGGATGAAGAAAGTCTTCAAGTTAGGGGAGTATTTATAGGCCAACCAATGGCCAACCAATGGCCAAGATGAAGCCAAGTGCTAGGCAAGTGTAGGGCTAGGATTTAACCATTTGTACCTTATCCGTCTACCACACCAACTATCACAAAATATCCTACCTAACCAAGACCCCCCAAATCGTCCATTACCGCCCACAATCACGTCCAATGTGAGGGTGACACATGTCACCCTCCCGTTGGTCCAAAATGTTTCGTCTCTCGGAAAAATCCACAAAAATTATAAATGACATAGCCGAATTTTACCCTTCGCAAGTCTTGTAAAACGTTTCGTCGAAAAATGACTCTTTTCGGTACTTGTGTACAAATTTCGAACCTTGCCAACCTTAAGGCTTAAATTTTTATACGTACGCCCTCACGTACATACTCTGGAAATACGGGGTATAACAATTTGTATAGGGTTCATGTGGATATTTATACAGACCACAAGAGCCTCCAGTATATCTTCAGGCAGAGGGAGCTGAACTTGCGACAGCGACGGTGGTTAGAGTTGTTGAAAGATTATGATGTTGATATTCTATACCATCCGGGGAAGGCCAACGTAGTTGATGATGCCTTGAGTCGTAGATCGATGGGGAGCCTGTCAGAGGTACAGCCAGAGAGACAGGACATGGTCCGTCAGATCCACCAGTTAGCGAGCCTTGGGGTTCGATTGATCGATACCGACGATAGTGGGGTACGGGTTCGTGAGGTTGTCGAGTCTTCCATCGTTGATGAGGTGAAGAGGCGACAGTTTGAGGACCCAGTGTTGGTACGGTATCGAGATGCAGCTGTTCGGGATGAGAAGAGTCTATTCGAGGTAGCACCTGATGGGGTGCTAAGATTTGAGGGTCGGTTGTGTGTTCCGATGTAGCGGGACTTCGGTCGATTTTGGGGCGCGAGTGCTCGGTATTCTATTCATCCGTGGTCGACCAAGATGTACCATGACCTCAGATGTTTGTATTGGTGGGATGGCCTGAAGAGGGACGTGGCAGGTTTTGTTGCATGATGTCCTAATTGCCCGGTCAAGGTCGAGCACGAGGCCCGATGGATTATTGCAGTGTCACGCCCGAACCCGGGCGTGGCGGTGCCCTACAGGCACCCTGCATAACAACTAAGTAAACTGCGGAAATTAAATAACATCTTTCTTTTTTTTTAAAACCAATCGTACGTGCAAGGGCAAAGCCGACAAGGCTGCCATATAATATACATAACAAAAGACATTACACCGTACATGAGTCCAATCCCACATATGAATACAGTCCTCTAAGAGTTATACTGAATTATGGCGGACAAGGCCCCGCCGTACCATAAGCGTACAAAAGCACATCTTGAAAGAACTTATACCAAAAGATAAACTCGAGCGAAGGAGCTATCCAAAAACTACGGCGGTCCTACACTGCCGATCACCAAGCAGCGTACCTAAACTGCGGCATGAACTCGGCTCCCGAAGGAGGTCGATCACGAAGAATGTACCAAGTATGTGAAGCGATAAATCATAATGAAATCATAACGATCTAACAAAGCAGAGACATGTATGATAGCCAACCTACGATTACAACACATAAGCATTCATAACAAGTCGAGGGCGCGTGCCCTCAAGTCATTTCTAAAATATAACCATGGGTCTCACGCCCATAATATCAATCATGCAGTGGAATCCTTCCTCACTGGCGATCCATGATATAATATAACACCAATAGGCATACATGAACACCAAGTCCCACTGTGTCCTAAAAGCATGCAGGCGAAGTAGGAAAGCGGCGGTGGTATAACGTCTTGAGGTTTACCACTCATTTATACTCTTACCTGGAGAAGGTGGTAGCGGGGTATAATGTCTTGGGGTTTACCCTCATTTATACTCTTACCACGGAGAAGGTGGTAGCGGGGGTATAATGTCTTGAGGTTTACCCTCATTTATACTCTTACCACGGAGAAGGTGGTATAAGCGTCTTGGGGTTTACATCACGACCCAAAGCAGGGCGTGGTGGTGCCTTACCGAGCACCCTGGTGATACAACATCGAGAAAATCAGTGAAATAAAAACATGAACATGAATTAAGAGACATGATAAATAAGCAGGCCAACCAAAGCGATTTGCCTTGGTATATATACATAAATACGACGATTATCCTTTTACAAACCACGCCACGATGCTACAAACCTCTAAGATTTTTACAACGGCTATGGCGGGGCGGGGCCGCCATACCCACAGATGTACAAGCATCTGACTCGGGTAACATACCAAAAGATAAGCCTCAGAAGAATGGGGCTTCCGACACGCTGATCGTGATCATGGCGAGGATCCACAACCGATTTACTTACACTGCGGCGTGAGCGGCCCAGGAGGTCGATTACAACGGTACCAAGTATGTGAAGCGTAAAACAACGTAAATGAAATCATAATAGTCTATATAAAGCGAGACATGTATGATAACCAAACTACGATTCACAACATAAAAGCGATCGTGTCGAGTCGGGGACTCGCCTCAAGTCATCCTCCGTGCGGTGGAACTCCTTCCTCACCGCCAGCGTCTAGGTATAAATCGTGTGGAATCGTGTCGGCCCATCGTGGGACTCGGTAAGAATCATGTGGAATCGTGTCGGCCCGTCCGTGGGACTCGGTGAGAATCGGTGAAATCGTGTCGGCCCGTCGTGGGACTCGGTGGATAATCGGTGAAATCGTGTCGGCCCCGTCGTGGGGCGGTGGATAATCGGATGAAATCGTGTCGGCCCATCTCGTGGGACTCGGTGAATAATCGGATGAAATCGTGTCGACCCGTCGTGGGACTCGGTGAAGAATCGTTCATAATAAATCAGCGCCTCCATCGAGAGCGGTGGTATAAATCTGATGTTGCACAACAAGGCTATCAAACACAAACATAGGCAAGTTACACACAACTCAAGTTTATTTTAGGCCAAAGTCGAGTTCGACCCCAAAGTATTACGTCGTTAAATTCTTTTAAAAGATCCATTTCTTTTATAAAGGTCACCGATACGTAGTATTAAAATAGAGTGACTCGCATTTTTAGGTAAACCAAAACACTTTCCTTTTAATCATCAAGTAACAACATTCTTTTTCAAAAGTTCAAGTTTGCCTAATTTCAAATACTTAAGTCTCTTATTTTAGAAAGGTTTCATAGTCCATAGACTTAATCACTTAAGAATATAATCTTCTTTTAAACAATTTGAGAAACATATGTCTTATATGTGAGTAGGTTTTCCTTGTTCATAATCAATCTTATTAAAGCAGCCATGATCTAGGAAATGTAATATCATTTTGTCTCATCTTAGCTTCTATGCGGATGGAGGTTTCTCTTGGTTTTAATAATACTTAATCGTCAAAACATTTCCTTTTATTAACGCCGCGATGGTTCGTCGATACTCATTCTGATTTCCAAAATCAGTAAAACATTATTCCTTTTAAAAACCAAGTACTCATTACTCATGAATGAGGTTTCACACCAAAACTCATATTAATTCATTCAAGTCAAGTCTCTTATCTTTTAAGATCAAGTCTCTTAACCTCTAACAATCAGTAAATCATTCTCTTTACCACTCTTAAGACGTTATACCTAACTTCCCATAAAGCTAGTATAACTCTTATGTTTTCAAAACCAGGTATTGCTCTTCTTTCAAAACGGTTTCTTAGTCTTTTGAAATACTTCAAGATTCTTGTTTATCATACGTCAAGTCAGTTATAAATCAAATCAGTTATCTTTTAAAAACCACAAGACATTTCTTACTTACATAAAGCTGTTATAACCAACTTCCCATAAAGCCGTTATAACACTTTATGTTTTAAACCAATCAAATACTTTTAACACGTATGCGTCTACCGTACATAGTTATACACATATCATGCTAGAAAAGATAGGAAGAGGTTCACATACCTCGCGGCGATTATCGACTAATAGCAAAGCGCTCCAAGTACCTCAAACCGTCGGCTACACCTTAAGCCAAGCGATCACACCTGCGTAGTACTTGACCTATAGAGGCCACAATGCGCTATTAACATCTAGATCTCAACGTGGAATATTCTACAAAAATTCGCGACCTCCCCGCATGACGCGTAAATCTCCTCATCGAGGCACGCTATGAGCAACAACTCCCAGAGGGGGTTTATGCGTCTAATCGGGCGTGTACAATTACTACTACAGTAAAGCTACACAAGTCTCTGCATGTCTGATCTATGTGATTTGATTCGGTTCTCTTCTTTAAATTGGGCTTAAGTCAAAAGACATTGTCGCATAATTATGTTCATTCTATATATAGTATACTTCAACTATATATTCCTACATGTAATTTCAATTACAATAGAAGGTCAAGAGTGTTTACCTCGATAAGCCCAAAATTATCCAAGTTTAAATGTCGATCTGAGCAAGGTTTAGCTCTACTCGTGCGCTCAACCCAGCTCAAACAACCCTTAGAAGTTCTAACCAACTTCTACTCAATTACTTCAACCATCAATGAAGATTTCCTTAGGGTTTCGTTTAGTGGCTAATGGAAAGTATAATAGTATTTCTGGGCTTTTAGTATAGGTATAACCTTGGAATACTACAAGGTATAAGGGCTAAAGTATTTGGGCATTATAACAATACTTGGAGAGTATTTCTATACCACAAAGGGGGGTATTATACGAAAACAACTAGGCTGGGGTACCCATGGCTAGCACCACAAAGAGGGGGGGATACTTTCGGCCAAGGGGCCTTCTCAAGGGGGGAGGGGGTGTGGTGGACGAAAGCTCTCACTAAGAGGGGAGGGAGGAATTTAACACTTAGAACAATTTTTGGATGAAGAAGTTCATCAACAAAGAGGGGTATTTATAGGTCAAGCAATGGCCAACCAATGGCCAAGATTAATCCATGTGTTAGGCAAGTGTAAGGCCAAGATCAAGCCAAGTACACCTTATCCATCTACCACTACAACTTGCACAAAATATCCTACAAACTAAAGTCACCCATTTCGTCCAAACCGCCCAATCTCACGTCCAATGTGAGGGTGACACATGTCACCCTCCCGTTGGTCCAAAATGTTTCGTCTCTCGGAAAAATCCGCAAAAATAATAAATGACATAGCCGTATTTTTCCCTTCGCAAGTTTAGTAAAATGTTTCATCGAAAAACGACTCCTTTCGGCACTTGTGTACAATTTCGAAACTTGCCAAATCTTTAAGGCTCAAATTATATACGTCGCCCTGCGTACGTACTGCAAATACGGTATAACATTCTCCCCTCGTAGAAACATTCGTCGAATGTTCCTTCTCAAGACGGATAATGATAAAGTTCTTCTAACAAGTTGCCAGCGCCATGCAGCCACGAAATAACCCATGCGGCGCAAATACTTAAATCCGGGCCAACGAGGAACCTCGCCGGCGATGCAAAACAATACCAACTCACGCTCTTGGTCGAGGACACTCGCCCGCATTCATTTCTCAAAAATTATTACTCCGATCTTTCAGCACAAGTTCACTTACTTCCTTACTCGTCGTGCCCTTCTAGAACACTCGAACTCTTCTTAGTACCGTACCACACTTGATCAGCGCCATTCCCAAGACTTTGGAATCACCACCTCGAACTTGGTCATCTTACTAGTCTCGATCTTCGCCAGGCCATTCCGGCCTTCCGATCGCTTACGGTCGAACATATCCACGAACTCATCGATGGTCATCAAAACTTGGGCCTAGCACCCTCGTGACCCTACCACTGGCGGGACCACCAGTGACCCGTCGAAGCAGGCGCGGGTTGGCGCAACATGGCCCAACCCGACCTACTTAACGTGAAGCTCTTGTTTCCCGATCCGGAACAATCTTACCTATACAGGTCATGAAAGCTACCACTTCAATTTTACACTACCCAAGGAATCTTCCCACAATTACTCCACGTAAACTTATACATTCTGACAAGGATCACCCGCAAAATCTTGTACTCGAGCGGCGCACATCTAAGGTCTCAAGTAATATTCTAAGGTTCATCATTTTCACTTTGACCTTACCCTTTTTCACTAACGGGTTTTCTAACTCATAATCAACATAACGCTATCCGTACATTGCACACAATAATAAGGTCATCATATCATGCATACAAATCTCTGAGGTTAAGAATATACGAATCTACCGCTCACTCTAATCATAGGCACGCCTGCCAGTGCATAGTATGAAGGCGATGAACACGCCGCGACGGTAGTGAGTCATTACATGCGCATCCTTCCTATTAGGCGGTTTCGTCATATGGCCACGGCGGCGCGGGAAAAATAAGCACCGATAAAAAGCGACATTCCGGGATGGCGTACGCCCGCATTAATGCCGAGAAAACGAACCCGGTGGCTAGAACCCGTATATCGTGAACGGAAGCTCGGAGCTCGACCCGGCTCGAATACCACGAATGTCACGGCGGTAGCGGGGACCATTCTGCACTGGCGGAGTAACATAACTAGTCTGCTGCTGAGGCGGCCCGCCTCGAAAGTTACCAAAGGACCTGCGTTACGGCCTCTTCTGCGATCTGGTCATTCCGTCGACCTCTCCGTGCCTCACATCGGTCGTGAGCTTGCGTGCGGGCAATATCCATGCGGTGAAGAGCTACACCGTACAAGCCTCTGCGAGTAATCATCCAGCCCGGTGGCGTGGCGGTGTACTCGTCCTCCATATCGGCTCTACCGCGGGAACATACCGAGCTAATGGTCGAACTCCACATTGTACTCTCTAACCGTCCGCGAGTCTGCCTCAGCGTCAAAAATCTGTCGGCGAGCCCTCATAAATGCAATGGGGGCAACAAATGTGCAAAAAGCCCTTGAGAACTTCGTCCATACGGTTGGAAGTGCATGCTCTTCCGGGACAGCTCGCGAATCAAACCGATCAAGCTGCGGTATCACGCGGTGATCACGAACCAATACCACCGACTCGCCTCTGAGACTCGATCACTCTCATGATCCATTGTAGGTGTCGGATAAACTCACGAGTCATCTCGGCTCGATCCATAGAACAACGGCGGGCTCTGACTCGGAAAGTCCGTAGCCTCAGCCCATGCGCTCGGGGTGAACTACGGGTGCTCTGGGGTGGCTGCTGCGTCGGCCTATCCTCATATCGGCCCGACCACGGCGATGGCGAACCATCTCCTTGTACCCGTCTCATGCTCCGGTGTGGGGTGGAGGCTCAATCTTGTAGTCTCGGCTGACCCTGCTGCGACTCTAAACTCTGCCGTGGCGGCGTCGCCGCTCGCCGTCTGAAGCACAATCTCAGTCTTGGCCAGGGCTGCGCCCTCGTACTCCTCTGTATCTCACTAGCGGCTCCTCGGTGCCTTGCCCACTGGGCGGGTTGCCTACGCGGAGGCATAGCGGTAAAAACGAAATACGTCGAGAGGGTCCGACTTATCACACGGCTCTGGGCACGATCTTAGAATGAGAAGAATGGAAACCAATCCTAAATGTCCTATAGCCTCACGATTATAGATGTGGTGCACAACACACCGATAATCAAGACTCTACTAGACACGATGCAGACACTTTCAGAGGATTAAGCGCTCACGATACCACTTTTGTCACGACCGAACCGGGCGTGGTGATGCCTACCGGGCACCTAGTGATACAACATCGGAGAAAATCGCGGAAATAAAAACATGAACATGATTTAAGAGACATGATAAATAAGCAGGCCAACCAAAGCAGTTGCCTTGGTATATATACATAAATACGACAGTTATCCTTTTTACAAACCACACGCCACAGCGATCTACAGGACCTCTAAGATTTTTACAACAGCTATGACGGGACAGGGCCCCGCCATACCCCTGAATGTACAAGCATCTACAGACTTAGGGTAACATACGAAAAGATAAGCCTCCGAAGAATGGGGCTTCCCGACACGCTGAGCGTGATCTATGAGCGAGATCCTGGCCGATGTACTTACTGCGGCGTGAGCGGCCCCGAAGGAGGTCGATCTGGGTACCAAGTATGTGAAAGCGTAAAACCGTAAATGAAATCATAATAGTCTATATAAAGCGGGAGACATGTATGATAACCAAACTACGATTCCTGACATAAAGCGATCATGTCAAGTCGAGGACTCGCGCCTCAAGTCATCCCTCGTACGTGGAACTCCTTCCTCACTGCGCCGTGATCTAGGTATAAATCGTGTGGAATCGTGTCGGCCCGTCCGTGGGACTCGGTAAGAATCATGTGGAATCGTGTCGGCCCGTCCGTGGGACTCGGTGAGAATCGGGTGAAATCGTGTCGGCCCGTCGTGGGACTCGGTGGATGTCGGTGAAATCGTGTCGGCCCATCTCGTGGGACTCGGTGGATAATCGGATGAAATCGTGTCGGCCCGTCGTGGGACTCGGTGAATAATCGGATGAAATCGTGTCGGCCCGTCTCGTGGGACTCGGTGAAGAATCGTTCATAACAAATCGATCGGCCCTCCGTGAGAGGCGGTGGTATAGAAGTGCGATTTGCACAACAAGGCTATCAAACACAAACATAGGCAAGTTACACACAACTCGAGTTTATTTTAGGCCAAAGTCGGTTCGACCCCAAAGTATTACGTCGTTAAATTCTTTTAAAAATATCCATTTCTTTTATAAAGGTCACGATACGTAGTATTAAAATAGAGTGACTCACATTTTTAGGTAAACCAAAACACTTTCCTTTTAATCATCAAGTAACAACATTCTTTTCCAAAAGTTCAAGTTTGCCTAATTTCAAATACTTAAGTCTCTTATTTTAGAAAGGTTTCATAGTCCATAGACTTAATCACTTAAGAATATAATCCTCTTTTAAACAATTTGAGAAACATATGTCTTATATGTGAGTAGGTTTTTCTTGTTCATAATCAATCTTATTAAATCAGCCATGATCTAGGAAATGTAATATCATTTTGTCTCATCTTAGCTTCTATGCAGATGGAGGTTTCTACTGGTTTTAATAATACTTAATTCGTCAAAACATTTCCTTTTATTAACGCTGTAGTGGTTCGTCGATACTAATTCTGATTTCCAAAATCAGTAAAACATTATTCCTTTTAAAAACCAAGTACTCATTACTCATGAATGAGGTTTCACACCAAAACTCATATTAATTCATTCAAGTCAAGTCTCTTATCTTTTAAGATCAAGTCTCTTAACCTCTAACAATCAGTAAATCATTCTCTTTACCACTCTTAAGACGTTATACCTAACTTCCCATAAAGCTAGTATAACTCTTATGTTTTCAAAACCAGGTATTGTTCTTCTTTCAAAACGGTTTCTTAGTCTTTTGAAATACTTCAAGATTCTTGTTTATCATACGTCAAGTCAGTTATAAATCAAATCAGTTATCTTTTAAAAACCACAAGACATTTCTTACTTACATAAAGCTGTTATAACCAACTTCCCATAAAGCCGTTATAACACTTTATGTTTTAAACCAATCAAATACTTTTAACACGTATGCGTCTCTTGTACATAGTTATACACATATCATGCTAGAAAAGATAGGAAGAGGTTCACATACCTCGCGACGATTATCGACTAATAGCAAAGCGCTCCAGTACCTCAAACCGTCGGCTACCTTAAGCCAAGCGGATCACGCACACGTAGTACTTGACCTATAGAGGCCCTGGCGCCTATTAACATCTAGATCTCAACGTGGAATATTCTCAGAAAATTGGCGGCACCTCCCGCATGGCCGCGTAAATCTCCTCTCTGTCGAGGCACGCTATGACGACAACTCCTAGAGGGGTTGTACGTCTAATCGGACGTGTACAATTCTACTACCAGTAAAGCTACACAAGTCTCATGTCTGATCCTATGTGATTTGATTCGATTCTCTTCTTTAAATTCGAGGCTTAAGTCAAAAGACATTGCGCATAATTATGTTCATTCTATATATAGTATACTTCAATTATATATTCCTACACATGTAATTTCCAATTACAATAGAAGGTCAAGAGTGTTTACCTCGATAAGCCCAAAATTATCCAAGTTTAAATGTCGATCTGAGCAAGGTTTAGCTCTACTCGTGCGCTCAACCCGCTCCAAACAACCCTTAGAAGTTCTAACCAACTTCTACTCAATTACTTCAACCATCAATGAAGATTTCCTTAGGGTTTTGTTTAGTGGCTAATGGAAAGTATAATAGTATTTACGGGCTTTTAGTATAGGTATAACCTTGGAATACTACAAGGTATAAGGGCTAAAGTATTTGGGCATTATAACAATACTTGGAGAGTATTTCTATACCACAAAGGGGTATTATACGAAACAACTAGGCTGGGGTACCCACGGCTAGCACCACGAGGAGGATACTTTCGGCGAGGGCTTCTCGAGGGGAGGGTGTGGTGGGCAGCTCTCACTAAGAGGGGAAGGAGGAATTTAACACTTAGAACAATTTTTGGATGAAGAAGTTCATCAACAAAGAGGGGTATTTATAGGTCAAGCAATGGCCAACCAATGGCGAATTAATCCGTGTGTTAGGCAAGTGTAAGGCGAATCGAGCCAAGTACACCTTATCCATCTACCACGACAACTTGCACAAAATATCCTACCAACTAAAGTCACCCATTTCGTCCAAACCGCCCAATCTCACGTCGATGTGAGGTGACACATGTCACCTCCCGTTGGTCCAAAATGTTTCGTCTCTCGGAAAAATCCGCAAAAATAATAAATGACATAGCCGTATTTTTCCCTTCGCAAGTTTAGTAAAACGTTTCGTCGAAAAACGACTCCTTTCGGCACTTGTGTACAATTTCAGTTATACCCCGTATTCTCAGAGTATGTATGCGAGGACGTACGTATGAGAGCACGACAGAAAAATTGGAAAGGAAGAAAGAGGTGATTCTTCCACGGAAAAAGTTTCCGGTTTTTGTAAGGAAAAATGTTCGTTGAAGGGTGGGTTCCCAGTTTGGAATTTGGGCTTCTTAGATTATATTAGAATTTTGAGATTTTATTTTGGAAATGGTCACGTGGGGCCACGGGAGAAATTTCTGATTTTGTGGGGCTCGCTTTGTTTTGAGATTTCGGTATCTTGGATATTTTGGAAGGCGAAATGCAGGCGAATCGGGCGACACGTGTCACCCCGTATGGCACCATGGCGAATTTACCTTTGTGCGCGACACGGTTAGAGTCGTTTTTCGCGAAGCGTTTTTGCGTAACTTGCGAAGGAAAATTCCGGCTATGTCGTTTTGTATTTTTGCGGATCTTTCCGGCGGCGAACATTTTGGACCAGCGGGAGGGTGGACATGTCACCCTCGCATTGGAAACAAGTGGGGCGATAACTTGGGCGTTTAGGGTGTCAGTGGGAAGATATTTTTGGTAGATATTTTGTGAGGTTTTAAGGAGTAGGGACTAGGGTGCACTTGGCTTGATCTTGGCCTTACACTTGCCTTGCACATGGCTTGATCTTGGCCGTTGGTTGGCCTTTGGTTTTGCTATAAATACCCACTGGCTTGAAGACCGTCCGTTCCTAAAATATTCCAAGTCTTGAGTCCCTCTCCTCCCTTTGAGTGTGTTCTCGTCCTAAGCCTTCCCCTCCCCGCCAGGTGGCCTTGTGGCGAGAGCCTCCCCTCCACTGTGGTGCTAGCAGTAGGTACCCCACTGCCTAGTTGTTTCATATAATACACCCACTCTTGGTAGAAATACTCTCAGAGTATTGTTATAATGCCCAAAATACCTTAGCCTTTACCTTGTTGTATTCCAAAGTTACCTCTATCGTAGAGCAGGAAATACTACCTTTTGTCCTTTTAGTCTCAAACCAACCACAGGAAATCTTCAGTTGGTTGAAGTATTTGAGTAGAAGTTAGTTAGAACTTAGGGTTGTTTGGAGGCGGATTGGGCGCCGGGTAGGAGCTAAACCTTGCTCAGGATCGACATTATAACTTGGTTAATTTTGGGCTTGTCGAGGTAAATACTCTTGTCCCCTTGTTGTAATTGGAGATTACATGTTGTAGGAATATATAGTTGAATTATACTATATATAGTACTGAACATTATTGTGCGGCAATGTCTTTTGACTTAAGCCTGAATTTAAAGAAAAGAACCGAAATGTATTTACATGGGGTGTATTCTGATGAACTTGTGTAGCATTGTTGTGTAGTAGAGTGGTACACGTCAGGTTAGGCGATGTAAACCCCACTGGTTGGCTTGGTAGCCGGCCTCGATAGAGGAGGAGATTTCTGTTTGTTGCGGGGAGGTCTTTGCCAATTTTACGTAGAAGAATGGAACCTTGTGTTTTGAAGTTAATAGACGTTTGTGACCTTTTTAGGTGAAAGTACTAAGAGTAGCGTATTCTACTTGAGGAGTGGAAAGGGCTAGCAAGGTTGTAGTACTTGGAGCATTTTGCTTATTGTCGATACTCGTCGCGAGGTATGTGAACCTCTTCCTATCTGTTCTAAGCATGATATGTGTGTAACTATGTAGTACGGTGGACGTACAGGTGCTAAGTGTATTTGTTTGGTTTAAACATAAAGTGTTATAACGGCTTTATGGGAAGTTGGTTATAACAGCTTTATGTAGGTAAGAAAATGGTTTACTGATGTTAGAAGTTAAGAGACTTGATAAGAGACTTAACTTATTTGTTTTAATGTGGATGTTTGTGTGAAACCTCATTCGTGAGTAATGAGTACTTGGTTTTAAAGGGATAATGTTTCTTGATTTGAAATCAGAATGTGTATCGACAGGACCATGCGGCGTTAAAAAAGGAAAATGTATTGAATAATGATGTGTTGTATTAAAACCAGTAGAAACCTCAATGCGTAGAAGCTAAGATGAGACAAAATGATATTACACTTTCTAGATCATTCTTTGTAATAAGATGTTATAAACAAGAATAAACTACTCACATGTATGACATATGTTACTCGATTGTTTTAAAGGGATTAAGACTATGAGTTATAAAACCTTTCTAAAATGAGAAACTTGAGCACTTGAAATTAGGCAAACTTGAACGTTTGGAAATAATGTGGTTACTTGATTTTTGCAAAAGGAAGTATTTTGGTTTACTAAAAAAAAGATAGTCACTCTATTTTTTATACTACGGGTATTGTGTGACTTATGGGAAAGTACTTTGAGTTGTGTGAAACTTGCTATCTTTGTGATGATAGCCTTTGTTGTACAAGTGTTGTATTTACGTATTCTGGCGTCTCGATAGAGGCGGTTGACTTATTGAGAACTTACTTGGACGTCTTTGGCGATGTGGAGGATTCCACGGGTATGTTTCCATTTTGATTCTTGTCTTGTTGTTGATGTCACGTGGGCGTATCTGCAGAGGTAGAATTCCGGGGCATGTGGCCCGTGCGGCGGGGTTGATTACGATATATTGTTATTGTGGTTACATGGACATGTCTACACGAGGTAAATTCGGGGCATGTGGCCGTGCGGCGGGTTGATCACCAGTATATTATTGTTGATGTCACATGGGCGTGTCTGCCGATCTGAAATTTCGGGGCATGTGGCCGTGGGGCATTGGTATTATTGTTGCATCATGGACATGTCTACACCGATGCAAAATTAGGGGCATGCGGCCGTGATGCGAACATGATTGATGTTGTGGGCGTGAGACCCATAGTTATATTTGAGTGATGACTTGAGGCGTGAGTCACAGTGAACATGTTGCTTTTATGTTGTGAAGCGTAGTTTGGTTATCATACTGTCTCTGCTTTATATAGACTAGTATGATTTCATTTACAATATTTCTGATTTCACATACTTGGTACTGTTATCTTGACCTCCTTGAGTGCGTTCATCTGCGAGTAAGTCATCGATCGTGGATCCTCGCTCTTAGGATCTCGGTTCAGCGTTTTGGGAAGCTCCGTTTCTCGGAGGCTTATCTTTTGGTATGTGTTCCACTGAGTTGTAGGTTCTTGTACATTCGGGGTATGGCGAGCCACTGTCGAGTCATAGTTGTTGTAAATCTTAAGTGCAGTAATCTTTGTTGTGGCGGGGTTTGTAAAAAGTTAAAGCATTCGTTTTGAAAGAGTTGTATTTATTTATGTTATTGGAAGTAGCAGTTGGGTTGGCTTTGTTTTATGTTCATATATCTTGTTTCTTGTTTAAAGTTTTATTTTCATTTGGTTTTCTCGATGTTGTGTCACTAGGGTGCGGGATAAGGCACGATGCAGACCGGGCGGAGTCGTTACAAAAGTGGTATCGAGCGATTAATCCTCGGAAAGTGTCTCTGAACCGTGTCTAGTAGAGTCTTGATTATCGATGTTTTGTGCACCCACATCTATAATCGGGAGGCTGAGACATTTAGGATTAGTTTCCATTCTTCTCATTACGAGATCGTGCCTTAGAGCCATGTTGTAAGTTGGACCCTACAGCGTATCTCGTTTTTACAGTTATGTCTCGCCGTGAGCAACGAGCCCGGAAGAGGCAAGGCGGCGAGTCTTGCTAGTGAGATCTGAGAGAGAGTGCAGTGCGAGCCGGGCGGTACGAGTTGTGCTTGACGGCGGGTTTTGTGGCGCCGCCCGGCCCAGCGAGTTAGGCGCGGCAATGGCTGCTGAGACATGATACACGAGCCTCAGTCCGCGATGCAGGCGGAGAGATGGGTTACAAGGAGATGGCCCGATTCTTTGGCGAAGTCGTGGCGAATATGAGGATAATTTGAATCGCAGCGATTCGATTCGATGCACCGATGGTTCACCCCGGCGAATAGTTTGAGGCTACGGGACTTTACGAGTTGTAGCCGCGAGTTTTATGGGTCGAGGCACGAGGATGATCGCGAGGAGTTCATCCGGCGATTCTGACCGGATCATGCGGGTGATCAAGGCTTGAGAGACCGAGTCTGTGACCTTTGGTTCGCATCGGTGCGTGATCTGCGATCGATTGGTTTGATTCATGGGAGCTTTCGGGAGAGCATGCACCTCAGCAGTATGGGATGAGTTTTGGGGCTTTCCTCACGCACTTCTTGCCTCGCGGATGAGGAGAACGCGGTAAACATTTTTGATGCTTAGGCGAGGCGGGCGTGCGGTTGGAGTACAATGTGAGTTCGACTCATTGGCGATGCGTCGGCGTTGGTAGCTAGTATGGAGGATCGAGTGCACCGATATGTTCTGAGGGCTCGATGATTACATGTCGGAGGAATGTTCGGAGTAGCTCTTGGTAGGGCATGGACATTGCCGCATGCGACTCATCTGGCTGGGATGTGAGGCACGGAGAGGTCGGCGGAATGACGAATCAGCGAGAAGAGGGCGAGAACAACGAGGTCGCTGGTGACTTTCGAGCGGACGCCTCGGCGAACTAGTTTTGCACCCGCCCGATCTGAGTGGTCCTCCGCGTCTTGAGGCGGTCGGGGCTCGAGGTTGATTTCGGAAGTAGGGGTGTTGGCGGTCGATCACCCTACCTCGGTGTGGTCGATGTAGTAGACGCATTTGAAGTGTCGTGGTGCGGGGAGCTTGTTATTTTTGCGGCCAGCGGGAGCCATTTGCGAGGTCCGACAAGGGTATACGGATGTTCGACTCGACCCTCTGGATCGATGGCTGGTTCGCCGCCTTCTACGATTATCGCCTGCGGTGGGCCTATGATTAGAGTGGGCGGTAGCTTCGGTATATCCTTAACCTCTAGAGTTTTGGTATGCTTGTTATGATGGTCTCATTATTATGTGCTATGTCTGAATGGCGTTGTGTTAATTGTGAGTTAGAAAACATGCTTAGTTGGGAGGATAAGTATGGGGCGTGGTAAGTGTGAACCACTGGTATCACGATTGAGACCTTAGAGGTAAGGTCGTCTTGAGTAAAAGATTCGTTTATGGTTGACCTTTATCGAGTGCGTAGTATCGTGGGTTTTATGTGAGTGATCAGTCCGTGGGTAATGTGAGATGGAAGTGGTAGCTTTCGTGATGTGATTTAGCGAGATTGTTCCGTGTCGAGGAGCGAGGGCTTAGCGATTGTGGGTCGGGTTGAGGGCGTGATGCGGGTCAACCGTGGCCGGATTAAGGTGGGGTCAGTTACGGATGGTCCGCCCGGTGGTAGGGTCAAGGATGCTAAGCCCAGTTTGTATGATCATCGTATGAGTTCGTGGGCGCGTTCGACGAGCGGTTCGTAAAGGCGGGAATGGCCTTAAGGAAGTTTGAGGTTAGTAAGATGACCAAGTTTGGAGGTAGTGACTCAGATTTTTGGGAGCGGAGTAATGGTGAAGTATGGTGCGTCTTGGGAGAGTTCAAGTGTTCGAGAAGGGCACGGCGAGTAAGGAAGGAAGAGAGCGTGTGTTATTTAGTGGCGGTGTGGCGTTGACAACTTGTTAGAGGAACTTCATCGATATCCGTCTTGAGAAGGAACATTCGGGACGAATGTTTCTAAGGAGGAGAATGTTATACCCGTATTCTCGAGTATGTATGCGAGGGCGTGCGTGCGAGAGCACGACGAAAAATTGGAAAGGAAGAAAGAGGTGATTCTTCCACGGAAAAAGTTTCCGGTTTTGTAAGGAAAAATGTTCGTTGAAGGAATTGGGTTCCCAGTTTGGAATTTGGGCTTCTTAGATTATATTAGAATTTTGAGATTTTATTTTGGAAATGGTCACGTGGGGCCCACGGGAGAAATTCTGATTTTGTAGAGCCGCTTTGTTTTGAGATTTCCGGTATCTTGGATATTTTTGAAGACGAAATCTTACAGGCGAATCGAGCGACACGTGTCACCACGTGGCACCCTTGGCGAATTTACCTTTGTGCGACACGGTTAGAGTCGTTTTTCGGCGAAGCGTTTTGCGTAACTTGCGAAGGAAAATTCGGCTATGTCGTTTTGTATTTTTGCGGATTTTTCCGGCGGCGGAACATTTGGACCAGCGGGAGGGTGGCGTGTCACCTGCATTGGAAACAAGTGAAGCGATAACTTGGACGTTTAGGGTGTCAAGTGGGAAGATATTTTTGGTAGATATTTTGTGAGGGTTTTAAGGAGTAGGGACTAGGGTGCACTTGGCTTGATCTTGGCCTTACACTTGCCTTGCACATGGCTTGATCTTGGCCATTGGTTGGCCTTTGGTTTTGCTATAAATAACCGCATAAGATTGAAGAATTCATCCATTGCTAAATTCTTCAAAGTCTTGAGTCCCTCTCACTCCCTTTGAGTGTGTTCTCGTCCTATTCCTTCCCGCTCCCCCCCTTGAGTGGCCTTGTGGCGAGAGCCTCCCTCCCTTTGTGGTGCTAGCCGTGGGGTACCCCACTAGCCTAGTTGTTTCATATAATACACCCACTCTTGGTAGAAATACTCTCAGAGTATTGTTATAATGCCCAAAATACCTTAGCCTTTACCTTGTTGTATTCCAAAAGTTACCTCTATCGTAGAGGCAGGAAATACTACCTTTTGTCCTTTTAGTCTCAAACCAGAAACCCTAAGGAAATCTTCATAGTTGGTTGAAGTATTTGAGTAGAAGTTGGTTAGAACTTCTAAGGGTTGTTTGGAGCGGATTGGAGCGCACGGAGTAGGAGCTAAACCTTGCTCAGGATCGACATTATAACTTGGTTAATTTTGGGCTTGTCGAGGTAAATATTCTTGTCCCCTTGTTGTAATTGGAGATTACATGTTGTAGGAATATATAGTTGAATTATACTATATATAGTACTGAACATTATTGTGCGGCAATGTCTTTTGACTTAAGCCTGAATTTAAAGAAAAGAACCGAAATGTATTTACATAGGACTGTATTACAGTAGACTTGTGTAGCATTGTTGTGTAGTAGAGTGGTACACGTCCGGTTAGACGTGTAAACCCCCCCCCCCTGGTTGGCTTGGTAGCCGGCCTCGATAGAGGAGGAGATTTACGCTGTTGCGGGGAGAGTCTTCTTGAATTTTACGTAGAAGAATGGAACCTTGTGTTTTGAAGTTAATAGACGTTTGTGACCTTTTTAGGTGAAAGTACTAAGAGTAGCGTATTCTACTTGAGGAGTGGAAAGGGCTAGCAAGGTTGTAGTACTTGGAGCATTTTGCTTATTGTCGATACTCGTCGCGAGGTATGTGAACCTCTTCCTATCTGTTCTAAGCATGATATGTGTGTAACTATGTAGTACGGTGGACGTACAGGTGCTAAGTGTATTTGTTTGGTTTAAACATAAAGTGTTATAACGGCTTTATGGGAAGTTGGTTATAACAGCTTTATTGTCACGACCCGAACCCGGGGCCCGTGACTGGTGCCTTACCCGCACCCAAAGAAGTCATACATCAGTGTCAGTGAATATAAAATAACCAAGATATGAAACAGTATAAATTGAGACACAGATATCTGAAGAAAGTTGCCTTTCGGCATAAATAATAATAACAACTCTTTCAAAATGAACAGTTTAATCCTTTCTTTACAAACCATGCCCACAACAGTACTACAGACCTCTACGAATGATACGACAACAACGACGGGGCGGGCCGTCGTACCACGAATATAAGCACTACAACAACGAGGACTATACGAGATAAGCCTCGGAGGAACGGAGCTTCCCAAGCGCTGGCGTGACCCTAAGAGCGAGGATCAGCGGCGGTGTACCTTTACTGCGGCATGAACGCGGCCCGGGAAGAGGTCGATCTGAAATGCAGAGTATGCGGCTGAAAATCGTAAATGAAATCATAATAGTCTATAAAGCAGGAGACATGTATGATAACCAAACTATAGTTCACAATAATAAGCAGTCATATCAAGTCAGGGACTCACGCCCTCGAAGTCATCACTCAAATACATAAATATGGGTCTCACGCCCACAACATCAATCATGCCCGTGGAATACCTTCCCACGCTGCCGTGATCGATGATAGAAAAGCACCAAGGAATACACATGTTATACCGTATTTCCGGTATGTGCGTGGGCGTGCGTAGAAAATTTGAAACTTGTACTAAGGCTTGGCGAATTAATTTTGTTCACAACACCCGTTTTGAGTCGTTTCGGCTAAACGTTTTCCACGACTTTCGTGGGAATTTCCGGTATGTCATTTTATTTTTTGGATTTTTTAGAGGCGAAACATTTTGGACCAACGGGAGGGTGGCGTCACCCTCGCATTGAAGCAGCGGCAACCGCTTGGCGAAATGGACCACTTTATGGCCTTGAATTGTGCCTTGTTTTGTGCCTTGTTTTGTGGAGTGTTTTGTGGAGTAGGGTTAGGGTGCACATAGCTTGATCTTGGCCTTACACTTGCCTTGCACATGGCTTGATCTTGGCCGTTGGTTGGCCTTTGGTTTTGCTATAAATACCACTAAGCTTGAAGACTTCATCCATTCAAAAATCACCAAGTCTTGAAAGCCTTCCTCCCTTTCTTGTGCTCTGGCCGTGAGCTACCCCTCCCCTTTCGTGAGGCCTAGTGGCGAGAGGTACTTTCCCTCCTGGTGGCCTTGGCCGAGAGCACACCCACTGCCTTAGGGTGTTCTCGTGGTACCCACTTAGTGGTGTAGAAATACTCTCAAAAGTATTGTTATAATGCCCAATTTTCTTAGCCAATACCTTGTAGTGTTCTAAGGTTATACCTTTACAAAAAGCCCGGATATACTATTATACTTCCGTCGATCCACAAAACCGAAACCTAGGGAAATCTCCATAGTCAGTTGGAGTATTGTGTAGAAGTTGGTTAGAACTTCTAAGGGTGGTTTAGAAGCGGAGTTGGGCGCTCGGAGTTCGAGCTAAACGATTGCCAGGATCGACTTTAAGCTAGGATAATTATGGGCTTATCGAGGTAATTATCTTGTCCTCTATTGTAATTGGAAATTACATGATTGTGAATATATAGTTGAAGTATACTATATATTAGAAGCGAACATAGTTATCGGCAATGTCTTTGACTTAAGCGAATTTAAAGAAAATCTTGCTGTAATTACATAGGGTTGTATTACAGTAGACTTGTGTAATGTCGTGGAGTAGAATTGTACCCGTTAGGGTTAGATGTATAACCCACGGTTGGCTTGGTAGCGGCCTCGATAGAGGAGAGATTTCTGTTGTTGCGGGGAGAGTCTTCTTGAATTTCGGTAGAATGTTCTCGATGAGATCTATATGTTAATAAGCGCCTTGTGGCCTTATAGGTTGAAGTACTATGCGTGGCGCGATCTACTTGGCTTAGGGAGTAGCGGTTTGAGGTACTTGGGCGTTTTGCTATTTAGTCGATAATCGTCGCGAGGTATGTGAACCTCTTCCTATCTCTTCTAGCATGATATGTGTGAACTATGTAGTGCGGTGAGCGTACGTGTGCTAAATGTATGTGATTGGGTTAAAACATAAAGTGTTATAACGACTTTATGGGAAGTTAGTTATAATGACTTTATGTTGGTAAGAAAATACATGTGGTTTTTAAAAGATCGATTTGAACTATAAGCGGCTTGTTATGTGTTAATAAAAACTTGAAGTATTTCAAGAGATTTTGAATCATTTTGAAAGAAGAAGTAATACTTGGTTTTGAAAAACTTAAGAGTTATACTAGCTTTATGGGAAGTTAGGTATAACGGCTTAAGAATGTTTCTTGATTTGGAAATCGAGAATGTGTATCGACAAACCCTATGGCGTTAATAAAAATGCTTTTGATTATTAAAACGATGAAACTTCCATCTGCATAGAAGCTAAGATGAGACAAAATGATATTTCCTAGATCATGTCTTTGTAATAAGATTGTTATAAACAAGAATATCTACTCATATAAGACTTATGTTTTTGGATAGTTTTAAGGAGAATTATATTCTCGAATGAATAAGGCTGTGAACTACGAAACCTTTCTAAAATGAGAACTTGAACATTGGAAATTAGGCAAACTTGATCATTGGAAAAGAATGTTGCTACTTGATTTTACAAAGAGAAGTAATTGATTTACTGTAAAAGGATAGTCACTCTATTTTATACTACGGGTATTGTGTGACATTGTGAAATGTAACGTATCTTTTAAAGAGTTAATGTATGAAGTACTTTGGGGATAAAAACCCGATCTTGTTAATCATATAGTAGAAGGTACCTTGTGTGAACAACTTGATTGTATTGGTTTGTGATAGCCTTGTAATACTTTCTTAATTGCTTTGATAAGTAAGCGTGTTGGGATCTTCGTGTGTTAGTATCTTGTGATGTTTGTGTGAAGAGGTTTCCCTTGATTGTGCTTATTAACTATCGGTCGTTATGATAGTATTGTGGCATTCATCTCTTGAGATGATTAGGGTTAAGCGCCCTCCGATCTGCGAGGTAGACTTCGCGGGTCGATGGACCTATGATTCGAGAATACCTCACGCAGTCGGGGGCCTATGCGGAGCTCTGAGAGTTCGTGTTAGTATCGTCGCTTTATGGGCATGCGGTCCATGTGGCCGTGCGGACTGCGAAGTCGGGGCGATGCGGGAGTAGCTACCCTCGATGCGGGAATACCTCATGCGGGCGATGAGATTGGCCTATGCGGCTCGCGGGAGTTCGAGGGTTGAAGCAGCGTACGATCTGCGGGCAAGTGGCGGCTTTGATCATGTGGCGGTCTAGCAGATCTTATGATCTGATTCATGACCTTGTTGGTGCGTGGGTTTTTAGTAGTCGGCTATGCCTTCGTACTTACCGTCTGATTTTATCATGACCGAGTGGGACTGGTGTTCATGTGTGTTCCTTGGTGCTTTTATATCATAGGCTGCGCGTGAGGAAGGTATTCCACGGGCGTGATTGATGTTGTGGGCACGAGACCCATTGTTATACTTGAGTGATGACTTGAGGCGTGAGTCACGACTTGACATGTTGCTTTGTTGTAAAGCGTAGTTTGGTTATCATACATGTCTCTGCTTTATATGATCGCTATGATTTCATTTCTGATATGTATTTTGATTTCACATACTCAATTTTTGTTATCTTGACCTCGCCGAAGTGCGTTCATCCGCGAGTTGAGGTACACCATCGTTGATCCTCGCTCTTAGGGTCACGATTCGGCGTGTGGAAGCTCAGTTCCTCGGAGGCTTATCTTGGTATAGTCCCTGTTGTTGTAGGTGCTTACATTCGAGGTATGGCGGGAACCCTGTCCGCCGTTGTTGTCGTATCATTTCTTAGAAGTGCACGTAATCTTGTTGTAGGCGGGGTTTGTAAAAGGATTAAAGCGTTCATTTGTAAAGTTGTTATTTATATATCTTAGAAAGGCAAGTTTTCCTCAATTCTTGTTTTGTACTTACATGCATTTCACGTATGTGTTTATGTTCGCGATTACTCGATGTTGTGTCACTAGGGTGCGGGGTAAGGCACCATCCACGGGCCCGATTTGGGTTGTGACAAAAGTGGTATCGAGCGATTAATCCTCGGAAAGTGTCTACGAGCCGTATCGATGAAGTCTTGATTATCGGTGTGTTGTGCACCACATCAATAATCAGGAGGCTATAGGATATTTAGGATTGGTTTCTATTCTTCTCACTCTGGGATCGTGCCTTAGAGCTGTGTTGTAAGTTGGATCCTCTGAACGTATTTCTTTCCTTATCGTTATGCCTCGCGTAGGCAAACCGGGCCCGGGAAGCGGCGGAGGAGGCTGCGAGTTAGTCTGAGGGTCACGAGGGCACGGGCAATCTTTACCTAGGGTAGTGCTTCATTTGGGGATTTCTGCGACGTCACTAGCCCGTGAGTTTAACTGCGGCGGCGATTCTCTGCGGCCATGATATTTGAACATTCAGTTCCACGACCAGGAACAGAGAATGTGGATTGTAAAGAAGCGACCCTGTTACTAGCTATGGATTTGGCTACCAGAGAGATACCGATGTATCGCGAGTCTTGATGACTACCTAAGAGAAGGTCGTGCGAAATCCTTGATTGAAGCGAGCATGGCACGTATGCGGGCTTATGCGCGGCGAGAAAGCGTGAGATCGGCGGGTTAACGAGGCGGCGAGAAGAGGCGAGCGGCAAGGTCGCTGGTAACTTTGGCGAGTCACCTCAAAAGCGAATTAGATATGCACCTCGCCCGATGCAGTGGTCTTCGCGAATTCGGGGCGTTCGGTGTGCGAGTTGGTCGAACTCGGGGCTTCGGTTGCATGATGTGACGTCGTCGGGAATGTCATCTTTTAGTTGGTACTTGTTGTACTGTGGCGTCGAGGCGGTGTCGAATGGGTGACCTAGTAAGGGGACTTTGCCTTGATATCGGTGGGTAGTTCGTCATCTTCCTTGCTATCGCCTACAGGCGAGTTTGATTAGAACGACTAAGGGGAGTGAAGCAGTAAATATAGATATATCTTTAACCCTCTAGAGATCAGTATGTTTGATAAGGTGAGTATACCTTAAGTGCTATGTTACGATAGCGATTGTGTTAGTCGTGATTAGATCATGGTTGTTTAGCCGAGTAAGATTTTGGGGATAGAAGGTGTGAGCCTTAGAGCTTTTACCTAGAGTCCTTAGAGGTGAGGCCATCTCGAGAAAAGGTGTAGTGTTATGTTTGACCCTTATTGGGAGTGCATAGTGCACGTGAGTTATGTTTTGGATAGGTCCCTAGTAGTGTGGGATGAAAGAGGGTAGTTGAGCTAAGAAGACCGCTAGGTTTTCAAGCGTGATTAGTAAGATTGTTCGGATCGGGAGCTAGTATTGTGCGCGTTGCGGGTGGGTTGGGGCCCGTTGCGGGTCAACCGCGGCGGGTTTGGTGGTGGGGTCGGTTTGTGGTGGTCGCTTGTGGTAAGTCACGAGGTGTTAGGCCCGTATTCGATTAACTTGGCGTCTGAGTTCGTGGATGCGTTCGGCCGGTGGTCGGTCGATGGGGCAGCCCGTCGTGTTCTTCGTTCGGGACCGCTATTTACTCGGTGTGTTGAGTTATCGAAGGGTTGAAAGGTTGCGCGGGGTGCCTACCTTTACCTTATGTCGAAGTGAAGCCCGAGTTGTGGTTATTTCGTTTTCTAAAAAGTTTACGAGCGGGGTTAAGAACTGGTGAGTCTCGAATCGCATTCGCCCCGCCGGGCGGTCGTGGATTTGAGGATAGTTGTGGGGATTGTTGTCTCTGTGGAGGTAGTGTTTGATCTACCATTTCGGTGTTCGGATATCGCCTTATGAAGCCTTGTAAGGCGGAAGTGTAAGTTCTTGGTCGATTGGTTCGAGGTTGGCGAGGTTCGAACAGTTAGTTCGAGCTTGTTCCGGTGATTTGTGGATAGTGAGAATCTTGTCTAGAAGAAGTTCTGGCAGCTCAGAGAAATCGTGCGGATGATCGGCGACGACGCTTAGAGTTCGAGTTGACGGTCGGTCTTCTTGAAAGTACCACCGGGTTTGGGTGTGGCATGTTTGGAAAGCAGAGGAACTTAGCGAGTTACTTTGGGCCTTTGTGAGTTCATGTGAAGGATAGGCGGGTTGCCTATATGTTAGCTTTTTGCGTCCGACTTAGGAGGCGATGCGTCCGATCTTCGTATTGTTATGATCGGGAAAGTATCGGAAATCCATCAGTGTTCGGTCGATGATGACCCAGTTAGAGATAGTAACCCAGAGTTTTGAATCTTGTGTGATGCAGAAATGTGGTAAGAGTTCGAGTGTCGCGGCGATACGTGATCGCATGCGGCCGGTACCACTTGTTGGAGTCGCTGAGAAGGTTGATGCCTCGGGAAAAGTGACAAGGTGGTATCATGTTGGTGATGTTGGAGGTGTTTCCTCGTGAACTTGGATGTAAGTACTTGCGTGGGTGTTTACGTGGCGGATGTGGCGGGTTTGTTCTCGTAAGTATAGTAGTGAAGACTATCTTGCGCAGCGTTTGTTTTGAGACTTAGAAGGAACATTCGGGACGAATGTTTCTAAGGAGGAGAATGTTATACCCGTATTTCGGTATATGCGTGGGGCGTGCGTGAAAATTTGAAACTTGTACTAAGGCTTGGCGAATTAATTTTGTTCCTGACACGTTATGAGTCGTTTTTCGCGAAGCGTTTTCACGACTTTCGTAGGGAATTTCGGCTATGTCATTTTTATTTTTGCGGATTTTTAGAGGCGAAACATTTTGGACCAACGGAGGGTGACGTGTGTCACCTCACATTGGAAGCGAGCGGCAACCGCGGCGAAATGGACCACTTTATGGCCTTGAATTGTGCCTTGTTTTGTGCCTTGTTTTGTGGAGTGTTTTGTGGAGTAGGGTTAGGGTGCACATGGCTTGATCTTGGCCTTACACTTGCCTTGCACATGGCTTGATCTTGGCCGTTGGTTGGCCTTTGGTTTTGCTATAAATACCCCACAAGCTTGAAGACTTCATCCATTCAAAAATCACCAAGTCTTGAAAGCCTTATCCCTTTCTTGTGCTCTGGCAGTGAGCTACCCCTCCACTTTCGTGAGGCCTGGTGGCCGAGAGGGTACTCCCCTCCTAGTGGCCTTGCCGAGAGCACCCACTGCGGGGTGTTCTCTGAGGTACCCCTTAGTGGTGTAGAAATACTCTCAAAGTATTGTTATAATGCCCAATTTTCTTAGCCAATACCTTGTAGTGTTCTAAGGTTATACCTTTACAAAAGCCCGGATATACTATTATACTTCCGTCGGTCACAAAACCGAAACCACTAGGGAAATCTCCATAGTCCGTTGGAGTATTGTGTAGAAGTTGGTTAGAACTTCTAAGGGTGGTTTAGAGCGGGTTGGGCGCTCGGAGTTGGAGCTAAGCGATTGCCCGGGATCGACTTTAGCTAGGATAATTATGGGCTTATCGAGGTAATTATCTTGTCCTCTATTGTAATTGGAAATTACATGATTGTGAATATATAGTTGAAGTATACTATATATTAGAATCGAACATAGTTATCGGCAATGTCTTTTGACTTAAGCACGAATTTAAAGAAAAATCTTGAGCTGTAATTACATAGGGTTGTATTCTGAGTAGACTTGTGTAATATCTAGTGGAGTAAATTGTACCCGTTAGGGTTAGATGTATAACCCCATGGTTGGCTTGGTGGCAGGCCTCGATAGAGGAGGAGATTTCTGTTGTTGCGGGGAGGTGCCAATTTTCGGTAGAATGTTCTCTGATGAGATCTATATGTTAATAAGCGCCTTGTGGCCTTATAGGTTGAAGTACTATGCGTGGCGCGATCTACTTGGCTTAGGGAGTAGCGGCGGTTTGAGGTACTTGGGCGTTTGCTATTTAGTCGATAATCGTCGCGAGGTATGTGAACCTCTTCCTATCTCTTCTAGCATGATATGTGTGAACTATGTAGTGCGGTGACGTACATGTGCTAAATGTATGTGATTGGGTTAAAACATAAAGTGTTATAACGACTTTATGGGAAGTTGGTTATAACGACTTTATGTTGGTAAGAAAATACATGTGGTTTTAAAAGTACCGATTTGAACTATAACTGGCTTGTTATGTGTTAATAAAAAACTTGAAGTATTTCAAGAGATTTTTGAATCATTTTGAAAGAAGAAGTAATACTTGGTTTTTGAAAAACTTAAGAGTTATACGGCTTTATGGGAAGTTAGGTATAACGGCTTAAGAATGTTTCTTGATTTCGAAATCGAGAATGTGTATCGACAAACCCTGCGGCGTTAATAAAGGAAATGCTTTTGATTATTAAAACCGGTAGAAACTTCCATCTGCATGAAGCTAAGATGAGACAAAATGATATTTCTAGATCATGGTCATTGTAATAAGATTGTTATAAACAAGAATATCCTACTCACATATAAGACTTATGTTTTTGGATAGTTTTAAGGAGAATTATATTCTCAAATGAATAAGGCTATGAACTACTGAAACCTTTCTAAAATGAAAACTTGAACATTGGAAATTAGGCAAACTTGATCATTGGAAAAGAATGTTGCTACTTGATTTTACAAAGAGAAGTAATTGATTTACTTTAAAGGATAGTCACTCTATTTTATACTACGGGTATTGTGTGACATTGTGAAAATAACGTATCTTTTAAAGAGTTAATGTATGAAGTACTTTGGGGATAAAAACCGATCTTGTTAATCATATAGTAGAAGGTACCTTGTGTGAACAACTTGTATTGGTTTGTGATAGCCTTGTAATACTTTCTTAATTGCTTTGATAAGTAATCGTGTTGGGATCCTACGTGTGTTAGTATCTTGAGCTGTTTGTGTGAATAGGATTCCCTTGATTGTGCTTATTAACTATCAGTCGTTATGATAGTATTGTGGCATTCATCTCTTGAGATGATTAGGGGTTAAGCGCCCTCCGTCGGGGTAGACTCGGGCGGGTCGATGGACTATGATTCGAGAATACCTCATCACGAGTCCCGGGCCTATGCGAGCTACGAGTTCGAGTTAGTATCGTCCTTTATGGGCATGCGGTCCGTGGCCATGCGGTGCGAAGTCGGGGCGATCTTGGGAGTAGCTACCCTCGATGCGGGAATACCTCATGCGGGCGATGAGATTGGCCTATGCGGGTGCGGGAGTTCGGGGTTAGGCAGCGTACATTGATCTGCGGGCAAGTGGCGGCTTTGATCATGTGGTCTAGACAGATCTTATGATCTGATTCATGACCTTGTTGGTGCGTGGGTTTTAGTAGTCGGCTATGCCGTACTTACCGTCTGATTTTATCATGACACGAGTGGGACACGGTGTTCATGTGTGTTCCATAGTGCTTTTATATCATAGGCTACAGGCGGTGAGGAAGGTATTCCACGGGCATGATTGATGTTGTGGGCACGAGACCCATTGTTATACTTGAGTGATGACTTGAGGCGTGAGTCACGACTTGACATGGCCGCTTTGTTGTAAAGCGTAGTTTGGTTATCATACATGTCTCTGCTTTATATGATCGCTATGATTTCATTTCTGATATGTATTTTGATTTCACATACTGCACTGTTGTCGACCTCGCCCGAAGCTGCGTTCATCCGCGAGTTGAGGTACACCGATCGTTGATCCTCGCTCTTAGGGTCACGATTCAGCGTGTGGAAGCTCCGTTCTCGGAGGCTTATCTTGGTATAGTCCCTGTTGTTGTAGGTGCTTACATTCGTGGTATGGCGGGAACTGTCCGCCATTGTTGTCGTATCATTTCTTAGAAGTGCATGTAATCTGTGGCGGGGTTTGTAAAAAGGATTAAAGCTCATTTGTAAAGTTGTTATTTATATATCTTGAAAGGCAAGTTTCCTCAATTCTTGTTTTGTACTACTGCATTTCACGTATGTGTTTATGTATTCGTGATTACTCGATGTTGTGTCACTAGGGTGCCGGGTAAGGCACGATCACGGGCCCATTTGGGTTGTGACAACCACGTGAACAGCAGCCACATGTGTCCAAATAAAGCGATCGAGGGTAAAGTCTGAAGGCGTGGCGACTAACACCTACATTATTAACAAGGTCATAAAGCGTATCAAGATATCTGTCTGAACCGTCGCATGATCAAAGCCGGTCGCTACGCGCAATATCAAATGTGCGCGTCTAGCCACCACTCCGCGACTCGCATAGGCCAATCTCATAGGCCGCGTGAGGTATAACCCGCATCGAGGTGACTCCCGGCGTCGTGGACTCGCGATCCGCGTAGCGCGTATGCGCGTGACCATAAAGGCGCGCTAACACGGAACTCGTAGTTCCGCATAGGCCGGGACGCGTGGTATTCTCGAATCATGGTCCCGGACCGCTGAGTCTACCGCGTCGGAGGCGGCAACCTCGGAAACACGGTGAGTGGTATAATACCAACATAACGGTTTATCGTTTAAACAACGTAAGCACAATCGAGGAAAACCCGCTTTACACAAACATCACGAATACTAACACACGTAGCATCCTAATATGATTACTTATCAAATCAACACGAAGGTATTACAGGCTATCACAAACCAACACAATCAAGTTATACACACAAGGTACATTTTATTATATGATTAACAAGATCGAGTATCTATTCCCAGTACTTCATACATTATCTTTTAAAAGATACGTTACGTTTACAAAGTCACACAATACGTAGTATATGAAAAATAGAGTGATTATCTTTTGAAGTAAAGCAAAACACTTCTCTTTGTAAAATCAAGTAACAACATTATTTCTCAAACGTCGAGTTTGCCTAATTTCAAATGTTCACGTTTCTTACTTTAGAAAGGTTTAAGTAGTTCATAGTCTTATTCATTTAAGAATATAATTCTCTTTTAAACTATCGAGAAACATAAGCCTTATATGTGAGTAGAATATTCTTGTTTATAACAATCTTATTACAAAGACCATGATCTAGGAAATATCATTTTGTCTCATCTTAGCTTCATGCGGATGGAAGTTTATCTTGGTTTTAATAATACTTAATCTGTCAAAACATTTCCTTTTATTAACGCAGCGATGGTTTGTCGATACACATTCGATTTCGAAATCGATAAAACATTCTTAAGCCGTTATACCTAACTTTCCATAAAGCTAGTATAACTCTTAAGTTTTCAAAAACCAAGTATTACTCCTTCTTTCAAAATGATTCAAAAATCTTTTGAAATACTTCAAGTTCTTTATTAACACATAACAAGCGGTTATAGTTCAAATCGATTTACCTTTTAAAAACCACAAGTATTTCTTACCAACATAAAGCTATTATAACCAACTTCCCATAAAGTCGTTATAACACTTTATGTTTTAAACCAATCAAATACATTTAGCGTATGCGTCTGCGTACTACATAGTTCACACATATCATGCTAGAAGAGATAGGAAGAGGTTCACATACCTCGCGGAGTATCGACTAATAGCAAGCGCTCAAGTACCTCGGCCGTCGGCTACTCCTTAAGCCAAGTAGATCGCGCCACACGTAGTACTTCAACCTATAAGGCCACAGTGCGCTTATTAACATTTAGACCTCGTCGTAGAACATTCTAGAAAATTAGCGCTCACCCCCACATGACAGCGTAAATCTCCTCTATCGGGCCGCTATCAAGCCAACCAGGGGTTCATACATCTAACCGGACGTGCACAATTCTACCTACAAAAGCTACACAAGTCTCATGTCTGATCTATGTAAATCTGATTCGGTACTCTTCTTTCGAAAAGGTTTCTTATTATTGGGCTTAAGTCAAAAGACATTGCCGATAACAACGTTGATTCTATATATAGTATACTTCAACTATATAGTCTAACAATCATGTAATCTCGATTACAATAGAGGACAAGATAATTACCTCGATAAGCCCATAATTATCAGGAGTTTAAATGTCGATCTGAGCAAGGTTTAGCTCCTACTCAGTGCGCTCAGGCCAGCTCAAACAACCCTTAGAAGTTCTAACCAACCTACTTATTACTCGACTAACTATGGAGATTTTCCTTAGGGTTTGGTTTTGTGGTGAAGGAAGTATAATAGTATTTACGGGCTTTTGTATAGGTATAACTTTAGAATACTACAAGGTATATGGCTAAGGTAATTTGGGCATTATAACAATACTTTTGAGAGTATTTCTACCAAGAGGGGTATATTACGAGAACAACACTCAAGAGAGGGGGTGTTCTCGGCTAAAGCTCACAAAGGAGAGGGTTTGACCAAAGGCCTTCACAAGGAGAGGGCTCTTGGGCGAGAGTCAACAAGAGGAGGAGAGGGTTTCCAAGACTTAGAACAAGTGAAGAGTGGATGAAGAAGTTCATCAAAGGGGTATTTATAGGTCAAGTGAAGACCGACCAATGGCGAATTATGCCAAGTGCAAGGCAAGTGTAAGGTGTAGATTTAGCCGTGTGTTGTGTGGGTCCCACTTGGTCATCATCCACATGAAATATCTAGCCAACATTGACCAAACATTTTTGGCAACTAAAATGCTAAGCGTGCTAGCCAAAAGCGCTCACCAACTCGCCCGGCGAGGTGACACATCACCCTCTCGTTGGTCCAAAATGTTCGTCCTCGGAAAAATCCATAAAAATTAAAAAGTCATAGCGGAATTTTCCTACGAAAATTTGAAAGCGTTTAGTCGAAAACGACTCTAATCGGGTGTTGTGAACAAAGTTAATTCGGCCACCTATGCAAAAGTTCAAATTTTCTCGTGCGTCTTACGTCGTACTGAAATACGAGGTATAACATTCTCCTCGCCGAAACATTCGTCGAATGTTCCTTGATCTCAAAACAAGCGGCGCCGATATAGTCTTCACTACTATACTTACGAGAACAATCACGCCACACATGGCCACGAAACACCAGCGCAAATACCTCCGTCCAAGTCCACGAGGAAACACCTCTAACATTACCACAAACACTCTCTCAGGTCTAAAATATACTTCGCCCTTCTCCTTACAAAAGAAATGATCACATCAATGCTCGCCATGCTCGTTTCTCCTTTGCTCGTCGTGATACCACTTTTGTCAATTTGCGCGAGGTTCTAGTGTCACTCGGCGACGCAACAAATGGTGCCGGCTGCGTCGATCCACGAGGTGTCGTACACTCGAACTCTTACCACATTTACGATCTTGCTTGGTTTCCAAAACTTCGGTTACTATCTCTGGTGTGGTCATCATTAGCGGGAACACTCTGGATGGATCACCGATACTTTCCGATCATAACAATATGAAAGACGGACGTCTTGCCTCTAAGTCGGACGGCAAAGCTAACATATAAGGCAACTGGCCTATTCTTCACATGAACTCAAAGGGCCCAAGTAACTCGGGCTAAGTTCCTCTGTTTCCAAAACTCGTCACACCCAAGGGGTGGTACTTTCGAAGACCGGCCGTCGGCTGAACTCTGGCGTCGTCGCCGATTATCGCCACGATTTCACTGGCCAAAACCTCTCTGACGACTTCCCCTATCCACGATCTGCTGGAACAAGCTGAACCAACTATTTGCACCTTGCCAACATCGAACCAATCGGCCGCAACTTACACTTCCGCCCTACAAGGCCCATAAGCGACATTCGAACCGAAATGGTAACTTAAACACTCCTCCACGGAGACAACAATCCCATGCCTACCTCGAAATCCAAACAACGGCGAGGCGAATGCGGTCGAGGCTCACCTGAGTTCTTAACAAATGCTTGGTAAAACTTCCGAGAAACAAAGACAGTAGTACCACAGGCTCCATGCGTCATAAGGTGAAGGTAGGCACCCGTGCGACCTTACAACCTTTACGATAAATCAACACCGCCGAGTAAGCGGTCTTTGCTAGAAAACAAGGCGGTGACCTCGCCGGCGACTCGGTCGAATCGTCCACGTCGTCTGTTGGTTAACTAAACTTGGGCCTAACACCCTCATAACCCCAACCCAGCGGGACCACCACAACCGACCCGCGCTGAACTGCGCGGGTTGACCCAGCGTGGCCTCCACCCGACCGACAACGCGCGTACTAGCTCCGCGATCGGAACAATCTCACTAATCCGCGTTCACGAAAACCTGGCGGTCTTCTTAGCTCAACTACCTCTTTCATTCCACACTACTCATGGACTTATCACACAATATATCTCACGTGCACTAAGCACTCAGATAAGGATCAAACATAACCTTACACCTTTACTCGAGATGGCACTTACCTCTAAGGTCTCTCCGGATAACACTCGAAGGCTCACACCGTCTCTATCCCCCAAACTCTTACTCGGTTAACCCACCATGATTTCTAATCACAACTAACACACTGCTATCAGAACATAGCACTTAAGGTATACTCTTTCATCACACATCTTGATCTCAGAGGGTTAATGATATATCTATATCTCTTTCGCTCACTAGTCGTTCTAATCAAACTGCCCGTAGAGCGCGCAGCTAAGGAAGATGACAAACTACCGCGATCACGAAGGCTAAGTCCTCCGCGAGGACACTCTTTCGACATCGGACCACGGCGGTCGCCGTGCAACAAGTACCCAACTAAAAGCGACATTCCACGAGATGGCGCTGCGCTGTGAACAGAAAAAGCGAATCGGATGGTTGGAACCTTCGTGTATTGTGAGCGGAAGCTCTGGAGCTCGACCACTCCTGCGTACCCGAGCGTCCTGAACCACATGGAGGACCTTTACTGCTGGGTGGATGCGCATAATCTAATCTGTGGTGAGGCGACTCGCCTCGAAAGTTACCAAAGGACCTTCTTTGCTCTCGGCCTCTTACGCGTCCTTGGTTAACCCGTCGATTACTCGTTTCTCGGCTGCTGCGCATAAGGCGACCACGAGCCATGCTCGAAGCCCAATGAAGAATTACTCTTGCACAACCCTCTCTTTGATAGTCGTCAAGACTCGTGGTACATCGGTATACTCTATACTCTCTGTTCGGTCGCGGGCGAAGGTCAAACATCGTGGCGCGATGGAATCGCCGCCCGTGCTAAAACTCTGATGGGGCTAGTGGCGTCGCAGAACTCCCGAATGAAGCACTACCTAGGTAATGATTGGGCTGTGCCTCGCCACCCTCTGAACTCTACTGCGACTCCGCCGCCTTGCCCTCACTGGCGGGTTGCCTGCAGCGGAGGCATAGCGGTAAGGGAGAGAAATACGTTAGAGGTCGACTTATCACACAACTCTAAGGCACGATCTCGGAATGAGAAGAATGGAAACCAACCACTAAATATCCTATAGCCTCACGATTATTGATGTGGTGCACAACACGCGATAATCAAGACTACTCGATCTGATGCGTAGACACTTTCCGAGGATTAAGCGCTCGATACCACTTTTGTCACGACCGAACCGGGGCGTGGTAGTGCCTTACGGGCACCCGGTAGTCATACATCGTGTAATCGAATATAAAATAACAAGATATGAAGCAGTATAAATTGAGACACGGATATCGAAGAAAGTTGCCTTTGGCGTAAATAATAATAACAACTCTTTCAAAATGAGCAGTTTAATCCTTTCTTTACAAACCATGCCTGGCGATTACTGCACCTCTACGAATGATACGACAACAACGGCGGGACGGGGCCCGTCATACCACGAATGTAGCACCTACAACAGGGGACTATACGAATAAGCCTCGGAGGAACGGAGCTTCCAGCGAAGCTGTGACCCTAAGGCGAGGATCAACGGCGGTGTACCTTTACTGCGGCATGAGCGCAGCCCGAAGGAGGTCGATCTAACAGTGCAGTATGCGAATGAAAATCGTAAATGAAATCATAGTAGTCTATATAAAGCGGGAGACATGTATGATAACCAAACTATAGTTCACAATAAATAGCGATCATATCAAGTCGGGGACTCGCGCGCCGAAGTCATCACTCAAATACATAAATATGGGTCTCACGCCCACAACATCAATCATGCGTGGAATACCTTCCCACTGCCGCGATCGATGATAGAAAAGCACCAAGGAATACACATGAGCAGCGGGCCCACATGTGTCCAAATAAAGCGATGCGAGTAAATGCGAAGGCGTGGCGACTACTAACACCCGGTATTAACAAGGTCATAAAGCGTATCAAGATATCTGTCTGCCGTCGCATGATCAAAGGCGGTGCTTCGCGCATGATATCAAATGTGCGCGTCTAGCCACTGGAACTCCGCGACTCGCGTAGGCCAATCTCGTAGGCGCGTGAGGTATAACCCGCGTCGAGGTAGCTACTCCGGCGTAAATCTGGACTCGCGATCCGCATGGCCACATGAACCGCGTGACCATAAAGGCGCACACTAACACGGAACTCGTAGTTCCGCATAGCCGGGACCGCGTGAGGTATTCTCGAATCATGGTCCCCTGCATTGAGTCTACCCCGCGTCGGAGGCGGCAACCTCGGAAACACGGTGAGTGGTATAATACCAACATAACGGTTTATCGTTTAAACAACATAAGCCTGATCGAGGAAAACCCCTTTACACAAACATCACGAATACTAACACGTAGCGTCCTAATATGATTACTTATCAAATCAACACGAAGGTATTACAAGGCTATCACAAACCAACACAATCAAGTTATACACACGAGTACATTTTATTATATGATTAACAAGATCGAGTATCTATTCCCAAAGTACTTCATACATTATCTTTTAAAAGATGCGTTACGTTTACAAAAGTCACACAATACGTAGTATATGAAAAATAGAGTGATTATCTTTTGAAGTAAAGCAAAACACTTCTCTTTGTAAAATCAAGTAACATTATTTCTCGCGTCGAGTTTGCCTAATTTCAAATGTTCACGTTTCTTACTTTAGAAAGGTTTAAGTAGTTCATAGTCTTATTCATTTAAGAATATAATTCTCTTTTAAACTATCTGAGAAACATAAGCCTTATATGTGAGTAGAATATTCTTGTTTATAACAATCTTATTACAGCAGCCATGATCTAGGAAATATCATTTTGTCTCATCTTAGCTTCTATGCAGATGGAAGTTTATACTGGTTTTAATAATACTTAATCTGTCAAAACATTTCCATTTATTAGCATTTGCAATGGTTTGTCGATACACATTCTGATTTCCGAAATCAGTAAAACATTCTTAAGCCGTTATACCTAACTTTCCATAAAGCTAGTATAACTCTTAAGTTTTCAAAAACCAAGTATTACTCCTTCTTTCAAAATGATTCAAAAATCTTTTGAAATACTTCAAGTTCTTTATTAACACATAACAAGCCAGTTATAGTTCAAATCAGTTACCTTTTAAAAACCACAAGTATTTCTTACCAACATAAAGCTGTTATAACCAACTTCCCATAAAGCCGTTATAACACTTTATGTTTTAAACCAATCAAATACATTTAGCACGTATCGTCTGCGTACTACATAGTTCACACATATCATGCTAGAAGAGATAGGAAGAGGTTCACATACCTCGCGGCGAGTATCGACTAATAGCAAAACGCTCAAGTACCTCCAGTCGGCTACTCCTTAAGCCAAGTAGATCGCGCCACACGTGGTACTTCAACCTATAAGGCCACAAGGCGCTTATTAACATTTAGACCTCATCGTAGAACATTCTAGAAAATTGGCGCCTCCCATGCGTAAATCTCCTCTCTATCGGGCGGCTATCAAGCCAACCGAGGGGTTCATACATCTAACCGGCGTGCACAATTCTACCTACGTAAAAGCTACACAAGTCTCATGTCTGATCTATGTAAATCTGATTCGATACTCTTCTTTTCGAAAAGGTTTCTTATTATTCGGGCTTAAGTCAAAAGACATTGCCGATAACAACGTTCAGTTCTATATATAGTATACTTCAACTATATAGTCTAACAATCATGTAATCTCCAATTACAATAGAGGACAAGATAATTACCTCGATAAGCCCATAATTATCCGAGTTTAAATGTCGATCTGAGCAAGGTTTAGCTCCTACTCGTGCGCTCAGGCCGCTCAAACAACCCTTAGAAGTTCTAACCAACTTCTACTTATTACTCCAACTAACTATGGAGATTTTTCCTTAGGGTTTTGGTTTTGTAGTGAAGGAAGTATAATAGTATTTACGGGCTTTTTGTATAGGTATAACTTTAGAATACTACAAGGTATATGGCTAAGATAATTTGGGCATTATAACAATACTTTTGAGAGTATTCCTACCAAGAGGGGGTATATTACACGAGAACAACACTCAAAGAGAGGGGTGTTCTCGGCTAAAGCTCAAAGGAGAGGGTTTTGACCAAAGGCCTTCACAAGGGAGAGGGCTCTTGGACGAGAGTCAACAAGAGGAGGAGAGGGGTTTCCAAGACTTAGAACAAGTGAAGAGTGGATGAAGAAGTTCATCACAAAGGGGGTATTTATAGGTCAAGTGAAGACCAACCAATGGCGAATTATGCAAGTGCAAGGCAAGTGTAAGGTGTAGATTTAGCCATGTGTTGTGTGGGTCCCACTTGGTCATCATCCACACAAAATATCTAGCCAACATTGACCAAACATTTTTGGCAACTAAAATGCTAAAAACGTGCTAGCCAAAAACGCTCACTCTTCGCCCGGCAGGGTGACACTTGTCACCCTCTCGTTGGTCCAAAATGTTACGTCCCTCGGAAAAATCCGCAAAAATTAAAAAAGTCATAGCCGGAATTTTCCCTACGAAAGCTGTGAAAACGTTTCGTCGAAAAACGACTCTAATCGGGTGTTGTGAACAAAGTTAATTCGGCCAAGCCTATGCAAAAGTTCAAATTTTCTACGTACGTCCTTACGTACATACTCTGGAAATACGGGGTATAACATTTATGTAGGTAAGAAAATGGTTTACTGATGTTAGAAGTTAAGAGACTTGATAAGAGACTTAACTTATTTGTTTTAATGTGGATGTTTGTGTGAAACCTCATTCGTGAGTAATGAGTACTTGGTTTTTAAAGGGATAATGTTTTACTGATTTCGGAAATCAGAATGTGTATCGACAGACCACTGCAGCGTTAAAAAAGGAAAATGTATTGAATAATGATGTGTTGTATTAAAACCAGTAGAAACCTCCATCTGCATAGAAGCTAAGATGAGACAAAATGATATTACACTTTCTAGATCATGGCTGCTGTAATAAGATGTTATAAACAAGAATAAACTACTCACATGTATGACATATGTTACTCAATTGTTTTAAAAGGGATTAAGACTATGAGTTATAAAACCTTTCTAAAATGAGAAACTTGAGCACTTGAAATTAGGCAAACTTGAACGTTTGGAAATAATGTGGTTACTTGATTTTTGCAAAAGGAAGTATTTTGGTTTACTAAAAAAAAAGATAGTCACTCTATTTTTTATACTACGGGTATTGTGTGACTTATGGGAAAGTACTTTGAGTTGTGTGAAACTTGCCTATGCTTGTGATGATAGCCTTTGTTGTACAAGTGTTGTATTTCTGTGTTACCGCGTCTCTCGATAGAGGGCCGGTTGACTTGTTGAGAACTTACTTGGACGTCTTTGGCGTGTGGAGAGGATTCCACGGGTATGTTTCCATTTTGATTACTGTCTTGTTGTTGATGTCACATGGACATGTCTACACCGAGGTAGAATTCCGGGGGCATGTGGCCATGCGGCAGGGTTGATTACCCGATATATTGTTATTGTGGTTACATGGACATGTCTACACCGATGCAGAATTCCGGGGGCGTGTGGCCATGCGGCGGGGTTGATCACCCAGTATTATTATTGTTAATGTCACATGGACGTGTCTACACCGATGCAGAATTCCGGGGGCATGTGGCCATGGGGCATTGTTATTAGTGTTGCATCATGGACATGTCTACACCGATGCAGAATTCCGGGGACATGCGGCCATGATGCGAACATGATTGATGTTGTGGGCGTGAGACCCATAGTTATATTTGAGTGATGACTTGAGGGCGTGAGTCACATCGACATGATCGCTTTTATGTTGTGATCGTAGTTTGGTTATCATACTGTCTCTGCTTTATATAGACTAGTATGATTTCATTTCTGATATTTCTGATTTCACATACTTGGTACTGCCTCGACTCCTTCAGCTGCGTTCATGCCGCAGTAGTAGAGGTACACGGCCGTGGATCCTCGCTCTTAGGATCTCGGTTCAGCGTTTTGGAAGCTCCGTTTCTCGGAGGCTTATCTTTTGGTATGTGTTCCACTGAGTTGTAGGTTCTTGTACATTCGGGGTATGGCGGCCCTGTCCGTCATAGTTGTTGTAAATCTTAGAGTGCAGAAATCTTGTTGTGGCGGGGTTTGTAAAAGGATTAAAGCTATTCGTTTGAAAGAGTTGTATTTATTTATGTTATTGGAAGGTAACCGTTGGGTTGGCCTGTTTTATGTTCATATATCTTGTTTCTTGTTTAAAGTTTTATTTTCCGCTGGTTTTCTCTGATGTTGTGTCACTAGGGTGCCCGGGATAAGGCACCAGTAACGGGCCCCGGAACGGGTCGTTACAATTTCGAAACTTGCCAAATCTTTAAGGCTCAAATTATATACGTACGCCCTCACGTACATACTCTAGAAATACGGGGTATAACATTACCCCTCACTTATACTCTTACCCTATCTCAACTGGCCGTCAAACAACACATAAGCACTACCATGTCTTTTATAAAAATCCGGGAATTTAACCCAAGTACTACAAATAACGGAAGCATACCCGTGGAATCTAACATCACTGCCGGTACGTCCAAGTAACTTACCACAAGACAAAGGCCCAACTCGAGAGTCGCGGCGTAATAAAACATAATACTTGCACTCAAAGGCTATCACCAGCACACATAGGCTAATTCTCAATTAACCAAGCCAAAGTACTTATCAAGGCACACATAGAATAATTCTCAATTAAACAAGCCAAAGTACTTATCAAGGCACACATAGAATAATTCTCAATTAAACAAGCCAAAGTACTTCGTACGTACATTCTTTTCAAAAGACTCTTTTTTTATGTAAAATCCCAAGATACTAACACCCGTAGTATCAAGGTGTGTCTATTCTTCAAAGTAAGTTACTACACTTTTAGAAACTCATTTCAAAGCTTGAAACCAAGTAACCTCACATTTTCACAATCTAGGCAACTTATGCCCATTAATCAAAATAGACAACTTTCTTAACCTTCCATAAAGCCGTTATAACCAACTTCCCATAAAGCCGTTATAACCCTTTATGGTTTTAGACATATTCATACCTTTTATAACCAAGAGACTTATACTAATTAAAACCAAGTATCACATACTTACAAATCAAGTTCTTAACTTTCAAAATACTTCAAGTCTCTTAATATATAGAAAACAAGTTTCTTCTCTTAAATCATGTCATTTCTCCTCTTTTAAATCAAATAAGTAAATCACTCCTTTGACTCCCCTAAAGTCATTATAATGACCCTTAGGTTTTGGAACTAAGGCACTAGCCAAAAGATTTGGAAACCACTTCCTTTTCAAGACTCTATGTACTTTAAGTAAAATACTTTCACTTTTAAGAATCCAAACTTCACTAAGGAAATGGATTATACAACTTAGAATTTAAACATCAAAGTACAATCAAGGAAGTACATAGAACAAATTCTATTTTAGGCAATCCAATTACAACCAAGGAATGGATCATTTAAGGAGTAGGACATACTTTCTTTATCTTAAGGAATCATGCTAGAAGAGGAGATAGTTCACATACCTTTTCGGCTAAATCCACAAGCTAAGCCGAATACACCATACATAGAAGTGTCAACCTATAATGGTCACAACAAGACTATCAACTTCTAGTCTCTAACGTAGAATAATACTAAGTATACGGTCTCTAATTCTACGGAAAATCGGGAAGATCTTCATTTGTTTCTACTCACTTTGCCACCTTTTTCAAGGCGAATACAATAACCAACACGCCACATTTAAGGCTCAAAACAACAACCAAACAAAGGGGATTACACGCCTTACAATACGTGTAAAATTCCCGCCCATAATTCATCTAAGTAGTTTAATGATTACTATCCATTCTCGGCCAAATTTCATAACAAACTATTCAAAGTCTTTTCCAATCCTTTTCCAATTCCAAGTTCTAAGGTCTAACATGTTATATAGTCACAAACAACTTCAACAACTACAATTTCCTTCTTTCTACAACATGCGACGACTTAAACTAATAATCGACTTGAATTGTAATCTTAAGGCTAACATGCTAGTTTTCGGATTAGGGTTCCAATAGCCAATATAATTATCAAACTTCATACTATATAACTCATGCTTGCTAATATCCATAGCTACAATAATAAGTAAGTCTTAACTATTAAAACGACAAAATTTATACCTTTATAAGCCCTTAAAGTTTCCAAGATTCAAGGTCGCGCCTTATCAATTCTTAGCTCCTTTCCTTAAGTTCCAATCCGCTCCAAGCACTCCTTAGAAGCCTATGAAGAACCCATCTTCAAGTTCCAACTTCAAAGTTGAAGAACTCCTCAAGTTTCCGCCTTGCGACTAATACGAAAACGCCGTTTTTCCGAAATCTTTCTATTGAGATATCCTTACAATACCCTTAGGGACATTGGGTTTAAGTCTTGTGAATAAAGGATCACAAACTAAAAAATTTGTGTGGGCAAAACTAGTGAACCCGAGAGCTTTCTTGGCTAAGCTCAATGTTCTCTCAAATTTTCTAAGTGTAAAATGCCAAGTCTTGCTACTAGTTGGGTATATAAAACACAATGGAGGGTTTAGATTGCAACACTTGAGTGGCTAGGATGAGTTTCACTAGGATTAAGCCCAAGTGGCAAGTTGACTTTGGTCAATTATATCAAGCTTGCAAGACTTATCTTCCAAGATGGTCAATGACCATTTTACCCTCCCTCTAATTCGTCCAAGACCATATGTGGGGGTTCCACGTGTCGCCCTCTCATTCGTCCATAAAATTTTGTAACCCTCGTGGGCCCCACAAGACGTAAAATTCCCCGGGTGGGCCCCAAGTGACCAAATTCGTAAAAATAAATTTCCATAATGTTAATAAGTTCCATACTCTTCAAATAATTCATTTTGAGAATTCAATTCTCAACAACGAACATTTTTCCTTTCCGACGTCCGGAAGATTTTCTGCCGGAAAAACAATTCTTCCTTTCGTACCAATTTCCAAGTCTTGATTCCTTACGTGCATTCTCTTATACATGTCCTGGACTTACGGGGTGTAACATTCTTCCCCCCTTAGAAACATTCGTCCCCGAATGTTCTTAGTCGGTTGTCAAGCTATACAAACTCCGGCACAATCTCTATACTATGCCTATCAATCAAAACTGCACAAGACCAACGATGCCACACATGGCCACCACAACATACGTAAACATATCAATGGACCTTCCGTCCGCGACCCCTCCTCACAAAACTCGAAGGTTACAGTCTTCTAAAACACGGGATCCTTAGAGGTTCCTTTCTTTCCTTACTTGTCATACCTTCTCGTACTTTCAAACTTATCTAGTACACGTACAAAATCTCAAATATTGTTTCTGTTCTCCAATCCTTGGAGTTACTATCTAAACTTGGTCATATTGTTACTTACTTTCCCGTTAAGGCTCTTCTCGGTCCTTACGACCTGATTCCGGTGGAACGCGTCCACAAACTCGTACAACGATCAACTAGACTTGGGCCTTGCACCCTCGGGACCCTACCACATAACGGGACCATTTCTAACTGACATCACCCCATTCCATACTACCGGTTGACCCGAAATGAGTCCATAACCCGACTCATCGTCACACTTAACTTCTCATTCTTAGTCTGAAATAAATCTTTCTCTTATCTCAAGGTACTTCTCACCCTATCCCCCTATTCACTAGAGGTTCGTCACATAAGCCAAAGTATTTCTACTGTACATTCTTCCCTATCGGTCTTACACTGTTACGGGGTAATTACAACTTGTGAACTCTACACAACTATAGTCTCAGTTCACTTACCATTCTTGTCAACATTCTTACTTTTCACTTTACTAATCAAAGTATTCCTACCTCTGGGGTACTATCACTTACAACTGCTAGCAACAAAGGGAAAACATATATGCTAGGGCGAAATCTGAATCTATCAATGCACGTATGATTCAAAAGAATCAAAATATACCTGTAACCCCATGAGATGTTGCCTCCTGATCCTGCCTAGTAGTCACGTCAGCTATGCGGTTCGAAGGACCGCCAGAACTATAAACACCACCCTGACCTCTACCACGGCTGGCTGACATCTGAACACCCTGCCCTGGGGGACGTACAGCTGTGGAGGAAAGGGAATCAACCATCGGCCTCATAGGCTGAGCCACCTCACCGGTGCTCTTTCTAAAAGGACATACCCTCCGAATATGGCCCGGACGGCCACAACAAAAACAAACACCTGTGCCATAATGGCATTTCCCCGAATGACGCTTACCACATCGATCTGCGAGGAATAGGTGGCCTCGACCGAGAAAGTCCTCTGCTCCTCTGAGAACCTCGACCCCTGGAGCTTGGACCGGCTCCTAAATACCTTGTGGGGTCCAATATCCCACATGTGAACTGCGGGGGTATGTACTGGGTAGGCTGGGACGAATATCTCACTCGCTGCTGAGGCTGCTCGTCCAAAAACTCACCGGGATAACCAACCGGTCTAGCCCTCTTACGCTGATCTCCGCGTTGGCCCTCTACCCTATGTACACTGCTGTGGCGAATAACTTCCTGCTGATGAAACTGTAGCACCACTATCTTGGTCAATAACACAATGGCTTCCTTCATGACCCTAAAATCTTCTCCTCGAAAGCTGGAGGCTCTGCAGTCTTTGGGGTCTCAAAACTGTGTGAAGAACTCGCCGACTGCGGAACAATATCCGGTATACCCTGGGCACGAGCCCTGTCAACTCTCTGAGTCTGCCTAGTAGCTCCTGCTACTCATTTGCCCTTCTGGGCGGCTATGGCCCTCCTTGGAGGCATAACTGTAACACAAAATTATGTCAGAGAGGAATTATCTTACTAACACAGCTCTATGGCACGATCTTAGAGTGAGAAGGATAGAAACCAACTCCTAAATGTCCTGTAGCCTCCTGTTTATGGGTGTGGCGCGTAACACACCGATAATCAAGACTCTACTAGACACGGTCTGTAGACATTCCGAGGATATCGCTCGATACCACTCTGTCACACCCGAACCACGGGCGTGGTGGTGCCCTACCAGGCACCTTCTACATACAACTAAGTAAACTGCGGAAATTAAATAACACCCTTTTTTTTTAAAAACCAATCGTACGTGCAAGGGCAAAGCCGACAAGGCTGCCATATAATATACATAACAAAAGACACTACACTGTACATGAGTCCAATCCCACATATGAATACAGACCTCTAAGAGTTATACTGAACTATGATGGGACAAGGCCCCGCCGTACCCATAACTGTACAAAAGCCTGTACTGAAAGAACTTATACCAAAAAGATAAACTCCTGAACAGGGGGAGCTATCCAAAAACTCTGAGCAGGGTCCTACACCTGCCGATCACCAAACAGCGTACCTAAACCTGCGGCATGAACGCAGCCCCCCGAAGGAGGTCAGTACGAAGAATGTACCAAGTATGTGAAAGCGATAAATCGTAATGAAATCATAACAGTCTAACAAAACATGAGACATGTATGATAGCCAACCTACAGTACACAACACATAAGCAGTCATAACAAGTCAGGGACGCATGCCCTCAAATCATTTCTAAAATATAACCATGGGTCTCACGTCCATAATATCAATCATGCCCGTGGAATCCTTCCTTCGCGATCCATGATATAATATAACACCAATAGGCATAAATTAACACCAAGTCCCACCAGTGTCCTAAAAGCAGCGGGCAAGTAGGAAACGGCGGTGGTATAACGTCTTGGGGTTTACCCCTCATTTATACTTTTACCCTGGAGAAGGTGGTAAAGCAGGGGGTATAATGTCTTGGGGGTTTACCCCTCATTTATACTCTTACCCTGGAGAAGGTGGTAAAGCAGGGGGTATAATGTCTTGGGGGTTTACCCTTTCGGCTCTCACAACCTGGTTTCGGTGGAACGCGTTCACGAACCCGTAAAACAATTAACTAGACTTGGGCCTTGCACCCTCGTGACCCTGTCACGTAGCGGAACTACTACCAACTGATCCCACTCTATTCCAGGCTATGGGGCGACCCGTAACAGGTCCTCACCCCGACCCGTCGTCGCACTTAACTCTTATTCTTGGTCTATAATAAATCTTTCTACCCGAGAAGACCTTGTACATCTAAGGTCTCGGCGGTCATCAATATTCTTAGGCTCGCAATTTCCATGCTCCAAGCCTACCTTATGATCCCTACCCCACCCCCGTGCAACTGTACAATAACTTCTCATAATACCATAATCGTGTCGTCTTGATCACAACAACCCTTACTTACTCTATACGGACCTCATCCGTACAATCCTCTTAAGTCTACTACGCAGCTTAATCTATTAACATGACATTCCATTAAGTTCCTTAACATGGCTTCTTAAGGGTTCACTACCCTATCAGACAGCTCATCCTTTCCCAATTATCTCAAAATAAAATATAAGATCTTGGCGAGAATTCATTAACTGTTACATACCTTCCCGGTATCTAGTTAGTCTTTACCAACTCCTGGTAATCTAAAATCATTCTAGGCAACACGCGTCTGACCCTCATACATAACTCCGTATAGATGTATGTCACAATACCAACTATACTATAATCATTACCAACCTGGATACGCGATCCACGTAGTCGCCGTGGGTCATCTGCCTTCTCGTAGCTGCAATCAACATAACTCGTTAGGGAGAGACGACCCTAACAACACAACTCTATCGCACGATCTCAGAGTGAGAAGAATGGAAACCAAATCCTAAATGTCCTGCAGCCTCCTGATTATAGATATGGTGCACAATACACCGATAATCAAGACTCTACTAGACACGCGATGCAGACACTTTCCGAGGACTAATCGCTCGATACCACTTTTGTCACGACCGACCGGCGCATGGCGGTGCCCTACCTGGGCACCCTTATAATCATACAACATAATAAACTGCGGAAGATAAATAACACCTTTTTTTAAAAAAACTAAGGCCAAGCCGATAAGGCTGTCATAACATAAAAAAATTACCCGAAAGGGTCTACACTGTTTAACAATGTCAAACAACTCTAGCCAGTCCAGCCCACAGATGAATACAGACCTCTAAGATTTGAACAAATACTATGGCCGACAAGGCCCCGTACACGAATATACATAGCCATGACAACTCCGGAACATTGGAGCCATCTCAAAATGCTGAACCAGGATCCTAAGCTCGCGGATCCACAACTGTGTACCTAAACCTGCGGACATTTAACGCAGCCCCAGCGGGTCGATAACAACAGTTTAATATGGAACGGAAAATAAGGTACAGTAAACAAATCATAACTGTACAAAAGAATGACAGGGCAAGTATAAAAAGGGTACATACCAGATCCTACCGTGTCATTACCATCTCGTGAACTTAATCGTACCTTATTATCTTTTCCCATTTTTCAATAAAAGTTATAGTCACTTTCTTACGTACATGCTTAGGAAAAAAATCGTCAAGTTCATTACCATATAACTTACTTATCTTTCATAACATAATCCGGCCCTTTATGGAGGGACGCATATACAACCCGGCCCAATCTGGGACGCGATCAAGTCACACAAATATCAAAGCGTGCCCGAGGAATTCCTTCCTCATCGCGATCTATGACATAAATCATACTCGTGTGACGCGCGTGGCATCCTACCTCACTGTCGCGTACATATACAATACATATATATATACCTCACGCGTGGAATCTCCATCACCGCAGCCGTAGGTGTAACATATAACCAGGTGACACGCCCGTGGCGTCCTACCTCACTGTCAGCGTACACGTATACAACACACACACACATATATATATATATATATATATATATATATATATATATATATATATAACGCGCGCATGCCCTAATCCTCATCGTATAAGCATGACCATAACGTGCCCTCGGCATCCTCATCGTAGTGCAGTCTTCATGGGAGCTAGCCCATGGAATAAGAATATAACATGCCCGGAACCCCTCATCGTGGTACATGTCTTCGTAGAGCTAGCCCATGGAGTAATAATCGTACATAGCATGGTCGCATTCCCCGGAATCTCTCATCGTATAAGCATGGCCATGGGTAATAAAACAAATCCGGGAATCTAACCCGCCTCCTCGTCACATGCCCCGGAATCACACATCGTATAAGCATGTCCAAGGATCAATCATAATGGAAGCATACACGTGGAATCCACATCACCGCGATGCGTCCAAGTAAACTTACAACAAGACTGTCGGCCCTCCAACTGAGAGTCACGACAACGTAAACATATAATACTTGCACTCAAAGCTATCACAAGCAAACATAGGCAAGTTCATTAAACCTTTAGACTTCCATTTTTATAAACTCATGGCACTTTCGTTTCACACATAAAAAATCCGGGAATTTAACCCAAAGTACTACGCACCTCTACTCCTTTAAAATGACTCTTTTTCAAATAAAACTTCCAAGATACTAATAACCGTAGTATCAAGTCATATATTCCCTTTAATTACTGGGACTACCAACAAGCTTGGTTTAATTCTTTTTTAATTCAAAATCCAAAATTATCGCATACTTGGCTTTTCCATTTTGATACTTCATGTGATGCTTCGCAATTTCCTACTTGGTGGAATTCATGGTGGGAACAATTCGGATCTACACTTGAGATACAAAAACCCGAAATTATTAAATCTTTTAACCTCTTCAAATCCCAATTTACTCCCTCAGAAGAAGAAAAAAGATTTATACCATTGCACCTTTTCCACACAAAATTCCATCTACCATGGGTATTCACCTGGTTCGTAGATTATTCAGATGACAATATTCCAGTCATCCGAAGGAGATTTAAAATTAGATGGTGGGACAGTTTTAAAATACCAAGGAGCCTCTCACCCCCAAATGTTCAACAATGGCTAGATGATAATAAACCAATTCCATTACAGGCACCTCCACAGAGAGCACAGACGCCATTCCAGACAAAGGAACATACCCAGTTCCTTTCCCAAAAATCCCAGATGGCTTCCATGCTAGCTGCAGCAAAAACCCCGGAAGAGATACAGGCAATATTCCAAAAATTTGCACCATCCTCATCCAAACAAGACTCTTCAAACGATGAGGAAGAACCCGGAATTGAAAATGCAAATATCCCTATTTTTGGCAACAGTGGATTCTAGATGCTGCCAAAATACCGAAAATCCCGGAGGAATAATTGGCAGACAAATTGATCGAAATTTGCGGAGACAAATCTCAGTGCTCCAAATAGTGACGCGGATGAATAGTGACGCGGATGAATAGTGACACGGATGAATAGTGATGCGGATGAATAGTTAATTTACTAAAATATCCTTGTAATAGTGAATTCCCACTTTGTAATTCTCTTATAAATATAGAACCCCTCTCCCTTAGTTTCATAAGTTATTTTTTCTGATAGTTTCTCTCTCTTAGTTTAGATTGCTCTTCCTTCTCTCTAGAAGTTTGAAGATCATCAAAGTTCTTATCCAAATTCATAAGTTCATAAGACCTCGGGGAGTCTATGAACTAATATTTCGTTCCTTACCCAATAATTTACCCAGAAATTATCCAATTCACATGATTCAGTTCATCAACTGATTCATACCCAGAAATTATCTAACATACCCAGAAATTATCCAATTTACCCAGAAAATTATTCAATTGACATGATTCAGTTCATCCACTGATTCATAACGAAATTATCCAAGTTACAAAAATTATCCTCTTTGTAAGTATTTTAAAGTTTTGAATAAAATTCACGTCTTTATAATTATCTTGCAACATGGTTGGTTCTACCACCTACTGCAATTAAATTTACGTCTTTTAATTTATTTAAATTCTGCATATGGTTGGCCGAGCCACCTCAATTAAATTTCTGCATTAAATTCCTGCACTTTTAATTATTAAATTCCTGCAGATCCTTATGCTTATGGCTTCCTTCATGAGGAACCTTAGCTAAGTTAGCTTTTCTCTATTTACCTGCCGTATTTTTACTTATCTTTATACTATTCAGTCTTTTATATGTCTTTTGCTTCCCTATTTATTATCCCCTTTAGATCCTCGGCCTAACTTGGTATCAGAGCCATAAAGGGTAAACTCTAGAAAGAGAAATGGTTTACCGAACAGGTGGTAAACTCCTGATCATGTGGCGCGGTCTAGAAAGACCTCGTGATACAGTTTTATAGCATTGTTGGTACTGTGGGTTTTAGTAGCCGGCTATGCCTTCGTACTTACCCCGTACAATTTTATTATTATACAGGTGGGACTTGGTGTTCATGTGTATTCCTTGGTGCTTTTATATCATGGACTGCCGACAATGAGGAAGGAATTCCACGGGCATGAGACCCATGGTTATATTTGAGTGATGACTTTAAGGGCGTGAGTCCCTGACTTGACATATTTGCTACATATGTGTATCGTAAATTGGTTATCATATATGTCTTCTGCTTTATATAGACTATTATGATTTCATTTACGATATTTTGATTTCACATACTTGGTACTGTATCGACCTCCTTGGGCTGCGTTCATGCCGCAGGTAGAGGTACACCAGTTGTTGATCCTCGCTCATAGGGTCACAGTTCAGCGTTTTGGGAAGCTCCGTGTCTCCGGAGGCTTATCTTTGGTATAGTCCCCTTTCGTTGTAGGTACTTACATTCAGGGTTATGGCGGGGCCCTGTCCCGCCATTGTTGTTATAACATTCTTAGAGGTCAGAGTAATCTTGTTGTGGCAGGGCTTGTAAAAGGGATGTAACTGTTCAAATTTTTATATATATATGCCGACAGGCAGCTCTTCTCAGATAAACTGTTTCTCACTTCATATTGTTTCATGTCATGTTTTATATTCCGCTGGTTACTCTGATGTATGTCTACTTGGGTGCCCGGGTAAGGCACCAGTCACGGGCCCGGGGTCGGGTCGTGACATTGTGGCATTTGCATATTCCGTGGATTTGTTACCCACGATGCGAGGAATACCTCATGCGAGTCCGCAAGGGCTTATGCGGGTGAAATAGTCTCATGCGGGCGGGTCCAGCCTATGCGAGGAATATCTCATGCGAGTCCGTAAGGGCTTATGCGGGTGAAATAGTCCCATGCGAGGAATACCTCACGCGGGTCCACGCGACCTATGCAGGTGAAATAGTCCCAGGAGTAGGATTTCTTAATGATACTGCGGGCGGGTGGTCCTGCTTTGATCGTGAGCTTCCTAGTTTATATTGTAAGTATACTAATATTTACTCTCATGATTGCAAGGTTCAGTGTGCTTACTGATGTTGTATTATATCATGGATCGCCGCGGTGAGGAAGGATTCCACGCATGATTGATATTATGGGCGTGAGACCCATGGATATATTTGAGTAATGACTTTGAGGCATCGTCACGACTTGATATGGCCTTATGTGTTGTGTCTTGTAGGTTGGCTATCATACATGTCTCTATTTTGCTAATCATATGATTTCATTCTGATATTTTCTTATTTCACATACTTGGTACATTCTTCAGTCTTGACCTCGCCGAGGCTGCGTTCATCTGCCAGTTTAGGTACGCATTTGGTGATCGGCAGTGTAGGACCACCTGCTCGAGTTTTGGATAGCTCCTCTATTGAGTTTATCATTTTGGTATAGTTCGCCCGATGCAGGCTTTTTTATGCGATTATGGGTCTGGCGGGGCCTTGTCCGTCATATTTCGATTTAACTCTTGAAGTGCGTATTCATATGTGGGATTGGACTCATGTACGGTGTAGTGTCTTTTGTTTATATATATTATATGGCAGCCTTGTCGGCTTTGCCTTGCACGTACGTTGGTTTTAAAAAAAAAAAAAAAGAGGTGTTATTTGATTTCCGCAGTTTACTTAGTTGTTAAGGTAGAAGGGTGCCCAGGTAGGGCACCGATCCACGAGCAGGGTTCGGGTGTGAAGTGGTATCGAGCGATCGATCCTCGGAATGTTTACAGACCGTGTCTAGTAGAGTCTTGATTATCGGTGTGTTGCGCGCCACACCCATAAACAGGAGGCTACAGGACATTTAGGAGTTGGTTCATATTCTTCTCTCACTCTAAGATCGTGCCATGTTTGTGTTAGTAAGATAATTCCTCTCGGCGTAATTTTGTGTTCTGATTATGCCTCAGGAGAGGCAACGATTGCCGAGAAGGGCAAAGGAGTTGCAGGAGCTACTACTCGCACTCGGAGAGTTGATAGGGCTTATGCCCGTGGTATCTGATGTTGTTCGCGATCGGCGAGTTCTTCTGCGCCAGTTTTGGGGCCCGGCACCAGCGCCTCGATTTCTCGATTAGGAGAAGACTATAGGAGTCATGAGAAGCGATTATGTTATTGACCAAGATAGCGGTGCTACAGTTTCATCAGGAGGTTATTTGGCCAGTCTGACAGGTGTACGAGAGGTAGAGGCAACGGAGATCGGCGTAAGAGGCTAGATCGGTTGGTTATCCGGTGAGTTTTGGACGGCGACCTCGGCCGAAAGTGAGATATTCATCCCAGCCTACCCAGTACATACCCCCGCAGTTCACAGGTGGGATATTGGACCCCACAAGGTATTTAGGAGCCGGTCCAAGCTCCGAGGTCGAGGTTCTCGAGGAAGCAGGATTTTCTCAGTCGAGGCCACTTTTTCCTCAGTGTTTCCGATGTAATAACCGTCATTTGGGGGAATGTCGTTATGGCACGAGTGCTTGTTTTTATTGTGGCCATCCGGGCCATATTCTGAGGGTATGTCCTTTTAGAAGGAGCACCGGTGAGGTGGCTCGACTATGATGAGGCGTAGTTGGTTCCCTTTCCTCCACAAATGTGCGTCCGCAGGCGGTGTTCGGATGTCGGCCAGTAGTGGTAGAGGTCGAGTGGAGTTTATAGTTCGCGGTCCTTCGAACCGCAGAGATGACGTGACTACTGGGCAGGATCAGGAGGCGACATCGCACGGGGTTACAGGTATATTTCGATTCTTTTGAATCATACGTGCATTGATAGATTCAGATTTCGCCCTAGCATATATGTTTTCCCTTTGTTGCTAAGAGTTGTAAAGTGATAGTACCCCAGAGGTAGGGATACCTTGATTAGTAAAGTGAGAAGTTAAGAATGTTGACTAGAATGATTAAGTGAACTGAGACTATAGTTGTGTAGAGTGCACAAGTTGTAGTTACCCCATAATAAGAGTAAGACCGATAGGGAAGAATGTACAGTAGGAATACTTTGGCTTATGTGACGAACCTCTAGTGAATAGGGGATAGGGTAAGAAGTACCTTGAGATAAGAGAGAGATGTATTTCAGACTAAGAATGAGAAGTTAAGTGTGACGCTAAGTCGGGTTGTGGACTCATTTCGGGTCAGCCGGTAGTATGGAATGGGGTGATGTCAGTTAGAAATGGTCCCGTTATGTGGTAGGGTCCCGAGGATGCCAGGCCCAAGTTTAGTTAATCGTTGTACGAGTTCGTGGATGCGTTCCACCGGAACTAGGTCGTAAGGACCGAGAAGAGCCTTAACGGGAAAGTAAGTAACAATATAGCCAAGTTTGGATAGTAACTCCAAGGATTGGAGAATAGAAGCAATAATTGAGATTTTGTACGTGTACTAGATAAGTTTGAAAGTACGAGAAAGTATGACAAGTAAGAAAAGAAAGGAACCTCTAAGGATCCCGTGTTTGAGAAGACTGTAACCTTCGAGTTTTGTGAGAAGGGACCACGGACGGAAGGTCCATTGTTATGTTTATGTATGTTATGTGGTGGTCATGTGTGGCATCGTTGGTCTTGTGGTGTATTGATTGATAGGCATAGTATAGAGTTTATGCCGGAGTTTGTTAAGTGTGACAACCGACTAAGAACATTTGGGGACGAATGTTTCTAAGGGGGGAAGAATGTTACACCCCGTAAGTCCAGGACTTGTATAAGAGAATGTACGTAAGGAATTGCCTCGATTTGTTACCGCTCTCGCGGCCCGCACCGAAACAGTGCTTTACCCCTAGATGTCCAGTCAACTGCTGCGCCTCAACGCATTTCGGGGAGAACCAGCTAGCTCTGGGTTCGAGTGGCATTTCACCTATGAAGGGTATTCAGCTCCATGCTGATAAGACCCGTTGATAGACTCGGCATTCAGGAATATCCACGCTAGAGCGGGACTTAAACCCGTGCAACCAACAACCATAAGGCTTTCCTGGCAATTACTAGGCTTCTGTTTTGCAGGTTTTCTTTGATTCAAGGTCCGGAAACAGTTGTTCGTTCTTCTTTATCGCTAGTATACCTTGGGAATGGATAGGAGCCAGAACACGTATTATCTCCTATTACGATATATACCCGAAGCTAATAAATAGAATATGAGCTATACCAGAAAGCTTTGAGACTTGGAAATTGTACGAAAGGAAGAATTGTTTTTCCGGCGGAAAATCTTCCGAACGTCGGAAAGGAAAAATGTTCGTTTTTGAGAATTGGATTCTCAAAATGCATTATTTGAAGAGTATGGAACTCTTAACCTTATGGAAATTTATTTTTACGGATTTGGTCACGTGGGGCCCACCCGAGGAATTTTACGTTTTGTGGGGCCCACGAGGGTTACGGAATTTTATGGACGAATGAGAGGCGACACGTGGCACCCCACATATGGTCTTGGACGAATTTGAGGGAGGGTAAAATGGTCATTGACCATCTTGGAAGATAAGTCTTGCAAGCTTGATATATTTGACCAAAGTCAACTTGCCACTTGGGCTTAATCCTAGTGAAACTCATCCTAGCCACACATTTGTGATAATCTAGACCCTCCAATGTGTTTTATATATCATACTAGTGCAAGACTTGTCATTTTTACACTTAGAAAAATTGAGAGAACATTGAGCTTAGCCAAGGAAGCTCTCGGGTTTGCCTCCCTTCCCACACAAAAATTTTAGTTTGTGATCCATTAGCCACAAGACTTTAAACCAAGGTTACTAAGAGTGTTGTAAGGTTATCTCAATAGAAAGATTTCGGAAAAACGGCATTTTCGTATTAGTCGCAAGGCGGAAACTTAAGGAGTTCTTCAACTTTGGAGTTGGAACTTGAAGATGGGTTCTTCATAGGCTTCTAAGGGGTGCTTGGAGCGGGTTGGAACTTAAGGAAAGGAGCTAAGAATTTCTAAGGCGCGACTTTGAATCTTGGAAATTTTAAGGGCTTGAAAAGGTATAAATCTTGTCGTTTTAGTAATTAAGATTACTTGTTGTTGTAGCTATGGATATTAGCAAGCATGAGTTATATGTTATGAAGTTTGATAAGTGTATTGACTATTGGAACCCTAATCCGAAAACTAGCATGTTTAGCTTTAAGATTACAATTCAAGTCGATTATTAGTTTAAGTCGTCGCATGTTGTATAAAGAAGGAAATTGTAGTTGTTGAAGTTGTTTATGACTATATAACATGTTAGACCTTAGAACTTGGAATTGGAAAAGGATTGGAAAAGACTTAGTGTTGTTGGTTATTGTTGGCCGAGAATGGCTAGTGAGTATTAAACTACTTGGTATGAATTGTGGGGCGGAATTTTACACGTATTGTAAGGCGTGTAATCCCTTTGTTTGGTTGTTGTTTTGAGCCTTAAATGTGGCGTGTTGGTTATTGTATTCGGCCTTGAAAAGGTGGCAAAGTGAGTAGAAACAAAGGAAGTCTGCCGCTTTTCCATATAATTAGAGGCCGTATACTTAGTATTATTCTCGTTAGAGACTAGAAGGCGATAGTCTTGTTGTGACCATTATAGGTTGACACACTTCGTGCGGCGTATTCGGCAGCTTGTGGATTTAGCCGAAAGGTATGTGAACTATCTCTCTTCTAGCATGATTCCTTAAGATAAAGAAAGTATGTCCTACTCCTTAAATGATCCATTCCTTGGTTGTATTTGGATTGCCTAAAGTAGAAATTGTTCTATGTACTTCCTTGATTGTACTTTGATGTTTAACTTATAAGTTGTATAATCCATTGCCTTAGTGAAGTTTGGATTCTTAAAAGTGAAAGTATTTTTACTTAATGTACATGGAGTCTTGAAAAGGAAGTGGTTTCTAAACCTTTTGGCTAGTGCCTTAGTTCCAAAACCTAAGGGTCATTATAATGACTTTAGGGGAGTCAAAGGAGTGATTTACTTAATTGTTTTAAAAGAGGAGAAATGACATGATTTAAGAGAAGTAACTTGTTTTAAAGGTGTGAGTTACTTAAGGTTTAAAAGTAGAAGAAACTTGTTTTCTATATATTAAGAGACTCGAAGTATTTTTGAAAGTTAAGAAACTTGATTTGAAAATTTGTGATACTTGGTTATAAAAAGAATGAAATTGTCTAAAAACCATAAAGGGTTATAACGGCTTTATGGGAAGTTGGTTATAACGGCTTTATGGAAGGTTTAGAAAGTTGTCTATTTTGATTAATGGGCATAAGTTACCTAGATTTTGAAAAATTGAAGTTACTTGGTTTCAAGCTTTGAGATGAGTTTCTAAAAGTGTAGTAACTTACTTTGAAAAAAAATAGACACACCTTGATACTACGGGTGTTAGTATCTTGGGGTTTTACATAGAAGGAGTCTTTTGAAAAGAATGTACGTACGTAGTACTTTGGCTTGATTAATTGAGAATTAGTCTAAGTGTGCCTTGATAAGTACTTTGGCTTGATTAATTGAGAATTAGTCTAAGTGTGCCTTGATAAGTACTTTGGCTTGATTAATTGAGAATTATTCTAAGTGTGCCTTGATAAGTACTTTGGCTTGATTAATTGAGAATTAGTCTAAGTGTGCCTTGATAAGTACTTTGGCTTGATTAATTGAGAATTATTCTAAGTGTGCCTTGATAAGTACTTTGGCTTGATTAATTGAGAATTATTCTAAGTGTGCCTTGATAAGTACTTTGGCTTGATTAATTGAGAATTATTACATGTGTGCCTTGATAAGTACTTTGGCTTGTTTAATTGGAAATTACTCCATGTGTGCCTTGATAAGTACTTTGGCTTGTTAATTGAGAATTGCCTATGTGTGCTGGTACTAGCCGGTTGTGTGCTAGTGGTATATCATTCATTTCGGGGTCATTCCCCGGGTTTGTGGCATTTGCATATTCCGTGGATTTGCTACCCACGATGCGAGAAATACCTCATGCGAGTCCGCAAGGGCTTATGCGGGTGGGTCCAGCCTATGCGAGGAATACCTCATGCGAGTCCGTAAGGGCTTATGCGGGTGAAATAGTCCCATGCGAGGAATACCTCACGCGGGTCCATGCGACCTATGCGGGTGAAATAGTCCCAGGAGTAGGATTGCTTAATGATACTGCGGGCGGGTGGTCCTGCTTTGATCGTGAGCTTCCTAGTTTATATTGTAAGTATACTACTATTTACTCTCATGATTGCAAGGTTCAGTGTGCTTACTGATGTTGTATTATATCATGGACTGCCGGCAGTGAGGAAGGATTCCACGGGCATGATTGATATTATGGGCGTGAGACCCATGGATATATTTGAGTAATGACTTTGAGGGCATGCGTCCCTGACTTGATATGACTGCTTATGTGTTGTGTACTGTAGGTTGGCTATCATACATGTCTCCTGTTTTGCTAGACTGTTATGATTTCATTACAGTATTTTACTGTTTCACATACTTGGTACATTAACCTTCTTGACCTCGCCGAAAGTGCGTCCATCTGCGAGTTTAAGTGCATGTGACTTGTTCACTTGAGGTAAATTGTGAAAGTAAGTAATAATTGAATTTGAAGGAATTTATGTTAAGTGCCCTTGGAGGTACTTGGAGTTGGTTTGGTGTGGCGGTCAGGGCCACGACCTTCCGGATAATTTCAGGAAAATGTACAAGGCAAGAATAAAATAAGTACGAGTGCTGCCGGCGGAAAGCTGAGGGCATCTTTGGTAGGTTTTGAAAATCTACATGACTTTAAGGAGGTGCATGATGATTAGATATTTACTGGACGAGAGGACCTGTGATTAGGGTTGTGACTCGAGGAAAGTTTAAGTAAGGAGATAAGTTCTCTCCCTTACGTAAAAGAACAATTCGTATTATGGGGTTGCGTGTACCCGTATTTGTTAGACAAAGGATATGAGGCGGTAAAGTCTTGATGTCGTCATGACATAGGTTCTGATTGTGGATAACCGTGGGAAAAGTGTTGTGTTGGGGAAATTAAGAACAGCGTCTGAATTGGTCGGGAGTATCGTAAAGATATAAATGCGAATTAAATGCTCGTATGAAACTGTACGATTATGAATCAAGATAGAAATACTTTTGCTAATAATAAGCCTAAGGTAAGGATATGGCCGGAATGATAAAGGAGAATACGACTGTGGTTATGTAAGTTGCACGAGATATGACTACCCCAGACTAGTGTAAATACCATTAGTAAATAATGGGAAGTAAGAACATTTCGAGGAAATATGGTAACACCTAGCTATAGGCTCTACAAACTGGGAAAGGAAAAATCGGGTTACTACTTTACAAGATCAAGGAAATCCCCACAAATTGTTATTGTCAGGAAGTCTTAGCCATGGGGCAAGCAAAGGAATCAAATCTAAGTTTAGTGACCAAGTTTGGTTGCAACAGAGAAAGGGAAACAGGAACCATGATTGAGGTTAAGGATACCCGAATATTTCGCAAGAATGAGAAAGGTTTCCAGTTATTGGAAGATAAGTTGACTCGACTACAGTTCTAACTCCTCCTGAAAGACTAGAGGGTTAGGTTATATTGATAGCACGTTGGGTGTTGGGCTAGGTTGTGTGCTGACGCAACCCGATGAGGATAGAGCCTATGTTTTCCCAGTAGTTAGGGAAGCAGGAAAGGAAATTACGCCACTTAGATTTAGTGGCGGCGGATTAAATCATGCCTTGAAGATTTGGGGGCATGACGTATATATAGACTTCATGTGAATATATGTGCAGACCACAAAAGCCTCTGGTATATCTGCAGATTGAGGCAGTAGAATTTGCGACTGCGACGGTGGTTAGAGTTATTCAAGGATTGTGATATCGATATCATATACCACCCAGGGAAAGCCAAGACAGTTAAAGATACTCTTAGTCGCGGATCTAAGAGGCGGTATGCGGATGGGCAGCGGATAGGCGGGCGTGGTCCGTGGGATTCTTCAGTTACCGAGCCTAGGGGTTTGATTATTTGTTTCCAAGGTTAATGAAGTTTAGATCCGAGAGGTTGCCGAGTCTTCCGTCGTTGAGGAGGTAAAGAGCGGCATATGAGGATCCAGATTATGATCTGATATCGAGATCGGCTCTCAGAAGAGAAGAGCTGTTTGAGTAGCACCGGATGAGTCTTTGTGATATGAGGATAGATTGTGTGTACCGGTCTTTGGGACTAGTCGGCGGAGTTTTAGGGAGGCATGCAGAGCTTATTGCTCAAATTGTTCGGGGTCGACTAAGTTGTGTCGTGACCTCAGAGGTATGTATGGGTAAGATGACCGAAAAAGGGACGTAGCAGAGTTGTTGCTTAATATCCGAATTAGTAGCAGGTCATGGTTGAACACCAGAAGCCCAGTGGGCTATTACAGGCGATTTAGACCCCGACTTAGACATGGGAGGTATTTAAAATGGATCTTGTTACAGGGTGGCATCGTACTTAGAGGAAGTGCGACTCCCTGGGGGTCATGGTAAATGGTGTGAAACGATCGTGTTCTTCCGGTTAGGACCACTTACTCGGCTGAGGTTCGTGCTAGCTTTTATAGTAGGGGGATTGTGAGACTGCACGGGGTTCCTACGTTTATGATGTCAGACAGATGAACTCGATTACAGATAACTTCTGGAGGTTTTTCAGAAGGGTTTTAGGGACACAGGTGAGTCTCAGTGTTGCATTACACCTCGGGCCAGACGGACAGCAGAGCGTACTATCCGAGCGCGAGGATAGGTTGCGGGCTGTGTTCTTGATTTTAGAAATAGCGGGAGGGTTAATTGCCTCTTGTTGTATTTACGTGCGATATGAATACCCTTCCAGTATTCAGATGGCCCTGTATGAGGCCTTGTATGTAAGAAAGTGTAGATCGCCGGTGTCACGACCCGTTCCGAGGCCCGTGACTGGTGCCTTACCCGGGCACCCAAGTAGTCATACATCAGAGTAATCAGCGGAACATAAAAACAATACATGAAACAAAATGTGAAATGAGACACATTTTACCTGAGAGAAAATCGCCTTACGGCATATATATATAATTACAAAGTTGAACAGTTTAATCCTTACAACCACACTTGGCAGTGCTCTACAGGACCTCTAAGATTTATACAACAACTATGGCGGGACGGGGCCCGCCATACCCACAGATGTACAAGAACCTACGGACTGTGGTAACATGCAAAAGATAAGCCTCGAAGGAACGGAGCTTCCAATCTGCTGAAATGTGATCCTAAACGGGGATCGGCGGTAGATGTACCTCTACTGCGGCATGAGCGCGGCCCCGAAGGAGGTCGATCTGACAGTACCAAGTATGTGAAAGCGTAAATCGTAAATGAAATCATAATAGTCTATATAAAGCGGGAGACATGTATGATAACCAAACTACGATACACATATACGATTATATCAAGTCGAGGACTCACGCCTCCAAGTCATTACTCAAATATAAATATTGGGTCTCACGCCACAACATCAATCATGCGTGGAATACCTTCCTCGCTGAAACGATCATGATATGATAACACGAAGTACACGAACACCAAGTCCTACGATGCCAAAGCCGTGTTAACAATACAATACAACCAAACCACGAAGGCGACACGGGCAAGTCTGGCCGACTACGGATACCAAGGCGGCCACGTGGTGGCGGGGCAATCGAGGGCTAACTACCGGTACCAAGGTCGTATCACGAGACTTCGTCACTACACCGAAGCAGGGCAAGTGTGAGGGCTAACTACCGGTACGAGGCCGAATCAGCCACGAGGCGGGGCAAGTCGGCCGACCACGGTACCAAGGCGAGCGAAGAAACCTCATGGAGAGCTAGTCCATGGAATAACACTATCAACAGGAGCGTACCCGTGGAATTCTCCATCACTGCCGGTACGTCCAAGTAATATCATAACAAATTAGTCGGCCCTCCATTGAGAGACGCGGTGCTATAGAAATACAATGGTAGCACGACAAGGCTATCACACGCGAACATAGGCAAGTTTCACAACAACAAGCATAGGTAAGTTATACATGACTCAAGGTACTTTCATTTTATGTCAAAGTCCGGGTTTTAACCCTAAAGTACTACGTACGTTAAATTCCTTTTAAAGATCCATTTCTTTTACAAAGGTCACCCGATACCCGTAGTATAAAAATAGAGTGACTAACATTGTTAAGTAAACCAAAATGCTTTCCTTTGTAAAAATCAAGTAACAACATTATTTTCCAAACGTTCAAGTTTGCCTAATTTCAAATGCTCAAGTTTCTCATTTTTGAAAGGTTTAAGTAGTTCATAGTTTTAATCCTTTAAAACTTAATTCTCTTTTAAACAATTTGAGAAACATATGCCTTATATGTGAGTAGGTTATTCTTGTTTATAATCAATCTTATTAAAGCAGCCATGATCTAGGAAATGTAATATCATTTTGTCTCATCTTAGCTTCTATGCAGATGGAGGTTTTTACTGGTTTTAATAATACTTAATTATTCAATACATTTTCCTTTATTAACGCTGCAGTGGTTTGTCGATACTCATTCTGATTTACGAAATCAGTAAAACATTTCTCCTTTTTAAAAACCAAGTACTCATTACTCACGAATGAGGTTTCACACAAAATTCATATTAATTCATTCAAGTCAAGTCTCTTATCTTTTAAGATCAAGTCTCTTATCTTTTAAGATCAAGTCTCTTAACTTCTAAAAATCAGTAAACCATTCTTTTTATCTCTCTTAAGACGTTATACCTAACTTCCCATAAAGCTAGTATAACTCTTATGTTTTCAAAACCAAGTATTACTCTTCTTTCAGAAAGGTTTCTTAATTCTTTTGAAATACTTCAAGATTCTTTATTATTCAGGCTTAAGTCAAAAGACATTGCCGTAACACTACATTCAGTTAACACACGTACGCCTACCGTACTATATATATATTCTTTTAAAATACTTCAAGATTCTTATTATTCGAGCTTAAGTCAAAAGACATTTGCCACGACGTCACCGTACTATATATATTCCTTTAAAATATCATGCTCAAGAGTATAGGAAGAATCACATACCTCGTGACGATTATCGACTATAAGCAAAACGCTCCACGGCTATAACCCGGCTAGCCTTGTCCACCTTCCAAGTAGCACATGCTACTCGCAGAACATTCAACCGATAAAGGTTATCGATCTTGTAAATCTGATCTATGTAAGTACATTAATCTTCTACTTAATATTCTTCTGTGATTTCAATTCAAGTCTTTTTACGTAATATCCTTCTATTACGTTCAATTCTCTTCTATGAATCTTATATTCATTTCTAAACAACTACGATGTAATTTCTAATTACACTAGAAGGATAGGATTATTTACCTCGGTAAGCCCAAAATTATCCAAGTTTAAAGTCGATCTGAGCAACGTTTAGCTCTACTCCGAGTGCTCCAATCTGCTCCAAACAACCCTTAGAAGTTCTACGCTTCTACTTAACACTTCAACCGACTATGAAGGTTTTCCTTAGGTTTCGTTTAGTGGTGAGGAAAGTATAATAGTATTTCCGACTCTACGTATAGAGGTAACTTTGGAAAGTACTACAAGGTATTTGGGCTAAAGTATTTTGGTATAACAACAATACTTGGAGAGTATTTCTACCAAGGGGGGCTGGCTAGAACCACTAGGCAAGGGGGTTTGCCTCGGCTAGGGCTCATGAGGGGTTTGGCGAGGTCTCTCCAAGGGTTGGACGAGAACCTTTCTAAGAGGGGGGGGAAGGATTTTAACACTTAGAACAATTTTGGATGAAGAAGTTCATCAACTAAGGGGGGTATTTATAGGTCAAGCAATGGCCAAGATCAATCCAAGTGTTAGGCAAGTGTAGGGCTAGGATTTAACCATGTGGACCTTATCCATCTACCACCAAAATATCACAAAATATCCTACCAACTCCCTTGACCCCAAATCGTCCAAGCCGCCCACAATCTCTTCCAATGTGAGGGTGACACATGTCACCCTCCCGTTGGTCCAAAATGTTTCGCCTCTCGGAAAAATCCGCAAAAATTATAAATGACATAGCCGGAATTTTCCCTTCGCAAGTTTAGTAAAACGTTTCGTCGAAAAACGATTCTTTTTGGTACTTGTGCCCAAATTTCGAACCTTGCCAACCTTAAGGCTTAAATTTTTATACGTACGCCCTCATGTACATACTCTGGAAATACGGGGTATAACAGCCGGTTGGATGGTTCGACATAGGCGGGGTTCAGTTATTTGGTCCATACTTGATTCAGCGGGCTGTGGATAAGGCGAAGCTTATCCGGGAAAGATTATTACTAATCTTAGAGTCAGCAGAAGCTTTATGCAGATAACCGACGTTGACACATGGGGTTCAGCTTGACATTTTAGTATGAGTATTGTTGTGTGGCCTCGTGTGGTATTATTGGTATGTAGGGGTTGTAAAAGAAGACTATGTCGCTATCTTTAAGTTTGACTCCCGAAAGAACATTCGGGGACGAATGTTTCTAAGGGGGGAAGAATGTTACACCCCGGAATTTTAGGATATGTTTATAAGAACATACGTAAGAACTCAAAATGTTAAGATTTGGAGACGAGTAAAAATTTATCAGAATTTTTGGAATTTTGTCGAAAAACGAAATATTGCGACGAATGGGAGGGCGACACGTGTCACCCCCCTTATTGGCCTTGGAGGAATTGGGGCTTGGATATAATGGTCATTTGACCACTAATGAGATGATCAAGTCTTGCAAAGACTTTGGCTTGATAAGTTTGACTAAGTCAAGAAGTCAATAGCTTGAGATAATTGACCACATCTTGACCTTCCATTTGGATGAATCCTAGCCCTTGTTTTATTTATTTATACCACTACTAGTGCAAGACTAGTCTCCCATACTTAGAAAAAAATTCAAGAGTTGAGAGAAAAACATTGTGAGGCTCACGGTTTTTAGCAAGGGTTTGAAGAAAAAATTTCAATTGTTGTCCAATAATTCCCATACTTTAAACCAAGGTTCCTAAGAGTATTGTAAGTGTATCTCAATAGAAAGATCCCGGAAAAATGGTGTTTTCGTATTAGTCGCAAGGCGAAAACCTAAGGAGTTCTTCAACTTTGAAGTTGGAACTTGAAGAGAAGTTCTTCATAAGCTTCTAAGGGTTACTTGGAATGGTTTGGAACGTCGAAAGGAGGAGCTAAAGTTGCTAAGGATCGACTTGCAATCTTGGATCATATTTGGGCTAAATGAGGTATAATCTTCGTCTTACTTTTGTAATTGAAGTGTTACACCCCGTATTTACAAGACATGTTTTAAGGTAGTACGTAAGAACTCGCAAGTGTTAAGATTTGAGACTTGTAAAAATTTATCGGAATTATGGATTTGTCGGAAAATGAATTATTGTGACGAATGGGAGGGCGACACGTGTCACCTCCCCTTATGATGCCTTGGTCGAATTTAGGCATGGCCAATATGGTCATTTACCATAAGTCTTGGATGACTAATGTCTTGCAAGTTGTGGCATGAGAAAGTTGACTAAGTCAAGGTCAATTAGTCTTGATATTTTGTAAGACTTCATCTAAACCACCCATTTGGTTACATCTTAACCCTCATGTCCATATATTACTACTAGTAGCAAGACTAAGTTCCACACTTAGAATAATTTTCAAGAATTTCAAGAACTCTCTCAAAGAGGTCTCGGGTTTGGCTAGCTCCCACATGAAAAAAATTTGTTTCTTGTCCTATAAGCTCCCCACTTTAAACCAAGGTTCCCAAGTGTATAGTGAGTGTATCTCAATAGAAAAATCTCATAAAAAGATAGTTTTCGTATTAGTCGCAAAGTGAAAACCTAGTGGCTTTCTAGGTTTTGGATTGGAAGTTGGAAGGAAAGTTGTTGGTGTTGTTCTAAGAGTCTCAACAAGCGGATTGAAGTATATTGGAGAGGCTCTAAACTACTAAGGAGCGACTTCGGATTTGGATTTGGATTAAGAATCGTTAAGGTATAATCTTGTCTTTTAAGGTGTTACAAGATTATGTATTTATATTGTTGTTGTTAGCTTTACATGTTGATAGCATGAAGTTGGTATGTTGAAGTTTATAAGTATTATGGATTGCTAGTAGCTTAATCCGAAATGTTGTGCAAGCCACTTGAAAATTTGATTACTAATTGATCGTTTATTAGAAATCGTCGCATGTTACTTACTTGAAGAAATTGGTTGTTATAATCAAATGCGACTTGATATCATGTTAGGCTAATAACTTGGATTGAAATAGAATTTGGATAAGAATAGGTATTGTTGAACTCAAGGTGGCCGAATTTGGACTTGTAGTTTGTTATTCATTTGTATTGGACTACCTTCATATTGTTGTGAGCGATTGGGGCTGTTTGGTTATTGTATTTCGGCCTTGAAAAAGGTGGCAAAGTAAGTAAAAACAAAGGAGGTCTTTGTCGATTTTCTATAGAATTTGGCGACTTAGCACTTAGAATATTCTACGTTTGAAGTAAGAGGTTAATGGGCGTATTGTGACCATGATAGGTTGAAGAACTAAGTATAGCGTATCTACTTGAAGAATGGAATAGCTCGAGGTTGAAGTACTTTGGAGCATTTTACTACTTGTCGACAATCGTCGCGAGGTATGTGAACCTCTTCTTTCTTTGGCATGATCCTGCGTATGAAATATCCATGTGATAGTATTTCATGATTCCTTCTACTCTTAGAAGTTAAGAAGTATTTCCATTGTTGATTCTAAATTAAGAGTGCGTTTAAATTGTCCTAAGTCCTTACTAGGTCTTATGGGAGGCGTTAGTAAGAATGGTTAGGAAATTTTGAGATTGGATTTAAAGCTTTGTGCCTTGTTTTATAAGTAAGTAAGTAAGTTGAATTTATTTGTGAAAAGGAGGTTGATTTTAAAAGTGGAAGTTATATGATTTTAAAGAGAATAAGCTCTTGGGTTTTGGAAGTGTATGAAACTTTATTTTTCAAGATTATGGGACTTGATTTCTAAAGTGTAGATGACATGATTTTATAAGTGTAAGTAAATGGACTTTAAAGAATGTATGTTATGAAGTTTTAAGACTATGAACTTTGATTTTCTTTAAAGGATTATGAGACTTTATTTTACAAGTTAGGAGCGTTATTTTTCAAGATATGGGTTACTTGATTTACTTCTAAAGTTAAGAGACTTGATTTGAAAGAGTATGTGACTTGAGTTTTAAAAGTATATGTTTATTGATTTAAAGAGAAGGAGTTTCTGATTCTTTTTAAGTATGTATGTACGTAGTATTTTGGGCCTAGTTTCCTAATGTTGTAAGAATAAAAGTGTCATAAGTTCTCTAAAATGAAAGGTTGTTATAATAGCTTTATGGGAAGTTGTTATGACTTAATAAGAAGTGAAAAGATGGTTTTAAAATGTTATGTAAGGAAAATCACACCTAGCCTACCAATAGGCGGATTATGTTATGAAAATACACCGAGCCTACAAATAGGCGGATTACGTTATGAGATACACCGAGCCTACACATAGGCGGATTACGCCATATTACCCGAGCCTCACATAGCGGGTTCGTCATCTTACAAGCCCCACAGCGGGCGGATTATGCTACATGATTCCACGATGCAAGGCCCCAGCGGGCGGATTATGTCACATGATTCATCGCATACCGTGTCCGCAAATGGACCGGATTATGTTATGTAAGATATGTAAGTTATGTGAAAAAGATCGGATTAAACTCTTAAGTATGTATGTAAGAATATGTTGTTAAATTTTATTGAAAGAAGGAAAGGCAGTTAATATATGATTGATTTCGGGAGTTAAAGGCATTCTTTTATACGACATGATTTGGTTATTGCATTTTATTTACATTCCATACTAAATTTTTGTTATGCGGCCCGCCAGTGCGTTCATGCCGCAGTGATAGGTACACGAGTTGGTGATCCTTGCTCTTAGGATCTCTGTTGATTTTGGAAGGAAGCCCTTTCACTCGGAGCTTATCTTTTGGTACGGTTTCCACGATGTGGTAGACTTATGTACATTCAGGTATGGCGAGCCCCGTCCCGGCTTGTGATTGAGAAGTGCAGAGTTACATATCGTGGGTCGGTTTGTAAAAGGAAAGGGATGTGATCACTGTTGTTATGTATATGTATATGTGTCGGGAAGGTAGCCTTATCGGCTAACTCAGTGGTTTAGTTTCTCGATATTTTATTTTATAAGTTTCATGTATGTTCATTGCTATTCTCGATGTATACTGAACAGGCAGGTGCCAGTAGGGCACGATCAGCGGCTTGTCGGGTCGTGACATGAAGATTCCATGTTATTATAAGCTAGAAATGATCATGTGATATGTGTTATGAAGTTTGATAAGTGTTATGGAAATTTGGAAGCTCAAATCCGAAAATGACATGTTGAGTCATTTGAAATTGAATTACAATTTGGTTGTTAACTAGAATTGTCGCATGTTAGCTACTTGAAGATTATAGTTGTTATAATCAATTGCGGCCTTATAACATGTTATGCTAACAACTTGGATTGAAATGGAAATTGGATAAGAATTGGTGTTATTGTACTCAATGTGGCCGAATTGGACTAGTAGTTTGTATTAGTTTGATATCTTTTGTGGGGCGGAATTTTACACGTCTAGTAGGCGTGTAATACCCTATTGTTAATTGCATTGTTGGGCCTTAAATGTGGCGTGTTTGGTTATTGAATTCGGCCTTGAAAAAGGTGGCAAAGTATGTAGAAACAAAGGAAGTCTTTGTCAGATTTCCGTAGAATTTAGTGACTTTGCACTTGGAATATTCTACGTTTGAAGTAAGAAGTTAATAGACGTACTATGGTCATTATAGGTTGACATACTACGTACGGCGAATTGGACTTAGCAAGTGGGTTAAACCGAAGAGGTATGTGAAACTTTCTTATCTCTTGAGCATGAATAAGTTGTAAATGTATAGTACGGTAGACGTACAAGATTTTGACAATCTAGGTCCATTTGATATCCTTGGCCTATTTTAAGAATGTCCAAGTTGATTTAATTAGGAAATTAACTCACTTGTTTAAATATTAAGGATATCTTGGTTTTCAAAATTTAAGAGACTTTAAGTATGTTGAAAGTATTATTGATACTTGTGTTGTTGGAAAGTTTAAGTCTCTTGGTTATAAAGAAGTATGTAAGTTGTTAATGTATAAAGCTAGTATAACGGCTTTATGGGAAGTTGGTTATAATAGCTTTATGAAAAGTTAAAAAGAGTGGTTTACTCTAAGTAATTTAAGTATGTTAAATGACTTGAAATAACGAAAGGCAAATTGATTTAAAGGCATCAATTGCTTAAGGTTTTAAAAGAAAGACGTCACTTGATTTAGAAGCTAAAATGTATTTTTTCTAAAAAGGTATTGTGACTTGTCTTAAAATGTAGTTATGACTTGATACTACGGTTATTAGTATCTTGGAAGTTTTATATGAAAATGAGTCATTTTAAAAGAATAGAAGTACGTAGTACTTTGGGTTAAACTCCCGAATTTATAATGACATGTTAGTGCCTTAAGTAAACTAAAATGAGAGTGTATATGAATAAGGCTAATAAGAAGTTAGGGGGATTTCTTAACTTGCTTATTTATTGTATGATAAGCCGGTAGTGCTTATGTTATGTATTATAAGACGGTAGGGCTTATGTTATGTATGATGGCCAGTTGAGATAGGGTAAGAGTATATCTGAGGGGTAAATCCCCAAGATCGTTATACCACCTTCTTCAGGGTAAGAGTATATCTGAGGGGTAAATCCCCAAGATCGTTATACCACCTTCTTCAGGGTAAGAGTATATCTGAAGGGTAAATCTCCAAGATCGTTATACCACCGCCTGTGGTAAGAGTATAAATGAGGGTAAATCCCCAAGATCGTTATACCACGCTCTTCTATTTTTATGTTGTAAGTATACTTTTGATTACTCATTGTTAGTAAGGCCTCGTGTCTTGTTAATCGAGTTATCATACCATCTCAATTTTATTATAGACTTATGATTTCATTACAATACTTTCGGTTTCACATATTTGGTACACGTTGTCTTGACCTCCGGGTGCGTTCACGCCACAGTAGTACATGATTCTTGATCCTAGCTCTTAGGATCACTGTCATTGTTGAAGCTCCTTTATTAGGAGGCTTATCCTCGGTATTGTCGGTTGTTGTACATTTAGGTATGGCGGGCCCCGTCCCGATGAGTTATTCTTAGAGGTCTGTAGTCACATTGTGGTTTGTGTTGTAAATAAAAAAAATGTACTGTTTTATTTGTATAGTTTACGGAAGGTGGCCTTATCGGCTAGCCTGTTGCTATTTTATGTTTAAGCATTTTATAATTTGTGTATGTTTATTTGCTATTCTCTCGATGTATCAGAAAGGGTGCCTGGTAGGGCACCGATCCCGAGCCTGGGTCGTGACATATATGCCCGCTAAGTGTTCGATGAGATGTCTAAATGAACTTTCTTAAGAAATGAATCCAAAATTGATAAAAATCCTTCGTATAATGTAGATAATTGTCCGTAGAACATGTGAGGACTCGTGGAACGTAGATAGCTTCATCGATAAGGTATGTTGGGCTAATTTTCTTCTTGGCATGATTTGATATGAACCCTTTTTCGAAATGATTCTCTAGAAAGAAGTTCAAGATTTCCACGCTCCTTCTTGTTGAAATTTTCATGTTCTTGATTATTCCTTTTTAATCGTACTTTTTGTATTCCAAATGTCTCAGAATGGTTAGCTTAAAGTTGAAGAACGTAGCGACAATAATGATAGTCGGAGGATAACGACAATAGGTCACTCCGACTCTGTTTGTAATGTCCCTTGAGATTCGTCATGCATTGGAATTATATATGTATGTATCTATTTTCTTAGCGCGCCGCTCTATAGTCTGTCGGGAAGACACTTATATGTGCATACCACTGATCAGTTGAGCAGATATTATCGTGTCCTATATGGCCGGGCACTTTATTATGAGATTACCCCACAGAGGAACTTGATACAATACTATATGGCCCCATAGAGTGGCCAGATTTTACTTACATGCATATATTCATGGTTGTGCCAGTTGTATGCCCTCAGCGGCTCGTTTTCGAGTTACATGTTGACTTCTATACCCTTTTACTTTGTATTATGTCTCTTGTTTACATATTTTACATGTCTTACATATTCAGTACATCTTTCGTACTTACGTTTCTTTCTGGATGTTGTGTTCATGCCCGCAGGTACAAATAGACATGGAGATGTACCTCCCTGCAGCGTTCTGTTTGTTGATTGTCGCACTCCACTTCTCCGGCTGCATGCAGTCGATAGAAATCTTGTTGTATATATTTCTAGTATTTGGGGTATAGCGAAGCCCTGTCTCGACCAATTGATGTATTGTAGCACTCTTCAAGGCTAGCAGGCCATTATTATTTAGTGTATTCATGTTGTTTGGCCTTTCCGACCCTCTTGTTGATTGACGATACTATTGTTACGGTCTTGTCAGTCTCAATTATTTACATATACTGTTGTTGGACCTCTTCTGCTTGCATGGTGTTGTTACATTCTTGTCATGTTATTTTTATTTGGAGGCCTTGTCGGCACAAGCTTCGTGTCAGAGAGTTCAGGTGCTATCGTTGATTCGCTCGGGCCTTCGGGTGTTGGGTGCCCCCAAGGTTGGGGTGTGACATTTTGCACAATTAGTGTATATATAATAACTAATTTAATGTGGGTGTGTTATATCGTGTAATTAGCAAAAATATTTCAACTACTACTTGTTTAGTGCCAGTTCTTAATTAAGAGAACAAATAAAAGAAATGGTAATAGCTTCAGTCTGCACCCGTCAGAAGTCAACTGACCAAAGACAATTTTGTACTACTCAAACCACGAAGACTTTTACTAGATGATAATAAGAAAGAATGGAACTATCACCACAAGTACACAACTAAAGCTTTGATGAAAGAAATTTTCATGTTTTCATTTAGTGAAAACGCTGGAGCTCTTTCTATCTTGAGGAACAGACCACGTTCTGGTCTATTTATCTGCTTCTCAGGATTGCATATGAAAATCCAGAGTGTAGGCATGGATTTCAGAAGGGCTTGTTCCAGGCCTGGAAACAATTTTCACACATTAGCAAGGAAAAGGGATAAAGAAATACAATTTAAAGATAAACTCTTGGCAGAACAAAAGCTGGGTTAAGAACTCCATCAAGAGCTTACACCACACTGTAGGGCGGTTTCAAGCAACAACAGCCAGATAGACCTTTCCAGGTCTAATATTTAGGCTTTAGCACTCAAACATCCTAGTTTTCAGCAAGTGCTCGACCCTTGAACTCAAACATTGGGATTGGAAAAACAACTTATTATTAAAAAAGAACGGAATAATGGGGGAGTAACATGTATCTCAACTTGAAAGTCAAATTGTTGCAGATATATTCTCCAAGGTCAAAATGTGCTTCCCTACATCCGTCAGATGCATATTCTTCTTCTGAGAGGAATAGGGTTACATACTACGCAATGCATGTCAATCTAATCCTTTTTTTTTGGATAATAGTGGTATCCGAGTCAGCCTACACACCTCGATTATTCCACCAGTACTTGTTGTCCCACCAGCATAGGTATCGGGTAACTATGTAGACCAAGGTTAGACAAACAAGGAGAAATGACCTAGCCTTATTTGTCTTTGCTTGATTTGAACCCTGGTTTTCAAGGTTTTCTTCCACCTCATTGACTGCTAGGTTGCACCATTGGGTGCTCATCAAATCCAGAGTTCTAATAGAGGTAAAAAAACAAATTGGTACTCTACCAGGTCAAGCCACCCAAATCGAAGGAGCCAAGAAGAATTGAAAATATGAACTTACCACTGTTTCTAACAGACAGAGACACTTAACTACTCTAGACTAATTTAAGCTTCACCAAAGATTAGGATAGGAAGAGGGACCAAATACGGCTCCACTTAGGGTTGGGGTTAGTCTTGCAAAGAAAGGTCAAATCGACAAAATAAATTGCAATGTCAGAGAATCTATTTTGAAGCGCAACAAAGTGAGAAATTAATTTGAAGGGCAAGCGTAAAAATGCACAATCACCACCAGTGCAAAGCATACTCATAGTGCTAACGTTAATCAAGTTACTATTAGAGGATCTTCTTTCTTCCAAATCAAAGGATATTGAAAGAGAAGATGGTCAAATATAACTATGATTCACAGCTTGCTAATAACCAGAAGACTGATAGTGGACCCGCTCCAGCAAATTAAGAAATATACAGAGACATTTTAGCCAATAATCTAGTGACCAAATATAAGAAAGAAAGATACAGTACCACTGCAGCGCAGCAAATGAAAAGAAGATTTATAGTTTGGGATTTCTCCTATTAGTTACTTCTTCAAACAAATGACATTTCATCTTATTAGTTGAGCAATAGACGCTAGTAAAATGGACAATGCTCTTTGTCCTATTGTTATACACATTCAAACTCATTTCGCATACTTTGAACAACACACCTAAGTTGCTCGGACTCAGATGCAGTAATACAATACGGGTGCGGATCTCAAGGTCGGATTCTTCCTCACATAAATTTTAGGATTTGGGGGTATGGATTGTGTGCGGACACACATGTTAGGATACAACCAACAAATATATATTACGACATATAAAGTATATATCTCAATTTATTTAGAGGGTGTTTGGATTGGCTTATTTTAAGTGCTCTTTGGCTTTTAAGCTCTTTTCTACTTTTTGAGGTGTTTGGGTGAGATAAAAAGTGTTTTTAAACACTTATTTCTAGGTTAAAAAGGGTACAAAAATAAGTCAAAAGCCAACTAGTTGGGTAGGACCAACTTATGGCTTTTTGCTTTTAGTTTATAATTCACTTTTAAAAAGTCAATTCAAACACCCTCTTAAGCTATTGAACTAAAACTCATAAAATTTGATTCTTTATAAACACCTAATATTTAATTCATAAGATAAGATATCTTGTGTAATAGCAAAACATACTCATACTTTATGTAACTATATGTATATGACATAAACCTAAAAATCAAACCAAATACCCAATTAATTTATACTTCTCGGTCATAGATGTACTCAAAGCACCGAAGGTAAGATGACCAAATCCAATGTGGATCCCACACCCACACTCACATCCATGTTGTGTCGACACGGATGCGGTAATGATTTTGAAGAGTCTGAGCAACATAGCAACATACGTCTAAAGCTTAGCGGAGGATCTATAAGAACTAAGTGAAAACTATAATATAGGGTGACCAATATACCTCTTGTTAATGATGCCATAATGAAACTTTGGTCTTCCAACTTTAATATCTTCAATGTACTACAATCACATGAAATAAGAGAGATAAAGTCACTTAAATTTAGAGAGAGCAGGTAAATGAACAAAATTGTATTCATAATATTATTATGCACAAATATAATATACACACACTCACACATATACATACACACAACATATCTATATATATATGTGTGTGTGTGTGTTCTATAAAATTAAATATTTAACCATGTAGCATAAATATATACCAGCTTCAAGGTTACCAGCATTGATGAAAATGCTAACGAATCAAAAGGAATATCATTAAGCTCAAAAAGCTGACATTCTGATGATTCTGGACCTGGTGAAAAGTGGGGATTTTTCAGTTTCGCCAAAAAAATCATGTACGTCTGCAAAACAGGAGGAAAAATAAGTATCACCAATATCTGTCAAAATTCATAGAAGGTACATGTCATTTTCAAGATATATATTCTCACTTGGCCTATCAGAGGGATGTCCAATTGAGCAAAAGGTGACTGAACCTCTACTTCTGCATTTGCCTCTTCCCAGGTTTCCCTAATTGCTCCCTCAGCAGCAGATTCACCAATCTCCATGTAGCCAGCTGGGAGCGTCCTACCAGTACAACATTATTTTAAGATAAACTTACTATACTGGAATACAAATTACTTCAGTACCCTCTACATTTCTGAATGCTAGGAATTAATAGAGAACTTTCTTAGGGAGGTTGTGAGTGAAAGACCTCCCTTCTCACGAAATTCTGTTAGCAGACACATACCAAAGTCCATATGATGGGTGAATTTTCCGCCTGCACATTAATATCTTCTTATCATGCTCAATAAGGCAACCAACAACCTGTATTTGAGAACGAACAGTTACAAATACTACCCCTTAGTAAGATGCAGGAGAAATCTCTGTGCTTGATGTGTGTTGCACAAATGAATAATAAAACCAACAACAGGAGAAAGAAAGATATTAATTCATGTGGCTACTATGAAAGAGAGTATTTTTGGTCTTGCGACCTCAAAGTTCATAAAAAGAGCAACTATATGCCATGGGGTTCATACTAGTGAACAACTAGAATCACTAAGATTTCAGTGGGGGCTGCTCTCGGAGAGCACGCTAGAGCATCCTTCCTGGGGGTGTGCAGCTCAATGGGTAAGAATAAAACAGGGTCTGGATAGTCTCTTTAACCTCAGAATTACAAAGACCAAGCAATTAAAGGATTTGACCCTATCTGGTAATAAACATCTATACATGCTAGATAAGATTATGTCCTTTGCATTACCATCCTTTCTTCCACTCACTCTTTTCATCCCGATTATCTTTTATCCACTCTCTTGGCCAATACGCTTTACACTCTTTGCAGCGTTATCTCAACTAGCTAGCTGTCTTTTGTCTTTCGCTGTCTCTTAAAAAATTGTGCTGCACTGTTGTGTTCTGCCAAACGTTGTATATTGATTACTAGGTGTAGTTTGGCATATCATCTTTTTATAAAGGTGGTGTACGGTTCAGCTTGCACGCACCTCGACTATTTCATCGGATACCTGATATCTCTCATCAATACAAATACAGGGCAAAATACAAATACAGGGCAAACTCTGCCTACCAAAGCTTAGGCAGATGGGAAGAAATAATCTAGTGTTTTTCTTTTGCCTTAGTTGAGATTTGAACCCTGATATCTAAGGTTTGCACTCACTTCATTAACTGTTGGACCACACCTTAGGATATGGTTAGGTGTATACATATTTAAAAGTTGTCCCCCAAATCAAAACGGAATATAGAATAATAAATAAATTCCAAGCATAGACTTAATAATTGAACCATGGTCACCAAATTGATTTGGCTGGGTGATTATAAACTGGTTCTAAACAAAAATGGATATTCCCACTTTCAACCATCAATGCTAAATTTAACCACCAACAATGTAGGCAATGAAAAGACAAAAGGTAAAATAATGTGATCATCACAATTGCAATAGGTAATATTACAATAATCAGTCTTCATTTGATTCATGTAGGCTCTGAAGATAAATGAAATCTTACCATTTTTGGATTGTCATATGTAATCTTCCCACAGCGAGTGCAGATAGCTCTCACCTTTTCTTCACCATCAGGTATTTCATGCTTTGTTGGGCCTCCACAAAATTGGCAGAAGTTGATCTTACGAATGTTTCCCTGCAGAATCTTTGAACTGAAATTGATCAGGGAAAACATAAAGGGACTAGAACAATTTATGAAACACAAAAACAGCCAATTAGACAAGAGAAGGATCACAGTTGAGTGGATTGAAACAGATGGTCCTTGTGGGTTTGAATGAGTTGAAGACATTCCAAAACGCACTTGAGAAGCCGGCAATAACAAAGAAATGGTTTTTCTTATTAAGGAATTTAGTTGAGGCTTCCTCAATCTATAGGAAGAAGATGCACCCACAATCTGTATGGGATTGAGCATTATTTTTCTTCAATAAGATGACGCTACCTATTGTAACAGCTACCTCATAGCAAAAATCTAAATTTGAAAGTGAAGATTTTTTGGTGAATCAATGGATCAGTTGTGATTTGCCATAACTGGTTTCAGTGGATTTGACTGACTGATGAACATCCCCTTCACCAAATCAACAATAGGCACCTACATTTACTTGGGCAACTGTGAGACCCCTGACTAGTTTTTATTTGGGATATGGACCCCAAGTGTTATTTAGGTGACACAACCCATTTTGAATTACAGTTAATTAAATGGAGATAAGTTATTAGGACGTCAAAATATGCCTCAAGTTTTAAAAAATATATTTTTGTTCAATGATGTAAAAAATAAAAATTAATAAAATAATAACTATTATTAATTATTTTCCCCATCAAATTTCCCCCATTCATATGAACTATATCTCATATTTTTCATAAAAAATTAAGCTCCCTATCCTCCTCTCTTCAACAATAGCACCTTTCTTTTCTCATTTTCTCCTCATGTTTCTTCTTTCTTAGCTGTCATTATTGAGGCGAGACTGCCACCGTTAAAACCCATTGAAACTTCTTCTTTTTTTAAATTATGTTTTACGTGGTTATTTTTGGGTTTTACGACTTGGAATTACTCTTTCGAAATCTGTTTGGTCTGGTAAGCCTTAATCATTTCATAAGAAAGCTTTAATTGGTGTTCTTCAAATTTTATAATTTCTGGTTAAGTTGCGTGTATTACAAACCAATTTATGGTAATCTACGTGTATTATAGACCAATTTATGTTTATTATAAAGGGTAAAAAGATAGTTGCTGGTGATTTCGATGGTAACTGGATTCGTATTAAAACTGCCTGAAAATGGAATTCTCCAAAAAACATCCAACATGTTGAATTGGATAAGTATTACGCCATGATGATTTGTTAAGGAGCGTGATTCTGTCTCATAATACAGACCCCGTATCAACATAAATGTCCATTAGCTACTTAATTGATGTTTCTAAAAATGGACTTCCTAATACCTACATTACGAATGACCAACAAGTCCGTCTATACATTATTAATGTTGATATTGATTGTTATAGGCCTAGGTTATATGTAGTTTGAAGGAGATGATTATTGGAAGTTCAAATTTAGAAGTTCAAATTTAGCAGCTGCAGCAAATTCATCAGCTGCAGCAAATTCATCAGGAACAGTGAAGTCACCAATCATCGATGAAGATCCTTTGTAATGTCAAATGGACTATGACTGTTCTGATGATTTTCATGGAGATTGTCACGCCCCGAACCATGGTTTGGACGGAACACGATACTCGATGCTTAACTGCATGTGACAGAGCGACCCACATGGCTACTGAATCAACATGGGCATCAAAATGTACATACTAATGATTTAAAACATGCAAACTAGATACTGAAAATGTAGTCTGAAAGTATATTACGGAAATAGTCTGAAAATATCATAAGTCTGAAAAATAGTGATACCGACATGTCTGACACACTGAACTAGTCTAGTCTATGAAACCTCTAAACATGAGTCTGACTGAAAACTGTCTACTAGGACAAGGCCCTGTCATACCTCTATCACAAAATATAATACTGAAATAATAGACTGACACCCCCGAATGAGATAGGGCTCACCAAGAAGCTGATACTGGGGCAATCCTACTGAGTTGAATCATCATCCTAAAACAGCACCTGCATCGTGAAGTATTGAACATACAATATTGGGCTTTAGCATGCTGAATATTCTACACTGAGACTCGTGTATATCAAGAACAAGTCCATATTGATTACATAATGAGTTCATAACGATTAAAGTGATAATTATGAATAACTACAAATTTCTAATCTTGAGGGTAGGCATTTTAGTCTTTTCATAAACTAGGGAGAAATTATCAAATTCTGAAGTAATTCACAATAATCTTGACAAACGAGGTGTGAGGATGATTAAGGATGTTCTCACACGTAGATAGAAGTTATTGTTATACCCCGTATTTTCAGAGTATGTACGTAAGGACGTACGTAGAAAAATTTGAACTTGAGAATAGGCTTGGCCGAATTATTCTTTGTGCACAACACCCGGTTAGAGTCGTTTTTCGACGAACGCTTTCCACTTTCGTAGGAAAATTCGCTATGTCATTTTTAATTTTTGCGGATTTTTCCGAGAGACGAAACATTTTGGATCAATGCGGCGACACTTGTCACCCTCTCATCGGGGCGACTTGGGCGGTAAAGGGGTTGGACGAATTGGCCATTGTTTGGTCAAGGAGTTGGTAGGATATTTTGGTGGTAGATGGATAAGGTGCACTTGGCTTGATCTTGACCCTACACTTGCCTTGCACTTGGCATGATCTTGACCATTGGTTGGCCTTTGCTTGACCTATAAATACCCCCCTTTGAAGACTTCTTCATCCATTCTACAAATCTCTAAGTGTTAAAATCCTCCCCCTCTCTTATATGTGTTCTCGTCCAACACCATCCCCCTCCCCCTTGGCCGAGAGTTCTCCCTCCTCACAGGTGCTAGCCGCGGGTACCCCTAGCCTAGTTGTTTTCAGATAATACCCCTCTTTTTGTGGTATGTAGATACTCTCAAAAGTATTGTTGTAATGCCCAAATTACCTTAGCCGATACCTTGAAGTTTTCAAAAGATACCTCTATACGTAGAGTCCAAAATACTACCTAAATGTCCTTTTGTCTCAAACCAAACCCTAAGGAAAATCTCCATAGTTAGTGGGAGTAGTATGTAGGTTGGTTAGAACTTCTAAGGGTGGTTTGGAGCGGGTTGAGCGCACGGAGTCGAGCTAAACGTTGCTCGTGAGCGACATTAAACTAGGATAATTTTTGGGCTTATCGAGGTAATTATCTTGTCCCTATCAGAATTGGAAATTACATGTTGTTAGAATATATAGTTGAAGTATACTATATATAGAATCGAACGTAGTTATCGCAATGTCTTTTGACTTAAGCCCAATAATAAGAAACATTTTCGAAAGAAGAGTCTCGAATCAGAATTACATGGCATCAGTATTAGCGACTCGTAGCTTTTCTGAGGTAGAATTGTGCACGTCCGATTAGTCGTATAACCCCGGTTGGCTTCGTAGCCACCCGATAGAGGAGATTTACGCTGCTGTGTTATACCCCGTAGTTCCGTGGTATGATGTGAGGACGACGCACGAGAATACGGCATGTAAATTTTGGAAAGAAAGGAAGATGTGATTTTTCACTAAAGTTCCGTTTTGTGAAGAAAAAGGTTCGTTAACGGGAATCGATTCTGATTTGGTATTTGGACTTCGCTATTTTCGTAAATGGTCACGTGACCCACGAGAAATTTACTGCTGTGGGGCCCGCTTTGTTTTTGAGATTTCGTATTTTGGATATTTTCTAAGACGAAATATTTTAGATTAATCGGGGCGACACGTGTCACCCCACGTGGCACTTGGTCGAATGGGTGGACGTTGCCAGGCCATCATCCCTCGCCGATTTGGCCTCACACTTGGCACCATTTTCGTTTGGCCATGTGGTGTGGTGGGACCCACACACACATGGCCCAATCTCGACCCTACACTTATATTGATCTCGCCCTCGTTCTTCTATAAATACCTCGCTCAAGAGTAAAATCATCCTCACTCAAAGCTTTCCAAAGCAAATGTTTTCCTCCCTTTGTGTAGATTTCGTCCCCTCCTCTTGTGTAGAAAATACTTGGTGTATTGTTGTATAATCCCAAATACCTTGGCCTAGTATCCCTAGTAGTATTCCAAAGTTATTTCAATACTAGAGCCTTAAATACTACTTTATTCCAATAGTAGAAACGAAACTCCTAGAAAAATCTTCCTCGCTTGGTGGAAGTATTTGCAGGTTGTTTAGAAACTTCTAAGGTCGCTGAGCGGTCGAGCGTAAGGATCGAGCTAAACGTTGCTCGTGATCGACTTATAACTTGGATAATTTTGGGCTTATCGAGGTAATGATCTACGCCCCTATCAGAATTGGATATTACGTCAGAGTAGTTATACTTGAGTATATTATATTGGAAGGATGATTATAAAGGATTGAATCAGATTTACATCGACCGCATTTCATGAGACTTTGTAAGTATTATCGTGAAGATATTTGAACACGCCCGTTAGACGCGGTAATCCCCGAGTTGTCGCCCGTAATGGCCCGGTTGTGAGGAGATTTATGTGATAATGGGGAGGTGTCACAAATTTCGTAGAATAAGGAATCTTGTGTTTAGAATATTCTACTGAGAGTGCTAGAAGTTGATTTATATATTATGGTTGTTATAGGTGGATCTTTCACGGCAGATACTTGACTCAGCTTGTGGTTTAAGCTAAAGGTATGTGATTCTTCCTATACTCGAGCATGATTGTTGTGAACTATATAGTACCAGACGACGTGTGTGAAACAATTTTTGTTTGTTTTAAAACATAAAGTGTTATAATGGCTTTATGGGAAGTTAGTTATAACGACTTTATGAAGATAAAAGAAAGATTTGGTTTTGACAAAGAAACGACTTGATTTTGAAAGTTAAGAGACTTGATCTTGAAAGATAAGAGACTTGACTTATAACGACTTGTTTTCTAAAAGGAGAAGTAACTTGATTTAAGTATAGGTTACTTGTTTTGAAAAGAGTAAGTTAATTGGGTTTTAAAAAGAGTATACTTGATGTTGTTCTAAAAGAAAAGCACTTGGTTTATAAAGTATAAAGTACTTGATTTTAAAAGCCTTGTAAAGATTTTTACGGCGTGAAGTAATTTGGTTTTAAAAGTAAAACGTGTTTTCTTTATATACTACAGTATTAGTATCACGTGGCTTTTACGTAGAAAGAGGTCTTTTGAAAGAAGGAAAGTATGTAGTATTGGGTTTGAAACCCGATTGTTGATTAAAATGAATGTATGTTAAACTTGCTTATGCTTGTTGTGATAGTCTTTGATGTGCAAGTTGTTTTGTTCACGTGTCGCCGTGACTCTGCAGGGCCGCTTATCCGATTGATTGACCGACATACCGACGCCAGCGGTCCACGAAGATGCGCCCACTTTGAGTATCGATCGGTTGTTTCAGATCGCCGCGACTCTCGAGGGCCGCTTATCCGATTTATTTCCTTTCGACATGCCGACGTGACGGATGTTCCACTGCACGCGCCCAAGAGGATGGTTTCACGCCATGACTTCCGAGGTAAGACGCCGGTACGCGGTCATTACGAGGTTCGATCGTTAGTCCACGGACCGCTAATCCACGGCTTGCCGCGCGACGAGCGATCACGCTTGGTTTGACGCGTGGTTCGTGCACACTTTAGATACTTGTTCGTCATTTTCTCGTACCCAGAGCCTCCGTAGATAGCTTAAGATACTTGCCTCTGGCCATATCTCGTGAGACTAGGCTATCAGACGTTAGCTTAAGATACTTGCCTCGCCAATTGCGTGGCTAGCTGGACTGTAGTCGCTTCCGCATTCGCCCGCTGACGGGATATGACTAGCTTTTGACCGTAGTTGGCTATTCTACTGCCCGATCGGCTTTGATGACGCAGCAGGATCTAGTGTTCGTGTTCACATACGGGTGTTGTTTTACATCATGTATCGCAAGCAGAGAATGAGTTCCACGGCATGAGTGGTATTACGGGCGCGAGACCCATAATTATGCGCTGAGTGATTATTCGGGATATCGCCCTTACTTGACATAATCAAGCATTTATTGCGAAATGGTTTTATAAAATGATGAAATGTGATTTCATTACGATTTTCGCCACATACTGGTACTGCAGATCGACTTCCCGGGCCGCTCACGCCACAGTAGAGGTACACCGCTGGTCGATCTCGCCATAGGATCGCAGTCAGCCATTGAAGCCCGCCTCCGAGGCTTATCTTTAGTATAGTCCCCGTCATCAGAGGTACTTGTACATTCGTGGTACGCGGGCCCCGTCCCGGCCATAGTTGTCAGATATCTTATGCTCAGAGTAATGCCGCGTGGTTTGTAAAAAGGATAACTGTCGGGTTTTATGTATTTATACCAAGGCAACGGTTGGGTTGGCCTGCTTATTTATTTATGTCTCTCATTTCATGTGTAAAGTTTTTATTTCCACGGTTTTCTCGATGTTGTATCACTAGTGGTGCCCGGTAAGTGCACTGACTGCCCGGTTTCGGGCGCAAGTGGTATCGAGCGCTTAATCCTCTGAAAGTGTCTGCGCACCGTGTCTAGTAGTAGTCTTGATTATCGGTGTCAGGCACCACATCTATAATCGTGAGGTCGCAGGACATTTAGGATTGGTTTCTATTCTTCTCACTCGAGATCGCGCCTTAGAGCGATGTTGTAAGTCGACTCCTTCCGACGTGTTCTTTCTCGCGCTATGCCTCCGCGCAAGGCAACCCGCCCGGTGGGCAAGGCGCGTGAGCCGCTAGTGGGACACGAGGAGTACGAGGCGCAGCCTGGCCATTACCCGAGATAGTTCTTCGACGGCGAAGCCATGACGCCGCCGCCCCAAAGAGAGGTTAGAGCCGCAGCAGTTGGCCGCAGAGACCACGCACCGAGCCTCCACCCCACACCGGAGCAGAGGAGACGGGTTACAAGGAGATGGCCCGCCATCGCCAGATCGTGGGCCGACACGGCGAGAGGCCGATGCAGCAGTCAGCCCAAAGAGCCCCGTAGTTCATCCCGCATCGGATAGTTCGAGGCTACGGATTTTCTCGAGTCAGATCCCGCCGAGTTCTACGGTCGAGGCCCGAGGATGATCCGCAGGAGTTCATCCGCCGCCATGAGAGATCATGCGAGTGATCAAGGCTTCGAGACCGAGTCCGTGATTTTCGGTTCGCGATCGGCCGCGTGATACCGCAATGATCGGGTTTGATTCACGAGCGTCCCGGGGAGCATGCGCTCACCGCTTGGGACGAGTTCTCGAGGCATTTCTCACCATTTCTTGCCGCCGCAGATGCAGAGGGCACGCCGGCTGTGTTCGGCGTCGAGACAGTGAGGACGCACGCTCGAGTACAACGTAGTTCGACTCGCTGGCTCGATATGTCCTCGTTAGTAGCTAATACGAGGACGAGTGCACCGCCACGCCACAGGCTTGATGACTACTTGGCGAGTCTTGTTCGTGTATCGCTCACCGCACGGACATCGCCCGCACGCAGCTCACGACTAGGTGCGAGGCACGAGAGACCGACGGATCGACCAATATCGCCAGAAGAGGCCGTGACAAAGAGGTCCTTGGTAACTTTCGCGGACCGCCTCAAGCAGACTAGTTATACGCCGCCATTACAGAGTGGTCCTCATGCCTTCGTGGCCTCCAGAGTATTCGTGGAGCAGTCGTGGCTCCAAGGGTTCGTTTTCAGGAGTCAGTGCCGCATAAGCCACCCCGACCTAAGTGTAACCAACAGGGTAAACCCCATTCGGGAGTTTCAGAGACTTGTTTTACATGTGACGGGCCATTTTGCGAGAAATTGTCCTACCAGAGGTAGCGCGGATGTCGAGACTCACCTTCTGGATCTGTCATGTTCTTCGCCTTCGATACCAGCAGGTGTTCATATATCAGCCAGGCAGGGTCGCAAGTGAAGTTCCCGCTATACGGGTCCTGAAATCGCTATTTGTTTTTGTGATATCGTATATCCTCGACCTCTAAGAGACTAGTATGCATTTGTATTAAGATAAGTATATTTTTAATTATTATGTTCGATAGCATTACGTCAGCGTGATAATTCCACGGGTAGTGTAAGATGGAAGTGGTAGCTTTCATGACGGAATTAGTAAGATTGTTCGGATCGGAACGAGAGAGATCGGGCGCGATACGGTCGGGCCGAGGCTGTCGGGTCAACCCGCACCGGATTGAGCCGGGCTTCGAGGTGGTCCCGCAGCGGTAGGTCACGAGGTGCGAGCCCAAGTTTAGGTAACCATCGTATGAGTTCGGGACGTGTTCGATCGACCGATCGTGAAGGCCTGAGATAGGCCTTAGAGTAAATTGAAGCTGGTAGGAGTCATTGTGAGATTAGAAATGATTTCGTTAGCTTGGATTTGTATGTTATACTATGGCCATCATGGCGTGATTGGTTTCGTAAGCATAAGAGGAAGACTATACCGCAAGACACGCTCGCTCGAGATTTAGAAGGAACATTCGGGACGAATGTTTCTGGGGGAAGAATGTTATACCCCGTAGTTCCGTGGTATGTATGTGAGGACGACGCATTTGAGAATACCACGCAAATTTTGGAAAGAAAGGAAGATGTGATTTTTTCACTTTAAAAGTTCCGCTTTTTGTGAAGAAAAAGGTTCGTTAACGGGAATTGGATTCCCGTGATTTGGTATTTGGACTTCTTGGATTATATTAGAATTTTGAGGTTTTATTTTCAGAATGGTCACGCGACCCACGGAGAAATTTACGGTTTTAGGCCCGCTGTTTTTGAGATTTGTATTTTGGATATTTTCTAAGACGCAAATATTTTGATTTAATCGGGGGCTTACACGTGTCACCCCATGTGGCACTTGGCCGAATGGGCGATGTCGCTAGGCCACTTGTCCTCGCCGATTCGGCCCTCACACTTGGCACCATTATTGGCCATGCGGTGGTGGGACCTACACACACATGGCCCAATCTTGACCCTACACTTATATTGATCTCGCCCTCGTTCTTCTATAAATACCTCGCTTCAAGAGTAAAATCATCCTCACTTGAAAGCTTTCCAAAGCAAATGTTTTCCTCCCTTTGTGTAGATTTCGCCCCTCCCTCTTGTGTAGAAAATAATTGGTGTATTGTTGTATAATCCCAAATACCTTGGCCTAGTATCCCTAGTAGTATTCCAAAGTTATTTCAATACTAGAGCCCTGAAATACTACTTTATTCCAATAGCCAGAAACGAAACTCCTAGAAAATCTTCCTCGCCAGCGGAAGTATTTAGAGAAGTTGTTTAGAAACTTCTAAGGGTCGCTGGAGCGGGTGGAGCGTAAGGATCGAGCTAAACGCTGCTCAGATCGACTTATAACTTGGATAATTTTTGGGCTTATCGAGGTAATGATCTACGTCCTCAATCAGAATTCGATATTACATGTCAGTAGTAGTTATACTGAGTATATTATATTGGAAGGATGATTATAAAGGATCGAATCAGATTTACATTGACCGCATTTACAAGACTTGTAAGTATTATCGCTAAGATATTTGAACACGCCCTGTTAGACGGTAATCCCCTGAGTTGGCCCGGCAATGGCCCGTTAGTGAGGAGATTTACGTGGATAATGGGGAGGTGTCACAAATTTCAGAATAAGGAATCTTGTGTTTAGAATATTCTACTGAGAGTGCTAGAAGTTGATTTATATATTATGGTTGTTATAGGATCTTTCACGCGCGATACTTGACTTGGCTTGTGGTTTAAGCTAAAGGTACGTGATTCTTCCTATACTCTTGAGTACATGATTGTTGGAACTATATAGTACTAGAGACGACGCAGTAGTGAAACGATTTTTGTTTGTTTTAAAACATAAAAGGTTATAATGGCTTTACGGGAAGTTAGTTATAACGACTTTATGAAGATAAAAGAAAGATTTGGTTTTGATAAGAAACGACTTGATTTTGAAAGTTAAGAGACTTGATCTTGAAAGATAAGAGACTTGACTTATAACGACTTGTTTTCGGAAAAGGAGAAGTAACTTGATTTAAGTATAGGTTACTTGTTTTGAAAAGAGTAAGTTAATCGTTTTAAAAAGAGTATACTTGATGTTGTTCTAAAAGAAAAGCACTTGGTTTATAAAGTATGTAGTACTTGATTTTAAAAGCCTTGTAAAGATTTTTACAAGGTGAAGTAATTTGGTTTTAAAAGTAAAACGTGTTTTCTTTATATACTACGCAGTATTAGTATCACGTGGCTTTACGCAGAAAGAGGTCTTTTTGAAAGAAGGAAAGTATGTAGTATTTTGGGTTTGAAACCCGATTGTCGATTAAAATGAATGTATGTTAAACTTGCCTACGCTTGTTGTGATAGTCTTTGATGCGCAGTTGTTTTGTTGACGTGCCGTGACTTCCGGGAGGGCCATTATCCGATTGATCGACCGACATACCGACGCTGGTGGTCCACGAGTACGCGCCCACTTTGAGTATCGATCCGTTGTTTCGCATCGCCGTGATCGTGGCCGGCTATCCGATTTATTTCTCGACACGCCGACGTGACGGATGTTCCACTCGCACGCGCCCGCAGGATGGTTTCATGGCCATGACTTCCGAGGTAAGACGCCGGCACGCGGTCATTATGAGGTTCAGATCATAGTCCACGGACCGCTAATCCACGGCTTGCCGCGTGACGCATTTGCGATCACGCTTGGTTTGTACGCGTGGTTCGTGCACACTTAGATACTTGTTCGCCATTTTCTCGCACCAGAGCCTCGTAGATAGCTTAAGATATTTGCCTCGCCATATCTTCGCGAGACAGAGGCTATCAGACGTTAGCTTAAGATACTTGCCTCTACGCTGGCTAGCTGGACCGGTAATCGCCTGCATCGCCCGTGATGGGATATGACTAGCTTTTTAACCGGTAGTTGGCTATTCTACTTCGCCCGATCGTTTGACGACGCAGCAGATCTAAAGGTTCAGTTCACATACGGGTGTTGTATGTCCCTTCTCTTACGTAAAACCCCACGATACCACACAGTATTAGATCAAGGCGTGTCTATTTTTCCAAAGTAAGTTACTACTAATTTTAAAACTCATTTCACAAAATACGATCAAAGTATCCAAGACTCACTGGCGAGGCCGCTACTTTACGTTAAATAAACATTTTTTAAACTTTGTCGCTAAAGACAAGTTAAAGTATAGTTGTAGAAAACACTCTACCTTAACCCAAGTTTTTAGATCCATTCCATTTTTATAAACAAGAGACTTATACTATTAAAACCAAGTATCACATACTTACAAATCAAGTTCTTAACTTTCAAACACTTCAAGTCTCTAATATATAGAAAACAAGTTTCTTCTACTTTAAACCTCAAGTAACTCACACCTTAAGACAAAAATCATGTCATTTCTCTTTAAAACAATTAAGTTTCTACTTCTAAAGTCATTATAATGATTTACACTAGACAAAAGATTTGGAAACCACTTCCTTTCAAGACTTCATAAGTAAAATACTTTCACTTTTAAGAATCCAAACTTCACTAAGAAGATTTTACAACTTGCATCCAAGTATAATCATGAATAATACAACCGCAGTAATCCAAATACACTCAATGGATCATTGCGAAACATACTTTCTAAATCTTGGCCAATCATGCTTGTTGAGATAGTTCACATACCTTTCGCTAAATCCACAAGCTGTCAATACGCCGCATTTATATTGTCAACCTAACCGCACAACTATCAACTTTTCCGTGAGAATAATACTGGCGATTCTAATTCTCTGAGAAAGACCTTGTTTCTACTCACTTCCACCTTTCTCACAATAATCCAACAAGCCACATTTTAAGGCTCCAAACAACATCCAAACAGTGGGATTACCACACACCGTAAAATTCCTCCCACAATTCATACCAAATAGTATAATACTTCACTACCTTCATTCCCAACATATATACCACTACTACTTTTCCAATCATTTCCATTTCTTCTTAGGTCAACATGTTATTTAGTCATAAACAACTTCAACAACTACTTTTTTATTCAACATGCATTTAAAACTAATAATCAACTTGCTCAATCTAAAGCTAAGATAGTTTTCTGACACATATAAACTTCATACTATATCACGATCGCCATAAATCCATACTAACAATAAGTAAGTCTTAACTACTAAACGATTTCTTATACCTTTCCAAGCCCTTAAAAAATTTCCAAGATCCAAAGTCGCACTTTTAGAAATTCTTAGCTCTTTTCCGTAAGTTTCAATCCGCCCAAGCACTCAGAGTTATTTAAGAACCCATCCTCAAGTTCCAACTGTTGAACTCCATAGTTTCAGACACTAACGTGAAATGCGCTCAAATCTTTCTATTGAGATATCCTTACAAGGGACATTGTTAAAGTCGCTAATGGATCAAAACTACAAAATTTTGCAAATGACAAAGAGAGATCATCACAAGAGTTTCTCAAATTTCTAAGTTATGAATACTTCACTAGTAGTATACTTATAACACAACTGAGGGCTTGCAAACAAATGTCGTTAGATGAGTTTCACTTGGATCGCTTCAGGACAAGTCGACTCAACAATATCCTTGGAAGACTTTATTCTACCATGGTCAATGACCATTTTACCCTTGCATAAATTTCAACTACGTGCCACGGTCGCCTCTCATTCGCCCATAAATTATAGCCCCCACAAAACGAAATTTCTGTGGCCCCACGTGACCAAATCGATTTTCCATAATATTACTAAGTCCCATACTATTCAAATAATGCATTTTGAGAATCCAATTTCAACAACGAACATTTTTCCTTTCAGACGTCCTAAGATTTTCCGAAACAATTCTTCCTTCGCACTAATTTCCAAGTCGTTACGCCATACTACGACTTACGGTAACATTCTTCCTTAGAAACATTCCTCGAATGTTCTTAGTCTGTCAAGCTTACCACGCATGAACTCTATACCTATCAATCAAAATCAGACAAGACCAACGATGCCACATATAGCCACCACAACATACGAACATAACAACGGACCTTCCGCCGTGGTTCCTTCTCACAAAACTCGAAGGCCAAGACGGATCCTTATTCCTTTCTTTCCTTACTATACTCTCGCTTTCAAACTCATCTAGTACACGCATAAAATCTTCAAATTTTGCTGTTCCGAGCTAAACCAACTTGGCCATATTGTTACTTACATTCCTTAAGGCTTGTCCTTACGTTTGGGAACGCGCCCACAAACTAGTACTTTACTAAACTGCCGCTACCTGGACCCTATCACATAATCAACCATTTCGGACATCACCCCAATCCATGGTCCCAATTGTCATCCCACACTTAACTTCTCATTCTTAGTTTGAAATAAATTTCTCTCTCTTATCTCAAGGTACCATTACCCTATCCTCCCATTCACTGCAGGTTTGTCACATAAGCCAAAGTATTCTATCACATTCTTCCCTACTGGCCTTACACTTACATGGGTACTACAACCTGATCTACACAACTATAGTCTCATTATCATTCTTGTAACATTCTTAACTCCTCACTTTACTAATCAAGGTATCCTGGGGTACTATCACTTACAACCGATAGCAACAAAAATACATATGAGTAATGCAAATCGAATCTCGAGTTAAAAGAAAGGTAACTCGGTACCTCCGATCCTCGGCCCAAAGAGTCACATCATCTACGCGTTGTTCTCCATTTAAACCACGAGTCGCTTTCAACACGCCCGCCGAAAAAGTGTCGTGATTGGGGCGATGTCATAAGTCGAGCCCCACCGTGCTCCTTCTAAAAGGACATTCTAGAAGGTCGACGGCCACCGACCGCGATAAAGCATTTCTCAACGAGTTATTTTACCACATCCGGAACGAGGAATAAGTGGCCTCGATCGGTAGTTGCCTTGAACCTCGATCGAGCTGACCGCCTCCAAATACTCGTGGGCTCAAATCTCCCACCGTGAGCGCGGTATGTAATGCCCGTGTTACCGCAGTGCCCAAAACTCACCGGATAACCAACCGGCCTACTCACGCAGATCTCCGCCTCTACTCGTGATAGTCAGACCGAATAACCATTGAGGAAACTGTAGACCGCTATCTGGTCAATAACATAATGGCTTCCTTCATGACCCTAAAGTCTTCCCCTGAGGTCGTGGCAAAGGCTCACCGGGTAATCGCATCGGTGGAACAACATGGTGATAACTCGGGCATAAGCCCTATCAAGATCTCTGAGTCCGACTAGTAGCTCTCGCTCGAAGGCCGATTTGAGGGCATAATAACAATACGAGAGGAATTATCTTACTAACATAAATGGTCAGACGCAAGGAATAGAAACTAATCTAAACGCGTTTACGGTATTGGCGCAACACCGATAATCAAGACTCTAGATACGGTGAAACATTCCGAGGATCGACGTTCGATACCATTACGACCTATGGATCGGTGGCCCTACTGCACCTTCTACCTTAACAACACGAGATCACAAATTAAATAACACCTCATTTTTTCCATCAGACGTAAGGCAAAGAAGGCTGCCATATAGTATAATAAAGAACCATTTCAGTCCAATCTCAGAAGGAAAATCATGCACTCTAAGAGTTTTTTCGAATATGACGGACAAGGCCCCGCTGCATCATCTGCGATCAGAGGCCGAAACATACTACCAAATGATAAACTCAACGGGGAACTATCCAAAACTGAAAGTTGTGCGTCATTGTTTAAGTCGAGGATCACCAAATTGGTGGTAAGATGGATAACGCGAGGCTCGCACTGCACGCTCGTCGCAAGTATTGTGAATGAAATCATAATACTTAAATCTCAGAGTTAAAATCTCCAACCTACAAGAGACATAAGTGTGTTCTATCAACACCAATATATCGTCGCTTGTCACGAATCAACTCGGGCCTGGATCGGTGCCTTTACCCGCACCCTAGTTGATACAACATCGAGTAATTACCACGAACATAAACACATACACGTAAACAAATGTAAGTACAAAACAAGTAACTGAGGAAAACTCGCTCGAGGCGTATATATAAATAACAACTCTTACAAATGAATGGGGGGCTTTAATCCTTTTTACAAACTCCGCCACAACAAGACTACATGATTTTCAAGAAATGATATTGATAACAACGACGGACAAAGGCTCCCGCCATACCTCAACGTAAAGCAATTTACAAATAACAAGGACTATACTAAGATAAGCCTCTCGAGAAACGGAGCTTTCCCAAACGAATCAGCGGACTCCTAAGAGCGCAGGATCAACGATCGTGTACCTTTACTCGCGCAGATGAACGCAGCTTTCCGGCGAGGTCGACATAAATGGTCTGAGAGTATGTGGAACTGAAAATAAATCTTCAGAATGAAATCATAGTAGTCTATAAAGCGGAGCATGTATGATAACTAAACTACGCCTGATAAGCGATATGTCAAGTCGTGACTCACGCCTCAAATCATCACAATAAAACCGCGACGGTAAGTACTTCAAGGCATAGCAGACTACTAAGACCCCAACTACAAATGCCATAAATCGTATCACGAGGTCTTTCTAGACCGCACTACATGATCGGTGCCACCGCTCGCAAAGATTATCGTGCGCGTCTATTCTGGAACTCTCGCGGCTCCGCATAGGTCACACACGACCGCATGCAGGTATTCCTCGAATCGCGTCCTGCATCGCTGAGGTATACCGGCGTCGAGGCGATAACCCCGGTATCCGCGCAGGCTCCGCAACCCGCGTAGTCTCAAAAGACCGCATAGTCTCGGCGGACGCGCCAGAATCCCCGCGTCGAAGCTAAACACCGGAATGATCAATCACGGAGCTACCGCGACCGCGTAGTCACAGGACCGCGTAAGCCGTAGACACGCGTCAGGTGGCAAGCCCGGTATAATAAGTCAAAGGGTATGTGATACAATAATAGTCACCGCTTAACGCGTTTAACAACGTAAGCACAACAGAATGACCCCTTTACTCAACATCACAAGATACTAACACACGTAGCATCCTAACATGTTTACTTATCAAATCAACAAGAAAGTATTACAAGGCTATCACAAACCAACACAATCAAGTTATTCACAAGGTACTTTATGCTAACAAGTTCGAATTATCTAACCCCAAGTACTTCACATTAAATCTTTAAAGATCTGCTTTCTTTCACATAAGTCACTGATACCCGTAGTATAAAATAGAGTGATCGTCTTTTAAGTAAACTAAAACACTTACCTTTGTAAAATCAAGTAACAACATTATTTTCCAAGCGCCCAAGTTTGCCTAATTTCAAATGTTCACGTTTCTTATTTTAGAAAGGTTTCGTAGTTCAAGGTCTTATTCATTTAAGAATATAATTCTCTTTTAAACAATCGGAGAAAACATAAGCCTTATATGTGAGTAGGATATTCTTGTTTATAATAATCTTATTACAATGACCGTGATCTAGGAAATATCATTTTGTCTCGTCTTAGTTTCTATGCAGATGGAAGTTTCTCTGGTTTTAATAATACTTAATTATTGATACATTTTCTTTATTAACGCCGCAGTGGTTTGTCGATACACATTTCTGATTTCCGAAATCAAGAAACATTATCCACTTTTAAAAATCAAGTACTCATTACTACGAATGAGGTTTCACACAAAATTCATATAATTTATTTAAGTTAAGTCTCTTATCTTACAAGATCAAGTCTCTTAACTTCTATAATAATTAAAATCATTCGTTTTATCTTTCTTAAGCCGTTATACCTAACTTCCCATAAAGCTAGTATAACTCTTAAGCTTTTAAAACCAAGTACACTCTTCTTTTAAAAAGCAGTTCTTAATTCTCTGAACTACTTCAAGATTATTATTATTCGGGCTTAAGTCAAAAGACATTGCTGCATAACTACGTTCAAATAACATACGATGCTCACCGTACTACATAGTTATACACACATCATGCTAGAAGAGATAGGAAGAGGTTCGCATACCTCGCGACGATTATCGTATTAGCAAATCGCCCACTCGCCATAACCCTAGCACAGTCCACCTTCTCAAGTGCACACGCTACCGCGAGAACATTCAACCTATCTGGGTTACACAAGTCTATCAAAGTCTAGACTACTCGGTAGAATAAATCTAGACGCGAATCCTACGGAAAATCGCGCCCTTCCCTACCACAAACTACGCAAGTCTCAGAATACGTCTGATCTAAGTAATTACAGTTGATTGATTCTTAAGCTTAAGTCCGAGGACATTGCCACAACATTAAGTTGACTTATATATAGTATACTTCAACTATATATTCTAACATTATGTAATTTCCAATTACGATAGAGGACAAGATAATTACCTCGATAAGCCCATAATTATCCGAGTTTAATGTCGATCCCAGTTAGCAAGGTTTAGCTCGACTCCGAGCGCTCGACCGCTCTAAACCACCCAGAAGTTCTAACCAACCTACACAATACTCCGGACTATGGAGATTTTCCTGGTTTCGGTTTTGTAGTGACGGGAAGTATAATAGTATTCTGGGCTTTTCGTGAGGTATAACCTTAGAATACTACAAGGTATCTGACTAAGGTAATTTGGGCATTATAACAATACTTTGAGAGTATTTCTACACCACTGAGGGGTATTATCTAAAGCAACAAGGCTGGGGTACCCGCTGGCTAGCACCTCAAAGGAGGGGAGGGCTCTCGGCAGGTGGGAGGCTTAGGGCGAACTTCGGCACAAGGGGAGGAAAGGAGAGCTTTCAAGACTTAGGCAAATATTTGGATGAAGAAGTCTTCACTAAGGGGTATTTATAGGTCAGTGAAGGCCGACCAATGGCGAGATCTTGCCAAAGTGCTATGCAGTGTAGGGCGAAGATCTTGCCAAGCTGTTACTAGCCAACTAACACAAAAATATCCTACCAACCTTGACCACAATGGCCAACTTTAGCCACTACATTGTCACCAAGGTGTCCCAACGAGAGGGTGACAAGTGTCGCCTCTTGTTGGTCCAAAATGTTTCGCCTCTCGGAAAAATCCGCAAAATAAAAATGGCATAGCGGAAATTCCCTACGAAAGCATGAAAGCGTTTGTGAAAAACGACTCTAATCGGGTGTTGTGCAAAATTAAATCGCTGCCTACTTGAAGTTGAAATTTCCTACGTCGTCCTCGTACATACTGCGAAATACGGGTATAACATTCTCTCCTTAGAAACATTCGTCGAATGTTCCTTCTAAATCTCAAAACAAGCGCGCCAAGATAGTCTTCACTACTATTCTTACGAGAACAAACACCACATCCGGCCGTAAACACCCCGCGAAATACTTACATCTAAGTCCACGAGGAAACGCCTCTAACATCACCAAAATGATACTACTTTGTCACTTTGTCGCGAGCCTTGCTCCGACGACCCAACAAATGGTACCGGCTGCATGCGATCATCAAGCCGTCGTGCACTGAATTTACCACATTTCGATCTTGCTTAGTATCGAAAACTCGGGGTTACTATCTCTTAACGTGGGCATCATTCTTGGGAACATTCGGATGGATCTTGATACTTTCAGAACATAACAATACGAAGGCCGGACGCCCGCCTCCTAAGTCGGACAAATGCTAACATATAGGCAACGGCCTATTCTTCACATGAACTCACAAAGGCCCAGTAACTCGGGCTAAGTTTCTCTGTTTTCCCAGCTCGTCACGCGACCGGGTGGTACTTTGAAGACCGATCGGCTGAACTCTGGAGCGTGGAAGTCGCCGATTATCCGCCGCGATTCCTCACGAGCTGCGTAACTTCTTCTAGACAAACCACTAACCACGGTCTGCGAACAAGCTGAGCCGATCATGCGAACGCGCCAACATCAGACCAATCGGCCGTGACTTACACTTCCGCTTTTACAAGGCTTCGTAAGGCGACATCCAACAACGTGAATGGTAGCTAAAACACTTCTCTCTACGAGACAACCGTCACAACTACCGCAGAAATCCAAACAACGGCACGAGGGCGATGCGGTCTGAGACTCACGAGTCCTTAACCTGCTGGTAAAACTTCCGAAACAAAAGCGTAGTATCACGGGCTCGTTTATGCCGCCATAAGGTGAAGGTAGGCACCGGGTGCAGCCTTACAACCTTTACGATGTATCAACACCGCCGAGTGAATGGTCCCGATCAAGAACCACGATGGGCTGCCCCGTCGCCCGACCACTGGTCGAACGCGTCCACGAACTTCGTCTGTTTGGTTAACTAAACTTGGGCCTAACACCCTCGTGACCCTACCACAGCGGGACCACCACAACCGGACCCACCGCTGAGCATGCCGGGTTGACCCGCAGCGTGGCCTCAACCCGACCCGCAGAAGCGCGTAAAATACTATCCCCAAGGAACAATCTCACTAAACATGTTACGAAAACCTAGCGCTTCTTAGCTCAACTACCCTCTTTCGTTCCACACTACTAGGGACTATCCCAAACATAGCTCCGCACTGGCACCCGAGCAAGGATCAACATAACCATACGTCTTTTACTCTAGACCTTACCTCAAGGTCTCTACGTAACAAGACTCTAAGGTTTACACCTTACATCCCCAATTCTTACTTGGTTAACTAACCAGATTTCTAATCACAACTAACACAAGCACTTAAGGTATACTCGCCTTATCACATAAACAAAACTCTAGAGGTTAAAGATATATCTATATCTCTTCGCTTCCTCCTTAGTCGTTCTAATCAAACACGCCCGTAGGCGCATTGAGGAGATGACAAACTACCCACCGATCGAAGGCTAAGTCCTCCTGCAAGGACACTCTTCGATACCGGACACGGCGGTCATAGTGCGACAAGTACGACCTAAAGATGACATTCCCGGGATGACGTCATTACAGCGCAGGAACCGGAAGCCACGGGTTCTAACCAACTCCTGCGTACCCCGAACGTCACGAAATTCGTGGAAGACCACTCTGCGGCGATGGATGTGCATAATCAAATCTGGCGGTGAGGTGACTCGCCTCGAAAGTTACCAAAGGACCTTGCTCTGGCCTCTTACATTGTCCTTCGTTAACGCGTCGATCTACGTTTCTCGGCTGCCGCGCGTAAGCGCACACGTGCCATGCTCGAATCTAGCGAAGGATTACTGCACAATCTTCTCTTAGGTAGTCATCAAGACTTGCGATAGCGGTATACTCTTTGGTAGCCAAATCCATAGCTAATGTGAGGTCGCTTCTTGCAATCTAAATTCTCTGTTGGCCGCGTAGGCGAAGGTTCAAATATCATGGCCGCAGTGGCTGCCGTCGCAGCTAAACTCACGGGGCTAGTGATGTCGTGAAATCCCCAAATGAAGCACCTAACTCGGTGATGATTGGGCTGTGCCTCGTAACCCTCAGAACTCTACTCGCGGCTCCGCCATTTGCCCTCACGGGCGGGTTGCCTACGCGAGGCATAGCGGTAAGGGAAAGAAATACGTTTAGAGGTCGATTTACAACACGGCTCTAAGGCACGATCTCGAGTGAGAAGAATAGAAACCAATCCTAAATATCCTATAGCCTCACGATTATTGGCGTGGTGCACAACACAGATAATCAAGACTTCATCGATACGATGCAGACACTTTCCGAGGATTAAGCGCTGATACCACTTTTGTCACGACCGAACTGGGCGTGTTGGTGCCTACCGGGCACCTGGTGATACAACATCGAGTAATCGGAACATAAAACACATACATGAAACAAATGAAGTACAAAGCGATGTCGAGGAAAACTTGCACGAGGCATATATATAAATAACAACTCTTACAAATGAGCAGTTTAATCCTTTTTACAAACCACGCTTACAGCGATTTCTGCACCTCAGAAATGATACGACACAATGACGGGACGGGGCCGTCGTACCTGAATGGCACCTACAACAACAGGACTATACGAATAAGCCTCGGAGAAACGGGCTTTCCCAAACGCTGAACGTGACCTAAGAGCGAGGATCAACGGCGTGTACCTTTACTGCGGCATGAGACGCGGCGAGGTCGATAACAGTGCAGAGTATGTGAAATCGAAAATAAATCGTAAATGAAATCATAGTAGTCTATAAGCGGAGACATGTATGATAACCAAACTACAGTTCACAATAAGCGGTCATATCGAGTCGGGACTCGCGCCTCAAAGTCATCACAATAAAACCGCGGGGTAAATGCGAAGGCATAACCACTACTAAGACCCCGATTACAAATGCCATAAAGCGTATCACGAGGTCTTTCTAGACGCACCACATGTCGAAGGCGGCCACCGCCCGCGGATCACCGCGTCGCGTCTATTCTGGAACTCTCGCGACTCCGCATAGGTCACACGGACCCGCATGAGGTATTCCTCGAATCATAGTCCTGCATCACGAGGTATACCCGCGTCGAGGCGAGCTTAACTCCGGTATCCGCCAGGCTCCGCAACCCGCATAGTCTCAAAGACCGCATAGTCTCAGCGGACGCATAGGGAATCCCCGCGTCGGGCTAAACACCCGAATGATCAATCCTGAGCTACCGCGCTCCGCGTAGTCACAAGGACCGCATGGCCGTAGAGACCGCGTCAAGGTGGCAAGCCCTGTATAATAAGTCGAAGGGGTATGTGATACAATAATAGTACAACGGGCTTAACGTTTAACAACGTAAGCGCAACAAGAATGACCCTTACACAACATCACAAGATACTAACACACGTAGCATCCTAACATGTTTACTTATCAAATCAACAAGAAAGTATTACAAGGCTATCACGAACCAACACAATCGAGTTATTCACACGAGGTGCTTTATGCTAACAAGTTGAATCTAACCCCAAAGTACTTCACACGTTAAATCTTTAAAAGATCTGTTTCTTTCACATAAGTCACACAATACCGTAGTATAAAATAGAGTGACTGTCTTTTAAATAAACTAAAACACTTACCTTTGTAAAATCAAGTAACAACATTATTTTCCAAGCGTCAAGTTTGCCTAATTTCAAATGTTCACGTTTCTTATTTTAGAAAGGTTTAGTAGTTCAAGGTCTTATTCATTTAAGAATATAATTCTCTTTTAAACAATCGGAGAAAACATAAGCCTTATATGTGAGTAGGATATTCTTGTTTATAACAATCTTATTACTGACCATGATCTAGGAAATATCATTTTGTCTCATCTTAGTTTCTATGCGGATGGAAGTTTCTCTGGTTTTAATAATACTTAATTATTCAATACATTTTCCTTTATTAACGCCGCAGATGGTTTGTCGATACACATTTCGATTTCGAAATCGAGAAACATTATCCCTTTTAAAAATCAAGTACTCATTACTCACGAATGAGGTTTCACACAAAATTCATATAATTTATTTAAGTTAAGTCTCTTATCTTACAAGATCAAGTCTCTTAACTTCTATAATAATTAAAATCATTCGTTTTATCTTTCTTAAGCCGTTATACCTAACTTCCCATAAAGCTAGTATAACTCTTAAGCTTTTAAAACCAAGTACACTCTTCTTTAAAAGCTTCTTAATTCTCTTGAACTCTTCAAGATTATTATTATTCGGGCTTAAGTCAAAGACATTGCCGTACAACTACGTTCAAATAACATGCGTCGTCACCGTACTACATAGTTATACACACATCATGCTAGAAGAGATAGGAAGAGGTTCACATACCTCGCGACGATTATCATTATTAGCAAATCGCTCCACGGCTATAACCCTACTTTGGTCCACCTTCTCAAGAGCACATGCTACTCGCAGAACATTCAACCTATACGGGTTACACAAGTCTATCAAAGTCTAGACTACCGGTAGAATAAATCTAGATGCAAGATCCTACGGAAAATTGGGCACCTTCCTACCCAAACTACACAATCTCTTATGTAATGATCTAAGTAATTACAGATTCGATTCTTGGGCTTAAGTCAAGGACATTGCCACAACATTAAGTTCATTACTATATATAGTATACTTCAACTATATATTCTAACATTATGTAATTTCCAATTACAATAGAGGATAAGATAATTACCTCGATAAGCCCATAATTATCAGAGTTTAATGTCGATCCTTAGCAAGGTTTAGCTCAACTCCGGCGCTCAACACGCTCTAAACCACCCTTAGAAGTTCTAACCAACTTCTACACAATACTCCAACGGACTATGGAGATTTTCCTAGGGTTTCGGTTTTGTGACTGACGGGAAGTATAATAGTATTTCTGGGCTTTTCGTAAAGGTATAACCTTAGAATACTACAAGGTATACGGCTAAGGTAATTTGGGCATTATAACAATACTTTTGAGAGTATTTCTACACCACAAAGGGGGGTATTATACGAAAGCAACAAGGCTAGGGGGGGTACCCCACGGCTAGCACCCCACGGAGGGCCGGGCCCGCGCCCACGGGGGGGGGAGGCTTAGGACGAACTCAACACAAGGGGAGGGAGAAGGAGAGCTTTCAAGACTTAGGCAAATATTTGGATGAAGAAGTCTTCACTAAGGGGGGGTATTTATAGGTCAAGTGAAGGCCAACCAATGGCGAAGATCTTGCCAAGTGCTATGCAAGTGTAGGGCGAGATCTTGCCAGTGCACTAGCCAACTAACACAAAAATATCCTACCAACCCTTGACCACAATGGCCAACTTTCGCCACTACATTCACGCCAAGGTGTCCCAATGAGAGGGTGACAAGTGTAAGCCCTCTTGTTGATCCAAAATGTTCGTCTCTCGGAAAAATCCGCAAAATAAAAAATGGCATAGCGGAAATTCCCTACGAAAGTGTGAAAGCGTTTACTAAAAACGACTCTAATCGGGTGTTGTGCACAAAATTAAATCGGCCAAGCCTACTTGAAGTTCGAATTTCCTCGTCGTCCTGCGTACATACTCTGGAAATACGGGTATACGATTCTCCCCTCCTTGTGGTGCTAGCGTGGGTACCCCTAGCCTAGTTGTTTTCAGATAATACCCTCCTTTTGTGGTATAGAGATACTCTCAAAAGTATTGTTGTAATGCCCAAATTACCTTAGCCAGATACCTTGTAGTTTTCAAAAGATACCTCTATACGTAGAGCCCAAAATACTACCTAAATGTCCTTTTGTCTCAAACCGAAACCACAAGGAAAATCTCCATAGTTAGTGGGAGTAGTATGTGAAGTTGGTTAGAACTTCTAAGGGTGGTTTGGAGCGGGTTGGAGCGCACGGAGTCGAGCTAAACGTTGCTCGGGAGCGACATTAAACTAGGATAATTTTGGGCTTATCGAGGTAATTATCTTGTCCCTATTGTAATTGGAAATTACATGTTGTTAGAATATATAGTTGAAGTATACTATATATAGAACTGAACGTAGTTATCGGCAATGTCTTTTGACTTAAGCACAATAATAAGAAACCTTTTCGAAGAAGATCAATCGTAATTACATAGGAATCAGACATGAGACTTGTAGCTTTTCTGGAGGTAGAATTGTGCACGTCCGGATTAGTCGTATAACCCCCGGTTGGCTTGGTAGCGGCCCGATAGAGAGGAGATTTACGCTGCCATGGGGAGGTCTTCTTGAATTTTACGTAGAATGTTCTACGATTAGACCTAGATGTTAATAAAGCGCCGTGGCATTATAGGTTGAAGTACCATGCGTGGCGCGATCTACTTGGCTTAAGGAGTAGCCACGGTTTGAGGTACTTGAGCGCTTGGCTATTAGTCGATAATCGTCGCGAGGTATGTGAACCTCTTCCTATCTTTTCTAGCATGATATGTGTATAACTATGTAGTACAGTAGACGTACGTGTAAAATGCTTTGTGATTTTAAAAGGTAAATCGACTTGATGTGTGATAATAAAGAAGAGTTATACTAGCTTTATGGGAAGTTAGGTATAACGTTTTAAGAGAGGTAAAGAGAATGGTTTCGATTTTAAAAGTTAAGAGGCTTAATCTTAAAGATAAGAGACTTAACTTGTTTTACTTCGTAATTAACATTTTGTTAAAAATGTTGTAAAACTTCATTCGAGTAATGAGTACTTGATTTTAAAAGCAATAATGTTTTACCGATTTCTAAATCGTAATAAGTATCGAACAAACCACAAAGAAGCGCTAATAAAGGGAAATGTTTTGACTAATAATGTATTAGTAAAACCAAGAGAAACTTCCATCCGCATAGAAACTAAGATGAGACAAAATAATGTTACATTTCCTAGATCATGGTCGCTAAATAAGATTGTTATAAACAAGAATAACCTACTCACGTACGTATATGTTTCTCAAATTGCTTTTAAAGGAGAATTATATCATTAAGTGATTAAAATTATGAACTACTAAACCTTTCAAAATGAGAAACTTGAGTAATTGAAATTAGGCAAACTTGAAACATTTGGAAAAGAATGTTGTTACTTGATTTTACGAAGAGAAGTGTTTTGATTTACTTCAAAAGATAATCACTCTATTTTCATATACTACGGGTATTGTGTGACTTTTGTAAACGTAACGCATCTTTTAAAAGATAATGTATGAAGTACTTTGGGAGTAGATACCCGATCTTGTTAATCATATATTAGAATGTAACTTGCGTGTATAACTTGGTTGTGTTGGTTTGTGATAGCCTTGTAATACTTTCTTGTTGATTTGATAAGTAAACATGCTAGATTCTACGTGTTAATATCTTGTGATGTTTTGTGTAAAGGGGGTTTTCCCTCGACTGCGCTTAAAGTTGTTTGACTCTCAGCCGTTATGTTGGTATTATACCACTCACCTTGACTTGTCTCCGGAGTTTAAGCTGCCCTCCGATGCGGGGTAGACTCAGCGTGATGCAGGACCATGATTCGAGAATACCTCATGCGGGTCGGGGATCCATGCGGAACTACGGAGTTCCGTGTTAGTTTGCGGCCCTTGTGGTCACGCGGTCTTTGTGGCTACGCGGATCGCGAGTCCGCGATCTTGCCGGAGTAGCTACCCTCGACGCGAGGAATACCTCATGCGGGCCTACGAGGTTGGCCTACGCGAGCTACGGAGAGTTCGGGGCTGACGCGCGACATTTGATCTGCAAGCGGTGACCGGCTTTGATCATGTAATGATGCAGACAGATATCATGATATAGTTTATGACCGTTAGTCGCTGGTGTTAGTAGCCGGTTATGCCTTCGCATTTACCTGTCTTGCTTTATTAGGACACAGTGGGACTCGTGTTCATGTGTATTTCTTGGTGCTTTTATATCATAAACCGCCAAGCTGAGGAAGGTATTCCACTGCATGATTGATGGTATGGGCTTGAGACCCATAGTTATATTTGAGTGACGACTTTGAGGCGTGAGTCCCCGACTTGATACGATCGCTATTTATTGTAAATCGTAGTTTGGTTATCATACATGTCTCCCGCTTATAGACTATTATGATTTCATTTACGATATTTTTTTCGCCACATACTTGGTACCATTGCATCGACCTCCTTCGGGCTGCGTTCATACCGCAGGTTGAGGTACACCAGTCGTTGATCCTAGCTCTCAGGGTCACCGTGCAGCGCTTGGGAAGCTCCGTTCCTCCGGAGGCTTATCAGTGGTATCGTCCCCTGTCGTAGTAGGTGTTTACATTCGAGGGTTTGGCGGAGCCCCGCCCCGCCATCTTGTCGTATCATTCTTAGAGTGCATGTAGTACTTTGTGGGCGAGTTGTAGAAAGGAATGTAATCGCTCAAATTGTTATATATTATGAAGGTAACCATTTTTGGGTTTTCCTGTCTTCTTATTTCACTGTCTTATTGCATTGGTTTCATGTTATTGTTTTATGTTCCGCTGATTACTCTGATGATGTATCACTAGGGTGCCCGGTAGGCACGATCCTGCCCGTTCGGTCGTGTGCTTATACATACCTTAATCGCTCCAATACGTATCTTAAAATCTGAACTTTGGAGTAAAAACCCAAAACTTGAACCTAGAAGCTTAAGTTGGGTTTATCCTGAAAAACCCTAAGTTAAGAACATTGAACTCTACTTAGAATTCATTAGAATTGCATAGAATCACGTGAAAAAGGCTTACCTTGGTGTAGGAGTATGGCAGGAGGAGAATAATTGTGTTCTAGGGCTTGAGGGAATGAAGAATGGAATAAAAGACTGAAAATCGGGTATATATACTGTTCAGTTGTCGGGGACTATTACGGTGACTTTTACTGTCTGTAAAATAATTACGGTGGCCGTTAAGGCTCATAAAATTTTGACGTCCTGTAACTCCTACCATAATCCTTAAAAATGACTTGGATTTCTAGGGTTTGTTTTACGGTGCAATTAACGATCCGTAAAACATTTACGGTCTGTATTTTTTGGCGTAAAACTAAAGAATGTTGATTTTGTAAACTTTCTAATTTTAACATTTTCCACTGGGTCTTAAGTCCCTGAATCATGAAAATTACTTAGTCTGATAGTACGAGGTGTTACAATATCTTCCCTTTGGGATCTTCGTCTTCGAATGATGGTGTTACACCCCGTAAATTCAAGAGAATAAGATAAGAACGTACGAAAGGAAGTAAGGTTTGAAATTTGGAAAGATAAGTTGGCAAATGTTGTAGGCAGATTTTCAGTCAACTTTGGAGCGGCATATCTCCTAGTTCATTAAGAGTTTTTATGTGTTTCAAAAGCCTAGTATGAAGCTCCTTTAGTCTAGTGTCCAACGCAATAAACTTCTCGTCGATTGGACATCGGAGTAGAAAGTTATGGACGTTACAAGATCAGCTGGCAGAAAAGTAGGAAAAATGTTCCGCCAAAGGCCGCACGCGGGCCATACCGCAGGTCAGCGCGCCGTAAGACCTGAACCTTTCTGAAGTTGCAGCTCCGCAGCGCCTGCTGCAGGGCCGCGGCGCCAAGGCAGGATTTTCCGCGACTAATTGGAAAAAAATCAGAAGATATTTTGTAAAAGGCCCATGGGAGGGCGACAAGTGTCCCTCCCATCTTTTGACCAATAGGAGGGTCTTATTTTAGGACCAAGTCTTGAAGACTTGGTCATTTGCAAAGGATTTCCTAAAGAAAATTCCCCTCTTTTCTCTCTAAAAAATTGATGAACCCCGATGAGATTTTTGGAAAGGCAACAAGAAGGAAATATATTGGCAAGCTTGTAGAGGGTTCGTGTGGGTGATTTTAACGTGAAGAAGATTTCGGAAAGAGGCCTTATTGAGGTAAAATCTTCACCTTCTTATGTAATTGAAGATTACATGTTACAGTAGTTAAGAAATGAGCATGTGGTTTATATATTAAAGTTTGAAAAGATTTGGATCATGTCGACTTGTTGAAAACCGAAAATGGCATGTTAGTCACTCATGTTGTAACCAATTCGGTTGTTAGCTAAAATCGTTACTTGTTATAAATAGAAGGGTATATAATTGGTTATGACTTATATAACGAGTTGGATTGAAAGGATTTGAAAAAGATGATATGTGAGCATGTTGTAGCCAAGGAGTTGCCTTAAACTAATTGGATTGTTTAATATGAATTGTGGGGCAGAATTTTACACGTCCGGTTAGGCGTGTAATCCCCTGTGTATTGCTGAATTGTTGGGCCTTAAATGTGGCGTTTGGTTATTGAATTCAGGCCTTGAAAAAGGTGGAAAAGTGCATAGAAACAAAGGAAGTACTGTCCAATTTTCCGTAGAATAAGGGACTTTACAATTAGCATATTCTACATTGAAGCTAGAAGCTAATAGACGTATTATGATCATTATAGGTTGACATACTACAGACGGTATATTGGACTTGGCAAGTGGATTAAGCCGAAGAGATATGTGGAAACTTTCTTATCTCTTGAGCATGAGTAGTTATAAATGTATAGTACGGTAGACGTACGTGATTTAAATGAAGTCAGTTCGTTTCATATACTTGACTTGTTTTAAGAATGTCTAAGTTGGTTTATTTAGAGAATTAACTCACTTGTTGTTAAAGAAAAGTTAAAAGAATGATTTATTCTTATAAGGTAGACAAAGATTTTGTCACACCCCGAACCCCGGGCCCGTGACTGGTGCCCTACCTGGGCACCCTACTACCTTAACAACACAAGTAAACTGCGGAATTTAAATAACACCTCTGTTTTTTTTAAAACCAACATACGTGCAAGGGCAAAGCCGACAAGGCTGCCATATAATATACATAATAAAAAGACACTACACTGTACATGAGTCCAATCCCACATATGAATACAGACCTCTAAGAGTTTTACTGAACTATGACGGGACAAGGCCCCGTCGTACCCATAATTGTACAAAAGCATGTACTGAAGGATCTATACCAAAAAGATAAACTCCTGAACAGATGAAGCTATCCAAAAACTCTGAGCAGGGTCCTACACCTGCAGATCACCAAACTGCGTACCTAACACCTACGGGCATGAACGCAACTGTTATACCCCGTATTTCCAGAGTATGTACGTAAGGACGTACGTAGAAAAGTTTGGGCTTTAAAGTAGGCTTGGCCGATTATTTTTGTGCACAACACCCGGTTGGAGTCGTGTTTGGACGAAACGGTTTGCATAACGTGCGAAGGGAAAAATCCGGCGATGTCATTTCGAATTTTTTCGGATTTTTCGAGAGACGAAACATTTTGGATCAACAAGAGGCGACACTTGTCACCTCTAGTTGCGGAGTGTAAAGCATGGGACGAAATGGTTGGGTTTTTGTCAAGTAGTAGGTAGGATATTTTTGTGGTAGATGGATAAGGTGCACTTGGCATGATCATGGCCCTACACTTGCCTTGCACTTGGCATGATCTTGGCCATTGGTTGGCCTTTGCTAGACCTATAAATACCCCCCCTTTGACGTCGTCTTCATCCATTCTACACATTCCAAGTCTTGAAATCTTCCTCCCTCCTTGTTGGTTTCGCCCCACCCTCCCCTCATGCGAGGCCTTGTGGCCGAGCTCTCCCTCGTCGAGAGTACCCCCCGAGTGGGGTAGGCCGAGGGGTATACACCCCCCTTGTGGTGTTGTCTCGTATAAATACCCCCCCTCTTGGTAGAAATACTCTCAAAAGTATTGTTATAATGCCCAAATTACCTTAGCCGTATACCTTGTAGTATTCTAAGGTTATACCTATACGAAAAGCCCCGTAATACTATTATACTTCCCGTCAGTCACCAAACCGAAACCCTAAGGAAAATCTCCATGGTTAGTTGGAGTAGTATGTAGAAGTTGGTTAGAACTTCTAAGGGTAGTTTGGAGCGGGTTGGAGCGCACGGAGTTGGAGCTAAACGTTGCCCAGGATCGACTTTATACTTGGATAATTATGGGCTTATCGAGGTAAATATCTTGTCCCTCTATAGTAATTGGAAATTACATGATTGTTAGACTATATAGTTGAAGTATACTATATATAGAACTGAACGTTGTTATCGGCAATGTCTTTGGACTTAAGCCTGAATAATAAGAAACCTTTTCGAAAGAAGAGTCGAAGTAATTACATAGACCGTATTCTGAGACTTGTGTAGCTTTTCCGTGAGGTAGAATTGTACGTCCGGATTAGACGATAACCCCACTGGTTGGCTTGGTAGGCCCAGATAGAGGAGAGATTTACGCTGTTTGGGGAGGTCGTCGAATTTTCGTAGAATGTTCTACGAAGAGATCTAAATATTAATAAGCGCCTTGTGGCCTTATAGGTTGAAATCGCGTGTGGCGCGATCTACTTGGCTTAAGGAGTAGCCGACGGTTGGAAGTACTTGGGCGTTTTGCTATTAGTCGATACTCGCGCGGTATGTGAACCTCTTCCTATCTCTTCTAGCATGATATGTGTGTAACTATGTAGTACGATAGACGCATACGTGTGTTAAATGTATTTGATTGGTCTAAAACATAAAGTGTTATAACGCTTTATGGGAAGTTGTTATAACGACTTTATGTAGGTAAGAAAATACTTGTGGTTTTTAAAAGTGGTAATCGATTTGAACTATAATCGATGGTTATGTAATAATAAATAACTTGAAGTATTTCAAAAGATTTTTGAATCATTTTGAAAGAAGAAGTATCTGGTTTTTGAAAACTTAAGAGTTATACTAGCTTTACGGGAAGTTAGGTATAACGGCTTAAGAATGTTTCTTGATTTCGAAATCGAATGTGTATCGACAAACCACCGCGTTAATAAAAGGAAATATTTTGACGATTAAGTATTATTAAAACCGTGAGAAACTTCCATCCGCATGAAGCTAAGATGAGACAAAATGATATTTCCTAGATCACGGTCACGTAATAAGATAGTTATAAACAAGAATATCCTACTCACATATAAGGCTTATGTTTTCTCAGATGGTTTAAAAGAGAATTATATTCTTAAATGAATAAGACTATGAACTACGAAACCTTTCTAAAATAAGAACCGTGAACATTTGAAATTAGGCAAACTTGGACGTTTGGAAAATAATGTTGTTACTTGATTTTACAAAGGTAAGTGTTTTGATTTACTTCAAAAGATAATCACTCTATTTTCATATACTACGTATTGTGTGACTTTTGTAAACATAACGATCTTTTAAAAGATAATGTATGAAGTACTTTGGGAATAGATACCCGATCTTGTTAATCATATATTAGAATGTACCTTGTGTGTATAACATGATTGTGTTGGTTTGTGATAGCCTTGTAATACTTTCTTGTTGATTTGATAAGTAAACATGCTAGGATGCTACGTGTGTTAGTATCTTGTGATGTTTTGTGTAAAGGGGGTTTTCCCTCGACTGCGCTTAAAGTTGTTTGACTCTCAGCCGTTATGTTGGTATTGTACCACTCACCTTGACTTGTCTCCCGAGGTTGCTGCCTCCGACGCGGGTAGACTCAGCGTCCGGGGACCATGATTCGAGAATACCTCATGCGGGTCCGGGGATCCATGCGAACTACGGAGTTCGTGTTAGTTTGCGGCCCTTGTGGTCATGCGGTCTTGTGGCCACGCGGATCGCGAGTCGGTGACGATCTTGGGAGTAGCTACCCTCGACGCGAGAATACCTCACGGGCCTATGAGGTTGGCCTATGCGAGCTACGGAGAGTTCGAGGCTAGACGCGCATTTGATATCGCGCGAGTGACCGGCTTTGATCATGTGACTGGCCAGACAGATATCATGATACGCTTTATGACCGTTAGTACTATGGGTGTTAGTAGTCGGTTATGCCTTCGTGATTTACCTGTCTTTGTTTATTAGGACACAGTGGGACCCGTGTTCATGTGTATTTCGTGCTTTTATATCATAAATCACGGCGTGAGGAAGGTATTCCACGCATAGTGACGTTATGGGCGTGAGACCCATAGTTACATTTGAGTGATGACTTTGAGGCGCGAGTCCCGACTTGACATGATCGCCATTTATCAGGAACTGTAGTTTGGTTATCATACATGTCTCCCGCTTTATAGACTATTATGATTTCATTTACGATTTTCGCCACATACTTGGTACCGTTGTAATCGACCTCCGGGCCGCGTTCATGCCGCAGTAAAGGTACACCATGTTGATCCTCGCCTTGGTCACGAACAGATGGGAAGCTCCGCTTTCTCGAGGCTTATCGGTGGTATAGTCCGCCGTTGTAGGTATTTACATTCGTGGTACGGCGGGCCCCGCCCCGCCATTGTTGTCGTATCATTCTGTGAGGTGCAGTAATCTTGTGGCGAGTTGTAATGGGATGTAATCGCTCGGTTTTAAATTGATTTATATATATATGCCGTAAGGCAAGTTTTCTCGCACTATTATTTCATACTTCTTGTTATTTCATGTTATCGCCTTATGTTCCGATTACACTGATGTTGTATCACTAGGGTGCCCGGTAAGGCACCGAATCTGCCCGGAGCGTCGACTTCGGCGCGTGACATACAAAAATTTAGTATGGAATGTAAACAAGGTACAGTAACCAAATCATAACTGTATAAAAGAAATGACAGAGGCAAGTATAAAAATGAAATACCAGATCCCACCGTGCCATTTTAACTCCTGAAATCAATCGTATATTAACCGTTATTTTCCTTCTTTCAATGAGAATTAACATCATATTCTTACGTACTTACTTTAAGGATTTAATCAAGTTTTCCACATAACTTACATAACATAATCCGGCCCTTTATAGAGGGACTTCTTATTTGGGAGCTTACTTTGATTATCCGTACGTGATAACGTAATCCGGCCCATTTGCGGGACACGATGTACTGATGAATCATGTGACATAATCCGGCCCGCCTGTGGGGCTCGGTGTACTATGGAATCATGTAGCATAATCCGGCCCGCCTGTGGAGCTCGATGTATTGTGGAATCATGTAGCATAATCCGGCCCGCCTGTGGAGCTCGGCGTAATGTGGAATCATGTAGCATAATCCGGCCCGCCTGTGGAGCTCGGTGTAAGATGACGTAACCCGACCTATGTGTAGGCTCGGGGTAATATGGCGTAATCCGGCCTATGTGTAGGCTCGGTGTATCTCATAACGTAATCCGGCCTATTTGTAGGCTCGGTGCATTTCATAACGTAATCCGGCCTATTTGTAGGCTCGGTGTGATTTTCCTTACATAACATTTTAAATCGTATTATTACTTCTTCTTAAGTCGTTATAACAACTTCCCATAAAGCTATTATAACAACCTTTCATTTTAGAGAACTTAAGGCACTTTATTCTTGCAACATTAAGGAAACTAAACCCAAAAATACTAGGTACATACATACTTAAAAGAATCATAAAACTTCTTTCTTTTTAAAGCTCAAGTCACATACTCTTTTGGAAACCATCTTCTTAACTTTTGATATAAATTAAGAAGCCATACTTTTTAAAGTTTAGTCATTTCCACTCATAAAATCAAGGTTATAATATTAACACCTCGTAGCATACACTCTTTAAAATCATGTCGCTTATACTTATAAAAAAAATATAAAGTTCCATACACTTCCAAAACCAAATAACTTATTCTCTTAAAATCATATAACTTCCACTTTTAAAATCAATCCCCTTTTCACATATAAATTCAACTTATTTTCGAACATAAAATCCACTTACTTACTTTAAATAAATCAAGACACATAGCTTTAAATCAAATCTCATAATTTCCTAACCATTCTTACCAACATCTCCCATAAGACTTAGTTAGGACTTAGGACAATTTAACCTACTTTTAACTTAGAGTCAACAATGTGAATACTTCTTAACTTCTAAGAGTAGAAGGAATCATGAAATACTATCACATGGATATTTCATACGTAGGATCATGCCAAAGAAAGAAGAGGTTCACATACCTCGCGACGACTAGCGACAAGTTGCAAAATGCTCCCAAGTACTTAATCCTTGCTAGCTTTTCCACCCCTTCAAGTAGAATACGCTACTCGTAGTACTTCAACCTATAATGGCCATAATACGTCCATTAACCTCTAGCTTCAAACGTAGAATAATACTAAGTATACGGTCTCTTATTCTACGGAAAATCGGGCAGCACTTCCTTTGTTTCTACATACTTTGCCACCTTTTTCAAGGCCGAATACAATAACCAAACATGCCACATTTAAGGCTCAACATACCAACCAATCAAAGGGGATTACACGCCTTACAATACGTGTAAAATTCCGCCCCACAATTCATACCAAGTAAGTTTAATATCCAAGCCATTCTCGGCCAACTTATAACCAATCCTAAGTCCTTTCCAATTCTTTTTCAATCCAAGTTCTTAGGTCTAACATGTTATATAGTCATAGACAACTTCAACAATTACAATTTCCTTCTTTATATAACATGTGACGACTTATACTTATAATCAACTTGAATTGTAATCTTAAGCCTAAACATGCTAGTTTCGGATTAGGGTTCCAATAGCCAATATACATATCAAACTTCATAATATAAACATCTCATGCTTGCTAATATCCATATTTACAACAATAAGTAATCTTAATTACTAAAACGACAAGAATTATGTCACGACCCGTTCCGGGGCCCGTGACTGGTGCCTTACCGGGGCACCCAAGTAGTCATACATCAGAGTAATCAGCGGAAATATAAAGCAAGACATGAAACAGTTTATAAAATAAGACACATTTTATGTGAGAAAACATCGCCTTTCGGCATATATATATAAACATGGTTTAGCGCTACATCCGACATCGCATAAATGACTACAGCACTTAAGGAAATATACAACTATGGCGGACAGGGCCCCGCCATACCCCGATCAGACAAAACTATCTACAACAGGAGATCATACCTAAAAGTAGAGCCTCCGGAAAAGATGGAGCTCCGACACCAACGTAGAGATCCTAAGAATGTGGATCTAGCACTGCTGCCTCTTACCGCAGATGAACGCAGCCCAAGGAGGTCGACAACAGTACTAAGTATATGAAATCAGAAATACTTAAATGAAACATATCATTTTAAAAACAGTTTTGCAAGTATGTATAAAACAACTAAGGAAACCGCATAGTGCACATCACAAACAAGAGCGTGAATAGGTAAACTGTAATGTGTCTTTTCTAGGCCGCGAATGATCGGGCAGGCCAATTGCCCGTAGTATCACCATGCAAGCCTAATCTCGACTCCGTAGTCCGCGTAGGCCAATCACATAGGCCCGCATAGGGTATATAACCCCGCATCGGCGTAGCTACTCGACATCGCCCCGACTCGTCGTCCGCACGCCACATAGACCGCGTGAGGTATAACCCCGCACACTAACCTGAACTCCGTAGCTCGCATAGGTCCTTGGACCCGCATGAGGTATTCTCGAATCATGGTCCTGCATCACCGAAGTCTACCCCGCGTCGGAGGGCGCCTTAACCCCTGCAATATGTCAAGAGGTGAGTGATGTTACACTAACCTAACAGCTTATCGTTAAACAACATAAGCACAACAAGAATACTCTTTTACACAAACGTTACAAGACATTAACACACATAGAATCATATCATGTCTACTTATCAAACCATCTTATTATTCTTTTCACAATTCAATATAAGTCTGTTATAAACACATAGGCAAACTGTTTCTTTTATCAATCTTAAGTGGTTATACTTAACTTCCCATAAAGCTAGTATAACTCTTAAGCTTCTGTTTAAAAACCAATTAGTTCTCTTCTGTTAAAAATGATTCAGTATTCTTTTGAAATGCTTTCAGATCTTTATTATTCAAAGCTTAAGCGCAGGCATCGCTGCGTAGTTGTTATTCAAAGTTAAGTGAGGCATCACGTAAGTATTATTCAGCTTAAGCCTTGAGTCATTGCCGTAAGTATTATTCGATTAACACACGCACGCTCACCGCACTATATATATTGTAAAATATCATGCTTTAGGAAGAATCACATACCTTCTCAAATAAAACCACCGCCAAGTCAATATGTCGCGCAGAGAGTCACCTATAATAGTCACTGACATCTATCAAAGACTACTCAAGGTCATTCTAAACAGAGGGTTCACAATTCTATGGAAAGTTGGCGACTTCCTACCCAGGTGAGCTATATAAGTTCATCGTGAAAACAAATTCCTATGTAAGTACGCTTGATTATTCTTCTTTAAACCCTTCATCGTGGTATGATTCAATTCTATTCTGTGATATTCTTCTAAGTATTTAATACTTATTCTAATACTACTACAGATGTATTCTCTAATTCAAAAGAGAGTTAGGATTAGTTACCTCGGTAAGCCCAAAATATCCTAGATAAAGTCGCACTGAGCAAGGTTTAGCTCCTAAGTTGTACGCTCCCAGAGTCTAAGAAACCTTAGAAGTTCTTCACAACTTCTACTAAGTACTAAGGGATTTGGGCTAGGGTATTTTGGGCATTATAACAATACTAGAAGACAACTTTTCTACCAAGGGAGGGTAGATTTTTGGCTAGGCTAGGGGCCTCGGCAAACTACTAGGCTAGAGGGGGTATTCGGCCAGGGCCTTCACAAGGAGGAGGGAGGTGTTGGACGAAAAGGCTACAAAGGAGAGGAGAGGATTTTCAAGACTTGGAAAGATTTGTGGATGAAGAACTCTTCATCTCTAAGGGGTATTTATAGGTCAAAAGTGGCCAACCAATGGCCAAGATTAAGACAAGTGCAAGGCAAGTGTAGGGTGAGGATTAACTATACACAAATATCCTACCAACTCCTTGACTTGTGCACAAGGCACAAAAAACGTGCTCACCATTGTCCAAATCGTCCAAATGGACGATTTCAAGTCCATCAATTGGAGGGTGACAAGTGTCGCCCTCCCGTTGGTCCAAAATGTTTCGTCTCTCGGAAAAATCCGCAAAAATTAGAAATGGCATAGCCGGAATTTACCCTACGAAAGCTGTGGAAACGTTTCGTCGGAAAACTATTCGTTTTGTGAGTTGTGCCCAAAAAAAATCGTCCAAGCCTAAACTTTAAGGCTAAACTTTTTGTACGTATTCCCTTACGTACATACTCTGGAAATACGGGGTATAACAAATTATACCTTTACAAGCCCTTAAAAATTCCAAGATTCAAAGTCGCTCCTTAGCAATTCTTAGCTCCTTTCCTTTACGCTCCAATCCGCTATTTGAAGCCCTTAGAAGTTCACAACCAACTTCTCTTCCATTTCCAATCCAAAACTAGGAAAACTACTTAGGTTTTCGCCTTGCGACTAACGTGAAAACGCCGTTTTTCCGAAATCTTTCTATTGAGATACCCTTACAATACCCTTAGGGACCTTGGGTTAAAGTCTTGTGAATAATGGATCAAAATTGCAAAATTTTCTTGTGAGACAAGTGACAAAGCCGAGAGCACTTGTCACGACCCGTTCCGGGGCCCGTGACTGGTGTCTTACCCGGGCAACCCAAGTAGCCATACATCAGAGTAATCAGCGGAATATAAAAACAAGACATGAAACAAGTGTAAAATGAGACACAGTTTATCTGAGAAAAGTCGCCTTTCGGCATATATATATATAACCAAAATCGCGCTACATCCCAACTGCATAACAGACTACTGCACTTCTAAGAAGATAAGCAACTATGGCGGGACAGGCCCCGCCATACCTGAATGTACAAAACTATCTACAACAACAGGAGATCATACCCAAAAGTCGAGCCTCCTAGAAGATGGAGCTCGACACCAAAGCAAAAGATCCTAAGGATGCGGATCTAGCACCTGCTTTCCCTTACCTGCGGCATGAACGCAGCCCCCCGAAGGAGGTCAGTACAACAGGTACCAAGTATATGAAACTATAAAGTACTGAAACGAAATCAAAGCTTCTTAAAACCACTTACCAATACAATCAATTAAACCGCACATAGTGCCACAATATAAACAAGAGCAAACTAGGTATAAGGTAACTGATCTTTTCAAGGCCGCTAATGATCGAAGCAAGGCCAATCACCCATAGTATCATTATGCATGCCTAATCCTGGAACTCCCGCAGTCCGCATAGTCGCATGCACCGCATGAGGTATTCCTCGTGACGGATAACTAACCCCGCATCGCCCCGACCCCAAGTCCGCATAGTCACACGCATCGCATAGTCACACGCATCGCATGAGGCATCCTCGCGTCGGGATAATACCCGAATGATCAATCTCGAACTCCCGCAGCCCGCATAGGTCACACGCACCGCACGAGGTATACCTCGCATCGAGGCGGCTAACCTCGGCATATCAAGTCGTGGTGTAAGTGATATACTATCGCACAATCGCCATCGTAAACAACATAAGCACAACAAGGGAACCCCCTTTACACAAACATTACAAGACGCTAACACACGTAGCATCATCATATGTCTACTTATCAAACTAACTTACCACACCTTCAGAAATCATTTTATAAGGTTTTGTAAGCAAATAAGTAAACTGCTTTCTTCTTATCTTTCTTAAGTCGTTATACCTAACTTCCCATAAAGCTAGTATAACACTTAAGCTTGTTAAAGAAAGTATTCCTTTTCTTTCAAAAATGATTTATAATTCTTTGTAAATACTTCAAGATTCTTTCATTTAAAACTCAAGTCAAAGGACGTCAAGTAAAACCATGTTCAGTTAATACACGTACGTCTACCGTACTATATATATATTTAAAATATCATGCTCAAGAGGATAGGAGGAATCACATACCTTCTCGGCGAAATCCACCTGCCAAGTCGAATATGTCGCGCAGAGTATCAACCTATAATAGTCAACACGCCTATCAACGCCTAGACTACTCGTAGGACATTCTAAGCGAAGGTTCTTAATTCTACTGAAAATTGGGCGACTTCCCTACCACAAACTACTCAAGTTCATCAGAATACATTCCATGTAAGTACAGTTCAATTCTTCATTTATATTCTTCTGATGTGATTCAGTTTAATTCTATTCTTTAATACCCTTCTATGTATCTTATACTTAGTTCTATACTTCTACAGTATGCAATCTCTAATTACAATAAGGATAAGATATTTACCTCAGTAAGCCCAAAATTATCCAAGATATAAGTCGATCCCGAGCAAGGTTTAGCTCCTAATCAACGCTCCAAGAAACCCTTAGAAGTTTCTACACAACTTCTACTTACTACTTCAACCAACTATGAAGATTTCCCCAGGGTTTCGTTTAGTGACTAATGGAGATAAGATGGTATTTCTGGGCTTTTAGTATAGAGGTGACTTTGGAATACTACTAGATATACGGCTAGGGTATTTTGGGGATAGTAACAATACTGAGAGTATTTTCTACCAATGAGGAAAGGGCTTTGCCGAGACTACAAGAGGGGGAGGCTTTGGACGAGAGCTTCTCTCAAATGGGGGAAAGTTTGGAGACTTGGAAGATGATTTGTGGATGAAGAAGTCTTCAACTCAAGGGGGGGGGGTATTTATAGGACTTTCAAGGGTCAAGATGAAGGCAAGTGGAGGGCAAGTGGAGGGTGTGGATTTGCACAAGTGCACCCTATCCCTACTCCACAAATTACTCACAAATATTGACCCTTGGTTTAGGCCTTAAAATCGTGCAAACCATGCCCTCTTTGCCGTCCACTTGAGGGTGACAAGTGTCACCCTCTCGTTGGTCCAAAATATTTCATCTCTCGGAAAAATCCGCAAAAATTATAAATGTCGCAGCCGTAATTTTCCCTTCGCAAGCTTTGGAAGACGTTTCGTCGGAAAACAATTATTTTCATGGGTTGTGCACAAATTTTCGTCCCTATGCCTACTTTAAGGCTTAAACTTTTGTACGTACGCCCTTACGTACATACTCTGAAAATACGGGGTATAACATTCTCCCCTCCTTAGAAACATTCATCCCGAATGTTCCTTCCCAAGACAGATAACGATAAAGTTCCTCATAACTTAAACAGTTTGCAAATGCCACACATGGCCACAATACAACACTTAAGCAAATATGACAATGAAAATTTACAAGTAGGAAAGTGAGTTACCTGGAGGTGTGGGGAATAGGTGAGGATACTTCTGCCTCATGTCCTCCTCAGCTTCCCACGTCATCTCCTCCATGAGCTCGTTCCGCCACAAGACTTTGACGGAAGCCACGTCCTTGGTCCGCAGACGCCTAACCTGACGATCGATTATCGCTATGGGAATCTCCTCATACGATAACCCCTCGGTCACCTGGACATCGTCAATCGGGTGCACCCTAGATGGATCCCCGATACATCTCTTCAGCATAGAAACATGAAAAACCGGATGCACTGCCTCAAGATCGGACGGCAGATCCAACTCATAGGCAACCTTGCCTACCCTGCGGATAATATGATACGGCCCAATGTACCTTGGGCTGAGTTTCCCATTCTTCCCGAATCTCATCACCCTTCATGGGTGACACCTTCAGGAAAACCCAATCATCAACCTCGAACTCCAGATGTGTCACAACCCGAACCCGGGCCCGTGACTGGTGCCTTACCCCGGGCACCCAAGTAGACATACATCAGAGAAATCAGCGGAACATAAAACAAGACATGATATAATATGAAATGTGAAACAGTAATCTGAGAAAACTTGCCTTACGGCATATATATAAATAAACTTGAACAGTTACATCCCCTTTTACAAACCCTGCCCACAACAAGATTACATGCACTTAAGAATGATGTAACAACAATGGCGGGACAGGGCCCCGCCATACCCCTGAATGTAAGTACCTACAACTACAGGGGACTATACCACTGATAAGCCTCCGGAGAAACAGAGCTTCCCAAACGTTGAACTGTGACCCTATGAGCGAGGATCGACGACTGGTGTACTTCTACCGCGCAGATGAACGCAGCGAGGTCGATGCAAAAATCATAGTAGTTATAAAGCAGAGACATATATGATAACCAAACTACAGTTCACAATACATAAGCAGTCATGTCAAGTCGTGACTCGCGCCAAGTCATCACTCAAATACAACTATGGGTCTCGCCGCCACAACATCAATCACCCCTGGAATATACCTTCTCGGTCCTATGATATAAAATCACGAACACATGAACACGCCCGCAGATCTAATGCGCGCGTCTAGTCCTCGAACTTCCGCAGCCCGCATAGGCCACCCAATGGCCCGCATGAGGTATTTCGCATCGAGGGTAGCTACTCCCGACATCGCCCCGACTCGCATCGCGCAGCGCCACATGACCGCATGACCATAAAGGCCGCACACTAACTCGAACTCGTAGCTCGCATAGGTCCTCAGACCCGCATGAGGTATTCTCGAATCACGGTCCCGCATCACCGAGTCTACCCCGCACGGAGGGCAGCTTAACCCTGGAATCATGTCAAGAGTGAGTGATGTAATACTAGCATAACGGCCACCGTTAGACAACATAAGCACAACAAGGGAAACCCCTTTACACAAACATCACAAGACACTAACACACGTAGCATCCTAACATGTTTAATAATTAAATCAACCAGGAAGTTTTACAAGGCTATCACAAACCAACACAATCAAGTTAATCACACGAGGTACTTTCTACTATATGTCAACAAGTTCGGGTTTTTATCCCCAAAGTACTTCATACATTAACTCTTTAAAAGATCTGCTTCTTTCACAAAAGTCACACAATACCCGTAGTATAAAAATAGAGTGACTTATCTTCTTAAGTAAATCAAAACACTTCTCTTTGTAAAAATCAAGTAACAATATTCTTTTCCAAACGTTCAAGTTTGCCTAATTTCAAATACTCAAGTTTCTCGTTTTTGAAAGGTTTCATAGTTCATAGTTTTAATCACTTAATGATGTAATTCTCCTTTAAAACAATTTGAGAAACATATACCTTATATGTGAGTAGGTTATTCTTGTTTATAACAATCTTATTAACGCAGCCATGATCTAGGAAATGTAATATCATTTTGTCTCATCTTAGCTTCTATGCAGATGGAGGTTTCTACTGGTTTTTAATAATACTTACTTAGTCAATACATTTCCCTTTATTAGCGCTGCTGTGGTCTGTTCGATACTTATTCTGATTTCCGAAATCAGTAAAACATTATTCCTTTTTAAAAACCAAGTACTCATTACTCACGAATGAGGTTTCACACTTTTTAACAAAATTCAGATTAATTCAATTAAGTCAAGTCTCTTATCTTTTAAGATCAAGTCTCTTAACTTCTAAAATCAGTAAACCATTCTTTTTACTTCTCTTAAGTCGTTATACCTAACTTCCCATAAAGCTAGTATAACTCTTAAGCTTTTAAAACCAAGCATTACTCTTCTTTCAAAAGGTCTCTTAACTCTTTTGAATTACTTCAAGATTCTTATTATTCAGGCTTAAGTCAAAAGACATTGCCGTAAAACTACGTTCAGTTACACACGTACGTCTACCGTACTATATATATATTCTTTTAAAATATCATGCTCAAGAGGATAGGAAGAATCACATACCTCGCGACGATTATCGACTATTAGCAAATAACTCCAAAGTACTGTAGTCCGGCTAGCCTTTTCCACCCTCCGAGTAGAATACGCTACTCGCAGTACTTCAACCTATAACGGTTATACAAGTCTATCAAAGTCTAGACTACTCGGTAGAATAAATCTAGATACAAGATTCTACGGAAAATTGGGCAGCACTTCCCTACCCGCCAAACTTCCCAAGTCTACTGTAAATACAGTCCTATGTAAGTACAGTTCAAATCCCTTCTTATATACCTTCCTTGTATATAACTTATACTTAATTCTTATACTTCAACAGTATGTAACTCTAATTACAATAGGGGGACAAGATATTTACCTCGATAAGCCCATAATTATCCAAGTTTAAATGTCGATCCTGAGCAACGTTTAGCTCCTACTCTGGGCGCTCCAACCCGTTCCAAACAACCCTTAGAAGTTCTACGCAACTTCTACTTAACACTTCAACCGACTATGAAGATTTTTTTCCTTAGGGTTTCGTTTTGAGACAAAAAGGGCATAAGGTAGTATTTCCGGGCTCTACGTATAGAGGTAACTTTGGAATAGTAACAATACTTGGAGAGTATTTTCTACCAAGAGGGGGGGTATTTTCACGAGAACAACACCACAAGGAGGGGGGGTAGGTTTCGGCTAGTACCCCAGGAGTGGGGATACTTTCGGCCATGGGGAGTGGCTCTCACCAAGGGGCCTCACAGCGAGGGGAGGCTAGGACGAGAACTCCACACAAAGGGGGGGAGAGGGCTTTCAAGACTTGGAGATTTTTGGAATGGATGAAGAAGTCTTCAAAGGGGGGGTATTTATAGGGAAACCAATGGCCATGATCAAGCTGTGGGCAAGTGGAGGGCCAAGATTTGCCCAGTGCCCCCTAGCCCTACTCCACAATTCCCTCACAAACATTGACCCATGGATTAGGCAAGAAAACATGGCACAAAACGTGCCAAGAAACAAGCACCCAATCGGCCACACAAACCGCCAACTTGAGGGTGACAAGTGTCGCCCTCTCGTTGGTCCAAAATATTACATCTCTCGGAAAAAATCCGCAAAAATAATAAATGACATAGCCGTAATTTTCCCTACGCAAGCTTTGTAAAACGTTTCGTCGAAAAACGATTCTAATCAGGGGTTGTGAACAAAATTTCGATCCTTGCCTATCTTAAGGCTAAAACTTCTCTACGTACGCCCTCACGTACATACTCTAGAAATACGGGGTATAACATTCTCCCCTCCTTAGAAACATTCGTCCCGAATGTTCCTTCTTAGTCTCAAAATAAACATGCGCCAGTATAGTCTTCACTGCTATACTTACGAAAACAATCATGCCACCTGGCCACAATACAACACGCGCAAATACTTACATCCAAGTCCACGAGGAATCACCTCCATCATCTACAAAAACTCCCACCCAAGGGCTAAAATATACTCCCTTCGCACCTTCTCTTTACAAACGAAATGATTACTTCTATTCTCTTACTCGTCGTACCCTTCCCGTACACTCGAACTCTTTCTCATAACTTACCCCATTTTCGCTACTGCTTCAGTTTCCAAAATCTCGGGGTTACTATCTCCAACTTGGTCATCATTAACTGGGAACACTCTGGATGGATCTCCGATACTTTCCGAACATAGAAACACGAAAGGCCGGACATACTGCCTCATATGTCGGACGACAATGCCAACTATAGGCAACCTGGCCTACTCTTCACATGATCTGAAAGGCCCAAAGTAACTCGGGCTAAGTTTCCTCTGTTTTCCAAAACTCGTCACACCCTAACCACATTCTGCTGAAACAGGTATGAACCAACAATCTGAACCTTGCCAACATCGAACCAATCGACCGACAACTTACACTTCCGCCCCTACAAGGCTTCATAAGGCGACATCCTAACACTAAAATGGTAGCTATAAAACACTCCCTCAACAGGAGACAACAATCCTCACAGCTACCCCTGAAATCCAAACACTGGCCCGAGGGTGAATGCAATACGGAGACTCACCTGAGTTCCTAACCCTGCCTGGTAAAACTTTCAGACAAAAATAGCCGTAACCTGGGCTTCACTGCCTGCCATAAGGGGAAAGTAGGCACCTCGGGCAGCCTTACAACCTTTCTGATATATCATCACTACCGAGTAAACGATCCCGACTGAAGGACAAGATGGGCTGACCTCATCGGCCCGACTACCGGTCGAACGCATCTACGAACTCGTACGATGGTTAACTAAACTTGGGCCTAACACCCTCGTGACCCTACCACCTGGCGGGACCACCCCGAACTGACCCCACCCCAAACCGGGCTGCGGGTTGACCCGCGACATGGCCTCAACCCGACCCACTTCACGCCAAGCTATTGTTCCCCGTCCCGGAACAATCTCATCAATCAAGTTACGAAAACCTAGTGGTCTTCTTAGCTCAACTACCCTCTTTCATATCAAACCACTCAGGAACTTATCACACAAAGATATCTCACGTATACTATGCACTCCGATAAGGGTCAAACATAAATGTAATCTTTTACTCGAGATGGCCTTGCCTCTAAGGTCTCTATGTATAAAACTCTAAGGCTCACACTTTCCTTATCCCCAATCTTACCCTTTTAACTAACCATGATTTCTAATCACAATTAACACAATGTTATCTTAATATAACACTTAAGATATACTCATCTTATCACACATACTAATCTCTAGAGGGTTAAAGATATACCTGTATATACTGCTTCACTTCCCATTTGTCGTTCTAATCAATCCTGCCCGGCTGGGCGCATATCTAGGGAAGGTGACGAACTAGCCACTGATCCTGAAGGTTGAGTCTCTACATCCGCGCCACCTCTGGTCGGACAATTTCTCGCAAAATGGCCCTGTCGGCCGCAAGTAAAACAAGTATCAACAAAAGACGACATTTCCCGGGATGACGCCTGCCACATTGTGAACACTGAGGGAAAACTGAACCCGGCTGGCTAGAAACTAAGTATAGCCGGAACCGAAGCCTCGAGCTCGACCATCTCCGCATACCTCGAACGCCCCGAACCCCGCGAGGACCACTCCGCACCGTGGATGTGCATATCTAATCATTGTTGAGGCGCTTGCCTTGAAAGTTACCAAAGGACCTCGCCGACCGCCTCTTCTCACGATCTTGGTTAATCCGCCGATCTCTACGCTTTCTGGCCGCGCATAAGCCTATACGCAGGCCATGCTCATGCCTGACTGAAGAGCTATTCTTGCACAACCCTCTCTTAGATAGTCATCATGACCCGTAATAATCGATACATCATATACTCTCTGGTAGCTACATCCTTAGCTAGTAACAGGGTCGTCCCTTTGCAAACTATACTTTCGCCATCGGGTCGGAATCAAGGCTCACATAATATGGCCGCAGAGGAATCGCCGCCGTGTTAGACTCTTTGGGATGGCGCTGCCGCAGAACTCCCGAACGAAGCACCACCTCAGTGATGATTGGGCTGTGCCCCAAGAACTCTCGTGTTCTACTCGCACTCCTACGCTTTGCCCTTCTCGGGCCGTTGCCTTACGGGGAGGCATAACGGTAAGGGAAAGAAATACGTTAGAGGGGTCCAACTTATAACACAACTCTAAGCGCAATCTCAGAGTGAGAAGAATGGAAACCAATCCTAAATATCCTATAGCCTCTCGATTATTGGATGCGCACACAACACCGATAATCAAGACTTACTAGATACGGTTTATAGACACTTTCCGAGGATTAATCGCTCGATACCACTTTTGTCACGACCAACCTGGGCGTGATCGTGCCTTACCCGTGCACCCAAGTAGACATACATCAGAGATATCAGCGGAACATAAAACAAGACATGATATAATATGAAATGTGAAACAGTAATCTGAGAAAACTTGCCTTACGGCATATATATAAATAAACTTGAACAGTTACATCCCCTTTACAAACCCCGCCACAACAAGATTACTGCACTTAAGAATGATGTAACAACAATGGCGACAGGTTCGCCATACCCCGAATGTAAGTACCTACAACTACAGGGACTATACCACTGATAAGCCTCCGAGAAACGGAGCTTCCCAAACGCCGAATCGTGACTCCTATGAGCGAGGATCGACGATCGTGTACTTCTACCGCAGATGAACGCAGCTTCGGGCGAGGTCGATAACAGTACCAAGTATGTGAAATCGAAAATATCAGAAATGAAATCATAGTAGTCTATATAAAGCAGAGACATATATGATAACCAAACTACAATTCACAATAAATAAGTAGTCATGTCAAGTCGTGACTCACGCCTCAAAGTCATCACTCAAATACAACTACGGGTCTCACGCCACAACATCAATCATGCCCGTGGACGACCTTCCTCTCTGCCGGCTGTCTCTGATATAAAAGCACCCAGGAACACACATGAACACCAGGTCCCACCTGTGTCATAATAAAACTGTACGGGGTCAGTATGAAGGCATAGCCGACTACTAACACCTACGCTAACAAGGTCATAAATCAGATTACGAGATCTGCCTGCATCGCCACATGATCGGCCGCCACTCGCCCGCAGATCTAATGTGCGCGTCTAGTCCCGAACTTCCCGCACCCGCATAGGCCACCCAATGGCCCACACGAGGTATTCCTCCATCGAGGGTAACTACTCCCGACATCGCCCCGACTCGCACCGCACGCCACATGCACCGCATGACCATAAAGGCCGCACACTAACTCGAACTCGTAGCTCGCATAGGTCCCCGTGACCCGCATGAGGTATTCTCGAATCACGGTCCTGCATCACCGAAGTCTACCCCAGACGGAGGCGGCTTAACCCCTAATCATGTCAAGAGGTGAGTGATGTAATACTAGCATAACGGCCACCGTTAGACAACATAAGCACAACAAGGGAAACCCCTTTACACAAACATCACAAGACACTAACACACGTAGCATCCTAACATGTTTAATAATTAAATCAACCAGGAAGCTTTACAAGGCTATCACAAACCAACACAATCAAGTTAATCACACGAGGTACTTTCTACTATATGTCAACAAGTTCGGGTTTTTATCCCCAAAGTACTTCATACATTAACTCTTTAAAAGATCCGTTTCTTTCACAAAAGTCACACAATACCCGTAGTATAAAAATAGAGTGACTTATCTTCTTAAGTAAATCAAAACACTTCTCTTTGTAAAAATCAAGTAACAATATTCTTTTCCAAACGTTCAAGTTTGCCTAATTTCAAATACTCAAGTTTCTCATTTTTGAAAGGTTTCATAGTTCATAGTTTTAATCACTTAATGATGTAATTCTCCTTTAAAACAATTTGAGAAACATATACCTTATATGTGAGTAGGTTATTCTTGTTTATAACAATCTTATTAACGCAACCATGATCTAGGAAATGTAATATCATTTTGTCTCATCTTAGCTTCTATGCAGATGGAGGTTTCTACTGGTTTTTAATAATACTTACTTAGTCAATACATGTCACGACCCAACCTGCCTGGATCGTGCCTTACCCCTGCACCCTAGTGATACAACATCGAGAAAATCAATGGAAATAAAACTTAAACATGAAATAAGGTACATGATAAATAAAAGCAACCAAAACAAATGCTAAGATATATACATAAAACCCGATAGCTTATCCTTTTACAACTCGCCACAACAAGCATTTCTACATGCACTTCTAAGAGTTTTATTACAACATGACGACAGGCTTCGCCATACCACGAATGTACAAGAACCTACAACTCAGTGGTAACATACCAAAGATAAGCCTCCGAGAAACGGAGCTTTAACGCTGAATCGTGATCCTAAGAGCGAGGATCAACAACCGATGTACTTCTACCGCGGATGAACGCAGCTTCAAGGAGGTCGATAACAGTACCAAGTATATGAAATCAAAATATCAGAATGAAATCATAGCTCTATATAAAGGTGAGACATGTATGATAACCAACTACGCTTCACGATAAATAAGCGATATGTAAGTCGTGACTCACGCCTCGTAGTCATCACTCAAATATAACTATGGGTCTCACGCCCACAACATCAATCATGCCCGTGGAATACCTTCCTCATCACGGCAATGCATGATATAATAGCACCGCGAGTACGCATGAACACCAAGTCCTACCGAGTCAATAAACCGTACTAATAATACTATACAATCAAACCACTGAGTCGAGCACGGGCAAGTACGAAAGCCGACTACCGATACCAAGCGTCGTGTCACGAGTGACCGGGCAAGTACGGTGGCTAACTACCGATACCAAGGTCAGATCACGAGACTCCGCCACTCCACATCAAAACCACGAAGCCGACACGGCAAGTGCGAAACCGACTACCAGATACCGCGCCGTGTCACGAAATGATCGGCAAGCACGAGGGCTAACCACCGATACTGGTCAGATCACGAGACTTCGTCACTAAACTGAACGGGGCAAGTGCGAGGGCTAACTACCAGGTACCAAGGCCGAATCAGCCACGAGACGGGGCAAGTACGAAAGCCGACCACCAGATACCAATGGCGAATCAGTAAGAAACCTCATAGAGAGCTAGTCCATGGAATAACACTATCACAGGGAAACGAACCCTCATCATGGCCGCATACCCGTGGACCATCCATCGAGTCAGTATGCCCATGAACTATCATAATGGAAGCATACCCGTGGGCCACCCATCGTGTCAGTATGTCCAAAATGATCAAGAATAACACGACCGGCCCTCCATCGAGAGACGCGGTAACATAAGAATACAACATTTGCACCACAAGGCTATCACACGCAAACATAGGCAAGTTACACACAACTCAAGATACTTTCATTTTATGACAAGGTCCAGGTTTGAAATCCCCAAAGTACTACGTACGTTAAATTCTTTTAGAAGATCCATTTCTTTTACAAAAGTCACCCGATACCCGTAGTATCAAAATAAAGTGATTAACATTTTAATTAAACCAAAACAACTTCCAGACTTCCCTTTTTAAAACAAATTAAGACGATACCGTGCCTTCTTTTTAGACCAAAACACTTCTCCCTTTAAAGTCAAGTTACCATTTTAAAACCAATGATAAAACCATTCCTTTGTTTTCATAAAGTCGTTATAACTAACTTCCCATAAAGCTGTTATAACACTTCATGTTCTAAACCAAAAACTCTTTAATTCCACAAGTCTCTTTTCTTTTAAAACAACAACAAGTATTCTTTTAAAACCCAAATAACTTACTCTTTTCAAACAAGTAACCTATACTTAAAATCAAGTTACTTCTCTTTTTCCGAAAACAAGTCGTTATAAGTCAAGTCTCTTATCTTCAAGATCAAGTCTCTTAACTTTCAAAATCAAGTCGTTTATAAGTCAAGTCTCTTATCTTTTAAGATCAAGTCTCTTAACTTTCAAAATCAAGTCGTTTATAAGTCAAGTCTCTTATCTTTTAAGATCAAGTCTCTTAACTTTCTACAATCAATAAACCATTCTTTTACCTACATAAAGTCGTTATAACTAACTTCCCATAAAAGCTATTATAACACCCTATGTTTTAAATCAACCAAATCACTTAGCACATGTACGTCTACCGTACTACATAGTTTACAACAATCATGCTAGAAAAGATAGGAAGAGGTTCACATACCTCGCGACGATTATCGACTATTAGCAATACGCTCCACAGTACTGTAACCCTGCTAGCTTTTTCCACTCTTCAAGTAGAATACGCTACTCGCAGTACTTCCACCTATATAGGCCACAAACGTCTATTAACTTCTAAATCACACTGCCCATATTCTACGTAAAATTCGCAAAGACCTCCCCGCAAATCACAGAATCTCCTCCTCTATCGAGGCCGGCTACCAAGCCAACCAGGGGGGGGGTTTATACGTCTAACCGGACGTACACAATTTTACTTCACAGCAATACTACACAAGTTCATCAGAATACACCCATGTAAGTACAGTTCAATTCTTATCTTAAACATTCTGCATATAGTATACTCAACTATATATTAATACAACATGTAATTTCCAATTACAATAGGGGGACAAGATTATTTACCTCGATAAGCCCAAAATTATCCAAGTTTAAATGTCGATCCTGAGCAACGTTTAGCTCCAACTCTGGGTGCTCCAACCCGCTCCAAACAACCCTTAGAAGTTCTACACAACTTCTACTTAATACTTCAACTAACTATGAAGATTTTCCTTAGGGTTTCGGTTTGAGACAAAAAAGACATAAGGTAGTATTTCCGGGCTCTACGTATAGAGGTAACTTTTGGAATACTACAAGGTATAAGGCTAAGGTATTTTGGTATAGTAACAATACTTGGAGAATACTTTCTACCAAGTGGGTACTTTACGAAACAACCAAGGCAAGTGGTGTACCCTACCAACACCACTGGAGGGGATACCCTCTCGCCACAAGGCCTCTCAAAGGGGATGGGGAGGCTAGACGAGAACAACACAAAAGGAGGGGAAGAGGGCTTTCAAGACATAGGAAAGTTTGTGGACGAAGAAGTCTTCACAAAGGGGGGGGGTATTTATAGGGAAACCAATGGACAAGATCAAGCCAAGTGCACCCTAACCTACTCCTCAAATCACTCCACAAACAATGGCCCATGTTTAAAGCATCAAAATAAGGCCAACCGTGGCCTCTCTCATTCAACGAGGTGACAAGTGTCACCCTCCCGTTGGTCCAAAATGTTCCGCCGCTTTAAAAATCCGCAAAAATTAAAAATGACATAGCCGAATTTTCCTTCGCAAGTTCTCAGAAACGTTTCGAAAAACGATTCTTTACGGGTTGTGTACAAATTTCGAATCTTGCCTAACTTTAAGGCTCAAACTTTTCTACGCACGCCTCACGCATATTACTGAAATACGGTATAACAATACATTTCTTTATTAGCGCCGCCGTGGTCTGCTCGATACTTATTCGATTTCAAATCAAGAAACATTATTCCTTTTAAAACCAAGTACTCATTACTCACGAACGAGGTTTCACACTTTTAACAAAATTCAGATTAATTCAATTAAGTCAAGTCTCTTATCTTTTAAGATCAAGTCTCTTAACTTCTAAAATCAAGAAACCATTCTTTTACTTCTCTTAAGTCGTTATACCTAACTTCCCATAAAGCTAGTATAACTCTTAAGCTTTTAAAACCAAGCATTACTCTTCTTTCAAAAAGGTCTCTTAACTCTTTTGAATTACTTCAAGATTCTTATTATTCAGGCTTAAGTCAAAAGACATTGCCGTAAAACTACGTTCATTACACACGCACGCCTACCGCATTATATATATATATATTCTTTTAAAATATCATGCTCAAGAGGATAGGAAGAATCACACACCTCGCGACGATTATCGACTATTAGCAAATAACTCCAAAGTACTGTAGTCCGGCTAGCCTTTTCCACCCTCCGAGTAGAATACGCTACTCGCAGTACTTCAACCTATAACAGGTTATACAAGTCTATCAAAGTCTAGACTACTCTGTGAGAATAAATCTAGATACAAGATTCTACGGAAAATTGGGCAAGACTTCCTACCCGCCAAACTTCCCAAGTCTCATCAGAATACAAACCCATGTAAGTACATTCAAATCCCTTCTTATATACCTTCCTCAGATATAACTTATACTTAATTCTTATACTTCAACAGTATGTAACTCTAATTACAATAGGGGGACAAGATATTTACCTCGATAAGCCCATAATTATCCAAGTTTAAATGTCGATCCTGAGCAACGTTTAGCTCCTACTCTGGGCGCTCCAACCTGCTCCAAACAACCCTTAGAAGTTCTACGCAACTTCTACTTAACACTTCAACCGACTATGAAGATTTTTTCCTTAGGTTTCGTTTTGAGACAAAAAGGGCATAAGGTAGTATTTCCTGCTCTATGTATAGAGGTAACTTTGGAATAGTAACAATACTGAGAGTAATTTCTACCAAGAGGGGTATTTTCACGAGAACAACACCACAAAGAGGGTAGGTTTCGCTAGTACCCCTGTGAGGGGGATACTTTCGGCCAATGAGGGGGCTCGCCAGGGGCCTTACAGTGGAGGGAGGCTAGGACGAGAACTCAACACAAAGGGGGGGAGAGGGCTTTCAAGACTTGGAGATTTTTGGAATGGATGAAGAAGTCTTCAAAGGGGGGGGGGGTATTTATAGGGAAACCAATGGCCATGATCAAGCCAAGTGGGGGGCAAGTGGAGGGCCAAGATTTGCCCAAGTGCCCCCTAGCCCTACTCCACAATTCCCTTACAAACATTGACCCATGGATTAGGCAAGAAAACATGGCACAAAACGTGCCAAGAAACAAGCACCCAATCGGCCACACAAACCGCCAACTTGAGGGTGACAAGTGTCGCCCTCTCGTTGGTCCAAAATATTACATCTCTCGGAAAAATCCGCAAAAATAATAAATGACATAGCCGTAATTTTCCCTACGCAAGCTTTGTAAAACGTTTCGTCGAAAAACGATTCTAATCGGGGGTTGTGAACAAAATTTCGATCCTTGCCTATCTTAAGGCTAAAACTTCTCTACGTAAGCCCTCACGTACATACTCTGGAAATACGGGGTATAACAAGATGCCGACGACGATGATCTGCATATGACTTGGCCGACTCGAGCCGCCAAGAATCGCCTCGGATAAGCTTCACCTTATCCATCGCCACAGACGTCCGTCCTACTAATCGCACTCGCCTACATCAAACCAGCCTATTGGCGATCTGCACTTCCTCCCATACAAGACCTCATAAGGCGCCATCCAATACCTGAGTGGTAGCTATTATTATACGCAAACTCAACTAGAGGCAAATGATCCTCCCACCTACCCTCGGTCAATAACACATGCTCGCAAAGATATCCTCAAGAGTCCGATAGTGCGCTCGCCTCGCCCATCTGCTCGAGGATGGAATGCAGACTCGTGCTCACCGTCCCCTAGACCCTTCTCGAAAGACCTCCGTAAGTTAGCCAGAACCGGGCTCCTCGCCGATATGATAGAAATAGGGACCCCATGCACCGACGATCTCTGATATAAAGTCGGCTTAATCCTCACCAAAAGTCGCCCGACGGAAGAAAGTGGCTGATTTCGTCAGCCTGTCGACGATAACCCAGATAGAATCATGCTTCCTCTGAGTGCGAGGTAATCTTGTGATAAAGTCCATGTTGATCACCTCCCACTTCCGTGTCGATCTCTATCGCCAAGAATAAACCACTGTGCCTCCGTGCTCTACCTTCACCTGCTGACAACACGGGCACTGAGCCACAAACTCTGCAACGTCCCTCTTCAAGCCATCCCACCAATACATAATACATAGATCTGAGGTCGTGGTATATCTTGGTCGACCCCGGATGGATAGAGTAACGTGCGCTGTGTGCTTCCCCTAGAACTCGCTGTCAAGTCCCGCAATATCCGAACACACAACTCGCTTCAAACCTCAAAGACTCCCATCGTGCTACCTCAAGGACCCTTCCCCTCACGAAGAGCCGTATCACGGCACCGTGTCAAAACCGGATCCTCAAACTGTTGCCTCTTCACCTCCTCGACGATGGAAGACTCGGCAACCTCTCGAACTCGAACCCCACTGCTATCAGAATCAATCAATCGGACTCCAAGGCTCGCTAGCTGATGCAACTCGCGGACCATGCCCCTCCTCTCGGTCGCATCTTATAGACTCCCATCGACCTACGACTAAGGGCATCTGCCACAACATCGCCTTCCCGTGGTACAGATATCGACATCGTAATCCTTGAGCAATCTAACCACCGCTCTCGCCGTAAGTTCACTCCTCTCGGCCGAAGATATACCGAGGCTCTGTGGTCTGTATAAATATCCACATGAACCCCATACAAATAGTGCCTCCAGATCTTCAAGGCATGAATCACTTCTGCCAACTCCAAATCATGGGTGGGGTAGTTCCTCTCATGCTTCTTAAGCTGTCGGGATGCGTACGCTATAACCTTACCCAGCTGCATCAACACACATCCGAGCCCTACGCCAGACGCATCACAATACACTACATAACCGTCTGGACCCTCTGGAAGAGTAAGAACGGCGGCCGCCGCCTCCTTCAAGAATCGAAACCCCGCCACAAGCATCAGTCCATTGAAACTTAGCTGCCTTCTGAGTCAGCCTAGTCAATGGTGCAAAGATAGAAGCAAACTTCTCCACGAACCGCCGATAGTAACTCGCAAGGCCCGAAAGTCGCGCACTGCTGAGTAGAGGTTCAGGCCAACTCGATCGCTTCGATCTTGGCCGATCCACCCGAATACCATCTACCCGACAATATGCCCAAGAAAAGCCACCAAGCCAACCAAAACTCACATTTGGAAAACTTGGCGATAATCACTGGTCTGGAGAACTCTCAAGACAATCCTCAAATGCTCCGCATGCTCCTCGCTCGAAGGGAATAAACCAAGATGTCATCAATGAACACTATCACAAATGTGTCTAAAATGGCTTGAACACTCGTTCATCAAATCCATGAATACCACGAGCATTGGTCAACCCGAAAGACATGACTCGAAGCTCATAATGCCCGCACGTCCGAATGCACTAGGGACATCCGCCTCTCTAACACGCACTGATGATAGCCCGATCACGGATCAATCTTGGAGAAACATCTCGCACTCGCAACTGGTCGAACAAATCATCAATCCCGGAAGGGTATTCGTTTAATGGTCACCTTGTTCACCGTCAGAATCAACACACATGCGCAGCCCCGCCCTTCTTCTTCACGAACAATACCGCGCTTCCTGGGAGAAACACTAGGCTCGATGAAGTCCTTCTCCAAAGAAATCTCTCACCGTCCTTCAACTCTCTCAACTCGCGTGCCATTCTCAGATGGCGGAATGGAAATAGCCGAGTGTCCGCAAAGACATCGATAAAACTCTATCTCCTCGCAGAGGGATACCCGAGGTCGCCCGAAACACATCCGGGAACACTGACCATCGAATCGATCAAAATCTGGTACCGCACTCGTGATCAACCACCCGAATGAGATGGTAGATATACCCTTTATGCACCATATTCCCGCCTCGAGGTAGGAAATAAACCTACCCCTGTGACACAAAGGTTCTCCCACTCAATAACCGGCCTCAGAAATCGAATCGCACTCACTCTCTCCTCGCCTACACCGGCGTAGTAAGAGGCTAACCAATCCATGCCCATGATCACATCGAATCACCATGTCCAACTCTATCAAGTCGGCCAGGTCCGCGATCGCATAAAGTCATCGGGCAAGCTCTATATACCCGCCGAGCTACCACCGAATCACCCATCGCGTAGCTACCTCGAAGCGGTCTATGAACACGTGCTCTATCCCTATCCTACTAGCAATAAAGGAGATATATAGGATGAGTAGAACCCGGATCAATCAAGGCATACACATCACAACCAGAATCGATAAAGTACATGCGGACGACATCGCGACGCCCGTCCCGCCGACAAGGCATAAATGCGGTTTCGAGGACCGCTAGAATCGACCCGCGCCACGACCTCGCCGCGACTGGCCGCCCACGAGTACCGCCCCGGCGAGTAATCAGGAGATGGAAGACCCGCGAAAGACCACGTAGCCGACTTACTATTCGCGCCGCTCGCCTGATGGGCCTCGCAGTGACCCTTCCGCCGCAAGCATAACAAACTCCCGGCGAACCGCAACTCCCGTAATGGGATCCACCGTGACGGCCACACCGGCGGGTGGTCTCGACGGTTAGTACCTCGCTACCTCGAAATCAAGCCCTGGGCCCCGACCGCCCGAATACTCGTCAGATCAAGACGGCAGGAGTGCTCGAGCCGGCCGGGTGCAAATCTAGTCTCGATGAGATCGCCCACCCCGAACCACCAAAAGACCGCTGCCCCGGCCTTCTTCGCTGCACTTGACAACCGCCGCCTCTACGCCTCACATCCTAGTGCATAAGCTCGCACGGGCAATGTCCATGCCCATGAAGAGCTACGCCGAGCAAGACTCGCCAAATAATCATCCACCGGTGACGTGGCGGTGCACTCGCCTCCATATCCGCTACTAACACCGGACATATCGAGCCAACGAATCGAACTTAACGTTGTACTCGAACTGCGCGCCTCTCTCAGACAAGATCAATTGCTACCGCGTTCCTCATCTGCGGAGGCAAGAAGTGGAGAAAAGCCTCCGAACTCATCCCAAGTAGCTGGGACGCTGCGTTTCTCCCGATAACTCCCACGAAGTCAAAACCGATCGCGGTATCACGCAGCCGATGCGAACCAAGATCATGACTCGGTCTCAAGCCTTGATCACTGTGATGATCCTTCAGAATCGACGGATGAACTCCTCGCGATCATCCTCGTGCCTCGACCAGAACTCGCGGCTACAACTCGTAAAATCTCGTAGCCTCAAACTATCCGATCTCGTGAACCATGTGTATCGCTGAACTGAATCGCCGTGATCCACTTATCTCATGTTCGCCACGATCCCGCCGAATCGCCATCTTCAGAATTCCATCTCATCCGCTTCCAGCCGTGGATCGAGGCGCAGTATCGTGGTCTCATCACCATCGCCGCGCCCTAAACTCGCTGGGCCGGCGTCGTGGAACTCGCCGTCTCGTATAGATCGGGCACGAGCCTCGTGACTTCGGTGTCCTACTAGCGCCTCGCCGCTTTGCCCTTCTCGCCCGGTTGCCTTACGCGAGGCATAATCGTTAAAGAAAGGAAATACGTTAGAGGTCCAACTTATAACACAACTCTAAGGCACGATCTCGAGTGAGAAGAATGGAAACCAATCCTAAATATCCTATAGCCTCACGATTATGGTGTGGTGCACAACACACCGATAATCAAGACTCTACTAGATACGGTCAGAGACACTTTCCGAGGATTAATCGCTTCGATACCACTTTTGTCACGACTGCCCGGTTCGTGGATCGTGCCTTACCCGCACCCAAGTAGCCATACATCGAGTAATCGGAATATAAAAACAAGACATGAAACAAGTGTAAATGAGACACGCTTATTCGAGAAAAGTCGGCATATAAAAATCGCGCTACATCCCAACCGCATAACAGACTACTGCACTCTAAGAAGATAGCAACTATGGCGGACAGGCCCCGCCATACCCTGAAGGTACAAAACTATCTACAACAAGCGGGAGATCATACCCAAAAGTCGAGCCTCCGGAGAAGATGGAGCTCCTGACTCTAAAGCAAAAGATCCTAAGGATGCGGATCTAGCACCTGCTTTCCCTTACCTGCGGCATGAACGCAGCCCCCCGAAGGAGGTCAGTACAACAGGTACCAAGTATATGAAACTATAAAGCATCAAACGAAATCAAAGCTTCTAAAACCACTTACCAATACAATCAATTAAACCGCACATAGTGCCACAATATAAACAAGAGCAAACTACGTATAAGGTAACTGGTCTTTTCTAGGCCGCTAATGATCGAAGCAAGGCCAATCTCCCATAGTATCATTATGCATGCCTAATCTCGAACTCCCCGCATCGCATAGTCACATGCACCGCATGAGGTATTCCTCGACGGATAGCTAACCCCGACATCGCCCCGACCCCAAGTCCGCATAGTCACACGCATCGCATAGTCACACGCATCGCATGGCATCCTCGCATCGTGATAATACCCGAATGATCAATCTCGAACTCCCGCAGCCCGCATAGGTCACATGCACCCGCATTTAGGTATACCTCGCATCGAGGGCGCTAACCCCTGCATATCAAGTCAGGGGGTGTAAGTGATATACTATCAGTACAACTGCTTACCGTAAACAACATAAGCACAACAAGGGAACCCCCTTTACACAAACATTACAAGACGCTAACACACGTAGCATCATCATATGTCTACTTATCAAACTAACTTACCACACCTTCAGAAATCATTTTATAAGGTTTTTGTAAGCAAATAAGTAAACTGTTTCTTCTTATCTTTCTTAAGTCGTTATACCTAACTTCCTATAAAGCTAGTATAACACTTAAGCTTGTTAAAAAGAAAGTATTCCTTTTTCTTTCAAAAATGATTTATAATTCTTTTGTAAATACTTCAAGATTCTTTCATTTAAAACTCAAGTCAAAGGACGTCAAGTAAAACCATGTTCAGTTAACACACGTACGTCTACCGTACTATATATATATATTTAAAATATCATGCTCAAGAGGATAGGAAGAATAACATACCTTCTACAAATCCACCGCCAAGTCGAATATGTCGCGCAGAGTATCAACCTATAATAGTCAAATACGCCTATCAACGCCTAGACTACTCAGAGGACATTCTAAGGTATGTTCTTAATTCTACGGAAAATTGGGCAGCACTTCCCTACCCACAAACTACTCAAGTTCATCAGAATACAGTCCTATGTAAGTACAGTTCAATTCTTCATTTATATTCTTCTGATGTGATTCAGTTTAATTCTATTCTTTAATACCCTTCTATGTATCTTATACTTAGTTCTATACTTCTACAATATGTAATCTCTAATTACAATAGAAGGATAAGATATTTACCTCGGTAAGCCCAAAATTATCCAAGATATTAGTCGATCCTGAGCAAGGTTTAGCTCCTACACAACTTCTACTTACTACTTCAACCAACTATGAAGATTTCCCCAGGGTTTCGTTTAGTGACTAATGGAGATAAGATAGTATTTCTGGGCTTTTAGTATAGAGGTGACTTTGGAATACTACTAGATATACGGCTAGGGTATTTTGGGGATAGTAACAATACTTGGAGAGTATTTTCTACCAAGGGGGGAAAGGGCTTTTGCCGAGACTACAAGGAGGAGGGGAAAGGTGTTTCGGCTAAGCTCTTCACAAGAGGGGAAGGCTTGACGAGAGCTTCTCTCAAAGGGGGGAAAGTTTGGAGACTTGGAAGATGATTTGTGGATGAAGAAGTCTTCAACTCAAGGGGGGGTATTTATAGGACTTTCAAGGGTCAAGATGAAGGCAAGTGGAGGGTGTGGATTTGCACAAGTGCACCCTATCCCTACTCCACAAATCACTCACAAACATTGACCCTTGGTTTAGGCCTTAAAATCTTGCCAACCATGCCCTCTTGTCGCCCACTTGAGGGTGACAAGTGTCACCCTCTCGTTGGTCCAAAATATTTCATCTCTCGGAAAAATCCGCAAAAATTATAAATGTCGCAGCCGTAATTTTCCCTTCGCAAGCTTTGGAAGTCGTTTCGTCGGAAAACAATTATTTTCGTGGGTTGTGCACAAATTTTCGTCCCTATGCCTACTTTAAGGCTTAAACTTTTGTACGTATGCCCTTACGTACATACTCTGGAAATACGGAGTATAACAACACTCAAATGAAGAACAAGAATGTGTGAAATAATTCTAAGTGTTGAAGAGCTAGTCATGCACTAGTGTGGTATATATAACACAATGAAGGGTCAAGATTATAACAAATGTGTGGCTTGGATGAAGATCATTAATTAAATAGCCAAGTGGACAAGTTGACTTGGTCAATATTATCAAGCTAGCAAGACTTATCATCTTCAATGGTCAATGACCATCTTAACCTTGAAATTTTCGTCCAACACCATGTGGGGGAGGTGCCACGTGTCGCCCTCTCATTCGTCCATAAAATTTCGTAACCCTCGTGGGCCCCACAAAACGTAAAATTCCTCGGGTGGGCCCCACATGACCAAATCCGTAAAAATAAATTTCCATAAGGTTAAGAGTTCCATACTCTTCAAATAATGCATTTTGAGAATCCAATTCTCAACAACGAACATTTTTCCTTTCCGACGTTCGGAAGATTTTCCGCCGGAAAAACAATTCTTCCTTTCGTACAATTTCCAAGTCTCAATTTCTTACGTACATTCTCTTATACAAGTCCTGGACTTACGGGGTGTAACATTCTTCCCCCCTTAGAAACATTCGTCCCCGAATGTTCTTAGTCGGTTGTCAAGCTATACAAACTCCGACACAGTATCTTTACTATGCCTATCAATCAATACTCCACAAGACTAACGATGCCACACATGGCCACCACATAACATACGTAGACATAACAATGGACCTTCCGTCCGTGGCCCCTTATCACAATACTCGAAGGTTACAGTCTTCTCAAACACGGGATCCTTAGAGGTTCCTTTATTTTCTTATTTGTCATACTTTCTCGTACTTCCAAACTTATTTAGCATATGTACAAAATTTGAAATATTGCTTCTGTTCTCCAATCCTTGGAGTTACTAACCAAACTTGGCCATATACTACTTGAATTTCCGCTAAGGCTCTTCTCGGTCCTTACGACCTGATTCTGGTGGAACGCGTCGACAAACTCGTACAACGATCAACTAGACTTGGGCCTTGCATCCTCGTGACCCTATCACATAGCGAAACCATTTCTAACTGACATCACCCCATTTCGTACTACCGTCAATTCAAATGAGTCCATAACCCGACTTATCGTCATACTTAACTTCTCATTCTTAGTCTGAAATAAATCTTTCTCTTATCTCAAGGTACTTCTTACCCTATCCCCCTATTCACTAGAGGTTCGTCACATAAGCCAAAGTATTTCTACTATACATTCTTCCCTATCGATCTTACACTGTTATGGGGCAATTTCAACTTGTGAACTCTACACAACTATAGTCTCAATTCACTTACCATTCTTGTCAACATTCTTAACTTTTCACTTTACTAATCAAAGTATTCCTACCTCTGGGGGTACTATCACTTACAACTACTAGCAACAAAGGGAAACATATATGCTAGGGCGAAATCTGAATGTATCAATGCACGTATGATTCAAAAGAATCGAGATATACCTGTAACCTCATGCGATGTCGCCTCCTGATCCTGCCCCGTAGTCACGTCATCTATGCGGTTCGAAGGACCGCCAGAACTATAAACTCCACCATGACCTCTTCCACGGCTGGCTGACATCTGAACACCCTGCCGTGGGGAACGCACAGCTGTGGAGGAAAGGGAATCAATCCTCGGCCTCATAGGCTGAGCCACCTCACCAGTGCTCTTTCTAAAAGGACATACCCTCCGTATATGGCCCGGACGGCTACAATAAAAACAAACACCTGTGCCATAATGACATTTCCCCATATGACGCTTACTACAATGGAAACACTGAGGAATAAGTGGCCTCGACTGAGAAAATCCTCTGCTCCTCTGAGAACCACGACTCCTGGAGCTTGGACCGGCTCCTAAATACCTTGTGGGATCAAATCTCCCACCTGTGGACTGCGGGGGTATGTACTGGGTAGGCTGGGATGAATATCTCACTTGCTGCTGAGGCTGCTCGTCCAAAAACTCACCAGGATAACCAACCTGTCTACCCCTCTTACGTTGATTCCTGCGTTGGCCCTCTACCCTCTGTACACCTGTCTGTACTGGCCGAATAACCTCCTGCTGATGAAACTGTAGCACCGCTATTTTGGTCAACAACATAACTTCTTCCCTCATGACCCTATAGTCTTCTCCTAATCGAGAAATCGAGGCTCGTGCCGGGCCTCAAAACTGCGCAGAAGAACTCGCCGATCGCGACAACATCCAGATACTCGGCATAAGCCCTATCAACTCTTCGAGTCCGACCGGTAGCTCTCGCTACCCTTTGCCCTTCTGGCGATCGTTCTCCTCGAGGCATGGCCAGAACACAAAAATACGCCGAGAGGAATTATCTTACTAACACACTCTATGGCACGATCTTAGAGTGAGAAAATAAAACCAACTCCTAAATGTCCTGTAGCCTCCTGTTTATGGGTGTGGCGCGCAACACACCGATAATCAAGACTCTACTAGACACGGTCTCAGAACATTCTCGAGGACTGATCGCTCGATACCACTGCCACGCCCGAACCTCAAGCCAGGATCGTGCCCTACCTGGGCACCCTTCTACCTTAACAACTAAGTAAACTGCGGAAATTTAATAACACCTCATTTTTTTTTAAACCCAACATACGTGCAAGGGCAAAGCCGACAAGGCTGTCATATAATATACATAATAAAAGACACTACACTGTACATGAGTCCAATCCCACATATGAATACAGACCTCTAAGAGTTTTACTGAACTATGACGGGACAAGGCCCCGCCGTACCCATAATTGTACAAAAGCATGTACTGAAGGATCTATACCAAAAAGATAAACTTCTGAACAGATGGAGTTATCCAAAAACTCTGAGCAGGGTCCTACACCTGCAGATCACCATACTGCGTACCTAACACCTGCGGGCATGAACGCAGTGTCACGACCCGACCCCGGGCCGCGACTGGTACCCTACCTGGGCACCCTTCTAATCATACAACATAACAAACTGCGGAAGATAAATAACACCCCTTTTTTTCTTTTATCAAAAGGTCAAGCCGATAAGGCGGCCATAACATAAAAACTTACCCGAAAGGGTCTACACTGTTTAACAATGTAAAACAACTCTAGCCAGTCCAACCCACAGATGAATACAAACCTCTAAGATTTGAACAAATACTATGAAGGGACAAGTGTTATACCCCGTATTTCCAGAGTATGTACGTGAGGGCGTACGTATAAGAATTTGAGCCTTAAGATTAGGCAAGGTTCGAAATTGGGCACAAGTGTTAAAAGAGTCGCTTCCGACTAAACGTTTCCACAGCTTACGTAGGAAAATTCGCTATGTCATTAATAATTTTTATGATTTTTCCGAGAGACGAACATTTTGGACCAACGGAGGGTGACAAGTGTCACCTCACATCGGAAGCAAGTGATCGCAAAGCTGTACCATTGGCACGCTTTTGTGTTGAAATTTTGGTCAAGGGTTAGGTAGGATATTTTGTGTAGATGGATAAGGTAGCACATGGCTAAATCTTGGCCTTACACTTGCTATGCACTTGTCTTCATCTTGGCCATTGGTTGGCCTTCACTGACCTATAAATACCCTCTAAGTTGAAGACTTTCTTCATCCAAAACTTGAGCAATCTATCTAAGTCTCAAAATACTCCTCCTCTTGTTCTTTCGTCCAAGACACCCCTCCCCTTTGAGAAGGCCCTTTGGCCGAGAGCTTCTCCCCCTTTGTAGTGGTTAGCAGGGTACCCCAGCCTAGTTGTCTCGTATAAATACCCCCTTTTTTGTGGTATAGAAATACTCTCCAAGTATTGTTATAATGCCCAAATACCTTGGCCCAAATACCTTGTAGTATTCCCAAGGTTACACTTATACAAAAGCCCAGAAAATACTATTATACTTCCCTCAGTCACAAAAACGAAACCCTAAGGAAAACCTTCATAGTCGGTTGAAGTGTTTAAGTAGAAGTTGCGTAGAACTTCTAAGGGTTGTTTGGAGCGGATTGGAGCACCCGGAGTAGGAGCTAAACGTTGTTCAGGATCGACATATAACTTGGATAATTTTGGGCTTATCGAGGTAAACACTCTTGACCTTCTATTGTAATTGGAAATTACATGTTGTAGGAATATATAGTTGAAGTATACTATATATAGAACTGAACATTATAATTGTGCGGCAATGTCTTTTGACTTAAGCCCGAATAATACTTACGGCAATGTCTTGCGACTTAAGCCTGAATTTAAAGAAGAGAATCGAATCGTAATTACATAGGATCAGACAGAGACTTGTGTAGTATTATCGCGTGAGTATAATTGTACACGCCGTTAGACGTGCAAACCCCCCGTTGGCTTCGTAGCCGCCTCGATGAGAGAGAGATTTACGCCTGCGTGGGGGAGGTGCCGAATTTTCTCGTAATATTCTACATTGAGATCTAAGATGTTAATAGGCGCCAGGGCCTCTATAGGTTGAAATATCGCGTGTGGCGTGGTCTACTTGGCTTAAGGTAGCCGACTTTGAGGTACTTGGAGCGCTTGCTATTAGTCGATAATCGTCGCGAGGTATGTGGACCTCTTCCTATCTTTTCTAGCATGATATGTGTGAACTATGTAGTACGGTAGACGTACATGTGTTAAATGTATTTGATTGGTTTAAAACATAAAGTGTTATAACGGCTTTATGGGAAGTTGGTTATAACATCTTTATGTAGGTAAGAAAATGCCAGTGGTTTTAAAAGGTAACTGATTTGACTTATAACTGACTTGATGTGTGATAATAAGGAACTTGAAGTATGTCACAAGAGTTAAGAAACCATTTTTTTGAAAGAAGAGTAACACTTGGTTTTAAAGGTTTTAAAAAAGAGTTATACTAGCTTTATGGGGAGTTAGGTATAACGTCTTAAGAGAGGTAAAGAAAATGGTTTACTGATTTTAGAAGTTAAGAGACTTAGCTTAATTAATCGATTTGAAAGTGGTAAGATGTATGAAACCTCATTCGTGAGTAATGAGTACTTGGTTTCCAAAGAATAATGTTTTACTGATTTCGGAAATCGTAACGTATCGACAATCCATCGCAGCGCTAATAAAGGGAAATGTATTGAATAATGAAGTATTATTAAAACCAGTATAAACCTCCATCTGCATAGAAGCTAAGATGAGACAAAATGATATTACATTTCCTAGATCATGGCTGCTTAATAAGATTGATTATGAATAAGAATAACCTACTCTCATATAAGGCATATGTTTATCAGTTTGTTTAAAAGAGAATTATATTCTTAAATGAATAAGACTATGAACTACAAAACCTTTTTAAAATAAGAAACGTGAATACTTGAAATTAGGCAAACTGGAACTTTAGGAAAAAGAAAGGCATTGTGTTATCTTAAATTGGTTTAAACCATAAAGTGTTATAACAGCTTTATGGGAAGTTAGTTATAACGACTTTATGAAAACAAAAGAAGGGTTTTATCATTGGTTTTAATGTGGTAACTTGACTTTAAAAAGAGAAGTGTTTTGGTCTAAAAAGAAGGCATGGTGTTGCCTTAATTTGGTTTTAAAAAGGATAGTATGGAAGTTGTTTTGGTTTACTTAAAAGATATAAGTCACTCTATTTTATACTACGGGTATCGGGTGACTTTTATAAAAGGGAATGGATCTTTAAAAGGAACTTAACGTACGTAGTACTTTAGGATTAAAACCCGGACTTTGGCATAAAATGAAAGTACCTTGAGTTGTGTATAGCTTTCCTATGCTTGTTGTTGTGTAACTTGCCTATGCTTGTTGTTGTGTAACTTGCCTATGCTTGTTGTGATAGCCTTTGTTATGCAAGAATTGTGTTCTATATTACCGCGTCTCTCAATGGAGGGCCGGTTGACTCGTTGAGGACTTACTTGGACGTACCGGCAGTGACGGAAAATTCCACGGGTATGCTCCTGATGATAGTGTTATTCCATGGACTAGCTCTCCATGAGGTTTCTTACTGTTCGGCCTTGGTACCTGGTGGTCGGCTTTCGTACTTGCCCCGTCTCGTGGCTGATTCGCCTCGTACACCGTAGTTAGCCCTCGCACTTGCCCTGCTTCGTAGTGACGGTCTCGTGATACGCCTTGGTACCGTGGTCACCAGATTTGCCCCGGCCACACGTGACCGCCTTGGTATCTGGTAGTCGGCTCGCACTTGCCCCGTGTCAGCTTCATGGTTTGGTTGTATTGTATTGTTATTACGGCTTTGGCATCAGGTAGGACTTGGTGTTCAGGTGTACTTCTTGATGTTATCATATCATGCATCGCCAGCTGAGAAGGTATTCCACGCATGATCGATGTTGTGGGCGTGAGACCCATAATTCTATTTGAGTAAATCACCCGGAGGGCGTGAGACCCTGACTTGATATAACAGTGATATGTGCGTACTGTAGTTTGATTATCATACATGTCTCCTGCTTTTTATAGACTATTATGATTTCATTTACTGATTTACGCTTCACATACTGTACTGTTATCGACCTCCTTCTGAACGTATAAAGAGGCCAGAGCCTCTACCACGGGAACATACCCGAACCGTGGCTCTCCGTATGGCACGTCCGCTGTGTATGGGATCGCAAGCAGCCCGATACCATTTGTTGGGTCTCCGGAGTGAGACTCGCGGCAAAGTGACAAAAGTGGTATCAGAGCAGTTAGTCCTCGGAAAGTGTCTACAGACCGTGTCTAGTAGAGTCTTGATTATCGGTGTGTTGTGCACCACATCTATAATCGTGAGGCTATAGGACATTTAGGTTGGTTTCCATTCTTCTCATTCCGAGATCGTGCCTTAGAGCGGTGATAAGATTGGACCCTCCGACATACTTCGTTTTACCGCTTATGCCTCGCGTAAGGCAACCCGCCCGTGGCAAGGCAAAGCGAGAGGAGTCGCGAGTAGAGCAATGGCAGAGACCACAAGACTGAGCCTCCACCCGCGACAGGAGCAGGAGATGAGTCACAAGGAGTGGCCCGATGGCCGTGGTCAGGCTGACTTGAGGATAGCCGGACGCAGCAGCCCAAAGAGCACCAGTGGTTCACCCAGATCGAGATAGTTCGAGGCTACGGGATTTTCCGAGTTGTAAACCGCCGAGTTTTATGGGTCGAGACACGAGGATGATCCGCAGGAGTTCATCCGGCAAGCAATGATCATGAGAGTGATCAAGGCATCGGAGACCGAGTCAGTGGTCCTAGGTTCGCATCGACTGCGTGATACTGCAGTCGACTGGTTTGATTCGTGGGAGCTATCCCGGGGGGAGCATGCACTTCCAGCCGTATGGAACGAGTTCTCAGAGGCCTTTCTTGCACATTTCTTGCCTCCACAGATGAGGAGGGCTCGGGCCGACAGATTTTTGGTGTTACTGGCGACGGTTCGAGTACAATGTGGAGTTCGACTCATTGGCCCGGTACGTCCCCGCGTTGGTAGCTAGTATGGAGGATCGAGTGCACCGATTTGTTACAGGGCTCGATGATCACCTAGCCGAGAGTTGTTCGGGTGTAGCTCTTCAGCCGGGCATGGACATTGCCCGCATGCAGGCGTATGCACTTGGATGTGAGGAGCGGATAAATCGACGGAATGACCAGGGTCAGCAGAAGAGGGCCAGAACAGCAGGGTCCTTTGGTGACTTTCGAGGCGGACCGCCTCAAAGAAAGCGCGATGCGCCCACCAAGACAGAGTGGTCCTCCACACCTTCGACCTTTGGGATATTCAGAGCAGGTCGTGGCTCCTGTGTTTCAGATTTTCAGGGAGTAGAGTGCTCACGGATGAGGTTGCCCTTGTCTCAGGCTGCCAGGAAAACTTCATAAGGGAGAGTGTCGCATCAATTGGGAGATTGTTATTCTTGCGCCAACAGGCCATCCGAAAGAGACCGTCCACTGTGGGTAGCGCTGGTAGGATAGCACAGACTACTAGAGCAGCCATGGTTCTACACCTTCCATAACCAGCAGATGTTCAGACACCTACAGCCCCTGTAGAGGTCGCTGGGAGTTCCTAGTTTTAGCGGTCCTTTGAACCGCCTATTTTCAGGTATATCCTTAACCCTCTAGAGTTTTGTATGTATTGATGTTATGATGATGTGTTTAGTGTTATGTTCGGATAGCCTTGTGCTAAAATGTGATTTAGAAACCTGGTTGGTAAAAAGGGTAAGCTCAAAGGGTGAAAATGATGAACCTTAGAATATTACAGTTGAGACCTTAGGTGTAAGGCCATCTTGAGTACAAGATTTTGCGGGGGATCTTTGTCAGAATGTGTAAGTATGCGTGGTGTAATTGTGGAAAAATTTCCTTGGGTGGTGTAAATGGAAGTGGTAGCTTTCATGACCTGTATAGGTAAGATTGTTCCGGATCGAGAAACGAGAGAGTCGGGGTGTCAGAGGCTCGGGTTGAGGACGTGTTGCGTGTCAACCCGTAGCCCGGAATGAGGTGCGGTCAGATCGAGGTGGTCCCGCCAGGTGGTAGGGTCACGAGGGTGCTAGGCCCAAGTTTAGATGACCGTCGTATGAGTTCGTGGTTATGTTCGACCAGAAGCGGATTGTGAAGGCCGGGAATGGCCTTAGAGAGAAGTGAAGCTAGTAAGATGACCAAGTTTGGAGGTGGTGACTCCAAAGTTTTGGGAATCAGAGCGATGATCAAGTGTGGTACGATACTAGAAGAGTTTAGGTGTTCGAGAAGCGGCACGACGAGTAAGGAAGGAAGAGAACGTGTTATTTCGTGGCCAGGTGTGGCGTTGGCAACTTGTTAGAAGAACTTCATCGTTATCCGTCTTGAGAAAGAACATTCGGGACGAATGTTTCTAAGGAGGGGAGAATGTTATACCCCGTATTTCCAGAGTATGTACGTGAGGGCGTACGTATAAGAATTTGAGCCTTAAGATGAGGCCAGGTTCGAAATTGGGCACAAGTGCCGAAAAGAGTTTTTCCGACTAAACGCTTCCACGACTTACGTAGGGAAAATTCCGGCTATGTCATTAATAATTTTTGTGGATTTTTCAGAGACGAAACATTTTGGACCAACGGGAGGGTGACATGTGTCACACTCAGATTGGAAGCAAGTGGACGACAACTCTATAACATTGGCACGTTTTTTGAGTTGAAATTTTGGTCAAGGGTTATGTAGGATATTTTGTGTAGATGGATAAGGTAGCACATGGCTAAATCTTGGCCTTACACTTGCTATGCACTTGTCTTCATCTTGGCCATTGGTTGGCCTTCACTTGACCTATAAATACCCATCTAAGTTGAAGACTTTCTTCATCCAAAAACTTGAGCAATCTATCTAAGTCTCAAAATACTCCCTCCCTCTTGTTCTTTCGTCCACCCCACCCCCTCCCCTTCGAGAAGGCCCTTCGCCGAGAGCTTCCTCCCCTTTGTAGTGGTTAGCCATGGGTACCCCCCCTAGCCTAGTTGTCTCGTATAAATACCCCTTTTTGTGGTATAGAAATACTCTCCAAGTATTGTTATAATGCCCAAATACCTGGCCCAAATACCTTGTAGTATTCCCAAGGTTACACTTATACAAAAGCCCGTAAAATACTATTATACTTCCTCACCACAAAAATGAAACCCTAAGGAAAACCTTCATAGTCGGTTGAAGTGTTTAAGTAGAAGTTGCGTAGAACTTCTAAGGGTTGTTTGGAGCGGATTGGAGCACCCGGAGTAGGAGCTAAACGTTGTTCAGGATCGACATATAACTTGGATAATTTTGGGCTTATCGAGGTAAACACTCTTGACCTTCTATTGTAATTGGAAATTACATGTTGTAGGAATATATAGTTGAAGTATACTATATATAGAACTGAACATTATAATTGTGCGGCAATGTCTTTTGACTTAAGCCCGAATAATACTTACGGCAATGTCTTGCGACTTAAGCCTGAATTTAAAGAAGAGAACTGAACTGTAATTACATAGGACTGTATTACAGTAGACTTGTGTAGTATTACTGTGAGTAGAATTGTACACGTCCGTTAGACGTGCAAACCCCCCCCCCCCCCCTGGTTGGCTTGGTAGCCGGCCTCGGTAGAGGAGGAGATTTACGATGTTGCGGGGGGGAGGTGCTGCCGAATTTTCTGCAAGATATTCTACATTGAGATCTAAGATGTTAATAGGCGCCTTGTGGCCTCTATAGGTTGAAATACTACGTGTGGCATGGTCTACTTGGCTTAAGGTGTAGCCGACGGTTTGAGGTACTTGGAGCGTTTTGCTAGTAGTCGATAATCGCCGCGAGGTATGTGGACCTCTTCCTATCTTTTCTAGAATGATATGTGTGAACTATGTAGTACGGTAGACGCATACGTGTTAAATGTATTTGATTGGTTTAAAACATAAAGTGTTATAACGGCTTTATGGGAAGTTGGTTATAATGACTTTATGTAGGTAAGAAAATGCCAGTGGTTTTAAAAGGTAACTGATTTGACTTATAACTGATTTGATGTGTGATAATAAGGAACTTGAAGTATGTCACAAGAGTTAAGAAACCATTTTTTTGAAAGAAGAGTAACACTTGGTTTTAAAGGTTTTAAAAAAGAGTTATACTAGCTTTATGGGGAGTTAGGTATAACGTCTTAAGAGAGGTAAAGAAAATGGTTTACTGATTTTAGAAGTTAAGAGACTTAGCTTAATTAATCGATTTGAAAGTGGTAAGATGTATGAAACCTCATTCGTGAGTAATGAGTACTTGGTTTCCAAAGAATAATGTTTTACTGATTTCGGAAATCAGAATGTGTATCGACAATCCACTGCAGCGCTAATAAAGGGAAATGTATTGAATAATGAAGTATTATTAAAACCAAGAGAAACCTCCATCCGCATGAAGCTAAGATGAGACAAAATGATATTACATTTCCTAGATCATGGCTGCTTAATAAGATTGATTATGAACAAGAATAACCTACTCTCATATAAGGTATATGTTTATCAGTTTGTTTAAAAGAGAATTAAATTCTTAAATGAATAAGACTATGAACTACAAAACCTTTCTAAAATAAGAAACGTGAATACTTGAAATTAGGCAAACTGGAACTTTAGGGAAAAGAAAGGCATTGTGTTATCTTAAATTGGTTTAAACCATAAAGTGTTATAACAACTTTATGGGAAGTTAGTTATAACGACTTTATGAAAACAAAAGAAGGGTTTTATCATTGGTTTTAATGTGGTAACTTGACTTTAAAAAGAGAAGTGTTTTGGTCTAAAAAGAAGGCATGGTGTTGCCTTAATTTGGTTTTAAAAAGGATAGTATGGAAGTTGTTTTGGTTTACTTAAAAGATATAAGTCACTCTATTTTATACTACGGTATCGGTGACTTTTATAAAAGTGGAATGGATCTTTAAAAGGAACTTAACGTACGTAGTACTTTAGGATTAAAGCCCGGACTTTGGCATAAAATGAAAGTACCTTGAGTTGTGTATAACTTGCCTATGCTTGTTGTTGTGTAACTTGCCTATGCTTGTTGTTGTGTAACTTGCCTATGCTTGTTGTGATAGCCTTTGTTATGCAAGAATTGTGTTCTATATTACCGCCTCTCAATGGAGGCGGTTGACTCGCTGAGGACTTACTTGGACGTCTGTGCAGCGACGGAAAATTCCACCGTATTCTCACGATGATAGTGTTATTCCATGGACTAGCTCTCCATGAGGTTTCTTATCGCTCGCCTGGTACCGTGGTCGGTTGCCAGATTTCTGCCCCGCCTCGTGGCTGATTCGGCCTGTACCGGTAGTTAGCCCTCGACTTGCCCTGCTCAGTGTAGTGACGGTCTCGCGGATACGCCTTGGTACCGTGGTCAGCTCGCATTGCCCGGCCACCACGTGACCGCCTTGGTATCCGTAGTCGGCTCTCGCACTTGCCCCGGTCGCCTTCGTTTGGTTGTATTGTATTGTTATTACGGCTTTGGCATCGTGTAGGACTTCGTGTTCGTATACTTCTTGATGTTATCATATCATAGATCGCCAAGCTGAGGAAGGTATTCCACGCATGATCGATGTTGTGGGCGTGAGACCCATAATTATATTTGAGTAAATGACCGGAGGCGTGAGACCGACTTGATATAATCAAGTATATGTGTATCGTAGTTTGGTTATCATACATGTCTCTCGCTTTATATAGACTATTTTGATTTCATTTACGTATTTACGCCACATACTTGGTACCTGCATCGACCTCCTTCGGCCGCGTTCATGCCGCAGTAAGTACATCATTGTCGATCCCCGCTTAGATCACCTTTCAGCAGACAGAAGTCTGCCTTCTGAGGCTTATCTTTGTATGTTACCACGATGTCTGTAGGTTCTTGTACATTCACGGGTATGGCCCCGCCCCGCCATAGTTGTTGTAAAAATCTTAGAGGTCCAGAGTAATCGCCATGTGTTTGTAAGGATTGTAATCGCTCAAACGCTTATATATATATGTTGAAAGACAATCGCTTTGGTTGGCCTGCTTATTTATAATATCTCTCATTTCATGATTATGTTTTATTTCCGCTGATTTTCTCTGATGTTGTATCACTAGGGTGCCCGGGGTAAGGCACCAGTCACGGGCCCGGATTCGCGGGTCGTGACAACAAGGCCCCGCCGTACCCCTGAATATACATAAACATGACAACTCCGGAACATTGGAGCCATCTCAAAATGCTGAACCAGGATCCTAAGCTCGCGGATCCACAATCGTACCTAAACTCGCGGACATGAACGCAGCTTCGAAGAAGCCGCATAACAACAATTTAATATGGAACGGAAAATAAGGTACAGTAAACAAATCATAATTGTACAAAAGAATGACAGGGGCAAGTATAAAAGGGTAAATACCAGATCCTACCGTGTCATTACCATCTCGTCAACTTAATCGTACCTTATTATTTTTTCCCATTTGTTTCATAAAAGATATAGTCACATTCTTCCGTACAAGCTCAGGAAAAACCGTCAAGTTCATTTCCATATAACTTACTTACCTTGCATAACATAATCCGGCCCTTTATGGAGGGACGCCTATACTGCCCAGCCCAATCTGGGACGCGATAAAGTCACATAGTCTGCCCATAAAGGTATACTGCCCGACCCATTTCTGGGACGCGATAATGTCATATAGTCTGCCCATAAAGGTATACTGCCCATCCCATTTCTGGGACGCGATAATGTCATATAGTCTGCCCATAAAGGTATACTGCCCGACCCATTTCTGGGACGCGATAATGTCATATAGTATGCCCATAAAGGTATACTGCCCGGCCCATTTCTGGGACGCGATAATGTCATATAGTCTGCCCATAAAGGTATACTGCCCGGCCCATTTCTGGGACGCGATAATGTCATATAAAATTCAAGAATTTAACCCAACGTACTACATACCTCTACTCCTTTAGAATGACTCTTTTTCAAATGAAACTTCCAAGATACTAACAACCGTAGTATCAAGTCATATCTACTTTTCAAGACAAGTCACAATACCTTTTTAGAAATACATTACCGGCTTCTAAATCAAGTGACTTCTTTCTTAAAAACCTTAAGCAATTGGTACCTTTAAAACAATTTGCCCTTCTTTATTTCAAATCATTTCTTTGCTTACATTACTGAAGAAAACCATTCTTTTAGTGTTCCATAAAGTTGTTATAACCAACTTCCCATAAAGCCGTTATAACTCTTTATGTCTTAGACAAATTCATTCCTTTTATAACCAAGAGACTTATACTTTCAAATCAAATCACATAGCTTTCAAAATACTTCAAGTCTCTTAACTTTTAAGAAAACAAGTTTCTTAACTTTAGAATGGCAAGAAATCAATACTTTCCAAATCAAGTATTCTATACTTTTAAATCAATTAATTTCTTCCTTTAAGAATCAAGTCCCATAACTTGAAAAATAAAGTCTCTTAACCTTTTAAAAATTTGAGGTTCATAGTCTTAAAACTTCATACGTAAATTCTTATAAATTAAGTAACATATACCTTGGTGCGTTGTGAATAAGTTATACTTATTTATAACGATCTTAATCAAGTAGCCATGATCTAGAAAATGTAATACAATTTTGTCTTATCTTAGCTTCTATGCAGATGGAGAATTCTACTCATTTTAACTTAATTGATTGTCATTACATTTTCTTTATTAACGCTGCAGTGGCTTGTTCGATACTTATTCTCATTTGTGCCGTAACTTCGCCAAGTCAACTTGGCTCCAAATACCTCCTAACGACTCTTACCAACATCCCCCATAAAACTTGGTAAGAACTTAGGATAACTTAGACATAACCCTTACGTAGAGTAAATCAACATACATACTTCTTAACTTCTAAGAGTAGAATGAATCATGAAATAATACCACGTGTATATTCCATACATAGAATCATGTCTAAAGAAGGAAGAGGTTCACATACCTCGCGACGATTATCGACAAGTAGCAAAATGCTCCAAAGTACTTCAACCTTGATAGCTATTCCATCCTTCAAGTAGAATACACTATACTAGTACGTCCTCCTATAATGGCCATAATACGTCCATTAACCTCTAGCTTCAAACGTAGAATATTCTAAGTGTAAAGTCACTAAATTCTACGGAAAATCGGACAACACTTCCTTTGTTTCTACATACTTTGCCACCTTTTTCAAGGCCGAATACAATAACCAAACACGCCACATTTAAGGCCCAACAATTCAGCTAACCAAAGGGGATTACACGCCTTAACAGGACGTGTAAAATTCTGCCCCACAAATTAATACGAAACTAGTTCCATAATTAAAGCCATTCTCGGCTAACATAAACAACAACTCAAAGTCTTTTCCAATTCTTTTCCAATCCAAGTTATTAGGTCTAACATGTTATATAGTCATAAACAACTTCAACAACTACAATTTCCTTCAATATATAACATATGACAACTTAACTAGTAACCAACTTGAATTAAAATCTTAAGGGCTAACATACTAGTTTTTGGATTAGGGTTCCAACAATCAATACACTTATCAAACTTCATACTAAATACCTCATGCTTGCTAATATCCATAGCTAAAACAATAAGTAATCTTAATTACTAAAACGACAAGAATTATACCTTTACAAGCCCTTAATCTTTCCAAGATTCAAAGTCGCTCCTTAGCAATTCTTAGATCCTTTCCTTATGTTCCAATACGCTCCAAGCAATCCTTAGAAGCCTATGAAGAACTCATCTTCAAGTTCCAACTTCAAAGTTGAAGAACTCCTTAAGTTTCCGCCTTGCGACTAATACGAAAACGCCACTTTTCCGAAATCTTTCTATTGAGATATCCTTACAATACCCTTAGGGACCTTGGGTTAAAGTCTTGTGAATAATGGAACACAATTGCAAAATTTTTCTCTCTTGAACCCTCTTGGCCGAGAGCTCTAATTGACATAACTCAATTTCTCTAAAATTTTTCTAAGTGTTAAGACCTTGTCTTGCTACTAGTATGTATATATAATACATTGGAGGGTCTAGATTGCAACACATGTAAAAATTGGATGAACGGGATCAAGCCAAGTGGCTCTTGACTTAGTCAACAATGTCAAGCTCAAGCTTAGCAAGACTTTCTCATCTTTACAATGGTCAAATGACCCTTATGCCCTTGCATCAAATTCGACCAAGCCATGTGGGGGGGTGCCACACGTCGCACTTTCTCATCTTTACAATGGTCAAATGACCCTTATGCCCTTGCATCAAATTCGAACAAGCCATGTGGGGGGTGCCACGTGTCGCCCTCCCATTCGTCCATAAAATTCCGTAACCCTCGTGGGCCCCAAAAAACGTAAAATCCCTCGGGTGGGCCCCACGTGACCAAATCCATAAAAATAAATTTCCATAATGCTAATAAGTTCCATAATCTTCAAATAATGCATTTTGAGAATCTGATTCTCACCAACGAACATTTTTCCTTTCCGATGTTCGGAAGATTTTCCGTCGGAAAAACAATTCTTCCTTTCGTACCAATTTCAAGTCTTGTGTTCCTTACTTACATTCTCTTAAACATGCCCTTGAATTACCGGGTGTAACATTCTTCCCCCCTTAGAAACATTCGTCCCCGAATGTTCTTTCAGAGTCCAATCTTATTAGATAGCGACATAGTCTCCTTTTACTACACCCTTCATACAACATATGCCACCCATGGCCACATAACAATACTTATGCTAAGATGTCAACCTTGGCACTCACGAAGCCAACTAGTCCATACTCATAATGACCTCAAAGTCTGTCATAATCCTCTCTACTAGGTCTACTAGGGTCTGACGACTGTATCATCACCGGGAAAATCTCATATTCCCGCTCAGCTACCACCCCAAACACTCACGGGTGTAGTTACCTCGAAAGGTTCTTATGGATTCAGGATCTATTCCTTTACACTTGGTTGTTATCTTTCTTACTGGTCGTACTCTTTCCGTACTTCCAACTCATACTAGCATACATACATAACTTCCATACCGATTCTGGCCTCTAATCTTTGGAGTCACTCTAAAAAACAATATAAGGCCATTTCCGGCTCTCACGACCTGGTTCCGGTGGAACGCGTCCACGAACCCGTAAAACAATTAACTAGACTTGGGCCTTGCACCCTCGTGACCCTGTCACGTAGCGGAACTACTACCAACTGATCCCACTCTATTTCAGGCTATGGGACGACCCGTAACAGGTCCTCACCCCGACCCGCCGTCGCACTTAACTATTATTCTTGGTCTATAATAAATCTCCCTACCCGAGAAGACCTTGTACATCTAAGGTCTCAGCGGTCATCAAAATTCTTAGGCTCGCAATTTCCATGCTCCAAACCTACCTTACCAGTCCCCCAGTAAACGGGTACAAAAACTTTTCATAATACCATAATCGTGTCGTCTTGATCACAACAACCATTACTTACTCTATACGGACCTCATCCGTACAATTCTCTTAAGCCTACCACGTAGCTTAATATATTAACATGGTATTCCATTAAGTTCCTTAACATGACTTCTTAAGGGTTCACTACCCTATCAGACAACTCATCCTTCCCCAATTATCTCAAAAAAAAACATAAGACCTTGGCGAGAATTCATTAACTGTTCCATACCTTCCCGATATCTAGTTAGTCTTTACCAACTCCTGGTAATCTAAAATCATTCTAGGCAACACGCGTCTGAACCTCATACATAACTCCGTATAGATGTATGTCACAATACCAACTACACTATAATCATTACCAACCTGGATACGCAATCCACATCGTCCTTCCTGGGTCACTGCTGCCTTTCTCGTAGTTGCAATCAACATAACTCGTTAGGGAGAGACAACCCTAACGACACAGCTCTATCGCACGATCTCAGAGTGAGAAGAATGGAAACCAATCCTAATTGTCCTGCAGCCTCCTGATTATAGATGTGGTGCACAACACACCGATAATCAAGACTCTACTAGACACGGTCTGTAGACACTTTCCGAGGACTAACTGCTCTGATACCACTTTTGTCACGACCCGACCCCGGGCCGCGACTGGTACCCTACCTGGGCACTCTTCTAATCATACAACATAACAAACTGCGGAAGATAAATAACACCCTTTTTTTTTCTTTTATCAAAAGGTCAAGGCGATAAGGCGGCCATAACATAAAAACTTACCCGAAAGGGTCTACACTGTTTAACAATGTAAAGCAACTCTAGCCAGTCCAGCCCACAGATGAATACATACCTCTAAGATTTGAACAAATACTATGACGGGACAAGGCCCCGCCGTACCCCTGAATATACATAAACATGACAACTCCGGAACATTGGAGCCATCTCAAAATGTCAACAGATCCTAAGTCGCGGATCCACAATCAGGTACCTAAACTCGCGACATGAACGCACTTCAAGGAGTCAAGCATAACAAAATTTAATATGGAACGGAAAATAAGGTACAGTAAACAAATCATAACTGTACAAAAGAATGACAGGGGCAAGTATAAAAAGGGTAAATACCAGATCCTACCGTGTCATTACCATCTCGTGAACTTAATCGTACCTTATTATTTTTTCCCATTTTTTTCATAAAAGTTATAGTCACATTCTTACGTACATGCTCAAGAAAAACCGTCAAGTTCATTTCCATATAACTTACTTACCTTGCAAAACATAATCCGACCCTTTATGGAGGACGCTATATCGCCCCTAACTGGGACGCGATAAAGTCACATAGTCCGCCCATAAAGGTATATCGCCCGCCCATTCGACGCGATAATGTCATATAGTCTGCCCATAAAGGTATCGCCCGACCCATTTCGACGCGATAATGTCATATAGTCGCCCATAAAGGTATATCGCCCGCCTATTTCTCGACGCGATAATGTCATATAGTCTGCCCATAAAGGTATACTTCCCGGCCCATTTCTGGGACGCGATAATGTCATATAAAATCCGGAAATTTAACCCAACGTACTACGTACCTCTACTCCTTTAGAATGACTCTTTTTTCAAATGAAACTTCCAAGATACTAACAACCGTAGTATCAAGTCATATCTACTTTTCAAGACAAGTCACAATACCTTTTTAGAAATACATTTACCGTCTTCTAAATCAAGTGACTTCTTTCTTAAAAACCTTAAGCAATTGGTACCTTTAAAACAATTTGCCCTTCTTTATTTCAAATCATTTCTTTGCTTACATTACTGAAGAAAACCATTCTTTTAGTCTTCCATAAAGTTGTTATAACCAACTTCCCATAAAGCCGTTATAACTCTTTATGTCTTAGACAAATTCATTCCTTTTATAACCAAGAGACTTATACTTTCAAATCAAATCACATAGCTTTCAAAATACTTCAAGTCTCTTAACTTTTAAGAAAACAAGTTTCTTAACTTTAGAATGGCAAGAAATCAATACTTTTCAAATCAAGTATTCTATACTTTTAAATCAATTAATTTCTTCCTTTAAGAATCAAGTCCCATAACTTGAAAAATAAAGTCCCTTAACCTTTTAAATAATTGAGGTTCATAGTCTTAAAACTTCATACGTAAATTCTTATAAATTAAGTAACATATACCTTGGTGCGTTGTGAATAAGTTATACTTATTTATAACGATCTTAATCAAGTAGCCATGATCTAGAAAATGTAATACAATTTTGTCTTATCTTAACTTCTATGCAGATGGAGAATTCTACTCATTTTAACTTAATTGATTGTCATTACATTTTCCTTTATTAACGCTGCAGTGGCTTGTTCGATACTTATTCTCATTTGTGCCGTAACTTCGCCAAGTCAACTTGGCTCCAAATACCTCCTAACGACTCTTACCAACATCCCCCATAAGACTTGGTAAGAACTTAGGATAACTTAGACATAACCCTTACGTAGAGTAAATCAACATACATACTTCTTAACTTCTAAGAGTAGAAGGAATCATGAAATAATACCACGTGTATATTCCATACATAGAATCATGTCTAAAGAAGGAAGAGGTTCACATACCTCCCGACGATTATCGACAAGTAGCAAAATGCTCCAAAGTACTTCAACCTTGATCCAAACCACCCATTTGTTTATATCTTGATCCTCCATTACACTATATAATACTAGTAGTGCAAGACAAGCTTAACACTTAGCCAAAATTTCACAAAAAAATTGAAGAACTCAAGCTTGAGCTCTCGGGTTCACTCCCATTTGAAAAGAAAAAAAAATTTGTTTCTTGTTCTTTAAGCTCCACACTTTTAACCAAGGTTCTTAAGTGTATTGTAAGCATACCTCAATAGAAAAATCTCGGAAAAAGATAGTTTTCGGGGTAGTCGCAAAGCGAAAACCTAGTTGTCCTTCTAGGTTTTGTTTGGAAGTTTGAAGGAACTTTGTTGGTGTTGTTCTAAGGGTCTCAAGTAGCGGATTGAAGCATCTTGAAAATGCTCTAGGTTGCTAAGGAGCGACTTCAGATTTGGAGATTGGATTAAGATTCGTTGAGGTATAATCTTGTCCCTTAAAAGTGTTACAAGATTATTTATATTGTTGTTAGCTTTACATGTTTCTAGCATGAAGTATATGTGTTGAAGTTTATAAGTATTATGGATTGCTTGTAGCCTTAAAATCCGAAATGTAATGTAAGCCATGTGAAGTTGGATTACAATTTGGTCGTTTACTAGAATCGTCGCATGTTACTTACTTGAAGATTATAGTAGTATAATCGATTGCGACTTGATATCATGTTATGCTAACAATTTGGATTGAAATGGAAATTGGATAAGAATTGGTATTGTTGTACTCAATATGGCCGAAATTGGACTAGTAGTTGTATTAGTTTGATATCTATTGTGGGGCGGAATTTTACACGTCTAGTAGGCGTGTAATCCCCTATTGTTGATTGCATTGTTAAGGCCTTAAATGTGGCGTGTTTGGTTATTGTATTTCGGCCTTGAAAAAGGTGGCAAAGTAAGTAGAAACAAAGGAGGTGCTGTCCGATTTTCCGTAGAATTTAGAGACTTTACACTTATAATATTCTACGTTTGAAGTAAGGCGTTAATAGACGTATTGTGGATATTATAGGTTGACATACTACGGGCGGGATATTGTACTTGGCAAGTGGTTTGACCCGAAGAAGTATGTAGAACTTTTCCTAACTTTTGAGCATGACTAGTTGCACGTATATAGTACGGTAGACGTACAAGACCTTGATATCCTTTACTAAGTTTTATGAATAGCCAAGTCGGGTGAGTTAGGAGAATAACTTACTTCTTTGAAAGTATTAAGGATGTCTTAAGTTTTATTAAAGTTAAGGGACTTGAAGAGTTTTAAAGTATGTGATATTTGTTTCGTTTTAAACGTATAAGTCCCTTGGATAGGAAATTGTACTTGACTAAGGTATAAAGTGAATATAACGACTTTATGGGAAGTTGGTTATATTAGCTTTATGGAAAGAGAAATGGCTTGATTTAAGGAAAGACAATTTGATTTTAAGGCATCAATTGCCTAAGGTTTTATAAGAAAAGGAGTCACTTGATGTAGAAACCTAACTTTATTTCTAAAGGTATTGTGACTTGCCTTGAAATGTAATTTGGACTTGATACTATGGTTAGTAGTATCTTGGGAGTTTTATACTAAAAAGAGTCATTTATTTTAAAGAGTAGAAGTATGTAGTACTTTGGGTTAAATTCCCGGATCTTTAAAAAGACATGTTAGTGCCTTAAGTAAACTAAAATGAGTATGTATGTGAACAAGAATAATAAGAAGTTAGGGGATTCTTAACTTGCTTATATATTGTATGATAGCCGGTTTTGTGCTAGTGGTATATTATTCACTACGGGGTCATTCCCCGGGTTTGTGGCATTTGCATATTCCGTGGATTTGCTACCCACGATGCGAGGAATACCTCATGCGAGTCCGCAAGGGCTTATGCAGGTGAAATAGTCCCATGCGGGCGGGTCCAGCCTATGCGAGGAATACCTCATGCGAGTCCGTAAGGGCTTATGCGGGTGAAATAGTCCCATGCGAGGAATACCTCACGCGGGTCCACACGACCTATGCGGGTGAAATAGTCCCAGGAGTAGGATTGCTTAATGATACTGCGGGCGGGTGGTCCTGCTTTGATCGTGAGCTTCCTATTTTATGTTGTAAGTATACTCCTATTTACTCTCATTGTTAGTAAGGCACAATGTACTGTAATTTGATTATCATACATGTCTCCGGCTTTGATTTAAACTTATGATGTAATTACAATATTTTCCAGTTTTACATACTTAGTACATATTGTGTACTGACCCTTCTCGGGGCCGCGTCATGCCGCAGTAGGGTAAACAGGTGGTGGATCCTCATTCTTAGGATCACTTATCAGACGTCAGAAGCTCCATTTCTCCGGAGGCTTGTCTCTTTTGGTACAGTTTTTCCCTGATGTTGTAGATTATGTACATTCAGGGGTATGGCGGGGCCCTGTCCCGCCACAGTTGTTATTCGTAGAGGTCTGTATTCACATATGTGGTTGGGCTGTAAGAACTGAGTTGTACAGTTGTACTTTTGATTATGTTTATATTATGGAAGGCGGCCTTATCGGCTAACCTGTGTTGTTTATTGTTTACACATGTGTTTATGTTGTGTATGTTCCGCTGCTATTCTCTGATGTATACCTGAACGGGGTGCCCAGGTAGGGCACCAGTCGCGGCCCCGGGGTCGGGTCGTGACAGGTATACTGCCCGGCCCAATCTGGGACGCGATAAAGTTACATAAATTTTCCCATAAAGGTATACTGCATAAAAATATGAAGCTTATGATCAACTTAGGGCCACCTGCCTATAATATCATTTGGCAATCCTACTCTTGGGACTATTTCACCCGCATAGGTCCTGTGGACCCGCAATGAGGTCATCCGCCTCACATGGGACTATTTCACCCGCATAGGTCCTGTGGACCCGCAATGAGGTCATCTGCCTCGCATGGGACTATTTCACCCGCATAGGACTATTTCACCCGCATGGGCCCGGTGAGCCTGCAATACAAACGCCGCACTCGCATCATGGGTAGCAAATCCATGGAATAAGTAGTAGCCCGGGGGTTTACACCGTAAGAATTTCATAACCTAGCTCAACCGACTATCATACATAACATAATCACTACCGGCTTATCATACATAACATAAACACTACCGGCTTATCATACATAACATAAGCACTACCGACTTATCATACATAACATAAGCACTACCGGCTTATCATACATAACATAAGCACTACCGGCTTATCATACATAACATAAGCAAGTTCAGAAATCCCCAAACTTCTTATTAGCCTTAATTATTAAGCATTCTCATGTTATTCAAACTTAAGGCACTAACAGGCCATTAAAAATCCGGGGATTTAACCCAAGGTATTAAGTACCTCCATTCTTTTCAGAAGACTCTTTTTCATATAAAAACCCCAAGATACTAACACCTGTAGTAGCAAGACATGTCTACATTTCAAACAAGTCACTACATTTTTAGAAATACATTTCTAGGCTTCTAAAATCAAGTGACCCTTACTTTAGAACTTTAAGCAATTGATACCGTTAAATCAATTTACCCTTCTTTATTTCAAATTATTTCTTGGTTTACATTACTAGAGAAAACCATTCTTTTAACCTTCCCTAAAGTTGTTATAACCAACTTCCCATAAAGCCGTTATAACTCTTTATGTCTTAGGCAAATTCATTCTTTTTATAATCAATAGACTTATACTTTCAAATCAAGTTACATAGCTTTCAAAATACTTCAAGTCTCTTATCTTTAGAAATCAAGTTTCTTAACTTTAGAAATCAAGTCTCTTATCTTTAGAATATCAAGAAATCAATACTTTCCAAATCAAGTATTCTATACTTTTAAATCAAGTCATTCCTTCCTTTAAGAATCCTGTCCCATAACTTGAAAAATAAAGTCTCTTAACCTTTTAAGAATTCAAGGTTCATAGTCTTAAAACTTCATACGTGAACTCTTTAAATTAAGTAACATATACGTTTATGCATTGTGAATAGGTTATACTTGTTTATAACGATCTTATTAAAGCAGCCATGATCTAGAAAATGTAATACAATTTTGTCTTATCTTAGCTTCTATGCAGATGGAGAATTCTACTCATTTTAATTTAATTGATTGCCGATACATTTTCTTTTATTAATGTCACGACCCGAACCCGGGCCCGTGACTGGTGCCTTACCCCGGGCACCCTAGTGATACAACATCATAGTAATCAGCGGAACATACAACAAGACATGATATGAAATGTGAAACAGTTATCTGAGAAGACTTGCCTTTCGGCATATATATAAATACCCAAAATGAACAGTTACATCCCAACTTTACAACAGGACTACAGACCTCTAAGAGTTTATAACAACAATGGCGGATGGCCCGCCATACCCTGAATGCAAATACCTACAACGACAGGACCATACTAAAATGCTAAGCCTCCGGAGAAACGGAGCTTTCCCAAACGCCAAACGGTGATCCTAAGAACGGATCAACGGAGGAGTACTTACCGCGGCATGAACGCAGCCCCAAGGAGGTCAGTACAACAGGTACCAAGTATGTGAAACTGTAAAGTACTTGAAATGAAATCAAAGTATTTAAAACCATTTGCAAATACAATTAGTTCAATTTGCACATAATGCCATATCACAAACAAGAGCAAATAATAGGTAAATCAGAATGTGTCTTTCCTAGGCCGCGAATGATCGGGCAAGGCTAATCGCCCATAGTATCATTATGCATGCCTAACCTCGACTCCCACACCGCATAGGTCACACATAGACCCGCATGAGGTATTCTCGACGGGGTAGCTAACCCGGCACCTCCTCGACTCCCGCAGTCCGCATAGTCTCAATAGACCGCGTAGTCACACGCATCGCATAGTGGCATCCCCGTCGACGGATAAAACACCCTAATGATCAACCTCGAACTCCCGCAGCTCCGCATAGCCACGCAGACCGCATAGGCCGTATAAACCCGCATCAAGGGTGGCAAGCCCTCGGTATAACAAGTCAAGGGGGTATGTGATATAATAACATAACAGTTTATCGTTAAACAACATAAACACAACAAGGGAAACCCCTTTACACAAACATCACCAGATACTAACACACGTAGCATCCTAACATGTTTACTTATCAAATCAACAAGAAAATATTACAAGGCTATCACAAATCAACACAATCAAGTTATTCACACAAGGTACTTTCTACTTTATGTTAACAATTTCGAGTTTTTATCCCCAAAGTACTTCATACATTATCTCTTTTAAAAGGTTCGTTTCTTCAAAAAGTCACACAATACCCGTAGTATAAAAATAGAGTGACTATCCTTTTAAGTAAACCAAAACACTTCCCTTAGTAAATCAAGTAACAACATTATTTTCCAAACGTTCAAGTTTGCCTAATTTCAAATGCTCAGTTTCTCATTTTCGAAAGGTTTCGTAGTTCATAGTTTTAATCACTTAATGATATAATTCTCCTTTAAAACAAGTTGAGATACATATGCCTTATATGTGAGTAGGTTATTCTTGTTCATAACAATCTTATTAAAGTAGCCATGATCTAGGAAATGTAATATCATTTTATCTCATCTTAGCTTCTATGCAGATGGAGGTTTCTACTGGTTTTAATAATACTTAATTATTCAATACATTTCCTTTTATTAGCGCTGCAGTGGTTTGTTCGATACTTGTTCTGATTTCCGAAATCAGTAAAACATTATTCCTTTTAAAAACCAAGTACTCATTACTCACGAATGAGGTTTCACACAAAATCTCATATTAATTACTTAAGTCAAGTATCTTATCTTTTAAGATAAAGTCTCTTAACTTCTAAAATTAATAAACCATTCTTTTTATCTCTCTTAAGTCGTTATACCTAACTTCCCATAAAGCTAGTATAACTCTTAAGCTTTCTGTTTAAAATCCAAGTATTACTCTTCTTTTAAAAATGATTCATAATTCTTTTGAAATACTTCAAGGTTCTTATTATTCAGGCTTAAGTCAAAAGACATTGCCGTAAGTATTATTCAGGCTTAAGTCAAAAGACATTGCCGTAATTATTATTCAGTTAACACACGTACGTCTACCGTACTATATATATTTTAAAATATCATGCTCAAGAGTATAGGAAGAATCACATACCTCGCGACGATTATCGACTATAAGCAAAACGCTCCACGGCTATAACCCGGCTAGCCTTGTCCACCTTTCAAGTAGTACATGCTACTCGCAACACATTCAACCTATAAAGGTTATATAGGTCTATCAACTTTCTACATTAATACTCTTCTGATGTGATTTCAGTTCAAGTATTTTCTGTAATATCCTTCTGTTACAGTTCAAATCTCTTCCATGAATCTTATATTCATTTCTATACAACTACAGTATGTAATTTCCAATTACAATAGAAGGATATGATTATTTACCTCGATAAGCCCAAAATTATCCAAGTTTAATATCGATCCTGAGCAACGTTTAGCTCCTACTCCGGGTGCTCCAACCCGCTCCAAACAACCCTTAGAAATTCTACGAAACTTCTTCCTAATACTTCAACCAACTGTGAAGATTTTCCTTAGGGTTTCGTTTAGTGACTGAAGGGAAATATAATGGTATTTCTGGGCTTTTAGTATAAGTGTAACCTTGGAATACTACAAGGTATTTGGGCCAAGGTATTTTGGAATAGTAACTATACTTGGAGAGTATTTCTACCAAGGGGGGTAGTATTTATACGAGAACCACTAGGCAAGGGGGGGGGGTAGGCTCTCGGTCAAGGCTTCTCAAGGGGGGGGGGAGACCTTGGACGAATTCTAAACTTAAGGGGGAGAGGGTTTTTAGACTTGGAATTTCAAGTGAGGATGAAGAAATAGTCTTCAACTAAGGGGGTATTTATAGGACTTTCAAGGGCAAGGATCAAGCCAAGTGGGGGGCAAGTGGAGGGTCAAGATTTGGACATGTGTTTGTGGGTCCCACTTGCTCATCAACTACACAAAATATCCTACCAACTACTTGACAAAAAAGCCAAGGCAAACCGCCCAAGTTTCGTCCCAATTTTCACGTCCACTTGAGGGTGACACTTGTCACCCTCTCGTTGGTCCAAAATATTTCATCTCTCGGAAAAATCCGCAAAAATTAGAAATGACATAGCCGGAATTTTCCCTTCGCAAGTCTTGCAAAACGTTTCGTCGAAAAACGATTCTTTTCGGTACTTGTGAACAATAATTTTCGGTCCAAGCCTAACTTAAGGCTCAAACTTTTCTACGTACGTCCTCACGTACATACTCTGGAAAAATACGGGGTATAACATTCTCCCCTCCTTAGAAACATTCGTCCCGAATGTTCCTTCTAAGTCTCAAAACAAACATGCGCCAGAATAGTCTTCACTGCTATATTTACGAAAACAATCATGCCACACCTGGCCACAATACAACATGCGCAAATACTTACATCCAAGTCCACGAGGATTCACCTCTAATATCACAAAAACTCCCACCCAAGGGCTAAAAGATACTCCCTTCGCACATTCACTTTACAAACGAAATGATCACTATTATGTTCTTAACACATGCTCGCTTCTTCCCTTACTCGTCGTACCCTTCTCGTACACTCGAACTCTTTCTCATAACTTACCACATTTCTGTTACTGCATCAATTTCAAAGATCTCTGGGTTACTACCTCCAACTTGGTCATCATACTGGGAACAATCTGGATGGATTTTTGATACTTTTCCGAACATAGCAACATGAAAGACCAGACGCACTGCCTCCAGCGTTGGACGGCAATGCCAACTATAGGCAACCTGGCCTATTCTTCACATGACCTGAAAAGGCCCAAAGTAACTCGGGCTAAGTTTCCTCTGTTTTCCAAAACTTGCCACACCCTTTCCGGGGTGGTACCTTCAAGAAGACCCACCGTCAACCTGAACTCCAAGCGTCGCCGTACGACTTCTGTTGACTCTGAGCTGCCGATAACCTCTCCTGGATAGGCTTCACCCTATCCCCATCCTGCCGAAACAAGTATGAACCAGCTATCTGAACTTTTGCCAACATCGAACCAATCGACCGACAACTTACACTACCGCCCCTACGAGGCTTCGTAAGGCGATATCCGAATACTGAAATGGTGGTTATAAAAACTCTCCCTTAACCGGAGGCAACAATCCTTACAGCTACCCCTGAAATCCAAACACTGGCCCGAGGGCGAATGCGATACTGAGATTCTCCTGAGTTCCTCAACCCTGCCTGGTAAAACTTCCGGAAAACGAAATAGCCACAACCTGGGCTTCACTTTCTGTCATAAGGTGAAAGTAGGCACCTCGTGCAGCCTTACAACCTTCCTGATAAATAACATCTCGTATAACTCTCTGCCGAGTAAACGGTCCTGACTGAAAGACAAGATGGGCTGACCTCATCGGCCCGACTACTGGTCGAATGCACCCACGAACTCGTACGATGGTTAACTAAACTTGGGCCTAACACCCTCGTGACCCCACCACCTAGCGGGACCACCACAATCTGACCCCACCACCAAACAGGCCGCGGGTTGACCCGCAATCGGTCATCAACCCGACCCGCTATCGTGCCAAACTCTTGTTCCCCGATCCGGAACCATCTCCCAAACAAGTCACGAAAACCTAGCGGTCTTCTTAGCTCAACTACCCTCTTTCATTTCGTACCACTCAGGGATTTATCACAAAAACATATCTCACGTGCACTATGCACTCCGATAAGGGTCAAACATAAAAATACGTCTTTTACTCGAGATGGCCTTACCTCTAAGGTCTCTACGTATAACACTCTAAGGCTCACACTTTCCTTATCCCCAATCTTACCCTTATTACTAACCATGATTTCTAACCATAATTAACACTTATGTTATCTGAACATAACACTTAAGATACGCTTATCTTATCACCTCTATAATCTCTAGAGGGTTCAAGGATACACCTGTATCTACTGCTTCACTACCCTCCGCTGCTCCAATCAATCCCGCCTGGGCGCAAGCATAACAAGTCACGGAAGAACGACACTCCCCACAATTACACTAACCACAACTGCCACACCGAGCGGGTGGCCTCTGCTAACACCCCTTTCTCCGAACCATCGACCGCCATCGATCCGTAGGTCGAGTCCTCCTACTTGCATCCCTCCTACTAGGACACCCTTTCGACACATGGCCCTGACGGCCGCAGGTAAAACAAGCATCAACAAAAAGATGACATTCCCCGGGATGACGCCATCACACCGCGTGAACACTGGGAAAATCAACCTACTGGCTAGAACCTACGATAGTCGTGAACCGTAAGCCCGAGTTCGACCAACTCCGCATACTCAACGCCCCGAACCCCGCGAGGACCATTCTCATCAGCGGAGGCGCATATCTAACTGATCGAGGCGTTCGTCTCGAAAGTTACCAAAGGACCTCGCTGCTCGCCTCTTCTCGATCTTGGTTAATCCGCCGACTTACGCTTTCGCTGCCGCGCATAAGCCCGCATACGTGCCATGCTCAAGCTCGAATGAAGAGCTACTCTTGCACAACCCTCTCTTAAATAGTCATTAAGACCCGTGATAAATCGGTACATCATATACTCTCTGGTAGCTACATCCTTAGCTAGTAACAGGGTCGTTTCTTTGCAGTCTATATTCTCTGTTCCTGGTCGTGGAACTGAAGGTGTAAATGTCATGGTCGTAGTAGGAATCGCCGCTGCTAAACTCACTGGGCTAGCGACGAGCGTAACTCCCGAATGAAGCACCACCTCGGTGATGATTGGGCTGTGCCCTAGTAACCCTCTCAGATTTACTCGCAGTCCTCACGCTTTACCCTTCTGGGCCCGGGTTGCCTTGCGCGGAGGCATAACAGGTACGGGAAAGAAATACGTTAGAGGAGTCCAACTTATAACACAGCTCTAAGGCACGATCTCAGAGTGAGAAGAATGGAAACCAATCCTAAATATCCTATAGCCTACTGATTATTGGTGTGGTGCACAACACACCGATAATCAAGACTCTACTAGATACGGTCTGTAGACACTTTCCGAGGATTAACTGCTCTGATACCACTTTTGTCACGACCCGAACCCGGGCCCGTGACTGGTGCCTTACCCCGGGCACCCTAGTGATACAACATCAGAGTAATCAGCGGAACATACAACAAGACATGATATAATATGAAATGTGAAACAGTTATCTGAGAAGACTTGCCTTTCGGCATATATATAAATACCCAAAATGAACAGTTACATCCCAACTTTACAACAGGACTACAGACCTCTAAGAGTTTATAACAACAATGGCGGGACAGGGCCCCGCCATACCCCTGAATGCAAATACCTACAACGACAGGGGACCATACCAAAATGCTAAGCCTCCGGAGAAACGGAGCTTTCCCAAACGCTGAAACGGTGATCCTAAGAACGGGGATCAACAGTAGGAGTACCTCTACCTGCGGCATGAACGCAGCCCCCCGAAGGAGGTCAGTACAACAGGTACCAAGTATGTGAAACTGTAAAGTACTTTTAATGAAATCAAAGTATTTAAAACCATTTGCAAATACAATTAGTTCAATTTGCACATAGTGCCATATCACAAACAAGAGCAAATAATAGGTAAACTGTAACAGGTCTTTCCTAGGCCGCGAATGATCGAAGCAAGGCCAATCGCCCATAGTATCATTATGCATGCCTAACCCTGGACTCCCGCAGTCCGCATAGGTCACACATAGACCCGCATGAGGTATTCCTCGTGACGGTAGCTAACCCCTGCACTCTCGGACTCCCGCACCGCATAGTATTAATAGACCGCGTAGTCACAGCATCGCATAGGGCATCCCCGTCGGAATAAAACACCCGAATGATCAACCTCGAACTCCCGCAGCTCCGCATAGTCACGCAGACCGCATAGCCGTATAGACCGCATCAAGGGTGGCAAGCCCTCGGTATAACAAGTCGAGGGTATGTGATATAATAACATAACAGCTTATCGTTAAACAACATAAGCACAACAAGGGAAACCCCTTTACACAAACATCACCAGATACTAACACACGTAGCATCCTAACATGTTTACTTATCAAATCAACAAGAAAGTATTACAAGGCTTTCACAAACCAACACAATCAAGTTATTCACACAAGGTACTTTCTACTTTATGTTAACAATTTCGGGTTTTTATCCCCAAAGTACTTCATACATTATCTCTTTTAAAAGGTCCGTTTCTTCAAAAAGTCACACAATACCCGTAGTATAAAAATAGAGTGACTATCCTTTTAAGTAAACCAAAACACTTCCCTTAGTAAATCAAGTAACAATATTATTTTCCAAACGTTCAAGTTTGCCTAATTTCAAATGCTCAGTTTCTCATTTTCGAAAGGTTTCGTAGTTCATAGTTTTAATCACTTAATGATATAATTCTCCTTTAAAACAAGTTGAGATACATATGCCTTATATGTGAGTAGGTTATTCTTGTTCATAACAATCTTATTAAAGTAGCCATGATCTAGGAAATGTAATATCATTTTGTCTCATCTTAGCTTCTATGCAGATGGAGGTTTCTACTGGTTTTAATAATACTTAATTATTCAATACATTTCCTTTTATTAGCGCTGCAGTGGTTTGTTCGATACTTGTTCTGATTTCCGAAATCAGTAAAACATTATTCCTTTTAAAAACCAAGTACTCATTACTCACGAATGAGGTTTCACACAAAAACTCATATTAATTACTTAAGTCAAGTCTCTTATCTTTTAAGATCAAGTCTCTTAACTTCTAAAATTAATAAACCATTCTTTTTATTGCTCTTAAGTCGTTATACCTAACTTCCCATAAAGCTAGTATAACTCTTAAGCTTTCTGTTTAAAATCCAAGTATTACTCTTCTTTTAAAAATGATTCATAATTCTTTTGAAATACTTCAAGGTTCTTATTATTCAGGCTTAAGTCAAAAGACATTGCCGTAAATATTATTATTCAGGCTTAAGTCAAAAGACATTGCCGTAATTATTATTCAGTTAACACACGTACGTCTACCGTACTATATATATTTTAAAATATCATGCTCAAGAGTATAGGAAGAATCACATACCTCGCGACGATTATCGACTATAAGCAAAACGCTCCACGGCTATAACCCATTAGCCTTGTCCACCTTTCAAGTAGTACATGCTACTCAAAGACATTCAACCTATAAAGGTTATATAGGTCTATCAACTTTCTACATTAATACTCTTCTGATGTGATTTCAGTTCAAGTCTTTTCTGTAATATCCTTCTATTACAGTTCAAATCTCTTCCATGAATCATATATTCATTTCTATACAACTACAGTATGTAATTTCCAATTACAATAGAAGGATAGGATTATTTACCTCGATAAGCCCAAAATTATCCAAGTTTAATGTCGATCCTGAGCAACGTTTAGCTCCTACTCCGGGTGCTCCAACCCGCTCAAACAACCCTTAGAAGTTCTACGAAACTTCTTCCTAATACTTCAACCAACTGTGAAGATTTTTCTTAGGGTTTCGTTTAGTGACTGAAGGGAAGTATAATGGTATTTCTGGGCTTTTAGTATAAGTGTAACCTTGGAATACTACAAGGTATTTGGGCCAAGGTATTTTGGAATAGTAACTATACTTGGAGAGTATTTCTACCAGGGGTAGTATTTATACGAGAACCACTAGCAAAGTGGTAGGCTCGATCAAGGCTTCGAGGAGGGGTGTCACGACCGACTCGGCCGCGACCGTGCCCTACCCAGGCACCCTGCCTGTATACATCGAGAATAGCAAATGAACATACACAACATAAACACATGTGTAAACAATATAACAACACAAAGCTAGCCGATATGGCCGCTTCCATAATATAAACAAAGTCAAAGTACAACTTTACAACTCGCCTTATAGCCCAACCACATATGTGAATACACTCTAGAATAACAATCATGTGACAGTGGCCCCGCCATACCCACGAATGTACATAAATCTACAACATCGTGGGAAAATCGTACTAAAAGAAAGACAAGCCTCCGAGAATGGAGCTTCCGACGTATGATAAGCGATCCAAGAGTGAGGATCCGCCACCGCTACCCTTCCTCAAGATGAACGCAGCCGAGAAGGGTCAAGACATAATATGTACTAAGTATGTAAAACTGGAAAGTACTGTAATTACAACATAAGTTTAAAAGAAAGTTTGAGACATGTATGATAACAAAATTACAGTACACAGTGCCTTACTAACAATGAGAATACATCAAGAGAATACATACAACATCACAATAGCAGTCTCCCGATCATATCATGGGTAGCGAACCCATAAAAACAGGTGGTATAACGTCTTGGGGTTCCTACCCCTCATTTATACTCTTACCCTGAAGCAGGTGGTATAACGTCTTGGGGGTTTGCCCCTCATTTATACTCTTACCCTGAAGAAGATAGTAACGCAGGTGGTATAACGTCTTGGGGGCTTACCCCTCATTTATACTCTTATCCTGGAGAAGGCGGTATAGCGTCTTGGGGGCCTACCCCTCACCGATACTCTTACCCTGTCTCAAAACCGGCCATCATATAATAGATAAGCAAGTTAGAATTCCCCCTAACTTCTTATTAGTCTTTTCCATCTATGCTCATTTTAGTTTACTTAAGGCACTTATATGTCTTTTATAAGAATCCGGGAATTTAACCCAAAGTACTACGTACTTCTACTCTTTAAAACAAATGACTCTTTTTAAAAGAAAGCTTCCACGACACTATTAACCATAGCATCAAGTCCAAATTACATTTCAAGGCAAGTCACAATACCTTTAGAATTTAAGTTAGGTTTCTAAATCAAGTGACTTATTTTTTTTATTAAAACTTTAGGCAATTGATACCTTAAAATCAATTTGCCTTTCATTAACACAAGCCATTTACCTTTGCATAAAGTCAATATAACCAACTTCCCATAAAGTCGTTATATTCACTTTATACCTTAGTCAAGTGCATTTTCCTATCCAAGGGACTTATACGATTAAAACGACACAAGTATCACATACTTTAAATCCCTTCAAGTCCCTTAACTTTACTAAGACTTAAGACATCCTTAATATTTTCAAAGAAGTGAGTTAACTTCCTAACTCACCCGATTTGGCTTTTTATAAGGCTAGTAAGGAATGTCAAAGTCTCAGACGCTCACCGCACTATATACGCGAAACTAGTCATGCTCAAAAGATAGGAAAAAGTTCTACATACCTCGTCGTCAAACCACTTGCCAAGTACAAAGTCCCGCCCGTAGTATGTCAACCTATAATATTCACAATACGCCTATTAAAGCCTTACTTCAATCGTAGAATATTAAAAGTGTTAAGTCTCTATATTCTACGGAAAATCTGACAAAACCTCCTTTGTTTTTACTTACTTTGCCACCTTTTTCAAGGCCGAAATACAATAACCAAACATCCCCAATTGGCTCACAACAATATAGAAGGTAGTCCAATACAAATGAATAACCAAAAAGCCCCAATTGGCTCACAACAATATAGAAGGTAGTCCAATACAAATGAATAACCAAACAGCCCCAATTGGCTCACAACAATATAGAAGTTAGTCCAATACAAATGAATAACAAACTAATACAAACTACAAGTCCAAATTCGGCCACCTTGAGTTCAACAATACCAATTCTTATCCAATTTCCATTTCAATCCAAATTGGTAGCATAACATGATATCAAGTCGCATTTGATTATAATAACCATAATCTTTAAGTAAGTAACATGCGACGATTTCTAAAAACGACCAATTAGTAATCCAATTTTCAAGTGGCTTGTATAACATTTCGGATTTAGCTACAAGCAATCCATAATACTTATAACTTCAACATATCAACTTCATGCTAACAACAAGTAAAGCTAACAACAACAATATAAATATATAATCTTGTAACACCTTTAAAAGACAAGATTATACCTTAACGATTTTTAATCCAATTCCAAATCCGAAGTCGCTCCTAGTAGTTTAGAGCCTCTCCAAGATACTTCAATCCGCTTGTTGAGACCCTTAGAACAACACCAACAATTATCCTTCAAAACTCCAAACAAAACCTAGAAAGACCATTAGGTTTTCGTTTTGCGACTAACCCCTAAACAACCTTTTTCCAAGATTTTTCTATTGAGATGTGTTTACAATACACCTAAGACCCTTGGTTTAAAGTGTGGAATCAAATGGACAAGAAACGAAAATTTTCTTTTTTTTTGTGTGGAACCCGAGAGCAACATGCCTATGTTCTTCAATTTTTGTGCAATTTTTTCTAAGTGTTAAGTCCTATCTTGCTACTAGTATTATATAGTGAATTGGATGGTCAAGATATAAACAAATGTGAGGCTTAGATGTGGTCTTACAAAATATCAAGACTTATTGACCTTTTGACTTAGTCAAATTTCTCATGCTACACATGGTGCAAGACTTGTCTTGCAACAAAGGTCCAATGACCCTCTTGCCCTTGCACATTTCGACCAAGGCATCACATAAGGGGGGTGACACGTGTCGCCCTCCCATTCGTCACAATAATACATTTTCCGACAATTCCATAATTTCCGATAAATTTTTACAAGTCTCAAATCTTAACATTTGTGAGTTCTTACTTACGTTCTTAAGACATGTCCTGTAATTACGGGGTGTAACATTCTTCCCCTCTTAGAAACATTCGTCCCCGAATGTTCTTTCGGAGTCAAACTTAATTAGCGACATAGTTCCTTTCACAACCCCGACATACCAAAAATGCCACACATGGCCACATAATATCATTTAAGCAAAAGAGATACTTCAATTAAAGCTTGACAAGTAAGGGAAGATGAATTACCTGAAGGTATAGGAAATAAGTGAGGATACTTCCTCAACATGTCCTCCTCCGCCTCCCAAGTCATCTACTTTCGGTTATCATTCCTCCACAGGACTTTGACGGAAGCTACATCCTTGGTCCGCAGTCGCCTGACCTGGCGATCGAGTATCGCTATGGGACTCTCCTCATACGATAACCCTCTGCACTGGACCTCACTAGTAGGAAAAACTCTCGCTGGATCACCGATACACTTCCGCAACATAGAAACATGAAAGACCGGATGTACCGCCTCTAACTCTGATGGCAGATCCAACTCGTAGGCAACCTTGCCCACTCTACGAATGATCTGGTAGGGCCCAATGTACCTTGGGCTGAGTTTCCCCTTCTTACCGAATCTCATCACACCCTTCATGGGTGACACCTTCAAGAAGACCCAATCGCTCACCAAACTCCAAATGCCGACGCCGATTATCCGCGTATGACTTCGCCGACTCAATCGCTATCAGCCTCTCCTGGATAAGCTTCACCTTATCCACAGCCTGCTGTACCAAGTCTGGGCCAACTAACTGTACCTCGCCCACGTCGAACCAACCAATCGGCGATCTACATTTCCGCCCATATAAAGCCTCGTATGGCGCCATCTCGTATCTTTGGAATTGTAGCTGTATTATAAGCAAACTCCACAAGAGGCAAATGGTCCTCCCAATACCATCGAAATCAATCACGCAGCTCGCAGATATCCTCAAGCGTCCGGATAGTACGCCCGCTGCCGTCGATCCGAGGATGAAATGTTGTCCGAGACTCACCAGGTCCCCAAACCCTTCTGGAAAGACCTCCAGAAGTTAGCCATAAATTGGGCTCCCCTATCAGAAATAATCGACACTGGGACACCGTGCAGTCTCACAATCTCTCTGATGTACAATCTGGCATAATCCTCAGCCGAAAACGTCGTCCTGATTGGAAGGAAATGGGCTGATTTCGTCACCACAACAATAACCGGATGGAGTCGTATTTCCTCCGAGTAAAGGTAACCTCAGAACAAAGTCCATGTTGATCATCTCCCACTTCCAAGTCGGAATCTCAATAGATCGCAATAATCCACTGGCCTCGTGCTCGACCTTAACTCGCCGGGCAATTAGGACATCAGGCAACAAAACTCGCCACGTCCCTCTTCAGGCCATCCCACCAATACAAACATCTGAGGTCATGGTACATCTTGGTCGACCCCGGATGAATAGAATATCGAGCACTGTGTGCCTCCCTGAATCTGGCCGACGGTCCTCGACATCGGAACACACAACCGCCAATCTCAAGACCCATCAGCGCTACTCAATAGACTCTTCTCTCCCAAGAGCTGCATCACGATACCGACCAACATCGGTCCTCAAACTGCCGTGATCTTCACCTCATCAACGATGGAAGACTCGCGACCTCACGAACCCGTACTTCACTATCGTCGGTATCGATCAATCGAACCCCAAGGCTCGCTAATCGTGGATCTCGACGGACCATGTCCCGCCTCTCGGCAGTACCTCGGCGAGCTCCCATCGATCTACGACTCAAGGCATCAAGAATTACGTTGGCTTTCCCGGATGGTATAGAATATCAACATCATAGTCTTTCAGAACTCTAACCACCGCTCTCTGCCTCAAGTTCACTCCTGCTCAAGATATACCGAGGCTCTTGTGGTCTGTATAAATATCCACATGAACCCCGTACAAATAATGTCTCCAAATCTTCAAGGCATGTATAACCGCGGCCAACTCTAAGTCATGGGTAGGGTAATTCCTCTCATGCTTCTGTAACTGCCGGAAAGCATAGGCTATAACCTTGTTGTGCTGCATCAAAACACACCCTAACCCGATACCCGAGGCATCACAATAGATCACGTGTCTGCCTAACCCTCAGAAGAGTAAGAACTGGGTCAGAGTCAACCTCTCCTTCAAGAATCGAAAACCCCGCCGCAAGCCTCGCCCATCGGAACTTGGCCGCTTCGAGTCACCCTAGTCAGCGGTCTGAAATCGAAGCAACCGCTCCACAAACCTACGATAATACCCTGCCATCCTAAGAAATCGCGCACTCGGCCGGAGTAGTAGGTCTCGCCAAGACTTGATCGCCTCAATCTTTGCCGTATCTACCAACACCATCACCCAATAATATGCCCGGGAATGCCACCGAGGCCAACCAAAACTCACACTTGGAGAACTTGGCAAATAATCACGGCCCGAGGACCCTAAGTACCGCCTCCTCAAGTGATCTCGCATGCTCCGCCTATCCGCGAATAAACCAGATGTCGTCAATGAATACTATCACAAATGTATCCAAAATGGCTTGAACACCCGGTTCATCAAATCCATAAATACGCTGAGCGTTGGTCAAACCGAAAGACATAACCTCAACTCATAGTGCCCATACCGGTCCCGAATGCATCTTTGGGATATCTCGCTCTCGAACTCGAACTCGATGATAACCGCATCGCAGTCTATCTTTGAGAAACACCTCGCACCCTGCAACTGGTCAAACAAATCATCAATCCTGGGGAGGGGGTACCTATTCTTAATGGTTACCTTATTCAGCTGCCTGTAGTCAACACACATACGCAGCGTCCTATCCTTCTTCTTCATAAACAACACCGGCGCTCCCCAGGGAGATACACTAGGCCTGATAAATCCTTTTTCCAGCAAATCTTTCAGCTGGTCCTTCAGCTCCCTCAACTCGGCAGGTGCCATCCTGTATGGCGGAATGGAAATAGGTCGAGTGTCTGGCAATGTGTCAATACAAAACTCAATCTCCCTCTCAGGAGGGATACCCGGAAGATCATCTGGGAACACATCTGCAAATTCCTTAACCACTGGCACTGACTGAAGAACTGGTACCTCAGCCTCTGTATCAAATACCCACACCAGATGATAGATGTACCTTTTCTGCACCATCTTCCTAGCCTTGAGGTAAGAAATAAACCTACCCCTGGCGATCTTTGTGTTGCCCTCCACTCGATAATCGGCTCGCCAGAAACTGAACCAACCAACTGTCCCTACCAATGTTGGCATAACAAGAAGCCAACCACCCATACCCATAATGACTTCAAAATCGTCATCTCTAACTCTATCAAGTCTGCGTGGTCCGACGATCGTAAATGAATACCGGACAACCTCTATACACCTGCTCAGCTAACACCGAATCACCCACTGGTGTAGCTACCTCAAACGGCTCTATCGACACCGGCTCTATCCCGATTCTACCCGCAATAAGAGGGGACACATAGGACAAGGTAGAACCTGGATCTATCAAAGCATAAACATCACACCAAATCGTGAATGTACCGCGACGACGCCGTGGAAGCCTCCCGTCCCGGGCTGGCTAATGAATAGATGCGGTTCTGAGGACCGCTAGAACTAGAACCACCACCTCGACCTCTACCGCGGCCTGCCGGTCCGTGAGTACCCTGCCCTCCGGGGCGCATAACCACAGAAGGAGAAGAAGACCCAACAACTGATCCCGTCGGCTGTGTTGTACCACCCATGCTGCCTCTAGACGGACAATCTCTCTTCAAATGGCCCTGCCGGCCACACGAGTAACAAGCTCCCGAAGCTCTGCGACACTCGCCCTGGTGGAACCTACCGCATCGAGCACACTGAGGTGTGGGTGGTCCCGATCGGTGACGGTTCCTGCCTCGAATCTCAGAGTCCCGAGCTCGACCGCTCTCGATCGACTGGCCGATCGCACCTCTTGCCGAAATCGCGTGACGAGCACTCGTGGCCGGGCCGGAATGTGGACTACTCACTGCCGAGGCTGCCCGCCTAAACTATCCTGAGACCACGATGTCACCGCCTCTGGCCGGCTCAATCAAATCGGGTCCTCCTCTCTATCCTCTATCCTCGCGCATAGGCTCGCATCCGGCGATGTCCATACCTGCTAAAGAGCCACCCTAAGCATGTCAGAATCATATGACGGTCTAGCCCCATCACATAACGATGAAACCTATCCGCCATGCTAGCTACAATAGTATGCGACAACCGCCAAGGAGTCAAACTCCTGCTATACTCCCGACAGCCCTCCCGCTCGCTCAAGGTCAAGAATCCTACTGTGGCTCTCTCATCTCGGGAGGCAAAAGTGATCCATGAAGGCCTCAGAACTCCTCCCAAACAGCCGAAGAGCATCATCACCTCTCGAGCAACCATGCCTCAAACCACCAACGCAATATCGCAGAACCGTAAGAGGCTAGTGTAATGCATCCGCCTCAAGCCCTAAGAACTGCATGGTCCATCAGTAGCCGAATAAATTCTCGCGGATCCTCATCGGACCTCGAACCATAAAACTCGGGTGGATGACATCCCGAAAATCCCTAATCCGCAAACCGCTGGCCAGGGATTGGTCGCTTCGCTTGCCACGCCCGACTACTATCTTTGGTCAACATCGGACCGCTTCCCGTAGTCTCTATACTCGGCACCGGGCCGGGAACTGAGGGTGCACGGAACCTCTGAGCTACGCCGCCTCGGCCTCTAAAATCGCAGCGTGGTGAACTCGCCGACCACCTACTACCTCGGGCATAGTCGTGCTCGAGCCCGTATAACCCTCTCGAGTACCGCTAGCGCCTCCCGCCGCTTTGCCCTTCTCGGCCCCGTCGCCTTCCGCGAGGCATAGCCGTTTCATAAGAAGAGGTCGAGAGGGTTCAACCTAATAAGACTCTAATGCACGATCTCGAGAGAAGAATGGAAACCAATCCTAAATGTCTCAGCCTCTCCGATTATAGATGTGGTGCACAACACACCGATAATCAAGACTTACTAGACACTGGCCAGACACTTTCCGAGGACTAACTGCTCTGATACCACTTTTGTCACGACCCGACCCCGGGCCGCGACTGGTGCCCTACCTGGGCACCCCGTTCAGGTATACATCAGAGAATAGCAGTGGAACATACAAAACATAAACACATGTGTAAACAATATAACAACACAGGCTAGCCGATAAGGCCGCCTTCCATAATATAAACAAAGTCAAAAGTACAACTTTACAACTCAGTTCTTATAGCCCAACCACATATGTGAATACAGCACTTAGAATAACAATCGTGGCGGACAGGGCTTCGCCATACCCCGAATGTACATAAATCTACAACATCGTGGAAAATCAGACTAAAAGAAAGACAAGCCTCCGGAGAATGGAGCTTCCGACGTCTGATAAGCGATCCTAAGAGTGAGGATCCGCCACCTGCTTACCCTTCCCTGCGGCATGAACGCAGCCCCCGAGGAAGGGGGTCAGTACACAATATGTACTAAGTATGTAAAACTGGAAAGTACTGTAATTACAACATAAGTTTAAAAGAAAGTCGGAGACATGTATGATAACAAAATTACAAGACACAAAGGCCTTACTAACAATGAGTACATCGAGAATACGCATAACATCACAAAGTAGCCTCCGATCATATCATGGGTAGCGAACCCATAAAAACAGGTGGTATAACGTCTTGAGGTTCCTACCCCTCATTTATACTCTTACCCTGAAGCAGGTGGTCTAACGTCTTGGGGGTTTGCCCCTCATTTATACTCTTACCCTGAAGAAGATAGTAACGCAGGTGGTATAACGTCTTGGGGGCTTACCCCTCATTTATACTCTTATCCTGGAGAAGCGCAGATAGCGTCTTGGGGCCTGCCTCACCGATACTCTTACCCTGTCTCAAAACCGGCCATCATATAATAGATAAGCAAGTTAGAATTCCCCCTAACTTCTTATTAGTCTTTTCCATCTATGCTCATTTTAGTTTACTTAAGGCACTTATATGTCTTTTATAAGAATCCGGGAATTTAACCCAAAGTACTACATACTTCTACTCTTTAAAACAAATGACTCTTTTTAAAAGAAAGCTTCCACGACACTATTAACCATAGCATCAAGTCCAAATTACATTTCAAGGCAAGTCACAATACCTTTAGAATTTAAGTTAGGTTTCTAAATCAAGTGACTTATTTTTTTTATTAAAACTTTAGGCAATTGATACCTTAAAATCAATTTGCCTTTCATTAACACAAGCCATTTACCTTTGCATAAAGTCAATATAACCAATTTCCCATAAAGTCGTTATATTCACTTTATACCTTAGTCAAGTACATTTTCCTATCCAAGGGACTTATACGATTAAAACGACACAAGTATCACATACTTTAAATCCCTTCAAGTCCCTTAACTTTACTAAGACTTAAGACATCCTTAATATTTTCAAAGAAGTGAGTTAACTTCCTAACTCACCCGATTTGGCTTTTTATAAGGCTAGTAAGGAATGTCAAAGTCTCAGACGCTCACCGTACTATATACGCGAAACTAGTCATGCTCAAAAGATAGGAAAAGTTCTACATACCTCGCGGGTCAAACCACTTGCCAAGTACAAAGTCCCATGTAGTATGTCAACCTATAATATTCACAATACGTCTATTAAAGCCTTACTTCAATCGTAGAATATTATAAGTGTTAAGTCTCTATATTCTACGGAAAATCGGACAGCACCTCCTTTGTTTTTACTTACTTTGCCACCTTTTTCAAGGCCGAAATACAATAACCAAACAGCCCCAATTGGCTCACAACAATATAGAAGGTAGTCCAATACAAATGAATAACCAAAAAGCCCCAATTGGCTCACAACAATATAGAAGGTAGTCCAATACAAATGAATAACCAAACAGCCCCAATTGGCTCACAACAATATAGAAGGTAGTCCAATACAAATGAATAACAAACTAATACAAACTACAAGTCCAAATTCGGCCACCTTGAGTTCAACAATACCAATTCTTATCCAATTTCCATTTCAATCCAAATTGGTAGCATAACATGATATCAAGTCGCATTTGATTATAATAACCATAATCTTTAAGTAAGTAACATGCGACGATTTCTAAAAACGACCAATTAGTAATCCAATTTTCAAGTGGCTTGTATAACATTTCGGATTTAGCTACAAGCAATCCATAATACTTATAACTTCAACATATCAACTTCATGCTAGCAACAAGTAAAGCTAACAACAACAATATAAATATATAATCTTGTAACACCTTTAAAAGACAAGATTATACCTTAACGATTTTTAATCCAATTCCAAATCCGAAGTCGCTCCTAGTAGTTTAGAGCCTCTCCAAGATACTTCAATCCGCTTGTTGAGACCCTTAGAACAACACCAACAATTATCCTTCAAAACTCCAAACAAAACCTAGAAAGACCATTAGGTTTTCGTTTTGCGACTAACCCGTAAACAACCTTTTTCCAAGATTTTTCTATTGAGATGTGTTTACAATACACCTAAGACCCTTGGTTTAAAGTGTGGAATCAAATGGACAAGAAACGATTTTTTTTTTTGTGTGGAACCCGAGAGCAGCATGCCTATGTTCTTCAATTTTTGTGCAATTTTTTCTAAGTGTTAAGTCCTCTCTTGCTACTAGTATTATATAGTGAATTGGATGGTCAAGATATAAACAAATGTGAGGCTTGGATGTGGTCTTACAAAATATCAAGACTTATTGACCTTTTGACTTAGTCAAATTTCTCATGCTACACATGGTGCAAGACTTGTCTTGCAACAAAGGTCCAATGACCCTCTTGCCCTTGCACATTTCGACCAAGGCATCACATAAGGGGGGTGACACGTGTCGCCCTCCCATTCGTCACAATAATACATTTTCCGACAATTCCATAATTTCCGATAAATTTTTACAAGTCTCAAATCTTAACATTTGTGAGTTCTTACTTACGTTCTTAAGACATGTCCTGTAATTACGGGGTGTAACAGGGGGGGGGAGACCTTGGACGAATTCTACACTTAAGGGGGAGAGGGTTTTTAGACTTGGAATTTCAAGTGAGGATGAAGAAATAGTCTTCAACTAAGGGGGTATTTATAGGACTTTCAAGGGCTAGGATCAAGCCAAGTGGGGGGCAAGTGGAGGGTCAAGATTTGGACATGTGTTTGTGGGTCCCACTTGCTCATCAACTACACAAAATATCCTACCAACTACTTGACAAAAAAGCCAAGGCAAACCGCCCAAGTTTCGTCCCAATTTTCACGTCCACTTGAGGGTGACACTTGTCACCCTCTCGTTGGTCCAAAATATTTCATCTCTCGGAAAAATCCGCAAAAATTAGAAATGACATAGCCGGAATTTTCCCTTCGCAAGTCTTGCAAAACGTTTCGTCGAAAAACAATTCTTTTCGGTACTTGTGAACAATAATTTTCGGTCCAAGCCTAACTTAAGGCTCAAAATTTTCTACGTACGTCCTCACGTACATACTCTGGAAAAATACGGGGTATAACAATTAACGCTGCAATGGCTTGTTCGATACTTATCCTCATTCGTGCAATAACTTAGCAAAGTCAACTTGACTCCAAATACTTCCTAACGACTCTTACCAACATCCCCCATAAGACTTGGTAAGAACTTAGGATAACTTAGACGTAATCTTTACATAGAGTAAATCAACATACATACCTCTTAACTTCTAAGAGTAGAAGGAATCATGAAATAGCACCACGTGTATATTCCATACATAGAATCATGTCACAAGAAGGAAGAGGTTCACATATGTTATACCCCGTATTTCCAGAGTATGTACGTGAGGGCGTACGTACAAAAGTTTTAGCCTTAAGTAGGCAAAGGGACGAAATTTGTGCACAACTAGCGAAAAGAATTGTTTTCCGACGAAACGTTTTCCGGACTTTGCGAAGGGAAAATTACGGTTGCAACATTTATTATTTTTGCGGATTTTTCCGAAAGATGAAATATTTTGGACCAACGGGAGGGCGACACTTGTCCCTCAAGTGGACGGAAATGGAGGGGACTTCTTGGCACGTTTTTGGCCTTTATTTTTGGTCAAGGATTAGGTAGGATATTTTGTGTTATTTGTGTAGCAGATGGATAAGGTACACTTGCCCAAATCCCCACCCTCCACTTGCCCTCCACTTGCCTTAATCTTGGCCATTGATTGGCCTATAAATACCCCCCTTAGTTGAAGACTTCTTCATCCACAAACATTTTTCCAAGTCTTGAAATCCCTCTCCCCCTTTGAAGGCTCTCGTCCAAGAGCACCCTCTCCCCCTTTGAGAGGCCCTCGGCCGAAACCCCCCCCCCCCTTTCCTAAGTTGTTCTCGTGAAATACCCCCCCACCTTGGTAGAAAAGTATTCTCCAAGTATTGTTACTATTCCAAAATACCTTGGCCCAAATACCTTGTAGTATTCCAAGGTTATCCCTATACTAAAAGCCCAGAAATACTATTATACTTCCCTTCAGTCACAAAAACGAAACCCTAAGGAAATCTTCATAGTCGGTTGAAGTGTTAAGTAGAAGTTGTGTAGAACTTCTAAGGGTTCTTGGAGCGTTCAGAATAGGAGCTAAACGTTGCTCAGGATCGACATATAAACTTGGATAATTTTGGGCTTATCGAGGTAAATACTCTTGTCCTTCTATTGTAATTGGAAATTACATACTATAGTAGTATAGGAATGAGTATAAGATATATATAAGGATGGTATAAAAGAAGAGAATTGAACTGTACTTACATAGGACTGTATTTACAGTAGACTTGTGTAGTTTGACGGGTAGGGAAGTGCTGCCCAACTTTCCGTAGAATAAGGAATCTGTATCTAGAATTATTTTACAGAATAGTCTAGACGTTGATAGACTTATATGACCGTTATAGGTCGAAGTACTGCGAGTAGCGTATTCTACTCGAAGGGTGGAAAAGGCTAGCAGGATTACAGTACTTTGGAGCTATTTGCTAATTGTCGATAATCGTCGCGAGGTATGTGATTCTTCATATCCTCTTGAGCATGATATTTTAAAAGAATATATATAGTACGGTAGACGTACGTGTGTTAACTGAACGTGGTTTTACTGCGATGTCTTTTGACTTGAGTTTTAAATAATAAGAATCTTGAAGTATTTCAAAGGAATTAAGAATCGTTTTTGAAAGAAGAGTAATATTTGGTTTTGAAAGCTTAAGAGTTATACTAGCTTTATGGGAAGTTAGGTATAACGACTTAAGAGAGATAAAAAGAATGGTTTATTGATTTTAGAAGTTAAGAGACTTGATCTTAAAAGATAAGAGACTTGACTTAATTGAATTGATATGAATTTTGTTAAAAAGTATGAAACCTCATTCGTGAGTAATGAGTACTTGGTTTTTAAAGAATAATGTTTTACTGATTTCGGAAATGAGAATAAGTATCGAACGAACCAATGCAGCGTTAATAAAGGAAAATGTATTGACAATAATTAAATTATATTAAAACTAGTAGAAACCTCCATCTGCATAGAAGCTAAGATAAGACAAAATTGTATTACATTTCCTAGATCATGGCTGCTTTAATAAGATTGTTATAAACAAGAATAACCTACTCACACATAAGGCATACGTTATTCAATTGTTTTAAAAAGATTACATTATTTGATTAAGACTATGAACTATGAAATCTTTCGAAACTAAAAGACTTGAGTATTTGAACTTAGGCAACTTGAACTTTTGGAAAAAGAATGTTGTCACTTGACTTTAAAAAGGAAAGTGTTTTGGTTTAAAAAGGAGGGCATAATATTGCCTTAGTTGATTTAAAAGGAAAGCATGGTATTATCTTAATCTGTCTTAAAAGAGCGTTTAAATGTTATGGTCGATTCTATACCGCGTCCATGGGATGGACCGGGAATGTATTTCACTCGACACCGCGTTCATGGGATGAACTGGGAATGTATTTCACTCGACACCGCGTTCATGGGATGGACCGGGAATGTATTTCACTCGACATCGCGTTCATGGGATGAACCGGGAATGTATTTCACTCGACACTGCGTTCATGGGATGAACCGGGAATGTATTTCACTCGACACCGCGTTCATTGGATGAACCGGGAATGTATTTCACTCGACACCGCGTTCATGGGATGAACCGGGAATGTATTTCACTCGACACCGCGTTCATGGGATGAACCGGGAATGTATTTCACACGATACCGAGTTCATGGGATGAACCGGGAATGTATTCCACACGATTCTATACCGAGTCCATGAGATGGGCCAGGAATGTATTTCATACGATTTATACCTAGACTGCCGGCAGTGATGTTATACCCCGTATTTCCAGAGTATGTACGTGAGGGCGTACGTACAAAAGTTTAGCCTTAGTTAGGCACTTTGGACGAAAAATATTTGTGCACAACTCACTAAAAGAATCGTTTTCCGACGAAACGTTTTACAAAGCTTGCGTAGGGAAAATTCCGGCTATGTCATTTATTATTTTTGCGGATTTTTCCTAGAGATGAAACACTTTGGACCAACGAGAGGGCGACACTTGTCACCCTCTAATTTGTGGATGTGAGGGCGGTAATGAGACGAATTGGAGGGCTTGGAGTAGGTAGGATATTTGTGATATTTTGTGTGTAGTAGATGGATAAGGGCACTTGGGTGAATCCTCATCCTACACTTGCCTTGCACTTGGCTTCATCCTAGCCCTTAAAAGCCCTATAAATACCCCCCCCCCCCTCTTGATGAAGAGTTCTTCATCCACAAATCAAACTTTCCAAGTCTAAAATCCCTCCCTCTCCCTTGTGAGCTTCGCCCAAGAGCTCTCTCCTCTAAAAGAGCCTAGCCGAACACCCATCTCCCCTAGCACGGTGGCTTCACAAGTACACCCCCTTGGTAGAAAGTTGTCTTCCAAGTAAAGTTACTATTCTTAAATACCCTAGCCCAAATCCCTTTAGTACTTAAGTAGAAGTTGTGAAGAACTTCTAAGGGTTTCTTGGAGCTATCGAGCGTCGGACTAGAGCTAAACCTCGCTCAGATCGACTTATATCTTGGATAATATTGGGCTTATAGAGGTAAATAATCTTATCCTTCTATTGTAATTGGAGAATACATCGTAGAAGTATAGAAATAAGTATAAAATACATGAAGGATATTAAAAGAAGAGTAATGAACTGTAATTACTTAGAAGGGTATTACAGAAAAGAATTGAATCAGATTTACATGGGACTGTATTTACAGAGACTTGTATAGCTTAGGGTAGGGAAGTCGCCCGATTTTCCATAGAATTAAGAACCCTCTGCTTAGAATGTCCTACGTAATAGTCTAGACGTTGATAGACGTATTTGACTATTATAGGTTGATACTCTGCGACATATTCGACTTGGCGGTGGATTTCGCCGGAAGGTATGTGATTCTTCCTATACTCTTGAGCATGATATTTTAAAGTGTATATATAGTACGGTAGACGACGCGTGTGTTAACTGAACGTAGTTTTACGGCAATGTCTTTTGACTTAAGCCTGAATAATAAAGATCTTAAAGTCTTTCAAAAAGAATTATAAATCAGTTTTGAAAGAAGAAGAATATTTGCAAGGAGCTTAAGAGTTATACTAGCTTTATGGGAAGTTAAGTGTAACGACTTAAGAAAGATAAAAGGAACAGTTTACTTATGTGTTTATAAAAGACTTATATTGATCTCTGGAAAGTATAATAAAAATGGTTTGATGAGTAGACATAATATGATGCTATGTGTGTTAGTGTCTTGTAACGTTTGTATAAGAGAGTATTCTTGTTGTGCTTATGTTGTTTAACGATAAGCTGTTATGTTAGTATAATATCACTCACCTCTTGACATGATACCGGGGGTTAAGCCGCTCCACGCGGGTAGACTCAGCGATGCAGGACCATGATTCGAGAATACCTTATGCGGGTCCAGGGGACCTATGCGGAGCTACGAGAGTTCCAGGTTAGTGTGCGGGGTTATACCTCATGCGGTCTATATGGCCATGCGGACTACGAGTCCAGGACGATGCCGAGGAGTAGCTACCCTCGATGCGGGGTTATACCTCATGCGGGTCTATGTGAGTGGCCTATGCGGACTACGGGAGTCCAGGATTAGGCTTGCATAATGATATTATGGGCGATTGGCCCTGCTTCGATCATTCGCAACCTAGAAAAGACCATTCTATTTACCTATTGTTGCTCTTGTTTATGATGTGGCACTATGTGCGATTACATTGGTTGTTTCGCGTATATTTGTAAAATTGGTTTTAAAATGATATGATTTCATTTAAGTATTTCTGATTTCACATACTTAGTACTGTCAGATCGACCTCCTTCGGGGTGCGTTCATGCCGCAGGTAAGGGCAAGCAGGTGCTAGATCCGCATCCTTAGGATCTTTTGCGTTGGTGTCAGGAGCTCCATCTTCTCTGGAGGCTCGACTTTTGGGTATGATCTCCCTGTTGTAGATAGTTTTGTACAGTCAGGGTATGGCGGGGCCCTGTCCCGCCATAGTTGTTTACTTTCTTAGAGGTCTGTAGTCCTATTGTACAGTTGGGATGTAAACTGCCAGATTTTGATATATATATGCCGAAAGGCGCCCTTTTCTCAGATAAAATGTGTCTCTTTTACAATTGTTTCATGTCTTATGTTTTTATATTCCGCTGATTTTCTCTGATGTATGACTGCTTGGGTGCCCGGGTAAGGCACCAGTCACGGGCCCCGGAATGGGTCGTGACAAGTGAGGAAGGAGTTCCACGGGCATGAGGGATGACTTTGAGGGCGTGAGTCCCTGACTTGACATGACTGTTTTTATGTTGTGAACTGTAGTTTTGTTATCATACATGTCTCCTGTTTTATTTTAGACTGTTATGATTTCGTTTACAGTATTTTTCAGTTTCACATACTTGGTACCTGTTGTACTGACCTCCTTCGGGGGGCTGCGTTCATGCCGCAGGTAGAGGTACACCGGTTGTTGATCCTCGCTCATAGGATCACAGTTCAGCGTATTGGGAAGCTCCGTTTCTCCGGAGGCTTATCTTTTGGTATGTTTCCCTGAGTTGTAGGTTCTTGTACATTCAGGGGTATGGCGGGGCCCTGTCCCGTCATAGTTGTTGTTACATTCTTAGAGGTCTGTAGTACTGTTGTGGGCAGGTTTTGTAAATGGGGATGTAACTGTTCAAGTTTTATTATATATATGCCGAAGGGCAATTTTTCTCAGATAAACTGTTTCTCTCTTCATATTGTTTCATGTCTTGTTTTATATTCCGCTGGTTACTCTGATGTATGTCTACTTGGGTGCCCGGGTAAGGCACCAGTCACGGGCCCGGGTTCGGGTCGTGACAAAAGTGGTATCAGAGCAGTTAATCCTCGGAAAGTGTCTACAGACCGTGTCTAGTAGAGTCTTGATTATCGATGTGTTGTGCACCACATCTATAATCAGGAGGCTGCAGGACATTTAGGATTGGTTTCCATTCTTCTCATTCTGAGATCGTGCCTTAGAGCTGTGTTATAAGTTGGACCCCTCTGACGTATTTCGTTTTTACCAGTTATGCCTCCGCGCAAGGCAACCCGGGCCCAGATGGGCAAGCGAGCAGGAGGCTGCTAGTAGGATACTGAGAGTGCGGGCGCGAGCCCAGTCATTACCGAGATAGTGCTTGACGGCGAATTTTGTGACGCCGCCCGGCCAGAGTTTAGGGCGCAGCGATGGCTGCTGAGACCACAATACTGAGCCTCAGATCCACGATGCAGGCGAGAGGTTGGTACAAAGAGATGGCCCGCCATCGCCGTGATCGTGGCGACACGAGGATAGGTGGATCGCAGATTCGATTCGAGTACCATGGTTCACCCAAGATCGGATAGTTTGAGGCTACGGGACTTTCTAAGTTGTAGCCCGCCAGAGTTCTACGGTCGAGGCACGAGGATGATCCACGGGAGTTCATCCGGAAGCGATTCTGTGGATCATGAGTGATCAAGGCTTCGGAGACCGAGTCAGTGGTCTTAGGTTCGCATCGGCTGCGTGATACTGCAGTCGACTTGTTTGATTCGTGGGAACTCTCCCGGGGAGAGTATGCACTTCCAGCAGTATGGGACGAGTTCTCAGGGGCATTTCTTGCACATTTCTTGCCTCCACAGATGAGAAGGGCTCGGGCCGACAGATTTTTGACGTTGAGGCAGACCGGGCGTACGGTTCGGGAGTACAACGTGGAGTTCGACTCGTTGGCTCGGTATGTCCCCACGTTAGTAGCTGATATGGAGGACAGAGTGCACCGCTACGTCACCAGACTCGATGACTACTTGGCAGAGGCTTGTTCGGGTGTAGCTCTTCAGCCGGGCATGGACATTGCCCGCATGCAGGCTTATGCACTTGGGTGTGAGGAGCGGAGAGGTCGACGGAATGACCGAGATCAGCGAAGAGGGCCGTGACAGCAGGTCCTTTGGTAACTTTCGAGGCGGACCGCCTCAAAGCTAGTTATGTACCTCCGCCAGAGAGTGGTCCTCCGCCTTCGTGACGTTGGGTATTCGAGTCGTCGAGCTCCGTGGCTTCGTTTCTGAGATATACATGGGTTCTAGCCAGCAGGATTCATGTCCCCCTCAGTGTGCACGATGTGGCAGGCGTCATCCCGGGGAATGTTGTTACACCCCGTAAGTGCAGAACATGTAAAAAAAAAAAGAATGTACGAAAGGAAACAAGACTTGGAAATAGGTACGAAAGGAAGAATTGTTTTTCCGACGGAAAATCTTCCGAACGTCGGAAAGGAAAAATGTTCGTTGTTGAGAATTGGATTCTCAAAATTCATTATTTGAAAAGTATGGAACTTGTTAATATTATGGAAATTTATCTTTACGGATTTGGTCATGTGGGGCCCACCCGGGGAATTTTACGTTTCGTGGGGCCCACGAGGGTTACGGAATTTTATGGACGAATGAGAGGCGACGTGGCACCCCATAAGTGGTCTTGGTCGAATTAGAGGAGGGTATTATGGTCATTGAACATCTTGGAAGATAAGTCTTCAAAGCTTGACATAATTGACTAGTCAACTTGCCACATAAGCTTGATCCATGTGATTTTAATCCTAGCCTCACATTTGTTTAAGTCTAAGCCCTCCATTGTGTGTTATAAGGTTAATACTAGTGCAAGACTAGCTCATTTACACTTAGAAAATTTTAGAGAACCATTGTTCTAGCAACATTGCTCTCGGGTTTGCATACTATACCCACACAAAAATTTGTGATTTTGATCCTTTGTTCACAAGACTTAAAACCAAGGTTCCTAAGAGTGTTGTAAGGTTATCTCAATAGAAAGATTTCGGAAAAAACGTATTTTTACGTTAGTCGCAAGGCGGAAACTAAGGGAGTTCTTCAACTTTGAAGTTAGAACTTGAAGATGGGTTCTTCATAGGCCTCTAAGGAGTGCTTGGAGCGGATTGGAACCTAAGGAAAGGAGCTAAGAATTGCTAAGGCGCGACTTTGGAATCTTGGAAATTTTAAGGGCTTTAAAGGTATATTCTTGTCGTTTTAGCAATTAAGGTTTACTTATCATTGTTTCTATGGTTATTAGCAAGCATGAGTTATATAGTATGAAGTTTGATAAGTATTTTGACTATTGGAACCCTAATCCGAAATCTAGCATGTTTAGCTTTAAGATTGGAATTCAAGTTGATTATTAGTTTAAGTCGCATGTTGAATAAAGAAGGAAATTGTAGTTGTTGAAGTTGTTTAGACTATATAACATGTTAGACCTTAGAACTTGGAATTGTAAGAAGGATTGGAAAAGACGTAGTGTGATTGGTTATATGTTGGCCGAGAATGGCTAGTGAAGTTTTATACTATTTCGTATGAATTGTGGGGCGGAATTTTACACGTGGTGTAAGGCGTGTAATCCCTTTGGTTGGATGTTGTTTGGAGCCTTAAATGTGGCTTGTTGGTTATTGTATTCGCCTTGAAAAGGTGGCAAAGTAAGTAGAAACAAAGGAGGTCTTTGCCGATTTTCCGTAGAATTAGAGACCGTATACTTAGTATTATTCTACGTAGAGACTAGAAGTTGATAGTCTTGTTGTGACCATTATAGGTTGACACTTACGTCACGCGATTCGGCTTAGCTTGTGGATATTAGCCGAAAAGGTATGTGAACTATCTCCTCTTCTAGCATGATTCTTTAGAATAAATAAAGTAAGTTCTACTCCTTGAATGATCCATTCCTTGCTTGTATTTGGATTGCCTAAAATAGAATTTGTTCTATGTACTTCCTTGAGTGTACTTTGATGTTTAAATTGTAAGTAGTATAATCCATTTCCTTAGGGAAGTTTGGATTCTTAAAAGTGAAGGTATTTTTCTTAAAGTACATAGAGACTTGAAAAGGAAGTGGTTTCCAAATCTTTTGGTTAGTGCCTTAGTTCTAAAACCTAACGGTCATTATAATGACTTTAGGGGAGTCAAAGGAGTGATTTACTTATTTGATTTAAAAGAGGAGAAATGACATGATTTAAGAGAAGTAACTTGCGTTAAGGGTGAAGTTACTTGAGGTTTAAAAAGTAGAAGAAAACTTGTTTTCTAACTATTAAGAGACTTGAAGTATTTTGAAAGTTGAGAACTTGTTTTGTAAGTATGTGATACTTGGTTTTAATAGTATAAGTCTCTTGGTTATTGAAGGAATGGATACGTCTAAAACCATAAAGGGTTATAACGACTTTATGGGAAGTTGGTTATAACGGCTTTATGGAAGGTTTAGAAAGTTGTCTATTTTGATTAAATCGGCATAAGTTGCCTGGATTGTGAAAATTTGGAGTTACTTGATTTCAAGCTTTGAAATGAGTTTTCTAAAAGTGTAGTAACTTACTTTGAAAAATAGACACGCCTTGATACTACGGGTGTTAGTATCTTGGGGCTTTACATAGAAAGGAGTCTTTTATAAAGGAATGTACGTACGTAGTACTTTGGCTTGTTAAAAGAGAATTATTCTATGTATAACTTGATTAGTACTTTGGCTTGATAAATTGAGGATTTGTCTAAGTGTGCCTTGATAAGTACTTTGGCTTGTTAAAAGAGAATTATTCTAAGTGTGCCTTGATAAGTACTTTGGCTTGTTAAAAGAGAATTATTCTATGTATAACTTGATAAGTACTTTGGCTTGTTAAAAGAGAATTATTCTATGTATAACTTGATAAGTACTTTGGCTTGTTAAAAGAGAATTATTCTATGTATGCCTTGATTAGTACTTTGGCTTGATAAATTGAGGATTTGTCTAAGTGTGCCTTGATAAGTACTTTGGCTTGTTAAAAGAGAATTATTCTATGTATGCCTTGATTAGTACTTTGGCTTGATAAATTGAGGATTTGTCTAAGTGTGCCTTGATAAGTACTTTGGCTTGTTAAAAGAGAATTATTCTATGTATGCCTTGATTAGTACTTTGGCTTGATAAATTGAGAATTTGTCTAAGTATGCCGTGATAAGTACTTGGGCTTGTTAATTGAGAATTTCCTATGTGTGCTGGAAATAGCCGGTTGTGTGCTATTGGTATATCAGTCGTTTCGGGGTCATTCCCCGGGTTTGTGGCATTTGCATAATTCCGTGGATTTGCTACCCACGATGCGAGGAATACCTCATGCGAGTCCGTAGGGCTTATGCAGGTGAAATTGTTATACCCCGTATTTCCAGAGTATGTACGTGAGCGCGTACGTATTATAATTTGAGCCTTAAAAGTTGGCTAGTTTCGAAATTTGTACACAACACCCGAAAGGAGTCGTTTTTCGACGAAACGTTTCCACAGCTTTCGTAGGGAAAATTCCGGCTATGTCATTAATAATTTTTGCGGATTTTTCCGAGAGACGAAACATTTTGGACCAACGAGAGGGCGACACTTGTCACCCTCTAATTGGAAGGAGTGGATGGACGAAATGGGCTAGTCTTGCACGTTTTTGGTGTTGAAATTTTGGTCAAGGGTTAGGAAGGATATTTTGTGTAGATGGATAAGGTAGCACATGGCTTAATCTTGGCCTTACACTTGCCTAACACTTGGATGGATCTTGGCCATTGGTTGGCCATTCCTTGACCTATAAATACCCCTCTAAGTTGAAGACTTTCTTCATCCAAAACTTGAGCAATCTATCTAAGTCTCAAATACTCCTCCTCTTGTCTTGCTATCATCCAAAGTCCCCTCCCCTTTGAGCAAGGCCCTTGGCCGAGAGCCTCCCCCTTTGTGGTACCCTAGCCGTGGGGTACACCCCCCTAGCCTTGTTGTCTCGTATAAATACCCCCTTTTTGTGGTATAGAAATACTCTCCTAGTATTGTTATAATGCCCAAATACCTTGGCCTAAATACCTTGTAGTTTTCCCAAGGTTACACTTTTACAAAAGCCCTGAAAATACTATTATACTTCCCTCAGTCACAAAAACGAAACCCTAAGTAAATCTTCACCCGTAGTTGAAGTCATAAGTAGAAGTTGGTTAGAACTTCTAAGGGTTGGTTGGAACGGATTGGAGCGCCCGGAGTAGGAGCTAAACGTTGTTCAGGATCGACTTATAACTTGGATAATTTTGGGCTTAACGAGGTAAACACTCTTGACCTTCTGTTGTAATTGGAAATTACATGTTGTAGGAGTATATAGTTAAGTATACTATATATAGAACTGAACATAGTTGTGCGGCAATGTCTTCTGACTTAAGCCTGAATAATACTTACGGCAATGTCTTGCGACTTAAGCCTGAATTTAAAGAAGTGAATCGAATCAGTTACATAGGATCAGACATGAGACTTGTGTGGCATTACTGTATAGTAGAATTGTACACGTCCGGTTAGATGTGTTAACCCTCGGTTGGCTTGGTAGCCGCCTTGATAGAGAGGAGATTTACGTTGTCATGCGGGAGGTCTTGCGAATTTTACGTAGAATATTCTACGTCGGGATCTAAAGATATTAATAGGCGCCTTGTGGCCTCTATAGGTTGAAATACTACATGTGGCGCGATCTACTCGGCTTAAGGTGCGTGAAGCGGTTTGAGGTACTTGAGCGTTTTGCTATTATTAGTCGATAATCGTCGCGAGGTATGTGAACCTCTTCCTATCTCTTCTAGCATGATATGTGTGAACTATCTAGTACGGTAGACGTACATGTGCTAAATGTATTTGATTGGTTTAAAACATAAAGTGTTATAACGGCTTTATGGGAAGTTGGTTATAACAACCTTATGTAGGTAAGAAAATACTTGTGGTTCTTAAGAGGTAACTGATTTGAACTATAACTGGCTGGCTATGTGATAATAAAGAACTTGAAGTATTTCAAAAGATTTTTGAATCATTTTGAGAGAAGAAGTAATACTTGGTTTTTGGAAACTTGAGAGTTATACTAGCTTTATGGGAAGTTAGGTATAACGGCTTAAAAATGTTTTACTGATTTCGGAAATCAGAATGTGTATCGACAAACCACTGCAGCGTTAATAAAAGGAAATGTTTTGGACAGATTTAGTATTATTAAAACCAGTAGAAACTTCCATCTGCATAGAAGCTAAGATGAGACAAAATGACATTTCCTAGATCATGGCTGCTTAATAAGATTGATTATAAACAAGAATAACCTACTCACTTATAAGACATAGGTTTCTCAAAACGTTTAAAGGAGAATTATGTTTTAAAGGATTTAAAACTATGAACTACGAAACCTTTTCTAAAATGAGAAACTTGAGCATTTGAAATTAGGCAAACTTGAACGTTTGGAAAATAAGGTTGTTACTTGATTTTACAAAGGAAAGCATTTTGGTTTACTTAACAATGTTAATCACTCAAATTTTATACTACGGGTATCGGGTGACCTCTGAAAAGAAATGGATCTTAAAAGGAATTTAACGGACGTAGTACTTTAAGGTTAAAAATCCGGACTTTGACATAAAATGAAAGTACCTTGAGTTGTGTGTAACTTGCTTATGCTTGTTGTTATGAAACTTGACCATGTTACGTGTGATAGCCTTGTTGTGCAAGTATTGTGTTCTACTCGACACGGCTCATCCGAATGTATTTCACTTGATTACGGTTCATCCGGAATGTAATTCACTTGATTACGGCTCATCCGAATGTATTTCACCGACTACCGGTTCATCCGAATGTATTTCACCGACACGGTTCATCCGGAATGTATTTCACCGACACGGCTCATCCGAATGTATTTCACTTGACTACCGGCTCATCCGAATGTATTCCACTCGACTACGGTTCATCCGGAATGTATTTCACTCGACTAGGTTCATGGGATGAACCGGGAATGTATTCCACACGTTTCTATATTGGGTCCATAAGATGGGCCGAGACCTGTTATACGTATCACATGATTTGTACCTAGACTGCCGGCAGTGAGGAAGAAGTTCCACGGGCATGAGGGATGACTTTGAGGGCGTGAGTCCCTGACTTGACATGACTGCTTTTATGTTGTGAACTGTAGTTTGGTTATCATACATGTCTCCTGCTTTATATAGACTATTATGATTTCATTTACAGTATTTTACAGTTTCACATACTTGGTAACTGTCAGATCGACTCTCGGGGCTGCGTTCATGCCGCAGGTAAAAGGTACATCGACTGTCGATCCCCGCTTATAGGATCATATTTCAGCGTGTTGGGAAGCTCCGTTCCTTCGGAGGCTTATCTTTTGGTATGTTACCCTGAGTCTGTAGATTCTTATACATTCACGGGTATGGCGGCCCCGTCCGCCATAGCCGTTGTAAAAATCTTAGAGGTCCGTAGTAATTGTGGGCGGGGTTTGTAAAAAGGATAACTGTCGTATTTATGTATATATTGATGAAGGCAAATCGCTTTGGTTGGCCTGTTTATTTATCTTTTCTCTTAATTCATGTTCATGTTTTTATTTCACGATTTTCTCGATGTTGTATCACTAGGGTGCCCGGGGTAAGGCACCAGTCACGGGCCCGGGTTCGGGTCGTGACAAAAGTGGTATCAGAGCAGTTAGTCCTCGGAAAGTGTCTACAGACCGTGTCTAGTAGAGTCTTGATTATCGGTGTGTTGTGCACCACATCTATAATCAGGAGGCTATAGGACATTTATGATTGGTTTCCATTCTTCTCATTCTGAGATCGTGCCCTAGAGCTGTGTGATAAGTTGGGCCCCTCTGACGTATCCCTTTTCTTTTACCAGTTATGCCTCCGCGTAAGACAACCCAGGCCCAGATGGGCAAGGCAGTCGAGGGAGCTGTTAGCGAGATACAAAGGAGTACGAGGGCGCAGGCCCGATCAGTACCTGAGACAGTTCTTCCGACGGCGGGTTTCACGACGCCAAAGACCAAATAGAGTTTAGAGCCGCACCGTGGCTGAGACTACAGCACTGAGCCTCCACCCCACACTGGAGCCGATGAGACGGGTACAAGAGATGGCGATTCGCCGCGGTCGTGGCGATATGAGATAGGTCGATGCAGCAGCCTATCCAATAGCACCCGTAGTTCACCCCCGAGCAGACAGTTTGAGGCTACGTGACTTTCTAAGTTGTAGCCCGCCAGTGTTCTATGGATCGAGCCGAGGATGACCTCGTGAGTTTATCCGACAGCTACAATGATCATGAGAGTGATCGAGCCTCGAGGCGGTCGGTGGTATTGCGTGATCCGCGATCGCTGATCGTTTGATTCGTGAGAGCTGTCGGGAAGAGCATGCACTTCCAGCAGTTTGGGACGAGTTCTCGAGGGCATTTCTTGCACATTTCTTGCCTCGCAGATGAGAGGGCTCGGGCCGACATTTTTGACGTTGAGGCGGACGGGCGACGGTTAGAGAGTACAATGTGAGTTCGACTCATTAGCTCGATATGTTCCCCGTAGTAGCGGATATGGAGGATGAGTACACCGCCACGCCACCGGCCGACGATTACTTGGCGCAGGCTTGTGCGGGTGTAGCTCTTCACCGCATGGACATTGCCCGCACGCAAGCTCATGCACCAGGATGTGAGGCACGGAGAGGTCGACGGAATGACCGAGATCGCGAAGAGGCGAGCAGGGTCCTTTGGTAACTTTCGAGGCGGACCGCCTCGTGCCGATCTAGTTATGTACCTCCGCCAGTACAGAGTGGTCCTCCTCGCCTTCGTGACGTTGGTATTCGGAGCTGGTCGAGCTCCGTGGCTTCCGTTCACGGTATACGTGAGTGCTAGCTACCGGATTCGTGTCCTCAAATGCACGATGTGGCAAACATCATCCCGGAATGTCGTCTTTATCGGTGCTTGTTTCACTGCGGCCGTCGGTCATGTGACGAGACTGCTTATAGGAGAGGTACCGGCAGCGCGCAGCCTACGGATCGATGGCGTGTTCATCGCATTCTACGCATTATGCCTGCGAAGGACTTACGATTAGAGTGGAGCGGCAGCTTCAGGTATATCCTTAACCCTCTAGAGGCTTGTATGTTTTGATGTTATGTTAATGTGTTAAGTGTTATGTTCGGATAGCTTTGTGCTGAAATGTGATTTAGGAACCTGGTTGGGGAAAAGGGTAAGCCTGGGGGTGAGGAAATGATGAACCTTAGAATATTACAGTTGAGACCTTAGATGTAAGGCCGTCTTGAGTACAAGATTTTGCGAGTGATCCTTGTCAGAGTGCATTTTATGCCCGAATGTATTGTGTGATAAGTCCCAGGTTGGGTAAATGAAAGTGGTATCTTTCCCGATGTGATTTAGCAAGGTTGTTCGGATCGAGAAACGAGAGAGTCGGCGTGACAGAGGCTCGTTGAGGGCGTGTTGCGTGTCAACCCGTGGCCGGAATAAGGTGGGTCACTCGGGTGGTCCCGCCAGTGGTAGGTCACGAGGTGCTAGGCCCAAGTTTAGATGACCATCGTATGAGTTTGTGGATATGTTCGACCTGAAGCGGATCGTGAAGGCCGGAAGTGGCCTTAAGGAAGATTGAGGCTAGTAAGATAACCAAGTTGGAGGTGGTGACTCCAAGGGCTGGAAAACAGAAACGTTGACGGAAGTGTGGTACGGATACTAGAAAGAGTCCGAGTGTTCGAGAAGGGTACAACGAGATGGGGGAGAAGTGAACGTGTGTGATCATTTCTTGTAAAGGGAGAAGGTGCGAAGGATGTATATTTTTGACCTCAGGGATCGCATGCAGTCCGGTACCATTTGTTGGGTCGCCGGAGTGACACTAGAACCTCGCGGCAAAGTGACAAAAGTTTGTTAGAGGTGTTTCCTCGTGGACTTGGATGTAAGTATTTGCGCAGGTGTTTCTGTGGCTAGGTGTGGTAGGATTGTTCTCGTAAGTATAGTAGTGAAGACTATACTGGCGCATGTTTGTTTTGAGGCTTAGAAGGAACATTCGGGACGAATGTTTCTAAGGAGGGGAGAATGTTATACCCCGTATTTCCAGAGTATGTACGTGAGCGCGTACGTATTATAATTTGAGCCTTAAAAGTTGGCTAGTTTCGAAATTTGTACACAACACCCGAAAGGAGTCGTTTTTCGACGAAACGTTTCCACAGCTTTCGTAGGGAAAATTCCGGCTATGTCATTAATAATTTTTGCGGATTTTTCCGAGAGACGAAACATTTTGGACCAACGAGAGGGTGACACTTGTCACCCTCTAATTGGAAGGAGTGTGTCACGACCCGACCCCGGGACCGCGACTGGTGCCCTACCTGGGCACCCTTACAGGTAAACATCAGAGAAAATCAGCGGAACATACATGAAACTTAAAAATAAAACATCGTAAGTAAAACAACAGGTTAGCCGATAGGGCTACCTTCCTGAACATATATAAAAACAACCGAAGCAGTTGCCTCCTTTCTTTTTACAAACTGACCCACCATATGTGACTACAGACCTCTAAGAGTTTAGACATAACAATCGTATGGACAAGGCCCCGCTGCACTCAATAAACATAAACGTGACAACTCCGGAACACTGGAGCCATCTCAACTTGCTGAACCGGGATCCTAAGCTCGCGGATCCACAGTTGTGTACCTAAACCTGCGGGCATGAACGCACTTCGAAGGCCGCATAACTGTAATCGAATATGGAATGAATATAACGTCTGAGAAACAAATCATAACTGTACAAAAGAATGACAAGGACAAGTATAAAAATACATACCAGATCCTGCCGTGTCATTACCACTTATGAACTTAAACGTACCTTATCATCCTTTCCATTCCCAATAAAAGTTATAGTCACATTCTTACGTACATTATTTAGAAAGAGAATCATTAGGTTCATTACCATATAACTTACTTATCTTTCATAACATAGTCCGGCCCACTATGGAGGGACACATATACTACCCGGCCCAATCTGGGACGCGATCAAGTCACACTAATATCAAAGCACGCCCGTGGAATCCCCCATCACTGTCGACAGCTATTAGTGTAAAATATAACCATGTGACGCGCCCGTGGCATCCCACCTCACCGCTTCGGGCATACATACACAATACATATATATATATCCCGCCTGTGGAATCCCACATCATCGCCGATACCCAGGTATAATAATACACCAATAGGCATACATGAACACCAAGTCCCACCGGTGGTATAGCGTCTTGGGGGTCTACCCCTCACTTATACTCTTACCCTGGAGAAGGTGGTAAAGCAGGTGGTATAGCATCTTGGGGGTCTACCCCTCACTTATACTCTTACCCTGGAGAAGGTGGTATAGCGTCTTGGGACTTGCCCCTCATTTATACTCTTACCCTATCTCAACCGACCATTTTACAAAACAAGCAGGGGGTATAATGTCTTGGGGGTTTACCCCTCACTTATACTCTTAACCTGGAGAAGGTGGTATAGCATCTTGGGGGTCTACCCCTCACTTATACTCTTACCCTATCTCAACCGACCATTTTACAAAACAAGCAGGGGGTATAATGTCTTGGGGGTTTACCCCTCACTTATACTCTTAACCTGGAGAAGGTGGTATAGCATCTTGGGGGTCTACCCCTCACTTATACTCTTACCCTATCTCAACCGACCATTTTACAAAACAAGCGGGGTATAATGTCTGGGGTTTACCCTCACTTATACTCTTAACTCAAGGTGGTATAGCATCTGGGGTCTACCCCTCACTTATACTCTTACCCTATCTCAACCGACCATTTTACAAACAGAAGTACTACCATGTCTTCTATAAGAATCCGGGAATTTAACCCAAGTACTCCAAATAACGGAAGCATACCCGTGGAATCCCACATCACCGCTTCAGACGTCCCAAGAACTTACAACAAGACAGCCGACCCTTTCAACCGAGAGTCGCAACTTAATAAAACATAATACTTGCACTCAAAGGCTATTACCAGACATATAGGCAAGTTCTCAATTAACCAAGCCAAAGTACTTATCAAGGCACACATAGGATAATTCTCATTTAAACAAGCCAAAGTACTACGTACGTATATTCTTTTCAAAAGACTCCTTTCCAAATAAAACTTCCCCGATACTAACAACCGTAGTATCAAGTCCTATTCACCTTTCAAGACAAGTCACAATACCTTTTTTAGAAATACAATTACCGGCTTCTAAATCAAGTGACTTCTTTATTAAAAACCTTAAGCAATTGGTACCTTTAAACCAATTTTCCCTTCCTTAATACAAGTTATTCCTTTGATTACTTTACTAGAGAAAACCATTCTCTTAATCTTCCATAAAGCCGTTATAACCAACTTCCCATAAAGCCGTTATAACCCTTTATGGTTTAGACTAACACGTTCCCTTTATAACCAAGAGACTTCTACTTTTTGAAACCAAGTATTAAATACTTTCAAATCAATTCTCATAACTTTCAAAAATACAATTAGTCTCTTAACCTTTAAAACTCAAGTGACTCATTTTATTATAAAACCTTAGGCAATTGACGCCTTAAAAACACATTGCCTTTTCAATAAAACAAGTCATTTATCTTTCCATAAAGTAAATATAACCAACTCCCCATAAAGTCGTTATATTCACTTTATACCTTAGCCATAAACAATTTCCTATCCAAGGGGCTCATACGTTTAAAACGGAACAAGTATCACATACTTTAAAACTCTTCAAGTCCCTTAACTTTAAAATCAACTTAAGACATCCTTACTATTTTCAAAGAAGTGAGTTAATCTCCTAACCCACCCGACTTGGCATTACATAAAACAAGTAAAGAATGTCATAGTCTTGCACGTCTACCGTACTACATACGTGCAACTAGGCATGCTCAAAAGATAGGAAAAGTTCTACATAGAGTAAATCACATAACTACCTCTTAACTTCTAAGAGTAGAAGGAAACATGAAATGATACCACAAGTATATTCCATACATAGAATCATGCCAAAGGAAGGAAGAGGTTCACATACCTCGCGACGATTGTCGATAAGTAGCAAAATGCTCCAAAGTACTCCAACCTTGATAGCTATTCCACTCTCCAAGTAGGATACGCTATACTTAGTACTTCCACCTATAATGGTCACAATACGTCCATTAACCTCTTACTTTAAACGTAGAATATCCTAAGTGCTAAGGTCACTAATTCTACGAAAAATCGGACAGCACTTCCTTTGTTTCTATTAACTTGCCACCTTTCCCAAGGTCGAAATCAACAAGGCAACAAAATCCAAATCTAAGCCAACTTAACTATAACAGCCTCAGGCTCACAAATCTAAACTACTATCACAAGTATTAACTCAAATCCAAGAGAAGGGAAACTCTTACCTTTCGGAAGAACCCACAAAAGCCCTTTTCTACCACTTCCTATCCGTCAAACTCATCCACCAGCGCTTCCCACAAGTTACCCACACTTTTCCTTCTTGCCGCCGCTCCAACAATCTCTCCTAAGGCAAGGTTTTCTTCAAAAACTAGAGAGAGAAGGGAGAGGAGTTTCTTGGGAGGGTTTGGTGAGAATGGCCAAGTCTTCCAAGACTTGGCCCTTTAAATAGGGCCCCCTTTTTCTGAAAATATCCCCTGATTTCAGCTAATACCGCAGAAAAAATCCCGCCTTGGCGCCATTCGCTTCAGCCGCGGCGCAATCTTCCGAAAAGTTCGAGTCGCCGCGCTGCAGTCCGGCCATGGGCGCTGAAACCCCGCGGACTCGGATAACCGCGCGCCGCCCTCGCATCCGGCCAGCGCTGCACTTCAACCGAAATCACTGCTTTGCCTGACTGCGCACCAAACTTGAAACTTCCATAACTTTTGACTCCGATGCCCAAACGACGAACGGTTTGCTGCGTTAGGAACTAGATTTAACGGACTACACACTAGGCTTTTTAAACACATTGAAATTCTTAACAACTTGGGGTACAACACTCCAAGATAGACTCACAATCCGCTCAACACATGTTTTTCAACTTATCTTAACTTCTTGAATTTACGGGGTGTAACAGAGTGGACGGACGAAATGGGCTAGTCTTGCACGTTTTTGTTGTTGAAATTTTGGTCAAGGGTTAGGTAGGATATTTTGTGTAGATGGATAAGGTAGCACATGGCTTAATCTTGGCCTTACACTTGCCTAACACTTGGATGGATCTTGGCCATTGGTTGGCCATTCCTTGACCTATAAATACCCCTCTAAGTTGAAGACTTTCTTCATCCAAAACTTGAGCAATCTATCTAAGTCTCAAATACTCCCTCCCTCTTGTCTTGCTATCGTCCAAAGTCCCCCTCCCCCCCTTTGAGCAAGGCCCCGCCGAGAGCCTCCTCCCTCAGTGGTACCTAGCCGTGGGGTACACCCCCCCTAGCCTTGTTGTCTCGTATAAATACCCCCTTTTTGTGGTATAGAAATACTCTCCTAGTATTGTTATAATGCCCAAATACCTTGGCCTAAATACCTTGTAGTTTTCCCAAGGTTACACTTTTACAAAAGCCCTGAAAATACTATTATACTTCCCTCAGTCACAAAAATGAAACCCTAAGTAAATCTTCACCCGTAGTTGAAGTCATAAGTAGAAGTTGGTTAGAACTTCTAAGGGTTGGTTGGAACGGATTGGAGCGCCCGGAGTAGGAGCTAAACGTTGTTCAGGATCGACTTATAACTTGGATAATTTTGGGCTTAACGAGGTAAACACTCTTGACCTTCTGTTGTAATTGGAAATTACATGTTGTAGGAGTATATAGTTAAGTATACTCTATCTAGAACTGAACCTCTTTGTGCGGCACTGTCTTGACTTAAGCTGAATAATACTTACGCAATGTCTTGCGACTTAAGCTGAATTTAAAGAAGTTGAATCGAATCAGTAGTTACATAGGGTATCAGACATGAGACTTGTGTAGCATTACTGTGTAGTAGAATTGTACACATCCGGTTAGACGTGTTAACCCCCCCCCTGGTTGGCTTGGTAGCCGGCCTCGATAGAGGAGGAGATTTACGCTGTTGCGGGGGGGGAGGTGCTGCCGAATTTTCTATAGAATATTCTACGTCGGGATCTAAAGATATTAATAGGCGCTTTGTGGCCTCTATAGGTTGAAATACTACGTGTGGCGCGGTCTACTCGGCTACTTGGAGCGTTTTGCTATTAGTCGATAATCGTCGCGAGGTATGTGAACCTCTTCCTATCTCTTCTAGCATGATATGTGTGAACTATCTAGTACGGTAGACGTACATGTGCTAAATGTATTTGATTGGTTTAAAACATAAAGTGTTATAACGGCTTTATGGGAAGTTGGTTATAACAGCTTTATGTAGGTAAGAAAATACTTGTGGTTCTTAAGAGGTAACTGATTTGAACTATAACTGGCTGGCTATGTGATAATAAAGAACTTGAAGTATTTCAAAAGATTTTTGAATCATTTTGAGAGAAGAAGTAATACTTGGTTTTTGGAAACTTGAGAGTTATACTAGCTTTATGGGAAGTTAGGTATAACGGCTTAAAAATGTTTTACTGATTTCGGAAATCAGAATGTGTATCGACAAACCATCGGCGTTAATAAAAGGAAATGTTTTGGACAGATTTAGTATTATTAAAACCGGAGAAACTTCCATCTGCATAGAAGCTAAGATGAGACAAAATGACATTTCCTAGATCATGGCTGCTTAATAAGATTGATTATAAACAAGAATAACCTACTCACTTATAAGACATAGGTTTCTCAAAACGTTTAAAGGAGAATTATGTTTTAAAGGATTTAAAACTATGAACTACGAAACCTTTTCTAAAATGAGAAACTTGAGCATTTGAAATTAGGCAAACTTGAACGTTTGGAAAATAAGGTTGTTACTTGATTTTACAAAGGAAAGCATTTTGGTTTACTTAACAATGTTAATCACTCAAATTTTATACTACGGGTATCGGGTGACCTCTGTAAAAGAAATGGATCTTAAAAGGAATTTAACGGACGTAGTACTTTAAGGTTAAAAATCCGGACTTTGACATAAAATGAAAGTACCTTGAGTTGTGTGTAACTTGCTTATGCTTGTTGTTATGAAACTTGACCATGTTACGTGTGATAGCCTTGTTGTGCAAGTATTGTGTTCTACTCGATTACCGGTTCATCCGGGAATGTATTTCACTTGATTACCGGTTCATCCGGGAATGTAATTCACTTGATTACCGGTTCATCCGGGAATGTATTTCACCTGACTACCGGTTCATCCGGGAATGTATTTCACCTGATTACCGGTTCATCCGGGAATGTATTTCACCTGATTACCGGTTCATCCGGGAATGTATTTCACTTGACTACCGGTTCATCCGGGAATGTATTCCACTCGACTACCGGTTCATCCGGGAATGTATTTCACTCGACTACCGGTTCATGGGATGAACCGGGAATGTATTCCACACGTTTCTATATTGGGTCCATAAGATGGGCCGAGACCTGTTATACGTATCACATGATTTGTACCTAGATCGCCAATGAGGAAGAAGTTCCACGTACGAGGATGACTTTGAGGGTGTGAGTCCCTGACTTGACATGACTGCTTTTATGTTGTGAACTGTAGTTTGGTTATCATACATTTCTCCTGCTTTATATAGACTATTATGATTTCATTTACAATATTTTACAGTTTCACATACTTGGTACCTGTTGTACTGACCTCCTTCGGGGGGCTGCGTTCATGCCGCAGGTAAAAGGTACATCGACTGTCGATCCCCGCTTATAGGATCATATTTCAGCGTGTTGGGAAGCTCCGTTCCTTCGGAGGCTTATCTTTTGGTATGTTACCCTGAGTCTGTAGATTCTTATACATTCACGGGTATGGCGGGGCCCTGTCCCGTCATAGCTGTTGTAAAAATCTTAGAGGTCTGTAGCACTGTTGTGGGTAGGGTTTGTAAAAAGGATAACTGTTCGGGTATTTATGTATATATTGATGAAGGCAACTGTTTTGGTTGGCCTGTTTATTTATCTTTTCTCTTAATTCATGTTCATGTTTTTATTTCCGCTGATTTTCTCTGATGTTGTATCACTAGGGTGCCCGGGGTAAGGCACGACCACGCCCGGTTCGGTCGTGATGTAAATAGTCCCACGCGGGCGTCCACCTATGCGAGGAATACCTCATGCGAGTCCGTAAGGGCTTATGCGGGTGAAATAGTCCTATCACGAGGAATACCTCGCGGTCCAAAGGGCTTATGCGGGTGAAATAGTCCCACGCGGCGGGTCCGACTATATGCGAGAATACCTCACGCAAGTCCACGCGACCTATGCGGGTGAAATAGTCCCGTGAATAGGATTGCTAAATGATATCGCGCGGATGGTCCCGCTTGATCATGAGCTTCCTAGTTTATATTGTAAGGATACCATCGCTTACTCTCATTGTTAGTAAGGCACAATGTGTTGTATTTTGATTATCATATATGTCCCCGGATTTGTTTGTGTTACCCTATGGTCATGCTTTTACGAGGTGGGATTCCGGGGCATGGGACCACGAGGTATTGAGGACACAGGTGGGACTTGGTGTTCATGTATCCTTATTGGTGTTATTACATCATGGACTGCCGGCAGTGAGGAAGGATTCCACGGGCATGATTGATATTATGGGCGTGAGACCCATGGTTATATTGAGTAATGACTTTGAGGGCCTGCGTCCCTGACTTGATATGACTGCTTATGTGTTATGTACTGTAGGTTGGATATCATACATGTCTCCTGTGTTATTTAGACTGCTATGATTTTATTACGCATTTCATCGCTCACATACTTGGTACATTCTTCGTACTGACCTCCTTCGGGGGGCTGCGTTCATGCCGCAGGTTTAGGTACGCAGTTCGGTGATCGGCAGGTGTAGGATCCTGCTCAGGGTTTTGGATAAGCTCCTTCTATTCCGGAGTTTATCTTTGGTATATGTCCTTCAGTACAGGCTTTGTATAGTTTTGGGTACGGCGGGGCCTTGTCCCGTCATAGTTCAGTTTAACTCCTAGAGGTCTGTATTCATATGTGGGATTGGACTCATGTACAGTGTAGTGTCTTTTATTATGTATATTATATGGCAGCCCTGTCGGCTTTGCCTTGCACGTACGTTGGTTTTAAAGAAAAAAAAATGAGGTGTTATTTCAGTTCCGCAGCTTACTTGTATTGTTAAGGTAGAAGGGTGCCCAGGTAGGGCACCAGTCACGGGCCCGGGGTTCGGGCTGTGACAGAGTGGTATCAGAGCAGTCAGTCCTCGGAATGTCTACAGACCGTGTCTAGTAGAGTCTTGATTATCGGTGTGTTGCGCGCCACACCCATAAACAGGAGGCTACAGGACATTTAGGAGTTGGTTTCTATTCTTCTCACTCTAAGATCGTGCCATAGAGCTGTGTTAGTAAGATAATTCCTCTCTGACGTATTGTTGTGTTACAGTTATGCCTCCAAGGAGGGCAACAGCCGCCCAGAAGGGCAAAGGAGTAGCAGGAGCTACTAGTCAGACTCAGAGAGTTGATAGGGCTTATGCCCAGGGTATACCGGATGTTGTTCCGCAGTCGGCGAGTTCTTCTGCGCCAGGTTTTGAGGCCCCAGCACCAGAGCCTCCAGTTTCTCGGTTAGGAGAAGACTATAGGGTCATGAGGAAAGCCGTTGTGTTATTGACCAAGATAGCGGTGCTAGCAGTTGTAAGTGATAGTACCCCAGAGGTAGGGATACTTTGATTAGTAAGTGAGAAGTAAGAATGTTGACAAGAATGATAGGTGAACTGAGACTATAGTTGTATAAAGTTCACAAGTTGTAATTGCCCCATGACAGTGTAAGACCAATAGGGAAGATTGTACAGTAGAAATACTTTGGCTTATGTGACGAACCTCTAGTGAATAGGGGATAGGGTAAGAAGTACCTTGAGATAAGAGAGATTTATTCCAGACTAAGAACGAGAAGTTAAGTGTGACGGTGAGTCGGGTTATGGACTCATTTCGGGTCAGCCGATAGTATGGAATGGGGTAATGTCAGTTAGAAATGGTCCCGTTATGTGATAGGGTCCTGAGGATGTCAGGCCCAAGTTTAGTTAATCGTTGTACGAGTTTGTGGACGCGTTCCACCGGAACTAGGTCGTAAGGACCGAGAAGAGCCTTAGCGGAAATTCAAGTAGCTTAATGGCCAGGTTTGATTAGTAACTCCAAGGAGTGGAGAGCAGAAACGATATTGAAATTTTGTACGTGTACTAGATAAGTTTGAAAGTACGAGAAAGTATGACAAGTAAGGAAAGAAAGGAACCTCTAAGGATCCCGTGTTTTGGAAAGATCAGAACCTTGAGTTTTGAGAAGGGGATCGCGACGGAAGGTCCATTGTTATGTTTATGTATGATGTGGTGGCCATGTGGCATCGTTGGTCTTGTGCAGTTTTGATCGATAGGCATAGTATAGAGATTGTGCCGGAGTGTGTATAGCTTGGCAACCGACTAAGAACATTCGGGGATGAATGTTTCTAAGGGGGGAAGAATGTTACACCCCGTAAGTGCAGAAAATTTAAAAAAAAAAAGAATTTACCAAAGGAAACAAGACTTGCAAATAGTAACTAAAGGAACAATTGTTTTTCCTACGGAAAAACTACCTAACGACGTAAAGCAAAATGTTACGTTGTTTAGAATTGGATTCTCAAAATTCATTATTTGAAAAGTATGGAACTTGTTAATATTATGGAAATTTATCTTTACGGATTTGGTCATGTGGGCCCACCCGGAATTTTACGCTTCGGGCCCACGAGGTTACGGAATTTTATGGACGAATGAGAGGAGAGACATGGCACCCCATAAGTGGTCTTGGTCGAATTAGAGGAGGGGTATGAGGGTCATTGAACATCTTGGAAGAGAAGTCTTCAAAGCTTGACATATTTGACTAGTCAACTTGCCACTTAGGCTTGATCCATGTGATTTTAATCCTAGCCTCACATTTGTTTAAGTCTAAGCCCTCCATTGTGTGTTATAAGGTTAATACTAGTGCAAGACTAGCTCATTTACACTTAGAAAATTTTAGAGAACCATTGTTCTAGCAACATTGCTCTCGGGTTTGCATACTATACCCACACAAAAATTTGTGATTTTGATCCTTTGTTCACAAGACTTAAAACCAAGGTTCTTAAGAGTGTTGTAAGGTTATCTCAATAGAAAGATTTCGGAAAAAACGTATTTTTACGTTAGTCGCAAGGCGGAAACTAAGGGAGTTCTTCAACTTTGAAGTTAGAACTTGAAGATGGGTTCTTCATAGGCTTCTAAGGAGTGTTTGGAGCGGATTGAAACCTAAGGAAAGGAGCTAAGAATTGCTAAGGCGCGACTTTGGAATCTTGGAAATTTTAAGGGCTTTAAAGGTATATTCTTGTCGTTTTAGCAATTAAGGTTTACTTATCATTGTTTCTATGGTTATTAGCAAGCATGAGTTATATAGTATGAAGTTTGATAAGTATTTTGACTATTGGAACCCTAATCCGAAATCTAGCATGTTTAGCTTTAAGATTGGAATTCAAGTTGATTATTAGTTTAAGTCGTCGCATGTTGAATAAAGAAGGAAATTGTAGTTGTTGAAGTTGTTTAGACTATATAACATGTTAGACCTTAGAACTTGGAATTGTAAGAAGGATTGGAAAAGACGAGTGTGATTGGTTATATGTTGGCGAGAATGGCTAGTGAAGTTTTATACTATTTCGTATGAATTGTGGGGCGGAATTTTACACGTGGTGTGCGAGTGTAATCCCTTTGGTTGGATGTTGTTTGGAGCCTTAAATGTGGCTTGTTGGTTATTGTATTCGCCTTGAAAAAGGTGGCAAAGTAAGTAGAAACAAAGGAGGTCCGCCCGATTTTCCGTAGAATTAGAGACCAGATACTTAGTATTATTCTACGTAGAGACTAGAAGTTGATAGTCTTGTTGTGACCATTATAGGTTGACACTTCACGCACGCGTATTCGGCTTAGCTTGTGGATATTAGCCAAAAGGTATGTGAACTATCTCCTTCTAGCATGATTCTTTAGAATAAATAAAGTAAGTTCTACTCCTCGAATGATCCATTCCTTGCTTGTATTTGGATTGCCTAAAATAGAATTTGTTCTATGTACTTCCTTGAGTGTACTTTGATGTTTAAATTGTAAGTAGTATAATCCACTTCCTTAGGAAGTTTGGATTCTTAAAAGTGAAGGTATTTTTCTTAAAGTACATAGAGACTTGAAAAGGAAGTGGTTTCTAAATCTTTTCAGGCCTTAGTTCTAAAACCTAAAGGTCATTATAATGACTTTAGGAGTCAAAGGAGTGATTTACTTATTTGATTTAAAAGAGGAGAAATGACATGATTTAAGAGAAGTAACTCATAAGTAAGGGTGAAGTTACTTGAGGTTTAAAAGTAGAAGAAAACTTGTTTTCTAACTACAAGAGACTTGAAGTATTTTGAAAGTTGAGAACTTGTTTTGTAAGTATGTGATACTTGGTTTTAATAGTATAAGTCTCTTGGTTATCAAGGAATGGATACGTCTAAAACCATAAAGGGTTATAACGGCTTTATGGGAAGTTGGTTATAACGGCTTTATGGAAGGTTTAGAAAGTTGTCTATTTTGATTAAATCGGCATAAGTTGCCTGGATTGTGAAAATTTGGAGTTACTTGATTTCAAGATTTGAAATGAGTTTTCTAAAAGTGTAGTAACTTACATTGAAAAATAGACACGCCTTGATACTACGGGTGTTAGTATCTTGGGGCTTTACATAGAAAGGAGTCTTTTATAAAGGAATGTACGTACGTAGTACTTTGGCTTGTTAAAAGAGAATTATTCTATGTATAACTTGATTAGTACTTTGGCTTGATAAATTGAGGATTTGTCTAAGTGTGCCTTGATAAGTACTTTGGCTTGTTAAAAGAGAATTATTCTAAGTGTGCCTTGATAAGTACTTTGGCTTGTTAAAAGAGAATTATTCTATGTATAACTTGATAAGTACTTTGGCTTGTTAAATTGAGGATTTGTCTAAGTGTGCCTTGATAAGTACTTTGGCTTGTTAAAAGAGAATTATTCTATGTATGCCTTGATTAGTACTTTGGCTTGATAAATTGAGGATTTGTCTAAGTGTGCCTTGATAAGTACTTTGGCTTGTTAAAAGAGAATTATTCTATGTATGCCTTGATTAGTACTTTGGCTTGATAAATTGAGGATTTGTCTAAGTGCGATGATAAGTACTTTGGCTTGTTAAAAGAGAATTATTCTATGTATGCCTTGATTAGTACTTTGGCTTGATAAATTGAGGATTTGTCTAAGTGTGCCTTGATAAGTACTTTGGCTTGTTAAAAGAGAATTATTCTATGTATGCCTTGATTAGTACTTTGGCTTGATAAATTGAGAATTTGTCTAAGTATGCCGTGATAAGTACTGGGCTTGTTAATCGAGAATTTCCTATGTGTCTTTGAAATAGCCGGTTGTGTTATTGGTATATCGGCTTCGTTTGGTCATTCCCGGGTTTGTGGAATTTGCATAATTCCGTGGATTTGCTACCCACGATGCGAGGAATACCTCACGCGAGTCCGTAGGGCTTACGCGGTGAAATAGTCCCACGCGGCGTCCAAATTTATGCGAGGAATACCTCACGCGAGTCCATGCGGCTTATGCGGTGAAATAGTCCTATGCTAGGAATACCTCACGCGGTCCGAAAGGGCTTATGCGGTGAAATAGTCCCACGCGGCGGTCCAAACCTATGCGAGGAATACCTCACGCGGGTCCACGCGACCTATGCGGGTGAAATAGTCCGTGAATAGGATTGCTAAATGATATCGCGCGGATGGTCCCGCTGATCATGAGCTTCCTAGTTTATATCAGAAGGATACCATCGCTTACTCATTGTTAGTAAGCTGTCACGACCTGCCCGGCCCGTGGATCGTGCCTTACCGGCACCCAAGTAGTCATACATCGAGTAATCAACTAAACATAAAGCAAGACATGAAATAGTTTATAAAACAAGACATGACATGTGAGAAAACATCGCTTTCAAGATATATATATATATCATGTTTTAGCGAGCATCCGACAATCGCATAACATGACTACAGCACTTAAGGAAATATACAACTATGGCGGACAGTGGCCCGCCATACCTCGACTGCATAAAAACTATCTACAACAGGAGATCATACCAAAAGTAGAGCCTCCAAGAGATGGAGCTCCCGACACCAACGTAGATCCTAAGGATGCGGATCTAGCACTGCTTGCCCTTACCGCGCATGAACGCAGCCGAAGGAGGTCGCATAACAGTACTAAGTATGCGAAATCAGAAAGTACTTAAATGAAAACATATCATTTTTTTAAAACTACTTTACAAATATGTGTGAAACAACCAAGGAAACCGCATATAGTGCCACATCACAAACAAGAGCAACAATAGGTAATCAGAATACGCCTTGTCTAGGCCGCGAATGATCGAAACAGGCCACTCGCCACATCCTCATTCTCGCAAGCCTAACTGGACTCCCGGAGTCCGCATAGGCCACTCCCATGGGCCCGCATGAGGTATAACCCCGCATCGAGGGTAGCTACTCCTCGGCATAGTCATTGACTCGCTGTCCGCATGGCCACATAGACCGCATGAGGCATAACCACGCATACTCTTGAACTCTCGTAGCTCCGGATAGGCCCCCTGGACCCGCATGAGGTATTCTCGAATCATGGTCCTGCATCACCGAGTCTACCCCGCAGACGGAGGCGCCTAACCCCTGTGATCATCTCAAGAGGTGAGTGATAGTATACTAACATAACAACTTATCTTTAAGTAACATAAGCACAACAAGGAGACTCACCTATACAAACGTTACAAGATACTAACACACATAACATTATATCATGTCTACTTATCAAACCATCTTATTATTCTTTTCACAATATAAGTCTGTTATAAACACATAGGCAAACTTGTTTCTTTTATCAATCTTAAGTGGTTATACTTACTTCCCATAAAGCTAGTATAACTCTTAAGCTTCGCTTCAAAACCAATTAGTTCTCTTCGCTTAATAAATGGTTCAAGAGTCCTTTGAAACGTTTTGATTCTTTATTATTCAAAGCTTGCCGCAGGCATCACAGACGTATTATTCGTGCTTAAGCGAGGCATTGCCGTAAGTATTATTCATTAACACATGTACGCCACCGCACTATATACATATTGTAAAATATCATGCTTTAGGAAGAATCACATACCTTCTCAAATCCACCGCCAAGTCGAGTATGTCGCAAGCAGAGAATCAGCCTATAATAGTCACAGATATTTATCAAAGTCTAGACTATTCTCAGAGGTCATTCTAAACAGAGGGTCCTCAATTCTACGGAAAGTCGGGCAAAGACAACCCTACCCGTGAGCTATATAAGTTCATCGTGAAAACAAATTCCATGTAAGTACAACAGATATTCTTCTTTTATACCCTTCTAAGGTGTTATACTCAATTCTATTCCTTAACAACCTTCTAAGTATTTATACTTATTCTTATTCTACAACATGTAAGTATTCTCTAATTACAAAAGAGGGTTAGGATTATATACCTCGATAAGCCCAATAATATCCAAGTAAAAGTCGATCCCGAGCGAGGTTTAGCTCCTAATCCAAAGCTCCAAGCGCCCAAGAATCCTTAGAAGTTTCCCACAACTTCTACTAAGTACTAAGGAATTTGGGCTAGGTTAAATTGGGCATTATAACAATACTAGAAGGCAACTTTCCTACCAAGGGAGGGGGTAGGTTTCGCTAGGCTAGAGGGGAGGGCCTCGCCAAAACTTCACCAAAGGGAGGGTGTTTGGACGAATTGCTCACAAGTGAGAGGAGGATTTTTCAAGACTTGAAAGCTTTAGTGGATGAAGAACTCTTCATCTCAAGAGGGTATTTATAGGTCAAGACATGGCCAACCAATGGCCAAGATTTAGCCAAGTGCTAGGCAAGTGTAAGGTCAAGATTAGGCAAGTGTACCTAGCCAACTTGCACACAAAATATCTATCCAACTTTATGACAAGGATTGTCATCCAATCGCCCTATTGTCGTGATAAGTCCACCAATGAGAGGGTGGAAAGTGTCGCCTCTCATTGGTCCAAAGTGTTACGCCTCTGAAAAATCCGCAAAAATAAGAAATGACATAGCCGGAATTTATCCTATGAAAGCCGTGGAAACGCTTCGCCTGAAAACCAATCGTTTTGTGAGTCAGGCCCAATAATTTTCGTCCAAGCCTAACTTTTAAGGCTAACCTTCAGACGTATTCCCTTACGCACATACTCCAGAAATACGGGTATAACATTCTTCCTCTTCCTTAGAAACATTCGTCCCGAATGTTCCTTCCCAAGACGATTAAAGATAAGGTTCTTAACAACCTGCAAGCTCGCAAAAAAACACGTAGCACATAAGTCAATTGAATCAATAAGTAGGAAAGTAGGTTACCCTGAGGTGGGGAATAGGTGAGGGTATCTCGCCTCATGTCCTCCTCGGCTTCCCACGCCATCTCCTCCTCGAGCCTGCTCCGCCACAAGACTTTGACGGAAGCCACGCCCTTCGTCCGCAGACGCCTAACTCGACGATCGATTATCGCTATGGAATCTCCTCATACGATAACCCCTGGCCACCCGACATCGCTAATCGGATGTACCCTAGATGGATCCCCGATACATCTCTCAAAGATAGAAACGTGAAACACCGGATGCACCGCTTCCGCACGGACGGCAGATCCAACTCATAGCAACCTTGCCTACCTCGCGACAATCAAACGCCCAATGTACTGGCCGAAGTTTCTTCTTCCCGAATCTCATCACACCCTTCATGGGTGACACCTTCAGAAAACCCAATCATCAATCGCAAACCCGGATGTCGACGATGATGATCTCGTGATACGACTTCGCCGACTCAGCCGCCAATAGCCGCCTCTGATAAGCTTCACCTTATCCATCGCTCACGCACCAAATCTGGTCCCACTAGCCGCACTCGCCCACTCGAACCAACCTATAGGCGACCGCACTTCCTCCCATACAAGGCCTCATAAGGCGCCATCCGAATACCGAGTGGTAGCTATTATTATACGCGAACTCAACTAGAGGCAAATGATCCTCCCAACTACCATCGGTCAATAACACAAAGCTCGCAAAGATATCCTCAAGAGTCGGATAGTGCGCTCACCTGCCCGTCTGCTCGGATGAAATGCGTGATCGTGCTCACCGCCCCTAAACTCCTCGAAGGACCTCGGAAGTTGGCCGTAAATCAGCTCTCGCTCGATATGATCGAGTAGGGACTCCATGCATCGACGATCTCTCGGATGTAAAGTCCGCATAATCTCACTAAAAAGTCGCCCCGACGGAAGAAAGTGGGCTGATTTCGCCACCGCCGACGATAACCCATATAGAATCATGTCTCTCCGAAAGCGAGGTAATCCCGTGATGAAGTCCATGTTGATTACCTCCCACTTCCGTGTCGATCTCTATCGCTCAGAATAAACCACCGTGTCTCTCGTGCTCTACCTTCACCGCCGACAACACGCACCGAGCTACGAACTCGCAACGCCCTCTTCAAGCCATCCCACCAATACACGATCTAAGGTCGTGGTACATCTTGGTCGACTCGATGGATAGAGTAACGCGCTACGTGTGCTTCCCAAGAACTCCGCCGCCAAGTCCTCAAACATCCGGAACACACAACTCGCCTCAAACCTTAGCACCCCATCAGTGCTACCTCAAAGGACCTTGCCTCACGAAGAGTCAGATCACGATATCGAATCAAAGCCGATCCTCGAATCGTTGCTCTTCACCTCCTCAACGATGGAAGACTCGGCAACCTCACGAACTCTAACCCCATTGCTATCGTAATCAATCAAACGGACACCAAGGCTCGCTAATCGTGCAAATTACGAACCATGTCCCTTCTCTCTAGCCGCACATCCGATAGGCTCCCATCGACCTACGACTAAGGGCATCCGCCACAACATGGCCTTGCCCGTGGTACAGTGATGTCCACATCGTAATCCTTAAGCAACTCTAACCACCATCTCTCGCCGTAAGTTCACTCCTCTCGGTCAAGATATATCGAGGCTCTTGTGGTCTGTAAAAATATCCACGTGAACCCCATACAAATAGTGCCTCCGGATCTTCAAAGCGTGAATCATACCGCCAACTCCAAATCATGCGGGTAGTTCCTCCGTGTTTCTTCACCGCCGGATGCATATGCTATAACTCGCCATGCCGCATCAACACACATCCCAACCCGATGCCCGACGATCACAATACACGACATAACCATCCGACCCTCCGAAGAGTAAGAACGGGGCGGCCGCCTCTCTTTCAAAGAATCGAAACCCCGCCACAAGCATCACCATCAAACTTGGTCGCCTTCCGAGTCACCTAGTCAATGGTGCAGATAGAAGCAAACTTCTCCACGAACCGATAATACTCGCAAGGCCCGTAAATCGCGAACCTCTGCGGAGTAAGGTTCAGGCCAAGTCCCGATCGCCTCGATCTTGGCCAGATCAACTCGAATGCCATCACCCATAATATGCCCAAGAAACGCCATCAAGTTAACCAAAACTCACATTTGGAAAACTTGGCGCATAAATCACTGGTCTCGAGAATCGCAAGACACCTCAAATGCTCCGCGTGCTCCCGCCCGAGCGAGAATAAACCAAGATATCATCAATGAACACTATCACAAACGTGTTCAAAATGGTTTGAACACTCGGTTCATCAAATCCATGAATACCACGAGCATTGGTCAACCCAAAAGACATGACCACGAACTCATAATGCCCGTGACGTCCTAATGCACCCTAGGACATCCACCTCTCGACTCGCACTGATGATAGCCCGATCGCAGATCAATCTTGAGAAACATCTCGCACCGCAAATCGTCGAACAAATCATCAATCCTAGGAAGCGGGTATTCGTTTTAATGGTCACCTTGTTCACCGCTCAGATCGACACATTACGCGCAGCTGGCCCCGCCCTTCTTCTTCACGAACAATACCGCGCTCCCTGGAGAAACACTAGGCCTAATGAAGCCCTTCTCTAGCAAATCCCTAAGCCGATCCTTCAACTCTCTCAACTCGGCAGTGCCATTCGTATGGCGGAATGGAAATAGGCCGAGTATCCGCAACACATCTATACAAAACTCGATCTCCTCTCGTGAGGGATACCCGGAGGTCATCCGAAACACGCCCGAACTCACGACCATCGAATCGACGGAAAATCGCACCGCAGCCTTCAGATCAAACACCCGAACGAGATGGTAGATATACCCTTCTCGCACCATCTTCCTAGCCTTGAGGTAGGAAATAAACCTACCCTCTACGATACTGCTCCTCCCACTCAACAACCGCCTCGTGAAACTGGAACTGCACTATTCTCTCTCGTTAGCCTACATTGGCGTAGCGAAGCTAGCCAATCCATCCCCATGATCACATCAAGTCAATCATCTCCAACTCTATCAAGTCGGCCATGGTCCGACGATCAGAATGATCACAGACAAGCTCTATATACCCGCCGAGCTACCACCGAATCACCATCGCGTAGCTACCTCGAAAAGGTCTATGGACTCGTGCTCTATCCCTATCCTACTAGCAACAAGGGAGATATATAGATGCAGTAGAACCCGATCTATCAAAGCATACATATCAAACCCAGAACCGATAAGGTACCCGTGGATTTACATCGGTGAGGCCTCCCGATCCCGCTTTACCGGACAAAGCATAAATGCGCTCGAGGACCGCTAGAATCGACCGAGCCACGCCTCCGCCACACTGGCCGACCCATGAGCACTCGCCCCGGCGAGTAATCAGAGGAGATGATGAAGCGCAATAACTCGGCGTCGAGCCCTACCACCGCTACCTCGGCCGGACAGCCGCAAAGTGACCTGCCGCTACAATCGTAACAAGATCCAAAAGTAGTACCACACTTCCCGTGAATGGGATCTACCGTGACGCCACACCGTGGGGTGGTCCCGACGCCAAGCACTCGCTACTCGACGCTCAAGCCCAGGGCCCCGTCCGCCAAAATCGCGTGGTCAGGCTGAGACGGTGCGGAGTGCTCGCGGCCGCCGTGGTGCGACCTAGATCGCTGGCCGAGGCCGCCACCACGATAACCACCGAAGACCCTCCCGCCCCGGCCTTCTTCTCGCCGCCGTCGCCCACTCGCCGACCTTGCGCCTCGCATCCAAGGGCGTGAGCTCGCACGCGGTAATGTCCATACCCTACCGAGAGAAACCCCGCGACATGACTCCGCCATATAGTCGCTTCAGCCCGGTGACATAGCTGCACCCTATCCTCCATATCTGCACAATCTTTGGGACATATCGAGCCAATGAATCAAACTCGACATTGTACTCCGACAAGGCCCTTCTCTCGCCTCGCAGTAAAAATCTATCACCCGCGCCTCCTCATCTGTGGAGGCAAGAAGTGAGTGAGGAAAGCCTCGAGAACTCATCCCAAGTAAATGGGACACGTGCTCTCCCGATAACTCCCATGAATCAAACCAATCGATCGCGTATCACGCGGCCTATGTGGAACCAAAGATCACGGACTGGTCTCCGACGCCCGATCACTCTCAAAATCCTCTCGGCGACGGATGAACTCTCGCGATCATCCTCCGCCTCGATCCATAAAACTCCGCGGCTCATACCAAGAAGTCTCGTAGCCTCAAACTCTCTCGCCTGGTGAACAACGGGCGCGACCGACCGAGCTGAATCGAATCGCCGCATCCAGCCACTCGACGGGCCACAACTTTAGCCAAAAGTCAAGGCCATCTCCTTGTACCTAACCTCCGCCTGCATCGCGGGACGAGGTGTGGTACTGTGGTCTCGCTGGGCCGGGCGGCGTCATAGAACTCGCCGTCTCGTATAGACCGGGCCCGAGCCTCGTGACTCGGGTGTCTCGCTAGCGCCTCCTCACGCTTTGCCCTTCTCGGGCCCTGCCGTTTACGTGGAGGCATAATCACATGTGAAAGGAATACGTTAGAGGTCCAACCTATAACACACTCTAAAGCACGATCTCGGAATGAGAAGAACGGAAACCAATCCTAAATATCCTATAGCCTCCTCGATTATTGGTGTGGTGCACAACACACCGATAATCAAGACTCTACTAGATACGGTCAGACACTTTCCGAGGATTAATCGCTCGATACCACTTTTGTCACGACTGCCTCGGCCCGTGGATCGTGCCTTACCGGCACCCAAGTAGTCATACATCGAGTAATCAATGAAACATAAAGCAAGACATGAAACAGTTTATAAAACAAGACATGACATGTGAGAAAACATTGCCTTTCGCATATATATATATATATATATATCATGTTTTAGCAAAGCCATCCGACATCGCATAACATGACTACAGACTTAAGGAAATATACAACTATGGCGACAGTGGCCCCGCCATACCTCGATCGCATAAAACTATCTACAACAGGAGATCATACCAAAAGTAGAGCCTCCAAGAGATGGAGCTCGACACCAACGTAGATCCTAAGGATGCGGATCTAGCACTGCTGCCCTTACTCGGCATGAACGCAGCCCCAAGGAGGTCGATAACAGTACTAAGTATGCGAATCAGAAAGTACTTAAATGAAAACATATCATTTTTAAAACCGGTTTACAAATATGTGTGAAACAACCAAGGAAACCGCACATAGTGCCACATCACAAACAAGAGCAACAATAGGTAATCAGAATACGCCTTGTCTAGGCTGCGAATGATCGAACAGGCCACTCGCCCCACATCCTCATTCCCGCAAGCCTAATCCTCGACTCCCGAGTCCGCATAGGCCACTCGCACGGGCCCGCATGAGGTATAACCCCGCATCGAGGGTAGCTACTCCTGCATCGCCCCGACTCGTCCGCATGGCCACATAGACCGCATGAGGCATAACCCCGCATACTAACTCGAACTCTCAGAGCCCGCATAGGCCCCTCGACCCGCATGAGGTATTCTCGAATCACGGTCCTGCATCACCGAGTCTACCCCGTGACGGAGGGCAAATTAACCCCGTATCATCTCAAGAGGTGAGTGATAGTATACTAACATAACAACTTATCTTTAAGTAACATAAGCACAACAAGGATACTCACCTATACAAACGCTACAAGATACTAACACACATAGCATCATATCATGTCTACTTATCAAACCATCTTATTATTCTTTTCACAATATAAGTCCATTATAAACACATAGGCAAACTTGTTTCTTTTTATCAATCTTAAGTGGTTATACTTACTTCCCATAAAGCTAGTATAACTCTTAAGCTTCCGCTTCAAAACCAATTAGTTCTCTTCTGCTTAATAAATGGTTCAAGAGTCCTTTGAAACGCTTTCGCTTCTTTATTATTCGTGCTTAAGCTGAGGCATCACAGACGTATTATTCGTGCTTAAGCCGAGGCATTGCCGTAAGTATTATTCATTAACACATGTACGCCTACCGCACTATATACATATTGTAAAATATCATGCTTTAGGAAGAATCACATACCTTCTACGAAATCCACCGCCAAGTCGAGTATGTCGCACACAGAGAATCACCTATAATAGTCACAGATATCTATCAAAGTCTAGACTATTCTCAGAGGTCATTCTAAACAGAGGGTCCTCAATTCTACTGAAAGTCGGGCAGCACAACCCTACCCTGAGCTATATAAGTTCATCAGGAAAACAAATTCTATGTAAGTACAAACAGATATTCTTCTTTATACCCTTCTAAGGTGTTACAGTCAATTCTATTCCTTAACAACCTTCTAAGTATTTATACTTATTCTTATTCTACAACAGAAGTATTCTCTAATTACAAAAGAGGTTAGGATTATATACCTCGATAAGCCCAATAATATCCAAGTAAAAAGTCGATCCCGAGCGAGGTTTAGCTCCTAATCCAAAGCTCCACAGGCGCCCAAGAATCCTTAGAAGTTTCCCACAACTTCTACTAAGTACTAAGGAATTTGGGCTAGGTTAAATTGGGCATTATAACAATACTAGAAGGCAACTTTCCTACCAAGGAGGGGGTAGGTTTCTGCCAGGCTAGAGGGGAGGGCCTCGGCAAAACTTCACCAAAGGGGAGGGTGTTTGGACGAATTGCTCACAAGGAGAGGAGGATTTTTCAAGACTTGAAAGCTTTAGTGGATGAAGAACTCTTCATCTCAAGAGGGTATTTATAGGTCAAGACATGGCCAACCAATGGCCAAGATTTAGCCAAGTGCTAGGCAAGTGTAAGGTCAAGATTAGGGAAAGTGTACCTAGCCAACTTGCACACAAAATATCTATCCAACTTTATGACAAGGATTGTCATCCAATCGGCCCTATTGCCGTGACAAGTCCACCAATGAGAGGGTGGAAAGTGTCGCCCTCTCATTGGTCCAAAGTGTTACGCCTCTGAAAAATCCGCAAAAATAAGAAATGACATAGCCTAATTTATCCTATGAAAGCCGTGGGAAACGCTTCGGAAAACCAATCGTTTTGTGAGTTGTGCCCAATAATTTTCGTCCAAGCCTAACTTTTAAGGCTAACCTTTTGTACGTATTCCCTTACGTACATACTCTGGAAATACGGGGTATAACAAAGGCACAATGTGTTGTATTTTGATTATCATATATGTCCCCGGATTTGTTTGTGTTACCCTATGGTCATGCTTTTACGAGGTGGGATTCCGGGGCATGGGACCACGAGGTATTGAGGACACAGGTGGGACTTGGTGTTCATGTATCCTTATTAGTGTTATTACATCATGGACTGCCGGCAGTGAGGAAGGATTCCACGGGCATGATTGATATTATGGGCGTGAGACCCATGGTTATATTGAGTAATGACTTTGGCGCTCGCGTCTCGACTTGATATGATCGCCATGTGTTATGTATCGTAGGTTGGATATCATACATGTCTCCCGTGTTATTTAGATCGCTATGATTTTATTACGCATTTCATCGCTCACATACTTGGTACATTCTTCAGACCGACTCCTTCGGCCGCGTCTACGCCGCAGTTTAGGTACGCAGCTCGTGATCGGCAGTGTAGGATCCGCTCCAGGTTTTGGATAAGCTCCTTCTATTCCGAGTTTATCTTTGGTATATGTCCTCGATGTGCTTTGTATAGTTTTGGGTACGGCGGGGCCTTGTCCCGTCATAGTTCAGTTTAACTCCTAGAGGTATGTATTCATATGTGGGATTGGACTCATGTACATTGTAGTGTCTTTTATTATGTATATTATATGGCAGCCCTGTCGGCTTTGCCTTGTGCGTACGTTGGTTTTAAAGAAAAAAAAAATGAGGTGTTATTTCAGTTCCGCAGCTTACTTGTATTGTTAAGGTAAGGTGCCTGTGTAGGGCACGATCACGAGCCCGGGTTCGGTGTGACAAATGTCGTCTTCTTATCGTGCTTGTTTCACTGCGCCGCGTGGCCATGTGGACGAGATCGTGCTTATAGGAGGGTACAGCAGAATGACGCAGCCACCGGTCAAGGCGTGTTCATCGCCTTTCACAACTATGCTCGCAGGCGTGCCTATGATTAGAGTGAAGCAGATGATACAGGTATATTCTTACCCCTCTAGAGACTAGTATGCGTTGATGATATGATGAAATGCTAAGTATTATGTTCAGATAGCTTTATGTTAAAATTGTGTTTAGAAAACATAGTTAGTTAGAAGGGTAAGTTTGGGGACAGGGAAAGTGTGAGCCTTAGAGTTTTATACGTAGAGACCTTAGATGCGAGGCCATCTTGAGTAAAAGATTTATGTTTATGTTGACCTTTATCGAAGTGCATAGTATACGTGGGATATATTTGTGTGATAAGTCCCTGAGTGGTATGAAATGAAAGAGGGTAGTTGAGCTGAGGAGACCACTAGGTTTTCGTGACTTGATTAGTGAGATTGTTCCGGATCGGGGGAACAAGAGTTTGGTAGCGATAATGGGTCGTTGAGGACTGATCGTATGTCAACCCGCGACTTGTAATATGGTGGGGTCAGTTCGAGGTGGTCCCGCCAGGTGGTAGGGTCACGAGGGCGCCAGGCCCAAGTTTAGATGACCGTTGTACGAGTTCGTGGATATGTTCGACCAGAATCGGATCGTGAAGGTAGGGAAGGCTCAAGAAATTCGAGGCTAGTAAGATGACCAAGTTTGGAGGTAGTAACTCCAGAGATTTTGGAAACTAAAGTGATGACTGAAGTATGGTACGTATACTAGAAGAGTTCAAGTGTTCGAGAAGAGTACGACGAGTAAGGAAAGAAGTGAACATGTGCTGAGAGAATAGAAATGATCATTACTTTTGTGAAGTAAAAGTGCGAAGGGAATATCTTTTAGACCTTGGGTGGGAGCTTTTGTAATGCTAGAGGTAATTTCTCGTGGACTTGGATTTAAGTATTTGCGCGTGTGTTATTTTGTGGCCAGGTGTGGCATTGGTAACTTGTTTAAGTTAAGAGGAACTTTATCGTTATCCGTCTTGAGAAGGAACATTCAGGACGAATGTTTCTAAGGAGGGGAGAATGTTATACCCCGTATTTCCAGAGTATGTACGTGAGGGCGTACGTATAAAAGTTTTAGCCTTAAGTAGGCAAAGGGACGAAATTTGTGCACAACTAGCGAAAAGAATTGTTTTCCGAAAAAACGTTTTCCGGACTTTGCGAAGGGAAAAGTACGGTTGCAACATTTATTATTTTTGCGGATTTTTCCGAGAGATGAAATATTTTGGACCAACGGGAGGGCGACACTTGTCCCTCAAGTGGACGGAAATGGAGGGGACTTCTTGGCACGTTTTTGGCCTTTATTTTTGGTCAAGGATTAGGTAGGATATTTTGTGATATTTGTGTAGTAGATGGATAAGGTACACTTGCCCAAATCCCCACCCTCCACTTGCCCTCCACTTGCCTTAATCTTGGCCATTGATTGGCCTATAAATACCCCACTTAGTTGAAGACTTCTTCATCCACAAACATTTTTCCAAGTCTTGAAATCCCTCTCCCCCTTTGAAGGCTCTCGTCCAAGAGCACCCTCTCCCCCTTTGAGAGGCCCTCGGCCTAAACCCCCCCCCCCCCTGGTAGAAAAGTATTCTCCAAGTATTGTTACTATTCCAAAATACCTTGGCCCAAATACCTTGTAGTATTCCAAGGTTACCCCTATACTAAAAGCCCAGAAATACTATTATACTTCCCTTCAGTCACAAAAACGAAACCCTAAGGAAATCTTCATAGTCGGTTGAAGTGTTAAGTAGAAGTTGTGTAGAACTTCTAAGGGTTCTTGGAGCGTTCAGAATAGGAGCTAAACGTTGCTCAGGATCGACATATAAACTTGGATAATTTTGGGCTTATCGAGGTAAATACTCTTGTCCTTCTATTGTAATTGGAAATTACATACTATAGTAGTATAGGAATGAGTATAAGATATATATAAGGATGGTATAAAAGAAGAGAATTGAATTGTACTTACATAGGACTGTATTTACAATGAGACTTGTAGTTTGACTAGGGAAGTCTTTGCCCAACTTTCCGTAGAATAAGGAATCTGTATCTAGAATTATTTTACAGAGTAGTCTAGACGTTTGTCACGACCCGAACCCGGGCCCGTGACTGGTGCCTTACCCCGGGCACCCTAGTGATACAACATCAGAGAAAATCAGCGGAAATAAAAACATGAACATGAATTAAGAGAAAAGATAAATAAACAGGCCAACCAAAACAGCTTTTCATCATATATACGTAAATAACCGACAGGTTATCCTTTTTACACGCCCGCCCACAACAAAGGCTGCACTTAAGATTTACAACGACTATGGCTGGACAGGGCCCCGCCAAAACCCCTGAATGTACAAGAACCTACAACTCAGGGAACACATACCGTAAGATAAGCCTCCGACGGAACGAGCTTCCCAAGACGAATGAGATCCTAGACGCGGGGATCGACGGTAGATGTACTTCTACCGCGCATGAACGCACTCAAGGAGGTCGATAACAGTACCAAGTATGTGAAACGGCAAATCGTAAATGAAATCATAATAGCCTAAAAAGCGGAGACATGTATGATAACCAAAATACGATGCAACATAAAAGCAAAGTCGTGACTCACGCCTCAAAGTCACCACTAAATATAACTATGGGTCTCACGCCCACAACATCCATCATGTTCGCATCACGGCCGCGTGCCCCGGAATCTCGTGACGGTGTGAGACATGTCCATGATGCAACAATAATAACAAGGCCGCACGGCCACATGCCCTCGACATCGTGACGGTAGACATGCCCATGTAACCTCAATAACAATATATTGGGTGGTCAACCGCCGCACGCCACATGCTCCGGAATCAGATCGGCAGTGACACGCCCATGTTGCGAATAACCATATATCGGTAATCAACCCGCCGCATGGCCGCATGCCCCGAATCGACGGTGTAGACATGTCCATGATGCAACACAATAACAAGGCCGCATGGCCACATGCCCCTATCGTGACGGCAGATACGTCCATGTGACATCAACAACAAGACGAGAATCAAAATGGAAACATACCCGTGGAATTCTCCATCACCGCCAAAGACGCCCAAGTAAGTTCTCAACAAGTCAACCGCCTCTATCGAGAGACGCAGAATACGTAAATACCACACTTGCACAACAAACAACAAGCATAGGCAAGTTTCACAACAACAAGCATAGGCAAGTTTCACAACAACAAGCATAGGCAAGTTTCACAACAACACAAAGTACTTTCATTTTATGCCAAAGTCCGGGTTTTTAACCCCAAAGTACTACATACGTTAAGTTCTTTTAAAAGAGATCCATTACTTTTATAAAAGTCACCCGATACGTAGTATTAGAATGACCAACCCTAATTCCCTTTTCAAAATCAAGTAACAACATTCTTTCCTAAGTTCCAGTTGCCTAGTTTCAATTACTCAAGCTTCTCATTTTCAAATGGTTTCATAGTTTCCAAACTTAATCACTTGATTCCTTTAGAACAATTGAGTAATATATGTCTCACGCGAGAGTAGGTTATTCTTGTTTACAACATTCTTATTACAAAGACCATGATCTAGAAAATGTATATCATTTTGTCTCATCTTAGTTTCTATGCAGATGGAGGTTTCACTGGTTTTAATACAATTCATCATTATTCAATACATTTTCCTTTATTAACGCCGCAGTGGGTCTGTCGATACACATTCGATTTCCAAATCAAGAAACATTATCCCTTTAAATAAAACCAAGTACTCATTACTCACGAATGAGGTTTCACACAAACATTCACATTAAAACAAATAAGTTAAGTCTCTTATCTTATAAGATCAAGTCTCTTAACTTCTATCATCAGTAAACCATTTTCTTTACCTCTCTTAAGACATTATACCTAACTCCCCATAAAGCTAGTATCACTCTTTTAAAACCTTTAAAACCAAGTGTTACTCTCTTCCAAAACGATTTATAAATCTTTGAAATACATCAAGTTCTTTATTATAACTAGCCGGTTATAATTCACATCGATTACCTTTTAAAACCACAAAGTATTTTCTTACCTACATAAAGCTGTTATAACCAACTTCCCATAAAGCCGTTATAACACTTTATGTTTTAAAAACAATCAAACACAGTTAACACATGTACGTCCACCGTACTACAACCTTGCTAGCCCTTTCCACTCCTCGAGTAGAATACGCTACTCTTAGTACTTTCACCTATAAAGGCCATAAACGTCTATTAAATCTTAAACACAAGTTCCCATCTTTCTACATAAAATTCGCAAAGACCTCCCGCAACAGCGTAAATCTCCTCCTTTATCGAGGTCGGCTACCAAGCCAACCCGGGGGGGGGGGTTAACACGGCTAACCTGACGCGCGTAAATTCTACTACACAAGAATGTTACATAAGTTCATGTAATACTCTAGGTAATTACTCGGTTCTTCTCTTTATTATCCTTCTATGTGATTCTTGTTCAATTCTTTATTCTTCGTGCTTAAGTCAAAAGACATTGCCACAATACTAAGTTCATTCTATATATAGTATACAACAACTATATATTCAACACTTATGTAATTTCCAATTACAATAGAAGGACAGTAGTGTTTACCTCGATAAGCCCAAAATTATCCAAGTATAAAGTCGATCCTGAGCAACGCTTAGCTCCTACTCGGCGCTCAAACAACCCTTAGAAGTTCTAACCAACTTCTACTTACAACTTCAACAACGGGTGAAGATTTCCTTAGGTTTCGTTTTGTGGCTAAAGGAAGTATAATCGTATTTTCCGGCTTTTGTATAAGTGTAACCTTGGGAATACTACAAGGTATTTGGGCCAAGGTATTTGGACATTAAACAACACTAGGAGAGTATTTATATACCACAACACGGGGTATTATACGAAAACAACTAGGCAAGGGGTACCTACACTAGCACCACTAGGAGGGTGGTGCTCTCGGCTAGTACTCACAAAGGGGTAGGGTTTCTCGCCACAAGGCCTCGCAAGGAAAGAGGGTGGTGGACGAACTACACAAGGAGGGAGGAAGAGAACTTCAAGACTTAGGAAGATTTTTGGATGAAGAAGTCTTCCAAGGGTGGGGTATTTATAGGTCAAGCAAAGCCAACCAATGGCCAAGATGCATCCAAGTGTATAGCAAGTGTAGGGCTAGGATTCACCTAAGTACACCTTATCCATCTACCACCAAAATATCCTACCTAACCCTTGACTAAAAGCCAAGGCCAATCGTCCAAGAGACGCCTCAAGTGCTCGATTAGAGGGTGACAAGTGTCGCCCTCTCGTTGGTCCAAAATGTTTCGTCTCTCGGAAAAATCCGCAAAAATTATAAATGACATAGCCGGAATTTTCCCTACGAAAGCTGTGGAAACGTTTCGTCGAAAAACGACTCCTTTCGGCACTTGTGCCCAAATTTCGTCCTAGCCTAATCTTTAAGGCCCAAAATTCTACGTACGTCCTCACGTACATACTCTGAAAATACGGGGTATAACATTCTTCCCCCCTTAGAAACATTCGTCCCGAATGTTCCTTCTCAGCCTCACAACATACACGCTACCGTATAGCCTTCACTACTATACTTACGAAACCAACCTTGCCACACCTGGCCACAAAATAACATGCACGCAAAACCCAAATCCACGCCAACGAGGAATCACCTCTGTTTACCTCAAAAGTCCCCACCAAGGTCTAAAAATATAATCTCTTCGCACCTTCATTTCTCAAAAGAAACGATCACACACGTTCACTTCTCCCCTATCTCGTTGTACCCTTCTCGAACACTCGAACTCTTTCTAGTATACGTACCATACTTCAGTTTCCAAAACTTTGGAGTCACTACCTCCAAACTTGATCATCTTACTAGCCTCGATCTCCTCTAAGGCCATTCTCGGCCTTCACGAACTGATTCTGGTCGAACGTATCCACGAACTCATACGATGGTCATCTAAACTTGGGCCTAGCACCCTCGTGACCCTGCCACCTGGCGGGACCACCCAGAGCTGACCCCACCTCGAAACAGGCCGCGGGTTGGCCCGCAACATGGCCCCAACCCGACCCACTATCGCGCCAACTCTTGCTCGCCGACACGGAACAATCTTGCTAAACACATCGCTAAAGCTACCACTTTCATTTACCCAACCCAGGGACTTATCACACAATACATTCTAGGCAAAAATGCACTCTGACAAGGATCACTCGCAAAATCTTGTACTCAAGACGGCCTTACATCTAAGGTCTCAACTGTAATATTCTAAGGTTCATCATTTTCTCACCCTGAGCTTACCCTTTCACTAAGCATGTTTCTAAATCACATTTTAGCACAAGCTATCCGAACATAACACTTAACACATTATCATAACATACAAAACTCTAGATGGTTAAGGATATACTCAAAATAGGCGTTCAAGGACCGCTAAAATCGAACTTCCGCGACCTACCGTGGCCCGCAATCGCACTAGTAGTCTGTGCTATCCTACCAAATACCGCCTGGATCCCTCGTCATATGGCCTCATTGCAAGAATAAGCTCCTCGTACTACGACACTCCAAATGCGGTCTACTACATCGACCACACCGAGGTAGGGTGATCGATCCGCCAACACCCCTACTCGCGAACATCTCAAACACAGGAGCCCCGACTGATCTGAATATCCCATGGTCCCGGCGTCGGAGGACCACTCGCAATGGCGGAGGTACATAACTGTTCTTGGCGGTCCGCCTCGAAAGTTGCTAAAATATCCGCCTTGGCCTTCTTCTGGCAAGCGGTCCACCGTCGATCTGCGCCTCGCACGGTGCATGAGCACGAATGCGGCAATGTCCATGCGGTGAAGAGAAACACCAACAACTCTCGCTAGGTAATCATCGAGCCTCAGAACATATCGGTGCACTCGATCCTCCATACTAGCTACTAATGCGGGAACATACCGCCAATGAGTCGAACTCACATTGTACTCCCGAATCATGCGCCGCTCGCCTCAACATCAAAAATCTGTCACCCGAGCCTCCTCATTTGTGGAGGCAAGAAATGTGCGAAGGCCCCGAAAACTCGTCCCAAAGCTGCTGGAAGTGCATGCTCTCCCGGAAAGCTCCCACGAGTCAAACCAATCGATCGCGGTATCACGCAATGATGCGAACAAATGTCACTGCACTCGATCCTCAAGCCTTGATCACCCGCATGATCCTGCAGAATCGACGGATGAACTCCTGCGGATCATCCTCCGCCTCGACCAGTAAAACTCAGCGGGCTACAAAGAAATCCCGTAGCCTCAAATGCCGCGCCGGGTGCACTACAGTCTTCCGCTGAATCGAATCGCCGGTCGATCTCATATCTCGCCACAACTCGCCAATAATCGCCATCTCTTGTGACCCATCTCCCGCCTGCATCGCTGGACCGAGGCTTAGGTATCAGAGTCTCAGCAGCCATCGCTGCGCTCTAAACTCAGGCTTTGGCGGCGTCGCAAAACTCGCCGTCTGAAGCACTACTCGTAATCGACCGCTCGCGCTCGCATCTCTCGAATCCCACTAGCGCCTCCTCGCCTTGCCCTTCTGGGCCTGGTTGCCTTCGCAGGCATAATCGTAAAACGAAACACGTCAGAGGGGTCCAACTTACAACTCAGCTCTAAGGCACGATCTCAGAATGAGAAGAATAGAAACCAATCCTACATGTCATATAGCCTCCTGATTATAGATGTGGTGCACAACACACCGATAATCAAGACTCTACTAGACACGGTCTGTAGACACTTTCCGAGGACTAAGCGCTCGATACCACTTTTGTCACGACCAACCTGCCCGTGGATCGTGCCTTACCCCGCACCCTAGTGATACAACATCGAAAAAATCGGCGGAAATAAAAACATGAACATGAATTAAGAGAAAAGATAAATAAGCGAGCCAACCAAAATTTGCCTTCATCATATATATCTGAAATACCGACGATTATCCTTTTACACGCCTTGCCCACAACAGCATGCACCTCTAAGATTTACATCGACTATGGCGGACAGGGCCCCGCCAAACCCTGAATGTACAAGAACCTACAACTCAGAACACATACGAAGATAAGCCTCCACGGAACGGAGCTTCCCAAGACGCTGAATGAGATCCTAGGCGGGGATCGACGGTAGATGTACTTCTACCGCGTGAACGCGGCCCAAGAGGTCGACAACAGTACTAAGTATGTGAAATCGGCAAATCGTAAATGAAATCATAATAGCCTAAAAAGCGGAGACATGTATGATAACCAAAATACTGATGCACATAAAAGTCAAGTCAGGGACTCACGCCCTCAAAGTCACCCCTCAAATATAACTATGGGTCTCACGCCCACAACATCCATCATGTTCGCGTCATGGCCGCATGCCCCGAATCTCAGCGGGTGTAGACATGTCCATGATGCAACAATAACAAGGCCGCATGGCCACATGCCCCTCATCGGACGGTAGACATGCCCATGTAACCTCAATAACAATATACTGGGTGGTCAACCCCGCCGCAGCCACATGCCCCGGAATCAGACGGTAGACACGTCCATGTTGCGCATAACCATATATCGTAATCAACCCGGCCGCACGGCCGCATGCCGATCTTCAGACGGTAGACATGTCCATGATGCAACACACAATAACAAGGCCGCATGGCCACATGCCGGAATCGCGACGGTGTAGACATGTCCATGTGACATCAACAACAAGACAAGAATCAAAATGAAACATACCCGCGGGAATTCTCCATCACCGCCAAAGACGCCCAAGTAAGTTCTCAACAAGTCAACCGCCTCTATCGAGACGCGTAATACGTAAATACCACACTTGCACAACAAACAACAAGCATAGGCAAGTTTCACAACAACAAGCATAGGCAAGTTTCACAACAACAAGCATAGGCAAGTTTCACAACAACACAAAGTACTTTCATTTTATGCCAAAGTCCGGGTTTTTAACCCCAAAGTACTACATACGTTAAGTTCTTTTAAAAGAGATCCATTACTTTTATAAAAGTCACCCGATACCCGTAGTATTAGAATGACCAACCCACATTCCTTTTCAAAATCAAGTAACAACATTCTTTTCCTAAGTTCCAGTTTGCCTAGTTTCAATTACTCAAGCTTCTCATTTTCAAATGGTTTCATAGTTCCCAAACTTAATCACTTGATTCCTTTTTAGAACAATTGAGTAATATATGTCTCACGTGAGAGTAGGTTATTCTTGTTTACAACATTCTTATTACAGCAGCCATGATCTAGAAAATGTATATCATTTTGTCTCATCTTAGTTTCTATGAAGATGGAGGTTTCTACTGGTTTTAATACAATTCATCATTATTCAATACATTTTCCTTTATTAACGCTGCAGTGGTCTGTCGATACACATTCTGATTTCCGAAATCAGTAAAACATTATCCCTTTAAATAAAACCAAGTACTCATTACTCACGAATGAGGTTTCACACAAACATTCACATTAAAACAAATAAGTTAAGTCTCTTATCTTATAAGATCAAGTCTCTTAACTTCTATCATCAGTAAACCATTTTCTTTACCTCTCTTAAGACATTATACCTAACTCCCCATAAAGCTAGTATAACTCTTTTTAAAACCTTTTAAAACCAAGTGTTACTCTCCCTTCCAAAACGATTTATAAATCTTTTGAAATACATCAAGTTCTTTATTATAACTAGCCAGTTATAATTCACATCAGTTACCTTTTAAAACCACAAAGTATTTTCTTACCTACATAAAGCTGTTATAACCAACTTCCCATAAAGCCGTTATAACACTTTATGTTTTAAAAACAATCAAACACATGTGCGTCACCGCATTACAACCTTGCTAGCCACTTTCCACTTCGGTAGTAATACGCTACTCTTAGTACTTTCACCTATAAAGGCCATAAACGTCTATTAAATCTTAAACACAAGTTCCCATCTTTCTACGTAAAATTCGCGACTCTCCGCAACATGACAGCGTAAATCTCCTCCTTTATCGAGGTCGGCTACCAAGCCAACCAGGGGGTTAACACGCCTAACCTGACGCTGCACAATTCTACTACTACACAAGAATGTTACATAAGTCTCATCAGAATACAGCCCTAGGTAATTACTGATTCGATTCTTCTCTTTATTATCCTTCTATGTGATTACTGTTCAATTCTTTATTCTTCAGGCTTAAGTCAAAAGACATTGCCACAATACTAAGTTCAGTTCTATATATAGTATACAACAACTATATATTCAACACTTATGTAATTTCCAATTACAATAGAAGGACAGTAGTGTTTACCTCGATAAGCCCAAAATTATCCAAGTATAAAGTCGATCCTGAGCAACGCTTAGCTCCTACTCCGAGCGCTCCAAACAACCCTTAGAAGTTCTAACCAACTTCTACTTACAACTTCAACAACGGGTGAAGATTTCCTTAGGGTTTCGTTTTTGTGGCTAAAGGAAGTATAATCGTATTTTCTGGGCTTTTGTATAAGTGTAACCTTGGGAATACTACAAGGTATTTGGGCCAAGGTATTTGGACATTAAACAACACTAGGAGAGTATTTATATACCACAACAAGGGGTATTATACGAAAACAACTAGGCTAGGGGTACCCACGCTAGCTAGCACCACTGGGAGTGGGTGCTCTCGGCTAGTACTCACAAAGGGGGTAGGGGTTTCTCGGCCACAAGGCCTCACAAGGGGAAGAGGAGGGTGGTGGACGAACTACACAAGGGAGGGAGGAAGAGAACTTCAAGACTTAGGAAGATTTTTGGATGAAGAAGTCTTCCAAAGGGTGGGGTATTTATAGGTCAAGCAAAAGCCAACCAATGGCCAAGATGCATCCAAGTGTATAGCAAGTGTAGGGCTAGGATTCACCTAGTACACCTTATCCATCTACCACCAAAATATCCTACCTAACCCTTGACTAAAAAGCCAAGGCCAATCGTCCAGAGACCTCGTGCTCAATTAGAGTGACAGTGTAAGCCTCTCGTTGGTCCAAAATGTTTCGGAAAAAATCTGCAAAAATTATAAATGACATAGCCGAATTTTCCCTACTCGAAAAGTTTGTCGAACGTCTCCTTTCCTTTTCGCACTTGTGCCCAAATTTCGTCTAGCCTAATCTTTAAGGCCCAAATTCTACGTCGTCCTCACGCATACTGCGAAAATACGGGTATAACAACGTTGATAGACTTATATGACCGTTATGAGTCGATAGCGAAGTATTCTACTCGAAGGGTGGAAAAGGCTAGCGATTACGATTTGGAGCTATTTGCTAATTGTCGATAATCGTCGCGAGGTATGTGATTCTTCCTATCCTCTTGAGCATGATATTTTAAAAGAATATATATAGTACTGAGACGTCGTGTTGTTAACCGAGCGTGGTTTCTTTGCGATGTCTTTTGACTTGAGTTTTAAATAATAAGAATCTTGAAGTATTTCAAAGGAATTAAGAATCGTTTTTGAAAGAAGAGTAATATTTGGTTTTGAAAGCTTAAGAGTTATACTAGCTTTATGGAAGTTAGGTATAACGACTTAAGAGAGATAAAAAGAATGGTTTATTGATTTTAGAAGTTAAGAGACTTGATCTTAAAAGATAAGAGACTTGACTTAATTGAATTGATATGAATTTTGTTAAAAAGTATGAAACCTCATTCGTGAGTAATGAGTACTTGGTTTTTAAAGAATAGTATTTTACTGATTTCGGAAACGAGAATAAGTATCGAACGAACCACTGCAGCGTTAATAAAGGAAAATGTATTGACAATAATTAAATTATATTAAAACCAGTAGAAACCTCCATCTGCATAGAAGCTAAGATAAGACAAAATTGTATTACATTTCCTAGATCATGGCTGCTTTAATAAGATTGTTATAAACAAGAATAACCTACTCACACATAAGGCATACGTTATTCAATTGTTTTAAAAAGATTACGTTATTTGATTAAGACTATGAACTATGAAATCTTTCGAAACTAAAAGACTTGAGTATTTGAACTTAGGCAACTTGAACTTTTGGAAAAAGAATGTTGTTACTTGACTTTAAAAAGGAAAGTGTTTTGGTTTAAAAAGGAGGGCATAATATTGCCTTAGTTGATTTAAAAGGAAAGCATGGTATTATCTTAATTTGTCTTAAAAGAGCGTTTAAATGTTATGGTCGATTCTATACCGCGTCCATGGGATGGACCGGGAATGTATTTCACTCGACACCGCGTTCGTAGGATGAAGCGGGAATGTATTTCACTCGACACGCATTCATGGGATGGGCCGGGAATGTATTTCACTCGACACCGCGTTCATGGGATGAGCCGAATGTATTTCACTCGACACCGTTCATGGGATGAACCGGGAATGTATTTCACTCGACACCGCGTTCATGGGATGAACCGGGAATGTATTTCACTCGACACCGCGTTCATGGGATGAACCGGGAATGTATTTCACTCGACACCGCGTTCATGGGATGAACCGGGAATGTATTTCACTCGACACCGCGTTCATGGGATGAACCGGGAATGTATTTCACTCGACACCGCGTTCATGGGATGAACCGGGAATGTATTTCACACGATACCGAGTTCATGGGATGAACCGGGAATGTATTCCACACGATTCTATACCGAGTCCATGAGATGGGCCGGGAATGTATTTCATACGATTTATACCTAGACTGCCGGCAGTGAGGAAGGAGTTCCACGGGCATGAGGGATGACTTTGAGGGCGTGAGTCCCTGACTTGACATGACTGTTTTTATGTTGTGAACTGTAGTTTTGTTATCATACATGTCTCCTGTTTTGTCACGACCCGTTCCAGGGCCCGTGACTGGTGCCTTACCCGGGCACCCAAGTAGTCATACATCAGAGTAATCATCGGAATATAAAACAAGACATGAAACAAATGTAAATTAAGACGCAGTTTCTGAGAAAAGTCGCCTTTCGGCATATATATATATAAACCAAAATCGCGATTCATCCCAGTGTAAATAGGACTACAGACCTCTAAGGAAGTAAACAACTATGGCGGGACAGGGCCCCGCCATACCCTGAATGTACAAAACTATCTACAACAACAGGGAGATCATACCCAAAAGTCGAGCCTCCGGAGAAGATGGAGCTCCTGACACCAAAGAAAAGATCCTAAGAGTGAGGATCCGCTACCTGCTTCCCTTTACGTGCGGCATGAACGCAGCCCCCCAAAGGAGGTCAGTACAACAGGTACCAAGTATGTGAAACTGTAAAGTACTTAAATGAAATCATATCATTTTAAAACCAATTTTAAAAATATGTACGAAACAACCAATATAACCGCACAGAGTGCCACATCACCACAAGAGCAATAATAGGTAAACTGTAACAGGTCTGTCTAGACCGCCACATGATCGAAGCTGGCCACTCGCCCGCAGTATCAAATGTGCGCGTCTAATCCTGGAACTTCCCGCAGCTCCGCATAGGCCACTCACATAGGCCCGCATGAGGTATTCCCGCGAGGGTAGCTACTCCGGCGTCGCACGGACTCGCGGCCGCGTGGCCACAGACCGCATGACCACAAAGGTCGCACACTAACTGGAACTCGTAGCTCGCATAGGTCCCTGGACCCGAATGAGGTATTCTCGAATCATGGTCCTGCATCGCGAAGTCTACCCAGACGGAGGCACAACCCCGGTATCATGTCAAGAGGTGAGTGATATAATACTAACATAACAGCTTATCGTTAAACAACATAAGCACAACAAGGGAAGCCCCTTTACACAAACATCACAAGATACTAACACACGTAGCATCCTAACATGTTTACTTATCAAAGCAACATGAAAGTATTACAAGGCTATCACAAACCAACACAATCAAGTTATTCACACAAGGTACTTTCTACTTTATGTTAACAAGTTCGGGTTTTTATCCCCAAAGTACTTCATACATTAACTCTTTAAAAGATCCGTTTCTTTCACAAAAGTCACACAATACCCGTAGTATAAAAATAGAGTGACTATCTTTTTAAGTAAACCAAAATGCTTTCCTTTGTAAAATCAAGTAACAACATTATTTTCCTAACGTTCAAGTTTGCCTAATTTCAAATGCTCAAGTTTCTAGTTTTCGAAAGGTTTCGTAGTTCATAGTTTTAATCACTTAATAATATAATTCTCCTTTAAAACAATTTGAGAAACATATGCCTTATGTGTGAGTAGGTTATTCTTGTTTATAACAATCTTATTAAAGCAGCCATGATCTAGGAAATGTAATATCATTTTGTCTCATCTTAGCTTCTATGCAGATGGAGGTTTCTACTGGTTTTCATAATAATTTATTAGCCAATATATTTCCCTTTATTAGCGCTGCTGTGGTTTGTTCGATACTTATTCTCATTTCCGAAATCAGTAAAACATTATTCCTTTACAAACCAAGTACTCATTACTCACGAATGAGGTTTCACACTTTTTAACAAAATTCATATTAATTCAATTAAGTCAAGTCTCTTATCTTTTAAGATCAAGTCTCTACCAGATCCTCTCTGCGCCACGTAGCTGACGGGGGCAAGTATACGGCTAAGCACCAGATCACAACCGTAAGTCACGAAGCTCCATCCAAACACTGACTCGCGAAGCTGACACGTGGCAAGTGCACTAGCCTCCACCAGCTCCTCCCTGCGCCACGTAGCTGACAGGGGCAAGTGAATCGGCTAAGCACCAGATCACAACCGTAAGTCACGATACTTCTCCGCGAAGCTGACACGTGGCAAGTGCAATAACCTCTACCAGATCCACCTGCGTCACGTAGCTGACGGGGGAAAGTAAACAGGCTACGCACTCGATCACAACCGTAAGTCACGATACTTCGCCATAAATAACCATAATGGTCACATGTCCACAGAATCCGACATCGGTGTAGACATGCCCATGTAACAATGATAAGGGAAACATACCCGTGGAATCTTCCACATCGCCAGACGTCCAAGTAAGTTCTCAACAAGTCAACCGGCCCTCCATCGAGAGGCGCGGTAGTATAGAAACACAATTTTTGCACAACAAAGGCTATCACAACAAGCATAGGCAAGTTACACAACAACAAACATAGGCAAGTTACACAACAACAAGCATAGGCAAGTTATACACAACTCAAGGTACTTTCATTTTATGTCAAAGTCCGGTTTTAACCTAAAGTACTACGACGTTAAATTCCTTTTAAAGATCCATTTCTTTTACAAAGGTCACCCGATACCCGTAGTATAAAAATAGAGTGACAAACATTGTTAAGTAAACCAAAACACTTCCCTTTGTAAAATCAAGTAACAACATTATTTTCCAAATGTTCAAGTTTGCCTAATTTCAATGCTCAAGTTTCTCATTTTCGAAAAGGTTTCGTAGTTCATAGTTTTAATCCTTTAAAACAATTTGAGAAACATATGCCTTATGTGTGAGTAGGTTATTCTTTGTTCATAACAATCTTATTAAAGCAGCCATGATCTAGGGAATGTAATATCATTTTGTCTCATCTTAGCTTCTATGCAGATGGAGGTTTCTACTGGTTTTACTAATACTTCATTATTCAATACATTTCCCTTTATTAGCGCTGCAGTGGTTTGTTCGATATTTATTCTGATTTCCGAAATCAGTAAAACATTATACCTTTTAAAAACCAAGTACTCATTACTCACGAATGAGGTTTCACACTTTTAACAAAATTCATATCAATTCAATTAAGTCAAGTCTCTTATTTTTTAAGATCAAGCCTCTTAACTTCTAAAATCAGTAAACCATTCTCTTTACCTCTCTTAAGACGTTATACCTAACTTCCCATAAAGCTAGTATAACTCTTATGTTTTCAAAACCAAGTATTACTCTTCTTTCAAAAAGGTTTCTTAATTCTTTTGAAATACTTCAAGATTCTTTATTATTCAGGCTTAAGTCGAAAGACATTGTCGTAACTATTATTCAGGCTTAAGTCGAAAGACATTGCCGTAATTATTATTCAGTTAAAACACGTCGCTTACCGCATATATATATATACTTTAAAATATCATGCTCAAGAGTATAGGAAGAATCACATACCTCGCGACGATTATCGACTATTAGCAAAATGCTCCACGGCTATAATCCGGCTAGCCTTGTCCACCTTCCAAGTAGCACATGCTACTTGCAGAACATTCAACCTATAAAGGTTATACCAGGCTAGCAAAGTCTAGACTACTGCAGAATATTCTTCCCGTGATCTACTCGATCTTTTACGTAATATCCTCTATTACGCTCAATTCTCTTCTATGAATCTTATATTACGTGGCGCCCGAACCGGCCCGCCATGGTGCCTTACCCCGGCACCCTAGTGATACAACATCGAGAAAACCAATGAAATAAAACTTTACACAAGAAATAAGAGATATAATAAATAAGCAAAGCAACCAAAACAGTTGCCTTGATATACATAAAACACGAGCAGTTTAATCCTTTTACAACCTCGCCACAACGATTTCTGCACTTAAGATTTATACAACAACTATGACGGACAGGGCCCGCCATACCCTGAGCGTACAAGAACTTACGGACTGAGTAACATACCAAAGATAAGCCTCCGACGGAACGGAGCTTCCCAAAACGCGAAATGAGATCCTAAACGCGGATCGGCGGTAGATGTACCTCTACTGCGGCATGAACGCACCCCAAGGAGGTCGATAACAGTACCAAGTATGTGAAATCAGTAATATCAGAAATGAAATCATAATAGTCTATATAAAGCGAGACATGTATGATGACCAAACTACAGATATAACATATAACGATTCAAGACAGTGGACTCACGCCCAAATTATCACTGTGCGTGGAATTTCTTCCTCATCACGGCGCTTTATGATATAACCATACCAAGGATTATACATGAACACCATGTCCCACTGTGTTATAAAACCGTGCAGACAAGTATAACTACCAGATCCGACCGTACTAATAATACAATGCAACCAAAACACGGCCGATACGGGGCAAGAGCCGACTACCGGATACAAGGCGTCGGTCACGCGGTGACCGGGCAAGTACGAGGGTGACCACGGGGACCAAGGTCAGATCACGAAACCGTCACTATCTCGAGCAGGCAAGTCGAGGGTGACTACCGATACCAAGGCCGAATCCACGAGGCGGCAAGTACGAGAGCCACCACCGATACCGTGCCGAACAAGAAGAAACCTCATGGAGAGCTAGTCCATGGAATAACACTATCAGCGGAGCATACCCGTGGAATTCTCCATCACCGCCGTGTCAAGTAAGTTCTCAACAAGTCGACCGGCCCTCTATCGAGAGACGCGGTAATACAGAAATACCACACTTGCACAACAAAGGCTATCATCACAAGCATAGGCAAGTTTCACAACAACAAGCATAGGCAAGTTTCACACAACTCAAAGTACTTTCATTTTATGCCAAAGTCCGGGTTTTTAACTCCAAAGTACTACATACGTTAAGTTCTTTTAAAAGAGATCCATTACTTTTATAAAAGTCACCCGATACCCGTAGTATTAGAATGACCAACCCACATTCCTTTTCAAAATCAAGTAACAACATTCTTTTCCTAAGTTCCAGTTTGCCTAGTTTCAATTACTCAAGCTTCTCATTTTCAAATGGTTTCATAGTTCATAAACTTAATCATTTGATTCCTTTTTAGAACAATTGAGTAATATATGTTTCACGTAAGAGTAGGTTATTCTTGTTTACAACATTCTTATTACAGCAGCCATGATCTAGAAAATGTAATATCATTTTGTCTCATCTTAGTTTCTATGCAGATGGAGGTTTCTACTGGTTTTAATACAATTCATCATTATTCAATACATTCCTTTATTAACGCTGCAGCCGTCCTGTCGATACACATTACGATTTCCAAAATCAAGAAACATTATCCCTTTAAATAAAACCAAGTACTCATTACTCACGAATGAGGTTTCACACAAACATTCACATTAAACAAATAAGTTAAGTCTCTTATCTTATAAGATCAAGTCTCTTAACTTCAAACATTAGTAAACCATTTCTTTACCTCTCTTAAGACATTATACCTAACTCCCATAAAGCTAGTATAACTCTTTTTTAAAACCTTTAAAACTAAGTGTTACTTTCCTTCAAAACGATTTATAAATCTTTTGAAATACCTCAAGTTCTTTATTATAACAAGCCAGTTATAATTCACATCAGTTACCTTTTAAAACCACAAAGTATTTTCTTATCTACATAAAGCTGTTATAACCAACTTCCCATAAAGCCGTTATAACACTTTATGTTTTAAGAACAATCAAACACAGTTAACACATGTACGTCTACCGTACCACATAGTTTACACATATCATGCTAGAAGAGATAGGAAGAGGTTCACATACCTCGCGACGAGTATCGACTAATAGCAAAACGCTCCAAACAGTCGGCTACTCCTTAAGCCAAGTAAATCGCGCCACACGTAGGTACTTCAACCTATAAGGCCACAAGGCGCTTATTATCATCTAGACCACAACGTAGAATATTCTACAGAAAATTCGGCAGCATCTCCCCCCCCCGCCACAGCGTAAATCTCCTTCTCTATCGAGGCCGGCTACCAAGCCAAACAGAGGGGGGGGGTTTCACACGCCTAACCGGACGTACACCCTACTACACAAGAATACTACACAAGTCTCATCTGATACGATTCAGTTCTTAATTCTTGGGCTTAAGTCAAAAGACATTGCCACAGTACTAAGTATAGTTCTATATATAGTATACTTCAACTATATATTCTTACAACATGTAATTTCCAATTACAATAGAAGGACAGTAGTGTTTACCTCGATAAGCCCAAAATTATCCGAGTATAATGTCGCGCCTGAGCAAGGTTTAGCTCCTACTCCGAGTGCTCCAAACAACCCTTAGAAGTTCTATCCAACTTCTACTCCAAAACTTCAACCAACAGTGAAGGTTTCCTTAGGGTTCGGTTTGAGACTAAAGGACAAAAGGTAGTATTTCCGGACTCTACGATAGAGGTAACTTTGGAATACTACAAGGTCAACGCCAAAGGTATTTTGGGCATTATAACAATACTTGGAGGAGTATTTTAATACCACAACGGGGGGGTACCACACGAGAACAACACCCTAAGGGGGGGGGTGTTCTCTTTGGCTCACAAAGGGAAGGTTTCGCCAAAAGGCCTTCACAAGGGGAGGGCTTGGGCGAGAGTCAACAAGAGGGAGGAGGGGTTCTCAAGACTTAGGCAAGTGAAGAGTGGATGAAGAAGTCTTCCAAGAGAGGGTATTTATAGCAAAACCAAAGGCCAACCAATGGCCAAGATCCATCCATGTGTTAGGCAAGTGTAAGGCCAAGATCAAGCCAAGTGCACCCACAAAACACTCCACAAAACACTCCACAAAACAAGCCACAAAGCAAGGCACAAAAGAGGAGCCAATCGGCCAAGGCCAAGCCCTCACTTTGTTGCCCAATGAGGTGACAAGTGTCACCCTCCCGTTAATCCAAAATGTTCCGTCGCTCGGAAAAATCCGCAAAAATACTAAATGACATAGCCGGAATTTTCCCAACGTAGTCGTGGAAACGCTTCGTCGAAAACGACTTTTCGGCACTTGTGTACAAATTTCAAACTATGCCTACTTAAGGCTCAAATTGTACACGTCGTCCTCACGCATATACTGGAAATACGGTATAACATTCTTCCTTAGAAACATTCGCCCGAATGTTCCTTCTAGGTCTCAAAACAACAGCGCCGTTATAGTCTTCACCGCTATACGCATTTAAAACAATCATGCCACACCGCCACAAAACACACGTTCACTTCTCCTTCTCGTAGTACTCGTCACGAACACTCGAACTCGTTCTAGTATCCGTACCACACTTCTGTCAACGCTTCGCTTTCCAACCCTCGAGTCACTACCTCCCAACTTGGTCATCTCACTAACCTCGATTTCCCTAAGGCCATTCCGGCCTTCCGAACTGATTCTGGTCGAACACACCCACGAACTCATACGATGGTCAACTAAACTGGGCCTAGCACCCTCGTGACCTACCACCGCGGGACCACCTAATCGACCCACCCCAAAACCGGGTTACGGTTGACCAGTAAATGGTCCTCAACCCGACCCCAACCGCGCCAACTCTTGTTCCCGATCCGAACAATCTTACTATTTCACATCATGAAAGCTACCACTTCCATCTCACACTACCCGAGGACTTACCCTTTTCACTAACTGTGTTTCTAAATCACATTTTAGCACAAAGCTATCCAAACATAACATTAAACATATCAAGAACATCAATACAAACAAAACTCTAGAGGTTAAGGATATACACAAACTAGGCGGTTCAAGGACCGCTAAAACTGAACTCCCACTGCGACCCTACCGGCCTTCCTGTACAAACATCCTGCTGGCTACGGAAGGTGAAGAACCCAATCGCTCTAGTAGTCCATGCTATCCTACCAAGCCACACTCGCCTGGACATCTTCTGCCGATGGCCTGTTGGCCGCAAAAATAACAATCTCCCGAGTTAGTACGACACTCTCCTTATGAAGCTTTCCACAACCGGCCGTGACCGAGACAAGGGCATCCTCATCCGCGAGCACTCGCTTCCCGAAAATCTGAAACACAGGAGCCCCGACCGCTCTCGAATATCCTGAAGGTCCCAAACCGCGAGGACCACTCAGACTGACGGAGGTACATAACTAGTGCTACTGTGAGCGGTCCGCTCGAAAGTCACTAAAGGACTCGCTGCTCGCCTCTTCTGCTGACTTTGGTCATTCCGTCGATTTATCCGCTCACATCAGTGTATACGCTGCAGACGCGGCAATGTCCATGCCCACCAAGAGCTACACGAACAACTTCTGCAAGGCAATCATCGAGCCTCGAACATATCGGTGCACTCGATCCTCCATACTAGCTACTAACGCGGACGTCGCCAATGAGTCGAACTCCACATTGTACTCCCGAACCGCACGCCTGCTCTGCCAGAACACCAAAAATCATTTACCGAGCCCTCCTCATCTGGGGAGGCAAGAAATGTGCAAGAAAAGCCTCTGAGAACTCGTTCCATACCGCTGGAAGTGCATGCTCTCCCCTGGACAGCTCCCAAGAATCAAACCAGTCGACTGCGGTATCACGCAGTTGATGTGAACCTAGGGCCACCGACTCGACCTCCGATGCCTTGATCACTCATGATCCAGAATCGCTTCGGATGAACTCCTGCGGATCATCCTCGTGCCTCGACCCATAAAACTCGCGCCTACAACTCGAGAAAATCCCGTAGCCTCGAACTATCTCGATCTAGGGTGAACCATCGCGCATCGGAACCGCTGTGGTTCAGCCTATCCTCAAGTCTGCCACAACCCGGCCATTAATCGCCCGGCTCTCAGTAACTCATCTCTCTCGCCTGCATCATGGATCGAGGCTCAGTCTTGTGGTCGCGCCGTTTACTCGCAGATCCTCTCGCCGCTTTGCCCTTCTGGGCCCGGGTTGCCTTTCGCAGAGGCATAACTGGTAAAAACGAAACACGTCAGAGGGGTCCAATCTTATCACTCAGCTCTAAGGCACGATCTCAGAATGAGAAGAATGGAAACCAATCCTAAATGTCCTATAGCCTCCTGATTATAGATGTGGTGCACAACACATCGATAATCAAGACTCTACTAGACACGGTCTGTAGACACTTTCCGAGGATTAACTGCTCTGATACCACTTTGTGACGCCCCGAACCCGGGCCCGTCACTGGTGCCTTACCCCGGGCACCCTAGTGATACAACATCAGAGAAAACCAGCGGAAATAAAAACTTTACACAAGAAATAAGAGATATAATAAATAAACAAAGCAACCAAAACGATTGCCTTCAAGATATACATAAAACACGAGCAGTTTAATCTTTTACAACCTGACCGCCACAACAAGATTACATGCACTTAAGATTTATACAACAACTATGGCGGACAGTGGCCCGCCATACCCACAACGCATAAGAACTTACATGGACTGGTAACATACCAAAGATAAGCCTCCGACGGAACGAGCTTCCCAAACGCGAAATGAGATCCTAAACGCGGATCGGCGGTAATGTACCTCTACTGCGGCATGAACGCACCCGGGCGAGGTCGATAACAGTACCAAGTATGTGAAAGCAGAATATCAGAAATGAAATCATAATAGTCTATATAAAGCAGAGACATGTATGATGACCAAACTACGATATAACATATAACCGATATCAAGACAGGACTCACGCCCAAATTATCACTCGTGCCGTGGAATTTCTTCCTCATCGCCGTGCGGTTATGATATAACCATACCAAGGATTATACATGAACACCATGTCCCACCTGTTATAAAACCGTGCAGACAAGTATAACTACCAGATCCGACCGTACCAATAATACAATGCAACTAAAACACGAAGCCGATACGGCAAGTGCGAGCCGACTATCGATACCAAGGCCGGTCACGCAGCGACCGGCAAGTACGAGGGTGACCACCGGGGACCAAGGTCAGATCACGAAACCGTCACTATCTTGAAGGGCAAGTCAGGGTGACTACCGATACCAAGGCCGAATCACCACGGACGGCAAGACGAGAGCCACCACCGATACCCAGCCGAGCAAGAAGAAACCTCATGGAGAGCTAGTCCACGGAATAACACTATCAGCGAGCATACCCGTGGAATTCTCCATCACCGCCAAAGATGTCCAAGTAAGTTCTCAATAAGTCGGCCAGCCCTCTATCGAGAGACGCGGTAATACAGAAATACCACACTTGCACAACAAAGGCTATCATCACAAGCATAGGCAAGTTTCACAACAACAAGCATAGGCAAGTTTCACACAACTCAAAGTACTTTCATTTTATGCCAAAGTCCGGGTTTTTAACTCCAAAGTACTACATCGTTAAGTTCTTTTAAAAGAGATCCATTACTTTTATAAAAGTCACCCGATACCCGTAGTATTAGAATGACCAACCCACATTCCTTTTCAAAATCAAGTAACAACATTCTTTTCCTAAGTTCCAGTTTGCCTAGTTTCAATTACTCAAGCTTCTCATTTTCAAATGGTTTCATAGTTCATAAACTTAATCATTTGATTCCTTTTTAGAACAATTGAGTAATATATGTTTCACGTAAGAGTAGGTTATTCTTGTTTACAACATTATTATTACAGCAGCCATGATCTAGAAAATGTAATATCATTTTGTCTCATCTTAGTTTCTATGCAGATGGAGGTTTCTACTGGTTTTAATACAATTCATCATTATTCAATACATTCCCTTTATTAACGCTGCAGTGGTCTGTCGATACACATTCTGATTTCCAAAATCAAGAAACATTATCCCTTTAAATAAAACCAAGTACTCATTACTCACGAATGAGGTTTCACACAAACATTCACATTAAACAAATAAGTTAAGTCTCTTATCTTATAAGATCAAGTCTCTTAACTTCAAACATTAGTAAACCATTTCTTTACCTCTCTTAAGACATTATACCTAACTCCCCATAAAGCTAGTATAACTCTTTTTTTAAAACCTTTAAAACCAAGTGTTACTTTCCTTCAAAACGATTTATAAATCTTTTGAAATACCTCAAGTTCTTTATTATAACAAGCCGCTTATAATTCACATCGATTACCTTTTAAAACCACAAAGTATTTTCTTATCTACATAAAGTCATATAACCAACTTCCCATAAAGCCGTTATAACACTTTATGTTTTAAGAACAATCAAACATTAACACACATGCGTCACCGTACCACATAGTTTACACATATCATGCTAGAAGAGATAGGAAGAGGTTCACATACCTCGCGGCAGTATCGACTAATAGCAAAACGCTCAAACAACGGCTCTCCTTAAGCCAAGTAAATCGCGCCACACGTAGTACTTCAACCTATAAGGCCACAAGGCGCTTATTATCATCTAGACCACAACGTAGAATATTCTACAGAAAATTCGGCAGCATCTCCCCGCCACAACAGAATCTCCTTCTCTATCGAGGCCGCTACCAAGCCAAACAGAGGGTTTCACACGCCTAACCTGGGACGTGTACAATTCTACTACACAAGAATACTACACAAGTCTCATCTGTAATACGATTCGATTCTTAATTCTTCAGGCTTAAGTCAAAAGACATTGCCACAGTACTAAGTATAGTTCTATATATAGTATACTTCAACTATATATTCTTACAACATGTAATTTCCAATTACAATAGAAGGACAGTAGTGTTTACCTCGATAAGCCCAAAATTATCCGAGTATAATGTCGCGCCTGAGCAAGGTTTAGCTCTACTCGAGTGCTCCAAACAACCCTTAGAAGTTCTATCCAACTTCTACTCCAAAACTTCAACCAACAGTGAAGGTTTCCTTAGGGTTCGGTTTGAGACTAAAAGGACAAAAGGTAGTATTTCCGGACTCTACGTATAGAGGTAACTTTGGAATACTACAAGGTATAAGGCTAAGGTATTTTGGGCATTATAACAATACTTGGAGGAGTATTTTAATACCACAAAGGGGGGGTACCACACGAGAACAACACCCTAAGGGAGGGGGGGGGTGTTCTCGGCTTTGGCTCACAAAGGGGGAAGGTTTCGGCCAAAAGGCCTTCACAAGGGGGAGAGGGGCTCTTGGACGAGAGTCAACAAGAGGGAGGGGAGGGGTTCTCAAGACTTAGGCAAGTGAAGAGTGGATGAAGAAGTCTTCCAAGAGAGGGGGTATTTATAGCAAAACCAAAGGCCAACCAATGGCCAAGATCCATCCATGTGTTAGGCAAGTGTAAGGCCAAGATCAAGCCAAGTGCACCCACAAAACACTCCACAAAACACTCCACAAAACAAGCCACAAAGCAAGGCACAAAAGAGGAGCCAATCGCCAAGGCCAAGCCCTCACTTTGTCGTCCAATGAGGGTGACAAGTGACACCCTCCCGTGGGTCAAAAAATGTTCCGTCGCTCTTAAAAATCCGCAAAAATACTAAATGACATAGCCGTATTTTTCCCAACGTATGCTGTGGAAACGTTTAAAAACGACTCTTTCGGCACTTGTGTACAAATTTCGAAACTATGCCTACTTAAGGCTCAAATTGTACACGTACGTCCTCACGTACATACTCTGGAAATACGGGGTATAACATATTCATTTTTATACTACTACATTATGTAATTCCCAATTACAATAGAAGGACAGTAGTATTTACCTCGATGAGCCCACAATTATCCAAGTTTAATGTCGATCCTGAGCAACGTTTACCTCCGATTCTGAACGCTCCAATTCTCTCCAAGAAACCCTTAGAAGTTCTACACAACTTTTACTTAGTACTCCAACCAATCATGGAGATTTTCCTTAGGGATTCGTTTAGTGGCTAAAGGAAAGTATAGTAGTATTTTCCGGGCTTTTTCCAGATGTAGGTACTGGAAATACTACAAAGGTTTTGGGCTAGAGTATTTTGGCATTCCAACAATACTTGAGAAGTATTTCTCAACCAAGGGGGTATTTCAAACAACTAGGCTGGGGTACCCCTGGCTGGACACTACAAAGTGGGTGATCTCGCCAAGGCCTTTCTCAAAGGAGGAGGCTAGGACGAGAACTTCAACACAAAGGGGGGGGAGAGGGCTTTCAAGACTTAGAACAATTTTTGGATGAAGAAGTGTAGGGTGTGGATTCATCCATGTGTCCTTATCCATCTACCACACAAAATATCCTACCTAACCCTTGACCAAGAAAGAGCACAAAAAACGTGCCAAAGAATGCCTCCCATTTCCGTCCAGTGTCACCCTCCCGTTGGTCCAAAATATTTCATCGCTCGGAAAAATCCGCAAAAATAATAAATGACATAGCCGGAATTTTCCCTTCGCAAAGTTTGTAAAACGTTTCGTCAGAAAACGACTCTTTTCGGGGGTTGTGCACAAATTTCGAACCTTGCCTACCTTAAGGATTAAACTTTTATACGTACGCCCTCACGTACATACTCTGGAAATACGGGGTATAACACCTTTACACAAACATCACAAGATACTAACACACGTAGCATCCTAAACATATTTACATATCAAATCAACAAGAAAGTATTACAAGGCTATGACAAACCAACACAATCAAGTTCTTCACACAAGGTACTTTCTACTTTATGTCAACAAGTTCGGGTTTTTATCCCCAAAGTACTTCCTATGTTAACTCTTTAAAAGATCCGTTTCTTTCACAAATGTTATACCACGTAGTTGCAGGGTATGTATGTGAGGACGTACGTACGAGAGTACGGCAGAAAATTTTGAAAAGAAAGAAAGATGTGAGTTTTCGACGGAAAAGTTTCCGGTCATTTGTGAAGAAAAAGGTTCGTTAATGGGAATTGGATTCCCAGATTTGGTATTTGGACTTCATAGATTATATTAGAATTTTGAGATTTTATTTTCGGAAATGGTCACGTGGGGCCCACGGGAGAAATTTACGGTTTTGTGGGGCCCGCTTTGTTTTGAGATTTCCAGAAATTGGATATTTTTTCGAAGACGCTTGAGGGCGATAGGAGGGTGACACGTGTCACCCCGCCAGTGGCTTGGCCGGTTACATTTGGGCACAATGCGGCTAAGTCGTTTCCGACTAAACATTTCCACTTTCGTAGGGAAAATTCCGGCTATGTCCTTTTTAATTTTGGATTTTTCCGAGAGACGAAACATTTTGGACCAACGGGAGGGTGACATGTGTCACCCTCACATTGAAGTTGTGGCGTCGAGTGGGACGATTGGTTAACGTAGTGGATTGTCTTTGTGGCTCACGTTTTTGGCCCTATTGGTTCCTTGTTTTGTGCCTTGTTTTGGCCTTGTTTTGTTGATTGTATTTTGCAATGTTTTGTGGAGTCGTTAGGGTGCACTTGGCTTGATCAAGGCCTTACACTTGCCTTGCACATGGCTTGATCTTGTCCATTGGTTGGCATTTGGGTTCGCTATAAATACCCCTTTGTGAAGACTTCATTCATCCACAAATGTTTCCAAGTCTTGAATCCCTCCTCCTCTTGTTGACTCTCGTCCAAGAGCTCCTCTCCTCGAAAGTGGCCTTTGGCCGTGAGGTCTCCCCCTCCCCCTTGTGAGGTCTAGCCGTGGGGTACCCCCCCCCTAGCCTAGTTGTTTTCGTATAATACCCCTTGTTGTGGTATAGAAATACTCCCCTAGTATTGTTATAATGCCCAAAATACCTTAGCCTTGTACCTTGTAGTATTCCAAAGATACCTCTTTACGTATAGTCCGGAAATACTACCTTTTGTCCTTTTTAGTCTCAAACCGAAACCCTAAGGAAATCTTCATAGTTGGTTGAAGTATGTGAGTAGAAGTTGGTTAGAACTTCTAAGGGTTGTTTGGAGTGGTTTGGAGCGCACGGAGTGGAGCTAAACCTTGCTCAGGAGCGACATTAAACTCGGATAATTTTGGGCTTATCGAGGTAATTATCTTGTCCCTCTATTGTAATTAGAAATTACATGTTTGGTTGAAGTATACTATATATGGAACTACTTAGTATTCGGCAATGTCTTTTGACTTAAGCCTGAAGAATAAAGAACTGAATCGAATCAGATTTACATAGGTGCGTATTGCAGAGACTTGTGTAGAATTGTACACGTCAGGTTAGGCGTGTAAAACCCCTCGGTTGGCTTGGTAGCCGGCCTCGATAGAGAGGAGATTTACGCTGTCATGGGGAGAGTGCTAATTTTCTATAGAAAGATAGAAAACTTGTGTTTTGGGGTTAATAGACGTTTGTGACCTTTATAGGTGAAAGTACTAAGAGTAGCGTATTCTACTCGAGAGTGGAAAGGGCTAGTGCAAGGTTGTAGTACTTGGAGCATTTTGCTTATTGTCGATAAATCGTCGCGAGGTATGTGAACCTCTTCCTATCTTTTCTAGCATGATTGTTGTGAACTATGTAGTGCGGTAGACGCATACGCTAAGTGATTTGGTTGGTTTAAAACATAGGGTGTTATAATAGCTTTATGGGAAGTTAGTTATAACGACCTTATGTAAGTGAAAATGGTTTACTGATGTTAGAAGTTAAGAGACTTGATCTTATAAGATAAGAGACTTAACTTATTTGTTTTAATGTGGATGTTTGTGTGAAACCTCATTCATGAGTAATGAGTACTTGGTTTTAAAGGGATAATGTTTTACTGATTTCGGGAATCAGAATGTGTATCGACAGACAACTGCAGCGTTAATAAAGGAAATGTAGTGAATAATGATGTGTTGTTTTAAAACCAAGAGAAACCTCCATCCGCATGAAGCTAAGATGAGACAAAATGATATTACATTTTCTAGATCATGGCTGCTGTAATAAGATCGTTATAAACAAGAATAAACTACTCACGTATATGACATATGTTACTCAATTGTTCTAAAAAGGAATCAAGTGATTAAGTTTGGGAACTATGAAACCATTTGAAAATGAGAAGCTTGAGTAATTGAAACTAGGCAAACTGGAACTTAGGAAAAGAATGTTGTTACTTGATTTTGAAAAGGAAGGTGGGTTGGTCATTCTAATACTACGGGTATCGGGTGACTTTTATAAAAGTAATGGATCTCTTTTAAAAGAACTTAACGATGTAGTACTTTGGGGTTAAAACCCGACTTTGGCATAAAATGAAAGTACTTTGAGTTGTGTGAAACTGCCTATGCTTGTTGTTGTGAAACTTGCCTATGCTTGTGATGATAGCCTTTATTGTACAAGCGTTGTGTTTCGTGTTACCGCCTCTCGATAGAGGTCGGTTGGCCGTTGAGAACTTACTTGGATGTCTACGGTGGCGGAGAAATTCCACGCACGCTCGTTGATAGTATTATTGTTGTTAATCACTTTGGACATATCGACCGATGCGTAGCGCACTCCATTTTGGTTAAGGTCTTGTGGTTAATCGCTTTGGATATATCGACTACGATCGTAGCGCACGTATGTTTCCATTTTGATTAACGCCAGGATTTCCTTTTGGACATACCGACACGATGCGTAGCGCACGGGTATCGTCCATTTGGAATGTTGTCTTATTGTTTCTTCGACATACCGACATGATGCGTAGCGCGCGGGTATGCTTCCATTTGGATTGTCTTGTTGTTGAGGTCACATGGACATGTCTACACCGGCGCAGTCCGGCATGTGGCCATGGGACATTGGTATTATTGTTGCATCATGGACATGTCTACACCGGCGCAAGATTCGCATGCGCCATAATGCGAACTCGATTGATGTTGGGCGTGAGACCCATAGTTATATCGAGTGATGATCATTTTATGTTGTGAATCGTAGTTGGTTATCATACATGTCTCTGCTTTATATAGACTAGTATGATTTCATTTTCGTGATTGCAGTTCACATACTTGGTACTGTTATCGACCTTCGGCCGCGTCATGCCGCAGTAGGTACATCGGCCGTGGATCCTCGCCATAGGATCACAGCCAACGCATTTGAAGCTCCGCTTTCTCGAGGCTTATCTTTGGTAGGTGTTCCACGAGTTGTAGGTTCTTGTACATTCGGGGTGTGGCGGGGCCCGCCCCGTCATAGTCATCAGATATCTTAGAGGTCTGTAGTCTGTTGTGGCGGGGTTGTAAAAGGATTAAACTGCTCGTGTTTTATGTATATACCAAGGCAACCGCTTTGGTTGCTTTGTTTATTTATTATATCTCTTGTATAATGACTCATGTTTTATGTTCCGCTGATTTTTCTCGATGTATGTATCGCTAGGGTGCCCGGTAAGGCACCGATACGGCCCCGAACGGTCGTTACAAAAGTGGTATCGAGCGATTAATCCTAGAAAGTGTCTACAGCACCGTGTCTAGTAGAGTCTTGATTATCGGTGTTGTGCACCACATCTATAATCGTGAGGCTATAGGACATTTAGGATTGGTTTCCATTCTTCTCATTACGAGATCGTGCCTTAGAGTCGTGTTGTAAGTTGGACCCTCCGACGTATCTCGTTTTACCGATTATGCCTCCGCGCAGTGCAACCAGAGCCGAAGGGCAAGGCAGCCGAGGGTGCTAGTGAGATACTGAGGAGTACGAGGGCGCAGCCCGCGAAGACGAGGTCAGGCTTGACGGCGGTTTTCAGGACGCCGCCACCCCAAAGAGGTTAGAGCCGCAAGAATGGCCGGGCCGAGACCGCATACTGAGCCTCCATCCCACATGCAGAGGCGGAGGAGATGGGTTACAAGAGATGGCGGCTTGCCGCCGTGGTCGTGGGCCGATATGAGGATAGGATCCGGATTCAGCAGCCTGATAGCACCGATGGTTCACCCCGAGCAGATAGTTTGAGGCTACGGGACTTTCTCGAGTTGTAGCCCGCGAGTTTTACGGGTCGAGGCACGAGGATGATCCGCAGGAGTTCATCCGGCGATTCTGACGGATCACGGGTGATCAAGGCTTGAAACCGAGTCTGTGACCTTTGGATCGCATCGGCTCCGAGAGACCGCAGTCGATGGGGTTGATTCATGGGAGCATTCCCGGGGAGAGCATGCACCTCCAGCACTATGGGATGAGTTTTCGGGGGCTTTTCTCACGCACTTCTTGCCTCCGCATGATGAGGGCACGCCGGCGATTTTTGTTCTTGAGGCAGAGGGCGGCCGTCGGGAGTACAATGTCTAGTTCGATTCTTTCGCTCGATATGTCCCTGCGCTAGTTGCAGATATGGAGGATAGGGTGCATCGCTACGTCACCGGGCTTGATGATTATATGGCCGAATCTTGTGCGGGTGTTTCTCTTCAGCCGGGCATGGACATTGCCCGCATGCAGGCTCATGCACTAGGATGTGAGGCACGGAGGGGTCGACGGAATGACCTGTATCTGCCTCAGAGGGCCAGGACGGCAGGGTCCTTTGGTGGCTTTCGAGGCGGACCGCCTCAGCAGCAGGCTAGTTATATACCCCCACCGGTACAGAGTGGTCCTCCACCGTCTTCAGGAGCAGGTCAGGGCTCCAAGGGTTCAGATTTTCGGCAGAGCAGGGGTGTTAACCACCGCCACCCCTACCTCGTTGTGACCATTGTGGTAGACTCCATTTTGGAGAGTGTCGTGCTAGATTGGGAGTTTGTTTTGCATGCGACAGCGAGGCCATTTTGCGAGGAACTGTCCACCAAGGGAAGCGCGGATGTTACGACTCACCTTCGGATCTGTGGGTGGTTCATCACCTTCATACTATGCCTGCAGGCGTGCCTATGATTAGAGTGAAGCGGTAGCTTCAGGTATATCCTTAACCCTCTAGAGTTTTGGTATGCTTGTTATGATGATCTCATTATTGTGTGCTATGTACGGATAGCATTGTGATATGTGTGAGTTAAAATGCATGGTTAGTTGGAAGGATACGTATGGGGGCATGGTAAGTGTGAACCTTAGACTATGTCACGACTGAGACCTTAGGGGTAAGGTCGTCTTGAGTTAAAGATTTATTTTTGACCCTTATCAGAGTAGTAGTACGTGGGATTTATTTGTGTGATAAGTCCGTGGGTAGTGTGAGATGGAAGTGGTAGCTTTCATGATGTGAATTAGTAAGATTGTTCCGGATCGGGGAACAAGAGTTTGGCGCGGTTGGGGGTCGGGTTGAGGACCATTTGCGGGTCAACCCGTAACCCGGTTTGGGGTGGGGTCAGTTCTGGGTGGTCCCGCCAGGTGGTAGGGTCACGAGGATGCTAGGCCCAAGTTTGTATGATCATCGTATGAGTTCGTGGACGCGTTCGACCAGAAGCGGTTCGTAAAGGTCGGGAATGGCCTTAAGGAAGTTTGAGGTTAGTAAGATGACCAAGTTTGGAGGTAGTGACTCCAGAGATTTTCGGGAACGGAAGTAATGACTGAAGTATGGTACGTACTGGGAGAGTTCGAGTGTTCGAGAAGGGTACAACGAGTAAGGGAGGAAGATAACGTGTGTTATTTCGCTGCCGTGGCATCGCAACTTGTTAGAGGAACTTTATCGTTATTCGACTTGAGAAGGAACATTCGGGACGAATGTTTCTAAGGAGGGGAGAATGTTATACCCCGTAGTTGCAGGGTATGTATGTGAGGACGTACGTACGAGAGTACGGCAGAAAATTTTGAAAAGAAAGAAAGATGTGAGTTTTCACGGAAAAGTTTCCATTTTGTGAAGAAAAAGGTTCGTTAATGGGAATTGGATTCCCAGATTTGGTATTGGACTTCATAGATTATATTAGAATTTTGAGATTTTATTTTCTGAATGGTCACGTGGGCCCACTGAGAAATTTACTGCCATGGGCCCGCTTTGTTTTTGAGATTTCCAGAAATTGGATATTTTTTCGAAGACGCTTTGAGGGCTGGAGGGTGACACGTGTCACCCCGCCTAGTGGCTTGGCCGGTTACATTTGGGCACAAGTGCCGACTGCAGTCGCTCCGACGAAACGTTTCCACAACTTTCGTAGGAAAATTCCGCTATGTCCTTTTAATTTTTATGCGGATTTTTCCGAGAGACGAAACATTTTGGACCAACGGGAGGGTGACATGTGTCACCCTCGCATTGAAGCTTGTGCGTCAGTGGGCGATTGGTTCACGAATGGATTGTCTTTGTGGCTCACGCTGGCCCTATTGGTTCCTTGTTTTGTGCCTTGTTTTGGCCTTGTTTGTGGCTTGTCTTGTGCCATGTTTTGTGGAGTAGGGGTTAGGGTGCACTTGGCTTGATCAAGGCCTTACACTTGCCTTGCACCTGGCTTGATCTTGGCCATTGGTTGGCATTTGGGTTTGCTATAAATACCCCCCCCTTTGTGAAGACTTCATTCATCCACAAATGTTTCCAAGTCTTGAATCCCTCCTCCTCTTGTTGACTCTCGCCCAAGAGCTCCTCTCCTTGAAAGTGGCCTTTGGCCGTGAGGTCTCCTCCCCTTGTGAGGTCTAGCCTGGGTACCCCTAGCCTAGTTGTTTTCGTATAATACCCTTGTTGTGGTATAGAAATACTCACCTAGTATTGTTATAATGCCCAAAATAACTTAGCCTTGTACCTTGTAGTATTCCAAAGATACCTCTTTACGTAGAGTCCTAAATACTACCTTTTGTCCTTTAGTCTCAAACCAAAACCCTAAGGAAATCTTCATAGTTGGTCAAGTATGTGAGTAGAAGTTGGTTAGAACTTCTAAGGGTTGTTTGGAGTGGTTTGAGCGCACGAGTGGAGCTAAACCTTGCTCGGGAGCGACATTAAACTCGGATAATTTTGGGCTTATCGAGGTAATTATCTTGTCCTCTATTGTAATTAGAAATTACATGTTTGGTTGAAGTATACTATATATGGAACTACTTAGTATTCGCAATGTCTTTTGACTTAAGCTGAAGAATAAAGAATCGAATCGAATCAGATTTACATAGGTCTGTATTGCGATGAGACTTGTGTAGAATTGTACACGTCCGTTAGGCGTAAACCCCTCGGTTGGCTTGGTAGCCGCCTCGATAGAGGAGAGATTTACGCTGTTATTGCGGGAGGTCTTCCGAATTTTCTATAGAAGATAGAAAACTTGTGTTTTGGGGTTAATAGACGTTTGTGACCTTTATAGGTGAAAGTACTAAGAGTAGCGTATTCTACTCGGAGTGGAAAGGGCTAGCAGGTTGTAGTACTTGGAGCATTTTGCTTATTGTCGATAAATCGTCGCGAGGTATGTGAACCTCTTCCTATCTTTTCTAGCATGATTGTTGTGAACTATGTAGTACGGTAGACGCGTACGTGCTAAGTGATTTGGTTGGTTTAAAACATAGGGTGTTATAATAGCTTTATGGGAAGTTAGTTATAACGACCTTATGTAAGTGAAAATGGTTTACTGATGTTAGAAGTTAAGAGACTTGATCTTATAAGATAAGAGACTTAACTTATTTGTTTTAATGTGGATGTTTGTGTGAAACCTCATTCATGAGTAATGAGTACTTGGTTTTAAAGGGATAATGTTTTACTGATTTCGGGAATCAGAATGTGTATCGACAGACCACTGCAGCGTTAATAAAGGAAATGTATTGAATAATGATGTGTTGTATTAAAACCAGTAGAAACCTCCATCTGCATAGAAGCTAAGATGAGACAAAATGATATTACATTTTCTAGATCATGGCTGTTGTAATAAGATCGTTATAAACAAGAATAAACTACTCACGTATATGACATATGTTACTCAATTGTTCTAAAAAGGAATCAAGTGATTAAGTTTGGGAACTATGAAACCATTTGAAAATGAGAAGCTTGAGTAATTGAAACTAGGCAAACCGAACTTAGGAAAAGAATGTTGTTACTTGATTTTGAAAAGGAAGGTGGGTTGGTCATTCTAATACTACGTATCGGGTGACTTTTATAAAAGTAATGGATCTCTTTAAAAGAACTTAACGTATGTAGTACTTTGGGGTTAAAACCGACTTTGGCATAAAATGAAAGTACTTTGAGTTGTGTGAAACTTGCTATGCTTGTTGTTGTGAAACTTGCCTATGCTTGTGATGATAGCCTTTATTATTGTACAAGCGTTTTCGTGTTACCGCGTCTCGATAGAGGTCGGTTGGTAGTTGAGAACTTACTTGGATGCCTGCGGATTCGAGAAATTCCACGCACGTTCGCTGATAGTATTATTGTTGTTAATCACTTTGGACATACCGACATACGCGTGGCGCACGGGTATGCCTCCATTTTGGTTAAGGTCTTGTGGTTAATCGCTTTGGATATACTGACACGATGCGTAGCGCACGGGTATGTTTCCATTTTGATTAACGCCTTGTGATTTCCTTTTGGACATACTGACACGATGCGTAGCGCACGGGTATGCGTCCATTTGGAATGTTGTCTTATTGTTTCCCTTTGGACATACTGACACGATCGTAGTGCGGGTATGCTTCCATTTGGATTGTCTTGTTGTTGAGGTCACATGGACATGTCTACACCGTCGCAGAATTCCGGGGCATGTGGCCATGGGACATTGGTATTATTGTTGCATCATGGACATGTCTACACCGATGCGATTCGGCATGCGGCCATAATGCGAACCTGATTGATGTTGTGGGCGTGAGACCCATAGTTATATTGGAGTGATGACTGTTTTATGTTGTGAACTGTAGTTGGTTATCATACATGTCTCCTGCTTTATATAGACTAGTATGATTTCATTTACAGTATTGTACAGTTTCACATACTTGGTACCTGTTGTACTGACCTCCTTCGGGGGGCTGCGTTCATGCCGCAGGTAGAGGTACATCGGTCGTGGATCCTCGCTCATAGGATCACAGTTCAGCGCATTTGAAGCTCCGTTTCTCCGGAGGCTTATCTTTGGTAGGTGTTCCCTGAGTTGTAGGTTCTTGTACATTCAGGGGTGTGGCGGGGCCCTGTCCCGTCATAGTCATTGTATATCTTAGAGGTCTGTAGTCCTGTTGTGGGCAGGGTTGTAAAGGATTAAACTGTTCAGGTTTTATGTATATACTGAAGGCAACCGTTTTGGTTGGCCTGTTTATTTATTATATCTCTTGTATAATGACTCATGTTTTATGTTCCGCTGATTTTTCTCTGATGTATGTATCGCTAGGGTGCCCGGGGTAAGGCACCAGTAACGGGCCCCGGAACGGGTCGTTACAACAAAAGTCACACAATACCCGTAGTATAAAAATAGAGTGACTATCTTTTTAAGTAAACCAAAACACTTCTTTTTGTAAAATCAAGTAACAACATTCTTTTCCAAACGTTCAAGTTTGCCTAATTTCAAATGCTCAAGTTTATCATTTTCGAAAGGTTTCGTAGTTCATAGTCTTAATCACTTAATAATATAATTCTCTTTTAAAACAATTTGAGAAACATATGTCTTATGTGTGAGTAGGTTATTCTTGTTCATAACAATCTTATTAAAGCAGCCATGATCTAGGAAATGTAATATCATTTTGTCTCATCTTAGCTTCTATGCAGATGGAGGTTTCTACTGGTTTTCATAATACTTAATTAGTCAATACATTTCCCTTTATTAGCGCTGCAGTGGTTTGTTCGATACTTATTCTCATTTCCGAAATCCATACAAGGCTTTCATAAAACAATTAAGTAAACTGTTCCTTTTATCACTCTTAAGTCGTTATACCTAACTTCCCATAAAGCTAGTATAACTCTTAAGCTTTTAAAACCAAGTATTACTCTTCTTTCAAAAACGGTTCTTAATTCTTTTGAAATACTTCAAGATTCTTATTATTAGACTCAAGTCAAAAGACATCGCAGTAAAAACCACGTTCAGTTAACACACGTACGTCTACCGTACTATATATATTCTTTTAAAATATCATGTTCAAGAGGATAGGAAGAATCACATACCTCGCGACGATTATCGACTATTAGCAAAATGTTCCACGGCTATAACCCGACTAGCCTTGTCCACCATTCAAGTAGAACATGCTACTCGCAGAACTTTCAACCTATAAAGGCCATATACGTCTATCAACGTCTAGACTACTCTGTAGAATATTCTAAGCAGAGGGTTCTCTATTCTACGGAAAATCGGGCAGCACTTCCCTACCCGTTAAACTACACAAGTCTACTGCAAATACAGTCCTATGTAAGTACAGTTTAATTCTTCTTCTTTAATATCCTTCTATGTATCTTATATACATCTCTATACTACTACAGTATGTAATTTCCAATTACAATATAAGGACAAGAGTATTTACCTCGATAAGCCCAAAATTATCCAAGTTTAAATGTCGATCCTGACCAACGTTTAGCTCCTACTCTGGACTCTCCAACCCGCTCCAAACAACCCTTAGAAGTTCTACGCAACTTCTTCTTAATACTTCAACCAACTATGAAGATTTTCCTTAGGGTTTCATTTTTGTGACTGAAGGGAAGTATAATAGTATTTCTGGGCTTTTAGTATAGGTGTAACCTTGGAATACTACAAGGTATTTGGGCCAAGGTATTTTGGAATAGTAACAATACTTGGAGAATACTTTTCTACCAAGGGGGGGTTGTATTTCACGAGAACAACTCAAGGTGGGTACTTTCGGCTAGCACCACAGGAAGGGAGTACTTCGCGGCCAAACGGCCTCACAACGGGGGAGGGGTGCTCTTTGGACGAGAGCAACAAGAAGGGGGGGAGGATTTTCAAGACTTAGAAAATGTTTGTGGATGAAGAAGTCTTCAACAAAGGGGGGGTATTTATAGGGAAACCAATGGCCAAGATCAAGACAAGTGGTGGGCAAGTGGAGGGTGAGGATTTGCCCAAGTGCCCCCCTAGCCATCTACTCCTCAATTCACTCCAAACATTGACCCATGTTTTAGGCAACAAAACATGGCACAAAACGTGCCCCCTTTCGGCCTCCAATCCGCCAACTTGAGGGTGACAAGTGTCGCCCTCTCGTTGGTCCAAAATATTTCATCTCTCGAAAAAATCCGCAAAAATTATTAAAGTCGCAACCGTAATTTTCCCCTCGCAAAGTTTGGAAAACGTTTCGTCGGAAAACAATTCTTTTCGTGGGTTTTGAACAAATTTTTCGTCCCTTGCCTAACCTAAGGCTTAAACTTTTATACGTACGCCCTTACGTACATACTATGGAAATACGGGGTATAACATTCTCCCATCCTTAGAAACATTCGTCCCGAATGTTCCTTCTCAAGACGGATAACGATGAAGTTCCTTTTAACTTAAACAAGTTGTCAATGCCACATATGGCCACAAAATAACACACGCGCCAATACTTACATCCAAGTCCACGAGGAATCACCTCTAGCATCACAAAAGCTCCCACCCGAGGTCTAAAATATACTCCCTTCGCACCTTTATTTTACAAAAGAAATGATCACATCTATGTTCTTAACACATGCTCGCTTCTTCCCTTACTGCTGCACTTTCTCGTACACTCAACCCTTTCTCATAACTTACCGCATTCTCATTCGCTTGGCCAAATCTCGGGGTTATTATCTCCAACTTGGTCATCATTAACTGGGAACACTCTGGATGGATCTCCGATACTCTTCCGAACATAGCAACATGAAAGACCGGACGTACTGCCTCCTTCATTGGACGACAAAGCTAACTTATAGGCAACCTGACCTATTCTACAAACAATCTGAAAATGCCCAAGAGCACTTTGGGTTAAGTTTCCTCTGTTTCCAAAACTCGTCATACCCCTCCGGGGTGGTACCTTCAAGAAGACCGTCACAACTCAACTCCAAGTGTCGTCGCCGATTATCCGCACGACTTCTGTTGACTCTGAGCTGCCAATAACCTCTTCTGGATAAGCTTCACCCTATCCACATCCTGCTGAAACAAGTATGAACCAACTATCTGAACCTTGCCAACATCGAACCAATCGACCGGCAACTTACACTTCCGCCCCTACAAGGCGTCATAAGGTGATATCCGAATACTGAAATGGTAGCTATAAAAAACTCCCTCACCAGGAAGCAAAAATCCTCACAACTACCCCTGAAATCCAAACACTGGCCCAAGGGCGAATGCGATACTGAGACTCACCTGAGTTCCTAACCCTGCCTAGTAAAACCTCCAGAAAAGAAACAACCGTAAACTGGGCTCCACTGCCTGTCATAAGGTGAAAGTAGGCACCTCATGCAGCCTTATAACCTTCCCGATATAACATCTCGCATAACCCTCTGCCGAGTAAACGGTTCTGACTGAAAGACAAGATGGGCTGATCTCATCGGCCCGAATACTGGTCGAACGCATCCACGAACTCGTACGATGGTTAACTAAACTTGGGCCTAATATATTCATGACCTTACCACCTGGCGGGACCACCCCGAACTGACCCCACCACATTGCAGGCCGCGGGTTGACCCGCGATCGATCCTCAACCCGACCCGCTATTGCGCAAAAACACTTGTTCCCTGATCCGGGTCTTCTTAGCTCAACTACCCTCTTTCATTTCATACCACTCAGGGACTTATCACACAAATATATCTCACGTATACTATGCACTCCGATAAGGGTCAAACATAAAAATACATCTTTTACTCGAGATGGCCTTACCTCTAAGGTCTCCACGTATAAAACTCTAAGGCTCACACTTTTCCTATCCCCCAATCTTACCCTTTTTAACTAACCATGATTTCTAATCACAATTTACACAATGCTATCAGAATATAACACTTAAGATATACTCATCTTACATACCAATCTCTAGAGGGTTAAGGATGTACCTGTATCTACTGCTTCACTCCCCACAATGACACTTACCACAACGGCCACACCGAGCGGGTGGCCTCCTGCCAGCACCCTTCCTCTCCGAACCATCAATCAGAATCGATCCGGGTAGGATGAGTCCTCCTACTTACATCCCTCCTACTAGGACATCCTTTCGACACATGGCCCTGACGGCCGCAGGTAAAACAAGTACCAACTAAAAAACGACATTCCCCGGGATGACGCCTGCCACACTGTGAACACTGAGGGAAAACTGAATCCGGCTGGCTGGAACCGACGTGTATCTGCGAATCAGAAGCCCCGAGCTCACCAACTCTCGCATACCGAACGCCCCGAACTCCGTGGAGGACCACTCAGACCGTGGAGGTGCATCTCTAACTGGGCCGAGGCGGTTTGCCTCGAAAGTTACCAAAGGATCTCGCCGACGGGCCTCTTCTCGCCGCCTGATTAATCTGTCGATCTCTACGTTTTTTGGCCTGCTGCGCATAAGCCCGTACGCAGGCCATGCTCATGCCTGACTGGAGAGCTACTCTTGCACAACACTCTCTTAGATAGTCATCAAGACCCGTGATAAATCGGTACATAATATACTCTCTGGTTGCTAACTCTCTAGCTAGTAACAGGGTCGTCTCTTTGCAATGTATTCTTTCGCATCGGTCGTGGAACCAAGGTTCAAATATCATGGCCGCAGCAGGAATCGCCGCTGCCGCGCTTAGACTCATTGACCGCTGCCGCAGAACTCCCCGAATGAAGCACCACTCCAGGTGATGATTGGGCCTGTGCCCTCGTAACTCTCTGTGCTCTACTCGCAGCTCCCTTGGTCGTTGTCTTCCGCCCGGTTGCCTTACGCGGAGGCATAAGCGGTAGTGGAAAGAAAGACGTGAGAGGGGTCCAACTTATAACACACCTCTAAGCACGATCTCAGAGTGAGAAGAATGGAAACCAATCCTAAATATCCTATAGCCTCCTGATTATTGGTGTGGTGCACAACACACCGATAATCAAGACTCTACTGGATACGGTCTCAGACACTTTCCGAGGATTAATCGCTTCGATACCACTTTTGTCACGAATTCAACCGGGCCTGGATCGTGCCTTACCCCGCACCCAAGTAGACATACATCGAGTAATCAATAATATAAGACAAGACATGAAATAACATGAAGTTTGAAATAGCTTATTCGAGAAAAGTTTGCCTTTCGCTTATATAAAAACATGAAACCAATAGCTACATCCCTTTACAAACTCGCCACAACAAGATTACATACCTCTAAGAATGATATAACAACAATGGCGGACAGGCCCCGCCATACCCTCGAATGTAAGTACCTAGAACGACTGGACTACACCATCGATAAGCCTCCGAGAAACGAGCTTCCCAAAACTCAATCGTGATCCTAAGAGCGAGGATCGACGATCGCGTACCTCTACCGCGCATGAACGCAGCTTCAAGGAGGTCGATAACAGTACTAAGTATGTGAAATCAAAATATCAGAAATAAAATCATAGTAGTCTATATAAAGCGAGACATGTATGATAACCAAACTACGCTCACAATAAATAAGCGATATGTCAAGTCGTGACTCACGCCCTCAAAGTCATCACTCAAATATAACTATGGGTCTCACGCCCACAACATCAATCATGCCCGTGGAATACCTTCCTCACTGCCGGCAGTCTATGATATAAAAGCACCAAGGAATACACATGAACACCAGGTCCCACCTGTGTCATAATAAAACCGTACGGGGTAAGTACGAAGGCATAGCCGACTACTAAAACCCACAGTACCAAAAAAGTCATAAACTGTATCACGAGGTCTGTCTAGACCGCCACATGATCGAAGCTTGCCACTCGCCCGCAGTATCAAATGTGCGCGTCTAATCCTGGAACTTCCCGCAGCTCCGCATAGGCCACTCACATAGGTCCGCATGAGGTATTCCCCGCATCGAGGGTAGCTACTCCCCGACATCGCCCCGACTCGCACCACACGGGCCACATGACCGCATGACCACAAAGGCCGCACACTAACCTGGAACTCTCGTATCTCCGCATAGGTCCCCTGGACCCGCATGAGGTATTCTCGAATCATGGTCCTGCATCACCGAGTCTACCCCGACGGAGGCGCAACCCCGGTATCATGTCAAGAGGTGAGTGATATAATACTAACATAACAGCTTATCGTTAAACAACATAAGCATAACAAGGGAAGCCCCTTTACACAAACATCACAAGATACTAACACACGTAGCATCCTAACATGTTTACTTATCAAAGCAACAAGAAAGTATTACAAGGCTATCACAAACCAACACAATCAAGTTATTCACACAAGGTACTTTCTACTTTATGTTAACAAGTTCGGGTTTTTATCCCCAAAGTACTTCATACATTAACTCTTTAAAAGATCCGTTTTTTTCACAAAAGTCACACAATACCCGTAGTATAAAAATAGAGTGACTATCTTTTTAAGTAAACCAAAACGCTTTCCTTTGTAAAATCAAGTAACAACATTATTTTCCAAACGTTCAAGTTTGCCTAATTTCAAATGCTCAAGTTTCTCATTTTCGAAAGGTTTCGTAGTTCATAGTTTTAATCACTTAATAATATAATTCTCCTTTAAATCAATTTGAGAAACATATGCCTTATGTGTGAGTAGGTTATTCTTGTTTATAACAATCTTATTAAAGCAGCCATGATCTAGGAAATGTAATATCATTTTGTCTCATCTTAGCTTCTATGCAGATGGAGGTTTCTACTGGTTTTCATAATACTTTATTAGCCAATACATTTCCCTTTATTAGCGCTGCTGTGGTTTGTTCGATACTTATTCTCATTTCCGAAATCAGTAAAACATTATTCCTTTACAAACCAAGTACTCATTACTCACGAATGAGGTTTCACACTTTTTAACAAAATTCATATTAATTCAATTAAGTCAAGTCTCTTATCTTTTAAGATCAAGTGTCTTAACTTCTAAAATCAATAGACCATTCTTTTTATCTCTCTTAAGTCGTTATACCTAACTTCCCATAAAGCTAGTATAACTCTTAAGCTTTTAAAACCAAGTATTACTCTTCTTTCAAAAACGGTTCTTAATTCTTTTGAAATACTTCAAGATTCTTATTATTAGACTCAAGTCAAAAGACATCGCAGTAAAAACCATGTTCAGTTAACACACGTACGTCTACCGTACTATATATATTCTTTTAAAATATCATGCTCAAGAGGATAGGAAGAATCACATACCTCGCGACGATTATCGACTATTAGCAAAACGTTCCACGGCTATAACCCGGCTAGCCTTGTCCACCATTCAAGTAGAACATGCTACTCGCAGAACTTTCAACCTATAAAGGCCATATACGTCTATCAACGTCTAGACTACTCAGAGAATATTCTAGCAGGGTTCTCTATTCTACGGAAAATCGGGCAGCACTTCCCTACCCGTTAAACTACACAAATCTACTGCAAATACAGTCCTATGTAAGTACAGTTTAATTCTTCTTCTTTAATATCCTTCTATGTATCTTATATACATCTCTATACTAATAAAATATGTAATTTCCAATTACAATATAAGGACAAGAGTATTTACCTCGATAAGCCCAAAATTATCCAAGTTTAAATGTCGATCCTGAGCAACGTTTAGCTCCTACTCTGGGCGCTCCAACCCGCTCCAAAAAACCCTTAGAAGTTCTACGCAACTTCTTCTTAATACTTCAACCAACTATGAAGATTTTCCTTAGGGTTTCGTTTTTGTGACTGAAGGGAAGTATAATAGTATTTCTGGGCTTTTAGTATAGGTGTAACCTTGGAATACTACAAGGTATTTGGGCCAAGGTATTTTGGAATAGTAACAATACTTGGAGAATACTTTTCTACCAAGGGGGGGGGTGTATTTCACGAGTACAACTCAAGGTAGGGGTACTTTCGCTAGCACCACAAAGGAAGGGGAGTACTTCTACCAAAAGGCCTCACAAAGGAGGGTGCTCTTTGGACGAGAGCAACAAGAAGGGGGGGGAGGATTTTCAAGACTTAGAAAATGTTTGTGGATGAAGAAGTCTTCAACAAAGGGGGGTATTTATAGAAACTCACACGACCCGAACTCGGCCGTGGATCGTGCCTTACCCCGCACCCTAGTGATACAACATCGTAGAAAATCAATGAAATAAAACATAAACATGAAACAAGAGATATGATAAAAAAACAGGCCAACCAAAACAGTTGCCTTCTATATACATACATAAAAACCCGAACAATTATCTTTTTTACAAACTCGCCACAACAAGATTCATGCACTTAAGAATGTAACAACATCTATGACGGACAGGCTCCCGCCATACCCTCGAATGTACAAGTACCTACAATGACAGTGGACTATACCAAAAGATAAGCTCCTGAGGAACGGAGCTTCCTAACGCCGAATCATGATCCTATGAGCGAGGATCAACAACTGGGTACCTCTACTGCAGATGAACGCAGCCTCAAGGAGGTCAAGATAACAGTACCAAGTATGTGAAATCGAAAATATCAGAATGAAATCACATTTCATCATTTTATAAAACCATTTCGCAATAAGTAAACAAGATTATGTCAAGTAAGGACACATATCCCTGAATAATCACTCACACATAACTACGGGTCTCACGCCCATAATATCACTCATGCCCGTGAAACTCATTCTCACCGCAGCATACGATGTAAAACAACACCCATATGTGAACTCGAACACTAGATCACGTCAAGGCTATCAAAACCGACGCCAAGTAGAATAGCCAACTACCACCCAAAAGCTAGTCATATCCCATCACTGCAAGGTACTAAGCCAACTACTCCCAAAAGCTAGCCACGCAATCGCCGAGGCAAGTATCTTAAGCTAACGTCTGATAGCCTACCGCCTCACAAGATATGACCGAGGCAAGTATCTTAAGCTATCTACCAGAGGCTACCGGTACACGAGAAAATGACCAGAACAAGTATCTAAAGTGTGCCTGAACCACACGTACAAATCAAGCCCGTGATCGCTCGTCACCGCGGCAAGCTTCATGGATTAGTGGTCCATGGACTAACAATCTGAACCTCACAATGACCGCATGCCCCGGCATCTCACCTCGGAAGTCATGGCCATGAAACCATCCTACTGGACGCATGCCCGTGGACCATCCATCGTGTCAGCATGTCCAAAGGAAATCAATCAGATAGCCGACCCTCCCAGAGAGTCACGGCAGTACAGAAACAACCAGTCAATACTTAAAGTGGACGCATACTCGCGGACCACCCAACGTCAGTATGTCCAATCAATCAATCAGATAGCCGGCCCTCCCAGAGAGTCACGACAGCATATCAACAAAACACTTGCACATCAAAGACTATCACAACAAGCATAGGCAAGTTCAACATACATTCATTTTAATCAACAATTCGGGTTTCAAACCCAAAATACTACATACTTTTATTCTTTCAAAAATACCTCTTTTTACGTAAAAGCCACATGATACTAATACTCGTAGTATTAAAAACACGTTTTCCTTTCAAACCAAATTACTACACCTTCCGAAAATCTTTATAAGATTTTTAAAATCAAGTACTCTATACTTTTAAAACCAAGTGCTTTTCTTTTAAACAACATCAAGTATACTTTTTTTTTTAAAACCCAATAACTTACTCTTTCCAAAACAAGTAACCTATACTTAAATCAAGTTACTTCTCCTTTTCCGAAAACAAGTCCTTTATAAGTCAAGTCTCTTATCTTTCAAGATCAAGTCTCTTAACTTTCAAAATCAAATCTTTCTTTTATTTTCATAAGGTCGTTATAACTAACTTCCCATAAAGCCATTATAACACCTTATGTTTAAAACAAACAAAACTCATTTCACACATGTACGTCTACCGTACTATATAGTTCACAACAACCATGCTCAAGAGTATAGGAAGAATCACATACCTTTTTAGCTTAAACCACAAGCCAAGTCAAGTATGCCGCGCGTAGAAGATCCACCTATAAAGGCCACAATATATCTATCAATCTCTAGTTCTTTCGTAGAATATTCTAAATACAAGATTCCTTATTCTACGTAAAATTCGCAGACCTCCCCGCTATCACATAAATCTCCTCCCCTAACAAGGCCCCCTACCAGGCCAACAACGCTCAGGGGATTACACGTCTAACCGGACGTGTTCAAATATGCTTCATAATAATAATGCACAAGTCTACTGTAAGTACAGTCCAATGTAAATACAGTTCAATTCTATCAATCTTCTTTCCTCATATAATATACTCAAGTATAACTACTACAACATGTAATATCCAATTACAATAGGGGGACATAGATCATTACCTCGATAAGCCCAAAATTATCCAAGATATATGTCGATCCTGAGCAACGTTTAGCTCCAATTCCTACGCTCCAACCCGCTCCAAGCGACCCTTAGAAGTTTCTAAACAACTTTTCTAAATACTTCCACCAAGCTAGGAAGAGTTTTCTAGGGTTTTACTTTACGACTATTGGAATAAAGTAGTATTTCCGGCTCCTAGTATTGAAATAACTTTGGAATACTACTAGGGATACTAGGCCAAGGTATTTAGGGTTTATACAACAATACACAAAGTATTTCTACACAAGTGGGGGAGGGTGGACGAACACAACACAAAGGGAAAGGGATATTTTTGCCTTGGAAGACTTCAAGTGTGGGATGAATTACTCTTCAAACTAAGGGGGGTATTTATAGAGGTTTCAAGGGCCAAGATCAAGGTAAGTGTATGGTCAAGATTGGGCCATGTGGAACAAGCCTGAACACTGTCTGAACCTTGCCAACATCGAACCAATCGACCGGCAACTTACATTTCCGCCTTTACAAGGCTTCATAAGGCGACATCCGAACACTGAAATGGTAGCTTAAACGCTCCCTCCACAGGAGACAACAATCCTCGCAACTACCCCTGAAATCCACACACTGGCCCGAGGGCGAATGCGATTCTGAGACTCACCTGAGTTCTTAACCCTGCCTGGTAAAACTTTCAGAAACAAAACAGCTGTACCCTGGGCTCCACTGTCTGCCATAAGGTGAAGGTAGGCACCCCGTGCGGCCTTACAACCTTTCTGATATAACAACACTGCTGATTACATGGTCCCGACAGAAAACACGACGCCGCCCCCATCGCCCGCCATCGGTCGAACGCATCCACGAACTCGCACGTGGTTAACTAAACTGGGCCTAACACCCTCGTGACTTATCACGCGGGACCACCCCAAACTGACCCCACCAAACATGCCGCGGGTTGACCCGCAACGCGGCTCTCAACCCGACCCGCAACGCCGCAAAACGCTAGCTCCCCAAGGAAAACTCTCATTAATCACGCTACGAAAACCTAACGCCTTCTTAGCTCAACTACCATCTTTCATTCCATACTAATCGTGACTTATCCCATAAACATAGCTCACGTGCACTATGCACTCCGATGTGGTCAACCATAACACTACACCTTTACTCGAGACGGCCTTACCTCTAAGGTCTCTACGAAACTCTAAGGCTCACACCTTCTCTATCCCCAAATCTTACTTGGTTAACTAACCAAGATTTCTAATCACAATATTAACACACCGCTATCAAAACATAGCACTTATGATATACCCATCTTATCACACCTCTCGAACTCTGAGGGTTAAAGATCTATCTCAGAACCATCGCTTCACACGACTGCTCGGCCCGTGATCGTGCTACCGGCACCCAAGTAGCCATACATCGTAGTAACCAATGGAAATATAAACCAAGACAGAAATAGCTTTAAAAAATAAGACACGACTTATGTAAGAAAACACGCTTTCGCATATATAAATAATCAAGTTTTGCGCTACATCCCAACTGCATAATAGTACTACTGCACTTCTAAGGAAGTAACAACTATGGCGACGTGGCCGCCATACCTGATCGCATAAAACTATCTACAATACAGGAGATCATACCTAAAAGTAGAGCCTCGAGAAGATGGAGCTCCCGACACCAACGCAAAAGATCCTAAGGATGCGGATCTAGCACTGCTTGCCTTTACTGCAGATGAACGCACTCGGGCGAGGTCGATAACAGTACCAAGTATGTGAAACTATAAAGAATCGAAATGAAATCAAAGTATTTAAAACCTTTTCACAAATACAATCGGTTCAATTGCACATAGTGCCACATCACAAACAACAACGGAAATGGAAAGATCAGAACATGTCTATTCTAGGCCGCGAATGATCGGCAAGGCCAATCGCCCATAGTATCATTCTCGTGCCTAGTCCTCGACTTTCGCAGCCCGCATAGGTCACACATAGACCCGCATGAGGTAGCCCTCGCATCGGGGCAGCTAACCCCAGATCCGCCTAGGCTCCCGCACGCATAGCCTCAAAAGACCGCGTAGTCTCAACGGACCGCATAGGAATCCCCGCGTCGGGCTAGACGCCGGAATGATCAATCCGGAGCATACCGCCGCTCCGCATAGTCTCACAGACCGCATAGCCGTATAGACCGCATCGAGGCAAGCCCTGTATAATAGTCGAGGGTAGGTGATACAAGAATAAAGACAACGGACTTACGGTTAGCAACGTAAGCCAAAGCAAGAATGACCCTTACACAGCGTTACAAGACACTAACACAGTAGCATCATGATATGTCTACTTATCAAACAATCTTACTACACTTAACAGAGATCAATACAAGGCTTTTATAAACAAACAAGTAAATTCCTTTTTATCATTCTTAAGTGTTATACCTAACTTCCCATAAAGCTAGCATAACTCTTAAGCTTTTGTTTTAAAACCAAATATTTATCTTCTGTTAAAAATGATTCGATTCTTTTGAAATGTTTTCGATTCTTTATTATTCAAAGCAGTGAGGCATCGCCGTAAGTATTATTCGAGCTTAAGCCGTGAGGCATTGCCGTAAGTATTATTCGCTTAACACACGTACGCCTACCGTACTATATATATATTGTAAAATATCATGCTTAGGAAGAATCACATACCTTCTCAAAAACCACCGCCAAGTCAATATGTCGCGTGAGAGTCACCATAATAGTCACAGACATCTATCAAAGACTACTCAAGGTCATTCTAAACAGAGGGTTCGCAATTTACGGAAAGTCAGGCAGACTTCCCTACCCGGTGAGTTATATAAGTTCATCAGAAAACAAATTCTAGGTAAGTACAGTTTGATTATTCTTCTTTTAAACCCTCCTACTGTGGTAACAGTTCAATTCTATTCTGTGATAATCTTCTAAGTATTTATACTTATTCTTATACTACAACAGTAAGTATTCTCTAATTCAAAAGAGGTTAGGATTAGTTACCTCAGTAAGCCCAATAATATCCTAGATAAAGTCGCTGAGCAAGGTTTAGCTCCTAAGTTGTACGCCCAGAGCTCAGACACATTAGAAGTTCTTTACAACTTCTACAAAGGACTAAGGGATTTGGGCTAGGGTATTTTGGGCATTATAACAATACTAGAAGACAACTTTTCTACCAAGGGAGGGGGGTAGATTTTGGCTAGGCTAGGGGGGGTAGGCCCTCGGCCAAACTCCCTCAAAGGGAGTGTTGGACGAAGGCTAAGGGAGAGGAGAGGATTTTTAGACTTGGAAGATAACTTTGTGGATGAAGAACTCTTCATCTTTAAGGGGTATTTATAGGTCAAGAAGTGGCCAACCAATGGCCAAGATTAAGACAAGTGCAAGGCAAGTGTAGGGTGAGGATTAACTATACACAAATATCCTACCAACTCCTCGACTTGTGCACAAGGCACAAAAAAGCGTGCCAAGGCTCTTCAATTCGTCAAATGGGCGATTCAAGTCCACCAATGGGAGGTGCCAAGTGTCGCCCTCCGTTGGTCCAAAATGTTTCGTCTCTCGGAAAAATCCGCAAAAATTAGTAATGGCATAGCGGAATTTTCCTACGAAAACGTGGAAACGTTTCGTCGGAAAGCGATTCTTTTAGTGAGTTGTGTACAAAATAAAACGTCGAGGCTAACTTTAAGGCCAAACTTTTTATGCGTATTCCCTTACGTACATACTGCGAAATACGGTATAACATTCTCCCCTCGCCCGAAACATTCGTCGAATGTTCCTTCTCAAAACGATTCTGATGAAGCTTAAGCAGTTTGTAAGTGCCACACATGGCCACAAAATAACACTTAGGCACAAATGATAATGGAAATTTACAAGTAGGAAAGCGAATTACCTGGAGGTGTGGGGAATAGGTGAGGATACTTCTGCCTCATGTCCTCCTCGGCTTCCCGCGTCATCTCCTCCCTGAGCTCGTTCGCCACAAGACTTTGTGGAAGCCCGTCCGCCGTCAGACGCCTAACTCGACGATCGACTATCGCTATGGGAATCTCCTCATACGATAACCCCTGTCACTGGACATCGTCAATCGGTGTACCCTAGATGGATCCCGATACATCTCTCCGGCGTAGATCGTGAAAAACCGGATGCGCGCCTCCGGATCGGACGGCAGATCAACTCGTAGCAACCTTGCCTACCTGCGGACAATCTGAAAGCGGCCCAATGTACCTTGGTGAGTTTCCTTCTTCCCAAATCTCATCACACCCCATGGGTGACACCTTAGGAAAAACCCAATCATGAACCTCGAACTCAAGATGCCGACGACGATGATCTGCATACGACTTACCGACTCGAGTCATCGATAGCCGCTCTCGGATAAGCTTCACTTATCCATCACTGCCGCACCAAATCTGGTCCCACTAGCCGCACCTCGCCCCATCGAACCAACCTATAGGCGATCGCACTTCCTCATACAAGGCCTCATAAGGCGCCATCCGAATCGGAGTGGTAGCTATTATTATAAGCGAACTCAACTAGAGGCAAATGATCCTCCCAACTACCAGAAGTCGATAACACGGGCTCGCGGCATATCCTCAAGAGTCCGGATAGTGCGCTCTGCTGTCCGTGCATGCGTGGATGAAATGCGATTGCTCGACTCTGTGTCCCTAAACCTCTGGAAGGACCTCCGGAAGTTAGCGAAATGGGCTCCTGCATGCGATATGATCGAAGTAGGGACTCCATGCGATCGCGATCTCTCGGATGTAAAGTCCGCATAATCCTCACCGAAAAGTCGTCCGACGGGAAGAAAGTGGGCTGATTTCGTCGACTGTCGACGATAACCCATATAGAATCATGTCTCCTCCGAGTGCGAGGTAATCCTGATGAAGTCCATGTTGATTACCTCCACTTCGGTCGGGATCTCAATCGTGCGTAACAAACCACCGGGCCTCCGTGCTCTACCTTCACTGCGACAACACGGGCCTTTGAGCTACGAACTCGCAACGTCCTCTTCAAGCCATCCCACCAATACACGGATCTAAGGTCGTGGTACATCTTGGTCGACCCGGATGGATAGAGTAACGCTACCGTGTGCTTCCCAAGAACTCGCCGAAGTCACGAAACATCTGGAACACACAATCTGCCCTCAAACCTTAGCACCCATCGTGCTACCTCAAAGGACCGCCCTCACGAAAGTCGTATCACGATATCGAATCAAGGGTGGATCCTCGGCTGTTGCCTCTTCACCTCGCCGGCGATGGAAGACTCGGCAACCTCACGAACTCTAACACCGCTATCGTAATCAATCAAGCGGACACAAGGCTCGCTAATCGATGCAAATCACGAACCATGTCTCTCCTCTCTGCTGCACATCCGATAGGCTCCCATCGACCTACGACTAAGAGCATACGCCTGACATTGGCCTTCCCGGGTGGTACAGATATCAACATCGTAATCCTTAAGCAACTCTAACCACCGTCTGCCGTAGTAAGTTCGGCTCCTCTAGGCCGAAGATATCTGGAGGCTCTTGTGAGTGCGTAAAAATATCCACGTGAACCCCATACAAATAGTTCCTCGGATCTTGGCGTGAATCACGGTGCCAACTCCAAATCATGGGTGGGGTAGTTCCTCTCGTGTTTCTTGGTGTCGGGATGCATATGCTATAACCTGCCATCTTTGCATCAACACACATCCCAACCCGATGCGACGCGTCACAATACACGACATAACCATCGGACCTGCGGAAGAGTAAGAGCGAGGCGGTCGTCGGTCTCTCTTTCAAAGAATCGAAACCACGCTCAAGCATCAGTCCATGAAACTTGGTGCCTTACGAGTCACCTAGTCAATGGTGCGAAGATAAAGCAAACTTCTCCACGAACGCCCGATAATAACCCGCAAGGCCCGTAAAGCTGCGAACCTCTGCCGGAGTAGTAGGTCTCGGCCAAGTCTCGATCGCCTCGATCTTGGCGTATCCACTGAATGCCATCAGCCCGACAATATGCCCAAGAAACGCCATCAAGTCAACCAAAACTCACATTTGGAAAACTTGGCGTACAACTGCTGGTCCTGGAGAACTGTCAGCACAGTCCTCAAATGCTCCGCATGCTCCTGCTCTGTGCGAGAATAAACCAAGATATCATCAATGAACACTATCACAAACGTGTCCAAAATGGTTTGAACACTCGGTTCATCAAATCCATGAATATCGCCGGAGCATTGGTCAACCCAAAAGACATGACCACGAACTCATAATGCGTCCGGGTCCGAATGCGATCCTAGGGACATCCACCTCTCGACGAACGATGATAGCGACGCAGATCAATCTTGGAGAAACATCTCGCCACCTGGCTGGTCGAACAAATCATCAATCACGGGAAGGGTATCATTCTTAATGGTCACCTTGTTCACCGCTGTAATCAACACACGTGCGCGGCGTCGTCTTCTTTTCACGAACAATCTGGCGCTCCCTGGGAGAAACACTAGGCTGATGAAGCCGCTTCTCCGGCAAATCCTAAGGCGATCCTTCATCTCTCAACTCGGCGGGTGCCATTCGTATGGCGGAATGGAAATAGCCGAGTATCTGGCAAGACATCTATACAAAACTCGATCTCCTCGGGAGGATACCGGAGGTCATCCGAAACTGCGTCGGGAACTCGTGACTCATCGGCCCGGTGGAAATCGTACGCACCTCGGTATCAAACACCCGAACGAGATGGTAGATATACCCCTTCCGCACCATCTTCCTAGCCTTGAGGTAAGAAATAAACTTACCCCTCGGCGATACAGTGTTCCCCTCCCACTCAACAACCGGCTCGCCAGAAGCTGGAACCGTATTACTCTCTCTGCGGTCTACATTGGCATAGCAAGAAGCTAGCCAATCCATCCCATGATCACGTCGAAATCAATCATCTCCAACTCTATCAAGTCGGCTGTGGTCCGCGACGTAAATAGTCACGGGACAAGCTCTATATACCGCCGAGCTACCACCGAATCACCCATCGCGTAGCTACCTCGAAAGGGTCTATGGACTCGGGCTCTATCCTATCCTACTAGCAACAAGGGGAGATATATGGGGCCAGTAGAACCGGATCTATCAACGCATACACATCAAACCCGAGCCCGATAAAGTACACGTGGCGACATCGGTGAGGCCTCACGATCTGTCGGTGGACAAAGCATAAATGCGGTTACGAGGACCGCTAGAATCGGGACCAGCGCCCACGACCTCTGCGCGACCCGCTGGTCCATGAGTACCTTGCCCTCGGGGCGAGTAATCTGTCGAGGATGAAGAAGCGACAGCAGACCACATGGCGGGCCCTACTACCGCCGCCCCGGTCGGACAAACCTCGCGAAGTGACCTGCGGCCACAAGTATAGCAAGCTCGGTCTGACTCGAATGGTATCTACCACAACGGGCATGAGCGGACCTCGAGCGGTTGGCACCCTGCTACCGGAAATCTGAAGTCCAGGGCCACGACCGCCGATCGCTCTTTGTCACAAATCGATGTAGGGCGCTCTGCGGTGAGGTGCAAATCTGGACTTGGCGATGCGCCCACTCGGAGAACCACCAAAAGAACCGGCCGTCTTGGCCTTCTTCGCTGGCGATATCGCTCTGCCGCGGTCTGCGCTCCTCGCATCCTAGTGCATGAGCTGCGTGCGGGTAATGTCCATACCCGGTGAAGAAACACCCGCACATGACTCGGCCATATAATCATCTAGCCGGTGGCGTGGCGGTGTACCTATCCTCCATATCTGCTACCAATCTTTGGGACATATCTAGCCAAAGAATCAAACTCGACATTGTATTCCACGGCGGTGCGTCACTGTCTCGTGACAAGAATCTATCGGCTCGTGCCCTCCTCATGCGGAGGCAAAGTGTGTGAAAAAGCCTCAAAACTCATCCCATCTGCTGGAGTGCATGCTCTCCCGGAAAGCTCCATGAATCAAACCAATCGATCGCGGTGTCACGCGGCCGATGCGAACCGAATGTCACGGCCTCGGTCTGAAGCCACGATCACCGCATAATCCTCTGCGGTGACGGATGAACTCCTGCGGATCATCCTCCGCCTCGACCGTAAAACTCTGGCGGGCTACAACTCAAGAAATCTCGTAGCCTCAAACTATACGCCTCGGGTGTACTACGGGTGCGGCTGGAGGCTGGAGCTGCCGCATCAATCTCTCCTCGTGTCGGGCCTGACTTTAGCCAATAGCTGGGCCGTCTCCTTGTACCCTAACTCCTCCGCCCAGTGTGGGGCGGGAGGTGTGGAGTGCGTGGTCTCTGTTGGTGGCGGCGTCATAGAACTCGCCGTCTACGGTATAGGCGGGCACGAGCCCTCGTGACTCTGGGTGTCTGCTAGCGGCTCCTCATTTGCCTTGCCGCCACGGGCCGGGTTGCCTTACGTGGAGGCATAAGCATTACGGGAAAGGAATACGTTAGAGGGTCCAACCTATAACACGGCTCTAAAGCACGATCTCGGAATGAGAAGAATGGAAACCAATCCTAAATATCCTATAGCCTCACGATTATTGGTGTGGTGCACAACACAGATAATCAAGACTCTACTAGATACGGTCGTAGACACTTTCCGAGGATTAATCGCTCGATACCACTTTTGTCACGACCCGTTCGGGGCGTGGATCGTGCCTGCAGGGCACCCAAGTAGCCATACATCAGAGTAACCAGCGGAAATATAAACCAAGACAGGAAACAGTTTTAAAAAAATAAGACACAGCTTATGTAAGAAAACATCGCCTTTCGGCATATATAAATAATCAAGTTTTGCAGTTACATCCCAACTGTACAATAGTACTACAGACCTCTAAGGAAGTAAACAACTATGGCGGGACAGGGCCCCGCCATACCACTGCATACAAAACTATCTACAATACTGAGGAGATCATACCCAAAGTAGAGCCTCGGAGAAGATGGAGCTCACGACACCAACGCAAAAGATCCTAAGGATGCGGATCTAGCACACCTTGCCTTTACTGCGGCATGAACGCATCCCGAAGGAGAGTCGGATAACAGTACCAAGGATGTGAAACTATAAAGAACTGAAATGAAATCAAAGTATTTAAAACCTTTTCACAAATACAATCAGTTCAATTGCACATAATGCCACATCACAAACAACAACGGAAATGGAAAGATCGCGAGGTCTATTCTAGGCGCGAATGATCGAAGCAAGGCGATCGCCCATAGTATCGTGCGTGCCTAGTCCGGACTTTCGCGGCCGCATAGGTCACACATAGACCGCGTGAGGTAGCCCTCGCGTCGGGGCAGCCACCCGGCGTCCGCCTAGGCTCCGCGGCCGCATAGCCTCGAAGACGCGTAGTCTCAGCGGACGCGTAGGAATCCCCGCGTCGGGCTAGGCGCCGGAATGATCAATCACGGAGCATACCGCGCTCCGCATAGTCTCACAGACCGCATAGGCCGTATAGACCCGCATCGAGGGGCAAGCCCTCGGTATAATAGTCGAGGGTAGGTGATCTGATATGATTACAGCGGACTTACCGGTTAACAACGTAAGCCTGGCAAGAATGACCCTACACGGCATTACAAGACACTAACACGGTAGCATCATGATATGTCTACTTATCAAACAATCTTACTACACTTAACGAGATCAATACAAGGCTTTTATAAACAAACAAGTAAGAGTTCCTTTTATCATTCTTAAGTTGTTATACCTAACTTCCCATAAAGCTAGCATAACTCTTAAGCTTTTGTTTTAAAACCAAATATTTATCTTCTGTTAAAAATGATTCAATATTCTTTTGAAATGTTTTGATTCTTTATTATTGAGCTTAAGCGTGAGGCATTCTGTAAGTATTATCGAGCTTAAGCGTGAGGCATTAGTAAGTATTATTCGATTAACACGTATGCGTCTCCGTACTATATATATATTGTAAAATATCATGCTTAGGAAGAATCACATACCTTCCAATGAAAACCACCGCCAAGTTGAATATGTCGCGTGAGAGTCGACTATAATAGTCACAGACATCTATCAAAGACTACTCAAGGTCATTCTAAGCGGAGGTTCACAATTCTACGGAAAGTCGGGCAGCACTTCCTACCGGTGAGTTATATAAGTCTCATGTGAAAACAGTCTAGGTAAGTCTGATTTGATTATTCTTCTTTTAAACCCTCTCTTGTGGTAGCATTCAATTATATTCGTGATATTCTTCTAAGTATTTATACTTATTCTTATACTACAACATAAGTATTCTCTAATTCAAAGAGGGTTAGGATTAGTTACCTCGGTAAGCCCAATAATATCCTAGATAAAGTCGCGCTGAGCAAGGTTTAGCTCTAAGTTATGCGCTCAGGTAGCTCGAAACCTTAGAAGTTCTTTACAACTTCTACAAAGGACTAAGGGATTTGGGCTAGGGTATTTTGGGCATTATAACAATACTAGAAGACAACTTTTCTACCAAGGGAGGGTAGATTTTGGCTAGGCTAGGGGGTAGGCCCTCGCCAAACTCACTCGAAGGGGAGTGTTGGACGAAAGGCTAAGGGTGAGGAGAGGATTTTTAGACTTGGAAGATAACTTTGTGGATGAAGAACTCTTCATCTTTAAGGGTATTTATAGGTCAAGAAGTGGCCAACCAATGGCCAAGATTAAGACAAGTGCAAGGCAAGTGTAGGGTGAGGATTAACTATACACAAATATCCTACCAACTCCTTGACTTGTGCCTGAGCACAAAAAGCGTGCCAAGGCTTTTCAATTCGTCCAAATGGACGATTCAAGTCCACCTGATGGGAGGGTGCCAAGTGTCGCCCTCGTTGGTCAAAATGTTTCGTCTCTCGGAAAAATCCATAAAAATTAGTAATGGCATAGCGGAATTTTCCTACGAAAGTTGTGGAAACGTTTCGTCGAAAGCGATTCTTTTAGTGAGTTGTGTACAAAATAAAGCGTCGAGGCTAACTTTAAGGCCAAACTTTTTATGCGTATTCCCACGTCATACTGCGGAAATACGGGTATAACGAACTTCACTCCCCTTAGTCGTTCTAAACAAACGCACCCGTGAGGCGTAGCTAAGGAAGGTGACGAACTACCCACCGATCACGAAGTGAGTCCTCCTACCAGACACTCTCTCGACATCGGACCACGGCGGTCGTAGGTACAACCAGTACCCGACTAAAAGACGACATTCCGGGATGGCGTCGGCCACATGAGCGGAAGCCACAGAGTTCGACCAACTCCTGCGTACGAACGTCACGAAATCCGTGGAAGACCACTGCCTTGGTGGATGTGCATAACCTAATCTGGGTGAGGCGACTTGCCTCGAAAGTTACCAAAGGACCTTGATGTTACGGCCTCTTACGCGTCCTTGGTTAACCCGTCGATCTCTACGTTTCTCGGCTGCGGCATAAGCCCGACCAGGCCATGCTCAAGCCCAATCAAGAATTACTCTTGCACAACCTCTCTTAGATAGTCATCAAGACTCGCGATACATCGGTATACTCTCTATACTCTCTGTTCGGTCGCGGGCCCGAAAGGTCCAAACATCGTGGCGCAGTGAGCTGCATTGCCGTGCTAAACTCTGCTGGGGCTAGTGGCGTCGCAGAACTCCCGAATGAAGCACTACTCTAGGTAATGATTGGGCTGTGCCTCGCCACCTCTGAACTCTACTCGCGGCTCCGCCGGCGCCTTGCCCTCACTGGGCGGGTTGCCCTGCGCGGAGGCATAACGATGAGGAAATAATTTCGTCGGAGGGTCGACTTACAACACGGCTCTAAGGCACGATCTCGAGTGAGAAGAATAGAAACCAATCCTAAATACCATATAGCCTCCACGATTATTGGTGTGGTGCACAACACCGATAATCAAGACTCTCTTCGATATCTGATGCGTAGACACCTTCAGAGATTAATCGCTCGATACCACTTTTGTCACACCGAACTGGGCGTGGTCGTGCCTTACCGGGCACCCTGGTGATACAACATCAGTAATCAATGGAACATAAAACACATACATGAAACAAATGAAGTACAAAGCGATGTCGAGAAAACTTGCCTTTCGGCATATATATAAATAACAACTCTTACAAATGAGCAGTTTAATCCTTTTTACAAACCACTTGCAAGATTACTACAGACCTCTGAAATGATATGACAACAATGGCGGGACGGGGCCCGCCATACCACGAATGTAAATACCTACAACGACGGGGACTATACGAATAAGCCTCGGAGAAGCGGAGCTTTCCCCAACGCAATCGTGACCCTAAGAGCGAGGATCAACGGCGGTGTACCTTTACTGCGGCATGAGCGCGGCCCGAAGGAGGTCGATAACAGTGCAAGTATGTGGCGAAAATAAATCACGTAAATGAAATCATAGTAGTCTATATAAAGCGGGAGACATGTATGATAACGAACTACGATTCACAATAAATAGCGATCATGTCAAGTTAGGGACTCACGCCTCAAAGTCATCACGATAAAACCGTGCGGGGTAAATGCGAAGGCATAGCCGACTACTAAGACCCTCGGTACCACAAATGCCATAAAGCGTATCACGAGGTCTTTCTAGACCGCGCACATGATCGAAGGCGGCCATTTGCGCGATATCAATGTGCGTGTCTATCCTCGAACTCTCGCGACTCGCATAGGTCACACACGGACCGCATAAGGTATTCCTCGAATCATGGTCTGAACCGCTTTGAGGTACACCCCGCGTCGAAGCGGCTTAATATTCGGTATCCGCCAGGCTCCCGACCAGCGTAGTCTCAAAAGACCGCATAGTCTCAACAAACCGCATAGGAATCCCCGCGTCGGGCTAAACACCGGAATGATCAATCCACGGAGCTACCGCTCGCGTAGTCACGAGGACTGCATAGCCGTATAGAACCGCATCGAGGGTGGCAAGCCCTCGGTATAATAAGTCAAAGGGTATGTGATATAATAATAGTACAGCGGGCTTAACGTTTAACAACGTAAGCACAACAAGAATGACCCCCACATCATGATCATACAAGATACTAACACACGTAGCATCCTAACATGTTTACTTATCACGTCAACAAGAAAGTATTTACAAGGCTATCTCAAACCAACACAATCAAGTTATTCACAAGGTACTTTATGCTAACAAGTTCGGGTATCTATCCTAAAGTACTTCCTACATTAAATCTTTTAAAAGATCCGTTGCTTTCACATAAGTCACACAATGATACGTAGTATAAAATAGAGTGGTATGTCTTTTCAATAAACCAAAACACTTACCTTTGTAAAATCAAGTAACAACATTATTTTCCAAGCGTTCAAGTTTGCTTAATTTCAAATGTTCACGTTTCTTATTTTAGAAAGGTTTAAATCGTTCATATTATTAACCACATAATAATATAATCCTCTTTTAGAACAACTTTGAGAAACATATGCCTTATATGTGAGTAGGTTATTCTTGTTCATAATCAACCTTATTAAAGCGGTAGTGATCTAGGAAATGTAATATCATTTTGTCTCATCTTAGCTCCTATGCGGATGGAGGTTTCTCTGGTTTTAATAATACTTCATTAGTCAAAACATTTCCTTTTAATGTAGCTGCGGTGGTTTGTCGATACACATTCGATTTCCAAAATCGTAAAACATTAACCCTTTTAAAAACCAAGTACTCATTACTCACGAATGAGGTTTCACAAAATTCACATAATTCATTTAAGTTAAGTCTCTTATCTTACAAGATCAAGTCTCTTAACTTCTAAAAATAATTAAATCATTCGTTTTATCTTTCTTAAGCCGTCATACCTAACTTCCCATAAAGCTAGTATGACTCTTAAGCTTTAAAACCAAGTATTACTCTTCTTCTAAAAGCAGTTCTTAATTCTCTTGAACTACTTCAAGATTATTATTATTCGGGCTTAAGTCAAAAGACATTGCCGTACAACTACGTTCAATTAACACCGCGTCGTCTACCGTACTACATAGTTATACACATATCATGCTAGGAGAGATAGGAAGAGGTTCACATACCTCGCGACGATTATCGACTATTAGCAAATCGCTCACGGCTATAACCTGCTTTGGTCCACCTTCTCAAGTAGCACATGCTACTTGCGAGAACATTCAACCTATACAGTTACACAAGTCTATCAAAGTCTAGACTACTCGGTAGAATAAATCTAGATGCAAGATCCTACGGGAAATTGGGCGCCCTTCCCACCCGCCAAACTACACAAGTCTCTGTCTGATCTGCGTCCTACGTAATTCTCTTCTTTAAATTGGCTTAAGTCAAGGACATTGCCACAACACTAAGTTCAGTTCTATATATAGTATACTTCAACTATATATTCTAACAACATGTAAACTCAATTACAATAGGGGACAAGATAATTACCTCGATAAGCCCATAATTATCCCGGATAAATGTCGATCTGGGCAACGTTTAGCTCGACTCAGCGCTCAACCCGCTCTAAACCACCCTTAGAAGTTCTAACCAACTTCTACATAATACTCCAATCGACTATGGAGATTTCCCTAGGGTTTTGATTTTGTATTGACGGGAAGTATAATAGTATTTTAGGCTTTTCGTATAGGTATAACCTTAGAATACTACAAGGTATCTGGCTAAGGTAATTTGGGCATTATAACAATACTTTTGAGAGTATTTCTACACCACAAAGGGGGTATTATCTGAAGCAACTAGGCTAGGGGTACCCACGGCTAGCAACTAGGAGGGTACCTCGGCCAAGGCCTCTAGGAGAGAGGGAGCCCTCTCGGCCGAACTCAACACACAAAGGGGAGAAAGATAGCTTTCAAGACTTAGGCAAATTTATGGATGAATTAGTCTTCCAAAGGGGTGGGTATTTATAGGACAAGCCAAGGCCAACCAATGGCCAAGATCTTGCCAAGTGCATAGCAAGTGTAGGGCCAAGATCTTGCCAAGTGCACACTAGCCAACTAACACAAAATATCCTACCAACCCTTGACCACAATGGCCATACTTTCGGCCACCACTATTACCGCCCAAGGTGTTCCAATGAGAGGGTGACAAGTGTCGCCCTCTTGTTGGTCCAAAATGTTTCGTCTCTCGGAAAAATCCGAAAAAATTAAAAATGACATAGCCGGAATTTTCCCTACGAAAGCTGTGGAAACGTTTCGTCAAAAAACGACTCTAATCGGGTGTTGTGAACAAAGTTAATTCGGCCAAGCCTATGTAAAAGTTCAAATTTTTCTACGTACGTCCTTACGTACATACTCTGGAAATACGCGGTATAACACGAATGTTCCTTCTCAAGACGGATAAAGATGAAGTTCCTTTTAACTTAAACAAGTTGCCAATGCCACATATGGCCATAAAATAACACACGCGCAAATACTTACATCCAAGTCCACGAGGAATCACCTCTAGCATCACAAAAGCTCCCACCCGAGGTCTAAAATATACTCCCTTCGCACCTTTATTTTACAAAAGAAATGATCACATCTATGTTCTTAACACATGCTCGCTTCTTCCCTTATTCATCGTACCCTTCTCGTACACTCGAACCCTTTCTCATAACTTACCACATTCCTGTTACTGCTTCAGTTTCCAAATCTCGGGGTTATTATCTCCAACTTGGTCATCATTAACTGGGAACACTCTGGATGGATCTCCGATACTCTTCCGAACATAGCAACATCAAAGACCGGACGTACTGCCTCCTACGTTGGACGGCAAAGCTAACTTATAGGCAACCTGACCTATTCTACAAACAATCTGAAAATGCCCAAAAGCACTTTGGGTTAAGTTTTCTCTGTTTCCAAAACTCGTCATACCATAAGGTGGTACCTTCAAGAAAACCCCGTCGGCACAGAACTCCAAGCGTCGTCGCCGATTATCCATACGACTTACGGTGACTCAGCGCCAATAACCTCTTACGGATATGCTTCACCCTATCCACATCCTGCTGAAACAAGTATGAACCAACTATCGAACCTTGCCAACATCGAACCAATCGGCCAAATGACTTACACTTCGCCCTACAAGGCGTCATAAGGTGATATCCGAATCTTGAAATGGTAGCTATAAAAACTCCTCACCGAGGCAACAATCCTCACGGCTACCCACAAATCCAAACAACGGCGGCGGCGAATCGTCTTGAGACTCGCTGAGTTCCTAACCTGCACTGGTAAAACCTCGAGAAAAGAAACAACGTAAGCGGGCTCCTTGCTGTCATAAGGTGAAAGTAGGCACCTCGTGCGACCTTATAACCTTCCGATATAACATCTCGCATAACCTCTGCCGAGTAAGCGGTTACGGTGAAAGACAAGATGGGTGATCTCATCGGCCGACCTCGGTCGAGCATCCACGAACTTCGTCGATGGTTAACTAAACTTGGGCCTAATATCCTCATGACCTACCACTGGCGGGACCACCCCGAACCGGCCCACCACATTGCGGGCGCGGGTTGACCCGTCGGTCCCTGACCCGACCCGCTATTGCGCAAAAACACTTGTTCCCTGATCCGGGTCTTCTTAGCTCAACTACCCTCTTTCATTTCATACCACTCAGGGACTTATCACACGAATATATCTCACGTATACTATGCACTCCGATAAGGGTCAAACATAAAAATACATCTTTTACTCGATATGGCCTTACCTCTAAGGTCTCCACGTATAAAACTCTAAGGCTCACACTTTTCCTATCCCCCAATCTTACCCTTTTTAACTAACCATGATTTCTAATCACAATTTACACAATGCTATCAGAATATAACACTTAAGATATACTCATCTTACATACCAATCTCTAGAGGGTTAAGGATGTACCTGTATCTACTGCTTCACTCCCACAATGACACTTACCACAACGCCACACCGAGGTGGGGTGGCTCTCCTGCTAGCACCTTCCTCTCCGAACCACTTGAATCCATGGCCCGATCGGTAGGTGAGTCCTCCTGCCCATCCCTCCTACTAGGACATCCTTTCGACACATGGCCACGGCGGCGCGGGTAAAACAAGTACCAACTAAAAAGCGACATTCCCGGGATGGCGCGCCCTGCTGTGAACACCGAGGAAAAGCGGGTCGGTGGTTTGGGCAAGCGTGTATCTGCAAATCAGAAGCCCTGGAGCTCTGACCAACTCCTGCATACCGAGCGTCCACGAACCACAGCGGAGGACCACTCTGCATGGTGGAGGTGCATCTGTCTAATCTGGCGAGGCGGTTTGCCTCGAAAGTTACCAAAGGATCCTGCCGTCGGGCCATCTTCTGCGTCCTTGATTAATCAGCCGATCTCTACGTTTCTTGGCTGCTGCGCATAAGCGTCTGCGAGGCCATGCTCGTATCGAGAGCTACTCTTTGCACAACACTCTCTTAGATAGTCATCAAGACCGTGATAAATCGGTACATAATATACTCTGCAGTTGCTAACTCCTAGCTAGTAACAGGTCGTCTCTTTGCAATGTATTCTTTCTGCTCTGCGTGGGCCGAAGGTTCAAATATCATGGCCGATGAGGCTGCTGCCCATTGCGCTAGACTCTGCTGGGACTGGCGTCGTCGTAGAACTCCCCAAATGAAGCACCACCCCAGGTGATGATTGGGCCTGTGCCCTCGTAACCCTCTATGCTCTACTCGCAGCTCCCTTGGCTGCCTTGCCCTTCGGGCGGGTTGCCTTCTGCGGAGGCATAGCGGTGAGAAAGAAATACGTTAGAGGGTCCAACTTATAACACAACTCTAAGCACGATCTCGAGTGAAAGAATGAAACCAATCCTAAATATCCTATAGCCTCACGATTATTGGTGTGGTGCACAACACAGATAATCAAGACTCTACTAGATACGGTTGCGTAGACACTTTCCGAGGATTAAGCGCTCGATACCACTTTTGTCACGACCGAACCGGGCGTGGTGGTTATTATACCGTATTTCCAGTATATGCGTGAGGCGTGCGTATAAAAGTTTAAAGCCTTGAGTAGGCAAAGTGGCTTGGCGAATTAAATTTGTTCCTGACACCCGTTTAGAGTCGTTTTTCGATGAAGCGTTTTCCACGACTTTCGTAGGGAATTTCGGCTATGACATTTTTAATTTTGCGGATTTTTCCAGAGACAAAGCGTGTTGGACCAGCGAGAGGCGCCACTTGGCACCCTCCATTAGCGGGCGTAAAGGGATCGGTTTGGACGATTTGAGAGGGGGGAGTTGGTAGGATATTTTGTGTTGGTTGGTGTGGTAGATGGATAAGGTGTACTTGGGTGAATCTTGGCCTTACACTTGTGTAGCACTTGGCTCAATCTTGGCCATTGGTTGGCCTTCACTGGCCTATAAATACCCATCCCTTTGAAGACTTATTCATCCATTCCTAAATGTTCCTAAGTGTTAAGTCTTCTCCCTCCCCTTTGTGTTGAGTTCGGCCAAGAGGCCTCCCTCTCCTGAGGCCTTGGCAGAGGTACACCACTCTAGTAGTGTGGCGTAGGGTACCCCACTAGCCTAGTTGTTTTCGTATAATACCCCCCCCTCTTGGTAGAAATACTCTCAAAAGTATTGTTATAATGCCCAAATTACCTTAGCCATATACCTTGTTGTATTCTAAGGTTATACTTATACTAGCCCAGAAAATACCATTATACTTTCCCTCAGTCGCTAAAACGAAACCCTAAGTAAATCTTCACCCGTAGTTGAAGTTATAAGTAGAAGTTGGTTAGAACTTCTAAGGGTTGGTTGGAGCGGGTTGGAGCGCACGGAGTTGGAGCTAAACGATTGCCCAGGATCGACTTTATACTTGGATAATTATGGGCTTATCGAGGTAATTATCTTGACCTTCTATTGTAATTGGAAATTACATATTGTAGGAATATATAGTTGAAGTATACTATATATAGAACTGAACGTAGTTATCGGCAATGTCTTTTGACTTAAGCCTGAATAATACTTACGCAATGTCTTGCGACTTAAGCTGAATTTTAAGAATCGCGAATCAGTAATTACATGGGATGTATTCTGATGAACTTGTGTAACATTACTTGTAGTAGAATTGTACGTCCGGTTAGGCGTGTTAACCCACTGGTTGGCTTGGTAGCGGCCTCGATAGAGGAGGAGATTTCTGTTGCGGGGAAGTCTTTGCGAATTTTCTGTAGAATGTTCTCCGAAGGGATCTAAATGTTAATAAGCGCCTTGTGGCCTTATAGGTTGAAGTACTACGTGTGGTGCGATCTACGTGGCTTAAGGAGTAGCCGACAGTTGGAAGTACTTGGAGCGTTTTGCTATTAGTCGATACTCGTCGCGAGGTATGTGAACCTCTTCCTATCTCTTCTAGCATGATATGTGTGAACTATGTAGTGCGGTAGACGTCATGTGTTAGCGTGTTTGATTGTTTTTAAAACATAAAGTGTTATAACGGCTTTATGGGAAGTTGGTTATAACAGCTTTATGTAAATAAGAAAATACTTTGTGGTTTTAAAAGGTAACTGATGTGAATTATAACTGGCTAGTTATAATAAAGAACTTGATGTATTTCAAAAGATTTATAAATCGTTTTGAAGGAGAGTAACACTTGGTTTTAAAGGTTTTAAAAAGAGTTATACTAGCTTATGGGAAGTTAGGTATAATGTCTTAAGAAAGGTAAAGAAAATGGTTTACTGATGTTAGAAGTTAAAAGACTTGATCTTATAAGATAAGAGACTTAACTTATTTGTTTTAATGTGGATGCTTGTGTGAAACCTCATTCGTGAGTAATGAGTACTTGGTTTTATTTAAAGGGATAATGTTTCTTGATTTGGAAATCGAATGTGTATCGACAGACCATTTGCGGCGTTAATAAAGGAGAATGTATTGAATAATGAAGTATTGTATTAAAACCATGAAACCTCCATCTGCATAGAAGCTAAGATGAGACAAAATGATATTACATATCCTAGATCACTTTGCTTAATAAGATCGATTATAAACAAGAATAAACTACTCACATATAAGGCATATGTTTCTCAAATCATTAAAGGAGAATTATGTTTTAAAGTTAAAACTATGAACTACGAAACCTTTTCTAAAAATGAGAAACTTGAGCATTTGAAATTAGGCAAACTTGAGCGTTTGGAAAATAAGGTTGTTACTTGATTTTACAAAGGAAAGCATTTTGTTTATTTAACAATGCCGTCACTCTATTTTTATACTACGGACATCGGGTGACTTTTATAAAGGAATGGATCTCTTTAAAAGGAATTTAACGTCGTAGTACTTTAGGGTTAAAAACCCGACTTTGGCATAAAATGAAAGTAACTTGAGTTGTGTAACTTGCCTATGCTTGTGTTGTGTAACTTGCCTATCTTGGTTGTTGTGTAACTTTCCTATGCTTGTGTTGTGTAACTTGCCTATGCTTGTTGTTGCGTAACTTGCTTATGCTTGTGGTGATAGCCTTGGTTGTGCAAGAATGGTTATTTTATGGACTAGCTCTCCATGAGGTTTCTTCTTGTTCGGCCTTGGTCACGGTGGTCGGCTCTCGTACTTGCCCGTCTCATGGTGATTCGGCCTTGGTACCGTGGTCGACCCTCGCTTGCCCGTTCGGTGTAGTGGCGAAGTCTCGTGATCTGACCTTGGTCCTGGTGGTCAGCCCTCGTACTTGCCCGATCGACTCGTGGCCGGCCTTGGTATCCGATGATCGGCTCGCACTTGCCCGTGACGGCCGTGTTTTGGTTGCATTATATTATTGATACGGTCGGATCTGGTAGTTATACTTGTCTATACGGTTTTATGACACGGTGGGACACGGTGTTCATGTATACTCCTTGGTATTGTCATATCATAAAGCTGCCGTGATGAGGAAGAAATTCCACGGGCACAGTGATAATTTGGAGCGTGAGTCACGACTTGATGTAACTAGTTATATGTTATATCTTGTAGTTTGGTCATCATACATGTCTCTGCTTTATATAGACTATTATGATTTCATTTCACAGTATTCTGATTTCACATACTTAGTACTGTTGTCTTGACCTCCTTGAGCTGCGTTCATCTGTGGTAGAAATACATTGTTGTCGATCCGCTCTTAGGATCACCTTTCGTATTGGGAAGCTCCGTTCCTTCGGAGGCTTATCTTTTGGTATGTGTTCCCTGAGTTGTAGGTTCTTGTACATTCAGGGGTATGGCGGGGCCCTGTCCCGTCATAGTTGTTGTAAATCTTAGAGGTATGTAGCACTGTGTGGGCAGGGTTTTGTAAAAAGGATTAAACTGTTCGTTTTGAAAGAGTTGTTTATATATATTTTAATGGAAGGTAACCGTTTGGTTGGCTTTGTTTTATTATCTTGTCTCATGTTCATGTTTAAGTTTTTATTTCCATTGGTTTTCTCGATGTTGTATCACCTGGGGTGCGGGGTAAGGCACGATCACGGGCAGGATCGGGTTGTGACAAAAGTGGTATCGAGCGATTAATCCTCGGAAAGTGTCTCTGAGCCGTATCCGATGAAGTCTTGATTATCGGTGTGTTGTGCACCACGCGATAATCGTGAGGCTATAGGGTATTTAGGATTGGTTTCTATTCTTCTCACTCGAGATCGTGCCTTAGAGCTATGTTGTAAGTTGGACCTCTACGAAATTATTTCCTTATCGTTATGCCTCGCGTAGGCAACCGGGCCGGGAGGCAAAGCGGCGGAGGCTGCGAGTAAGTCTGAGGGTTACGTGGGCGAGCCCAAACATCACACAGGTGGTGCTTCATTCGGGGAGTTTTGCGGCGTCACTAGCCCAGCAGAGTTTAGCGGCGGCGGCGGTTCCTCTGCGGCCATGACATTTGAACCTTGATTCCACGGCCAACAGAGAATTTAGATTGCAAAGCGACCACATTACTAGCTATAGATTTGGCTACCGGAGAGTATCTGCGATGTCTGCGAGTCTTGAGGACTATCTAAAGAGGTTGTGCAAAGTAATTCTTTAGTTGGGCTTGAGCATGGCACGTATGCGGGCTTATGCGCGTGGCGGCGAAAGCGTGAGATCGGCGGGTTAAGCGAAGGGCGGCGAGGAGGGCGAGCGTGAGTCCTTTGGTAACTTTCGAGGCGAGTCGCCTCACGGCCATTTGATATGCACCTCCGCCACGGTCAGTGGTCTTCCGGATATCGGGATGTTCGAGTCTGAGGAGTTGGTCGAACTCCGGATCTTCCGGTTCTGATGTGTGAGCGTCATCCACAGAATGTCGTATTTTAGTTGGTACTTGTTGTACTATGACCGTCGAGTCGATGTCGAAAGGGTGTCCTTGTAGAAGGACTTAGCCTTCGAGGATCGATGGGTAGTCGTCACGCCATTAGCTATCGCCCTACAGGCGAGTTTGATTAGAACGACTAAGGGGTGTGAAGCGATGAATATAGATATATCTTTAACCTGCAGAGATCGGTATGTGTGATAAGGTGAGTATACCTTAAGTACCGTGTTACGATGGCGTGTGTTAGTCGTGATTAGATCATGGTTGTTTAACCGAGTAAGATTTTGGGGGATAGAGAAGGTGTGAGCCTTAGAGCTTCTTACGTAAAGACCTTAGAGGTGAGGCCATCTCGAGAAAAGGTATAGTGTTATGTTTGACCCTTATCGGAAGTGCATAGTGCACGTGAGTTATGTTGGGATAGGTCCCTAGTAGTGTGGAATGAAAGGGGGTAGTTGAGCTAAGAAGACCGCTAGGTTTTCGAAACGTAATTTGTGAGATTGTTCCGAATCGGGGAGCTAGTATTGTGCGCGTTGCGGGTCAACCCGCGATAGGTTTGGTGGTGGGGTCAGGTTGTGGTGGTCCCGCCTTGTGTTAGGGTTGTGAGGGTGTTAGGCCCAGGTTTAGTTAGCCAGCGTACGAGTTCGTGGATGCGTTCGACCAGTGGTCGGGCGATGAAGCAGCCCATCGTGTTCTTGATCGGGGCCGTTTACTGGTGTGTTGAGTTATCGAGAAAGGTTGTAAGGCTGCGCGAGGTGCCTACCTTCACCTTATGTCGAACGATGAAGCCGAGTTGTGGCTATTTTCGTTTTCTAAAAGTTTTACGAGCGGGGTTAGGAACTCGGTGAGTCTCGGGATCGCATTTGCCTCGGGCGATGTGTGATTTGAGGATAGTTGTGGGGATTGTTGTCTCCTGTGGAGGGAGTGTTTAAGCTACCATTTCAGTGTTCGGATGTTGCCTTTTGAAGCCTTGTAGGGGCGGAAGTGTAAATTGCCGGTCGATTGGTTCGATGTTGGCAAGGTTCAGTTAGTTGGTTCAGCTTGTTCCGGTGATTGTGGAAAGTAAAGCTTGTCTAGAAGAGGTTACGGCGGCTCGGAGAAATCGTGCGGATAATGTCGGCGGCAACTTAGAGTTCGAGTTGGCGGTCGGTCTTCTTGAAAGTACCACCCGGTTAGGGTGTGACGAGTTTTGAAGCGAGAAAACTTAGCCCGAGTTACTTTGGGCCCTTTTGAGTTCATGTGAAGAATAGGCCAGGTTGCCTATATGTTAGCTTTTGCCGTCCGACTTAGGAGGCAGTACGTCCGGTCTTTCGTATTATTATGTTCGGGAAAGTATCGGAGATCCATCCAGAATGTTCCCAGTTAATGATGACCATGTTAGGGATAGTAACCCCGAGTTTTGGGAACTGAAGCCGTATCAGAATGTGGTAAGAGTTCGAGTGTCACGGCGACCTCGAAGTCATGGCGGCCGGTACCATTTGTTGGGTCGTCGGAGCAAGGCTCGCGACAAAGTGACAAAAGTGGTACCATTTGATGGGTCGCCTGAGAAGGTTAATGTCTCAGGCAAAGTGACAAAAGTGGTGTGGCAGGATTGTTCTCGTAAGTATAGTAGTGAAGACTATACTGGCACGCGTTTGTTTTGAGACTTAGAAGGAACATTCGGGACGAATGTTTCTAAGGAGGGGAGAATGTTATACCCCGTATTTCCAGAGTATGTACGTGAGGGCGTACGTATAAAAGTTTAAAGCCTTGAGTAGGCAAAGTGGCTTGGCCGAATTAAATTTGTTCACAACACCCGTTTAGAGTCGTTTTTCGACGAAACGTTTTCCACGACTTTCGTAGGGAATTTAGGCTATGACATTTTTAATTTTTGCGGATTTGTCCGAGAGACAAAACGTGTTGGACCAACGAGAGGGCGCCACTTGGCACCCTCCCATTGGCGGACGTAAAGGGATCGGTTTGGACGATTTGAGAGGGGGGAGTTGGTAGGATATTTTGTGTTGGTTGGTGTGGTAGATGGATAAGGTGTACTTGGGTGAATCTTGGCCTTACACTTGTGTAGCACTTGGCTCAATCTTGGCCATTGGTTGGCCTTCACTTGGCCTATAAATACCCATCCCTTTGAAGACTTATTCATCCATTCCTAAATGTTCCTAAGTGTTAAATCTTCTCCCTCCCCTTTGTGTTGAGTTCGGCCAAGAGGCCTCCTCTCTGAGGCCTTGGCAGAAGTACACCCCTCCTTGTAGTGTGGCCGTGGGGTACCCCCCCCTAGCCTAGTTGTTTTCGTATAATACCCCCCCCTCTTGGTAGAAATACTCTCAAAAGTATTGTTATAATGCCCAAATTACCTTAGCCATATACCTTGTTGTATTCTAAGGTTATACTTATACTAGCCCAGAAAATACCATTATACTTTCCCTCAGTCGCTAAAACGAAACCCTAAGTAAATCTTCACCCGTAGTTGAAGTTATAAGTAGAAGTTGGTTAGAACTTCTAAGGGTTGGTTGGAGCGGGTTGGAGCGCACGGAGTTGGAGCTAAACGATTGCCCAGGATCGACTTTATACTTGGATAATTATGGGCTTATCGAGGTAATTATCTTGACCTTCTATTGTAATTGGAAATTACATATTGTAGGAATATATAGTTGAAGTATACTATATATAGAACTGAACGTAGTTATCGGCAATGTCTTTTGACTTAAGCCTGAATAATACTTACGGCAATGTCTTGCGACTTAAGCCTGAATTTTAAGAACTGAACTGAACTGTAATTACATAGGACTGTATTACAGTAGACTTGTGTAACATTACTTGTAGTAGAATTGTACACGTCCGGTTAGACGTGTTAACCCCCCCCTGGTTGGCTTGGTAGCCGGCCTCGATAGAGGAGGAGATTTCTGTTGTTGCGGGAGAGTCTTTGCGAATTTTTACGTAGAATGTTCTCGAAGGATCTAAATGTTAATAAGCGCCTTGTGGCCTTATAGGTTGAAGTACTACGTGTGGTGCGATCTACGTGGCTTAAGGAGTAGCCGACAGTTGGAAGTACTTGGAGCGTTTTGCTATTAGTCGATACTCGTCGCGAGGTATGTGAACCTCTTCCTATCTCTTCTAGCATGATATGTGTGAACTATGTAGTACGGTAGACGTACATGTGTTAACTGTGTTTGATTGTTTTTAAAACATAAAGTGTTATAACGGCTTTATGGGAAGTTGGTTATAACAGCTTTATGTAAATAAGAAAATACTTTGTGGTTTTAAAAGGTAACTGATGTGAATTATAACTGGCTAGTTATAATAAAGAACTTGATGTATTTCAAAAGATTTATAAATCGTTTTGAAGGGAGAGTAACACTTGGTTTTAAAGGTTTTAAAAAGAGTTATACTAGCTTATGGGAAGTTAGGTATAATGTCTTAAGAAAGGTAAAGAAAATGGTTTACTGATGTTAGAAGTTAAAAGACTTGATCTTATAAGATAAGAGACTTAACTTATTTGTTTTAATGTGGATGCTTGTGTGAAACCTCATTCGTGAGTAATGAGTACTTGGTTTTATTTAAAGGGATAATGTTTCTTGATTTGGAAATCGAATGTGTATCGACAGGACCAACTGCGGCGTTAATAAAGGAGAATGTATTGAATAATGAAGTATTGTATTAAAACCGGTAGAAACCTCCATCTGCATAGAAGCTAAGATGAGACAAAATGATATTACATATCTAGATCACGGTTGCTTAATAAGATCGATTATAAACAAGAATAAACTACTCACATATAAGGCATATGTTTCTCAAATCATTAAAGGAGAATTATGTTTTAAAGTTAAAACTATGAACTACAAACCTTTTCTAAAAATGAGAAACTTGAGCATTTGAAATTAGGCAAACTTGAGCGTTTGGAAAATAAGGTTGTTACTTGATTTTACAAAGGAAAGCATTTTGTTTATTTAACAATGCTCGTCACTCTATTTTTATACTACGGACATCGGGTGACTTTTATAAAGGAATGGATCTCTTTAAAAGGAATTTAACGTCGTAGTACTTTAGGAGTTAAAAACCGGACTTTGGCATAAAATGAAAGTAACTTGAGTTGTGTAACTTGCTATGCTTGTGTTGTGTAACTTGCCTATCTTGGTTGTTGTGTAACTTTCCTATGCTTGTGTTGTGTAACTTGCCTATGCTTGTTGTTGCGTAACTTGCTTATGCTTGTGGTGATAGCCTTGGTTGTGCAAGAATGGTTATTTTATGGACTAGCTCTCCGTGAGGTTTCTTCTGTTCGGCCTTGGTCACGGTGGTCGGCTCTCGTACTTGCCCGTCTCATGGTGATTCGGCCTTGGTACCTGATGGTCGACCCTCGCACTTGCCCGTTCGGTGTAGTAGCGAAGTCTCGTGTCTGACCTTGGTCCACTGGTGGTCACCCTCGTACTTGCCCGGTCGACTCGTGGCCGGCCTTGGTATCGATGAGTCGGCTCTCGCACTTGCCGTATCGGCCGTGTTTTGGTTGCATTATATTATTGATGTCGGATCTGGTAGTTATACTTGTCTATACGGTTTTATGACACGTGGGACACGGTGTTCATGTATACTCCTTGGTATTGTCATATCATAAAGCTGGCGGTGAGGAAGAAATTCCAGACGCAGTGATAATTTGGAGCGTGAGTCCACGACTTGATGTAACTAGTTATATGTTATGTCTTGTAGTTTGGTCATCATACATGTCTCTGCTTTATATAGACTATTATGATTTCATTCTGATATTTCTGATTTCACATACTTGGTACTGTTGTGCGACCTCCTTGAAGTGCGTTCATCTGCGCGGTAGAAATACATTAGGTGTCGATCCAGCTCTTAGGATCACCTTTCGGCGTATTGGGAAGCTCAGTTCCTTGGAGGCTTATCTTTTGGTATGTGTTCCACGAGTTGTAGGTTCTTGTACATTCGGGGTATGGCGGGGCCACTGTCCGTCATAGTTGTTGTAAATCTTAAGTGCAGCCTTTGTGTGGCGGGGTTTTGTAAAAAGGATTAAGCTGTTCGTTTTGAAAGAGTTGTTTATATATATTTTAATGGAAGGTAACCGTTTGGTTGCTTTGTTTTATTATCTTGTCTCGTGTTCATGTTTAAGTTTTTATTTCCGCTGGTTTTCTCGATGTTGTATCATTTGGGGTGCAGGGTAAGGCACGATCCGCGGGCAGGATCGGGTCGTGACAACGGTGCCTTACCGGGCAAGTAGACATACATCGAGTAATCAGCGGAATATAAGACAAGACATGAAATAACATGAAGTGTGATCTGATTATCGAGAAAAGTTTACCTTTCGACATATAAAAACATGAAACCGACGATTACATCCCTTTTACAAACTCGCCTACAAGCTCTGCACTCTAAGAATGATATAACAACAATGGCGGGGCGGCCCGCCATACTCGAATGTAAGTACCTACAACGGCGGACTACACCGTGATAAGCCTCGGAGAAACGAGCTTCCCAAAACGCGAATCGTGATCTAAGGCGAGGATCGGCGGCGTGTACCTCTACTGCGGCATGAACGTAGCCGAAGAGTCGCTGGCAGTACTAAGTATGTGGCTCAAAATATCGTAAATGAAATCATAATCTATATAAGCGAGACATGTATGATAAACAAACTACGATTCCTGATAAATAGCGGTCATGTCAAGTCGAGGACTCACGCCTCAAAGTCATCACTCAAATATAATTATGGGTCTCGCCCACAACATCAATCATGCGTGGAATACCTTCCTCACTGCGGCGATCATGATATAAAAGCACGAGAATACACATGAACACGAGGTCCCGCTGTCATAATAAAACGTCTGAGGTAAATGCGAAGGCATAGCCGACTACTAAAACCCACAGTACCAACAAAGTCATAAAGCGTATCACGAGTGCATCTGACCGCCACATGATCGGCGGCCTCTGCGCGGTATCAAATGTGCGCGTCTAATCCTCGAACTTCCGCGACTCGCATAGGCCACTCACATAGGCGCGTGAGGTATTCCCGCGTCGAGATAGTTACTCCCGGCGTCATCCGGACTCGCGATCCGCGTAGCGCCACATGACGCGTGACCACAAAGGCCGCACTAACACGGAACTCGTAGCTCGCATAGGTCCCTGGACCCGCGAGGTATTCTCGAATCATGGTCCCGGACCACGCGAGTCTACCGCGTCGGAGGCGGCAACCCCGATATCATGTCAAGAGGTGAGTGATATAATACTATCATAACAACTTATCGTTAAACAACATAAGCCTGACAAAGGAAGCCGCTTTACACAAACATCACAAGATACTAACACACGTAGCATCCTAACATGTTTACTTATCAAAGCAACAAGAAAGTATTACAAGGCTATCACAAACCAACCTGATCAAGTTATTCACACAAGTACTTTCTACTTTATGTTAACAAGTTCGGGTTTTATCCCCAAAGTACTTCATACATTAACTCTTTAAAAGATCCGTTTCTTTCACAAAAGTCACACAATACCGTAGTATAAAAATAGAGTGACTATCTTTTTAAGTAAACCAAAAGCGCTTTCCTTTGTAAAATCAAGTAACAACATTATTTTCCAAGCGTTCAAGTTTGCCTAATTTCAAATGCTCAAGTTTCTCATTTTGAAAGGTTTCGTAGTTCATAGTTTTAATCACTTAATAATATAATTCTCCTTTAAAACAATTTGAGAAACATATGCCTTATGTGTGAGTAGGTTATTCTTGTTTATAACAATCTTATTAAAGCGACCATGATCTAGGAAATGTAATATCATTTTGTCTCATCTTAGCTTATGCGGATGGAGGTTTCTCTTGGTTTTCATAATACTTTATTAGCCAATACATTTCCCTTTATTAGCCGCGTGGTTTGTTCGATACTTATTCTCATTTCCAAATCGATAAAACATTATTCCTTTACAAACCAAGTACTCATTACTCACGAATGAGGTTTCACACTTTTTAACAAAATTCATATTAATTCAATTAAGTCAAGTCTCTTATCTTTTAAGATCAAGTCTCTTAACTTCTAAAATCAATAGACCATTCTTTTTATCTCTCTTAAGTCGTTATACCTAACTTCCCATAAAGCTAGTATAACTCTTAAGCTTTTTAAACCAAGTATTACTCTTCTTTCAAAAACGGTTCTTAATTCTTTTGAAATACTTCAAGATTCTTATTATTAGACTCAAGTCAAAAGAATCGCAGTAAAAACCATGTTCAGTTAACACACGTACGTCTACCGTACTATATATATTCTTTTAAAATATCATGCTCAAGAGGATAGGAAGAATCACATACCTCGCGACGATTATCGACTATTAGCAAAACGTTCCACGGCTATAACCCGGCTAGCCTTGTCCACCATTCAAGTAGAACATGCTACTCGCAGAACTTTCAACCTATAAAGGCCATATACGTCTATCAACGTCTAGACTACTCTATAGAATAATCTAAGCAGAGGGTTCTCTATTCTACGGAAAATCGGGCGTGACTTCCTGCGTTAAACTACACAAGTCTCTGCAAATACAGTCCTATGTAAGTGCAGTTTAATTCTTCTTCTTTAATATCCTTCATGTATCTTATATACATCTCTATACTACTACGTATGTAATTTCCAATTACAATATAAGGACAAGAGTATTTACCTCGATAAGCCCAAAATTATCCAAGTTTAAATGTCGATCTGACGGCGTTTAGCTCCTACTGCAGGCGCTCGACCGCTCAAACAACCCTTAGAAGTTCTACAACTTCTTCTTAATACTTGACCAACTATGAAGATTTTCTTAGGGTTTCATTTTTGTATTGAAGGGAAGTATAATAGTATTTACGGGCTTTTAGTATAGGTGTAACCTTGGAATACTACAAGGTATTTGGGCAGGTATTTTGGAATAGTACAATACTTGGAGAATACTTTTCAACCAAGGGGTGTATTTCACGAGAACAACTCAAGGTAGGGGTACTTTGGCTAGCACCAAAGGAAGGGAATACTTCTCGGCCAAAGGCCTCACAAAGGGGAGGGTGCTCTTTGGGCGAGAGCAACAAGAAAGGGGAGGATTTTCAAGACTTAGAAAATGTTTGTGGATGAAGAAGTCTTCAACAAAGGGGGGGGGGGTATTTATAGGGAAATCAATGGCCAAGATCAAGACAAGTGGTGGGCAAGTGGAGGGTGAGGATTTTCCTAAGTGCCCCCCTATCCATCTACTCCTCAATTCACTCCAAACATTGACCCATGGTTTAGGCAACAAAACATGGCACAAAACGTGCCCCCTTTCGGCCACCAATCCGCCAACTTGAGGGTGACAAGTGTCGCCCTCTCGTTAGTCCAAAATATTTCATCTCTCGGAAAAATCCGCAAAAATTATTAAAGTCGCAACCGTAATTTTCCCCTCGCAAAGTTTGGAAAACATTTCGTCGGAAAACAATTCTTTTCGTGGGTTGTGAACAAAATTTTTGTCCCTTGCCTAACTTAAGGCTTAAACTTTTATACGTACGCCCTTACGTACATACTCTGGAAATACGGGGTATAACAGGCGACACTTGTCACCCTCAAGTGGGCGGTCTTGTGGCCGAAAGTGAGCACGTTTTTTGGCATGTTTTGTGGCCTAAAACTTGGGTCAATGTTTGGAGGGTTTTGTGGAGTAGATGGCTAGGGTGCACTTGGGCAAATCTTCACCCTCCACTTGCCCACCACTTGTCTTGATCTTGGCCATTGAAGGCCCTATAAATACCCCCCCTTAGTTGAAGACTTCTTCATCCACTCCACACTTTCTAAATCTTGAAATCCCTCTCCCCCTTTGTAAGGCTTTCGTCCAAGCCTCCCCCTCCTCCTTGTGAGGCCTTTGTAGAAATACCCCACTTCTCTAGTGGTGCTATCCGAAAGTACCCCCTCCTCTTGAGTGTTGTTCTCGTAAAATACCCCCATGGTAGAAAAGTATTCTCAGTATTGTTACTATTCAAAATACCTTAGCCTTATACCTTGTAGTATTCCAAAGTTACCTCTATACGTAGAGCCCGGAAATACTACCTTATGTCCTTTTAGTCTCAAAACGAAACCTTAAGGAAAATCTTCATAGTTGGTTGAAGTGCTAAGTAGAAGTTGTTTAGAAAACTTCTAAGGATTGTTTGGAGCGAGTTGGAGCACCCAGAGTAGGAGCTAAACGTTGCTCAGGATCGACATTTAAACTTGGATAATTTTGGGCTTATCGAGGTAAAAACTCTTGTCCTTCTATTGTAATTGGAAATTACATACTGTAGTTGTATAAAAATGAGTATAAGATTTATATAGAAGGATGGTATAAGAGAAGAGAATTGAATTGAAATCACATCAGAAGAATATTAAAGAAGAAGATTGAACTGTACTTACATGGGATTTGTATTTCTGATGAGACTTGTGTAGTTTAACGGGTAGGGAAGTGCTGCCCAATTTTCCGTAGAATAGAGAAGCCTCTGCTTAGAATATTCTACAGAGTAGTCTAGACATTGATAGACGTATATGGCCTTTATAGGTTGAAAGTTCTGCGAGTAGCATGTTCTACTTGGAAGGTGGATAAGGCTAGCCGGGTTATAGCCGTGGAGCGTTTTTGTTATACCCCGTATTTCCAGAGTATGTACGTGAGGGCGTACGTACAAAAGTTTTTAGCCTTAAGTAGGCATAAGGGTCGAACTTTTGTTCACAACCCACGAAAAGAATTGTTTTCCGACGAAACGTTTTCCAAACTTTGCGAAGGGAAAATTACGGCTATGTCATTTATAATTTTTGCGGATTTTTCCGAGAGATGAAATATTTTAGACCAACGAGAGGGTGACACTTGTCACCCTCAAGTGGACGGCAACATGGGCAAGGTTGGACGATTTTTTGGTCAAGGAGTTGGTAGGATATTTTGTGATATTTTGTGTGGTAGATGGATAAGGTACACTTGCCCAAATCCTCACCCTCCACTTGCCCACCACTTGTCTTGATCTTGGCCCTTGAATGTCCTATAAATACCCCTCTAATGCAAGACCATTTATTCATCCACACTTGTGAAAATCCAAAGCAAAATCCCTCTCCCCTTTAGTATAATTTTCGTCCAAGCTTCCCCTCCCCCCTTTGAGAGGCCTCGTGAGAATACCCCCTCTTGCGTGTTGTTCTCGTGAAATACACCCCCTTGGTAGAAAATACTCTCAAGTATTGTTACTATTCCCAAAACCTTGGCCCCAAATACCTTGTAGTACTCGAGTTACACCTATACTAAAAGCCGGAAATACTATTATACTTCCTTGATCCAAAAGCGAAACCCTAAGGAAAATCTTCATAGTATGTTGAAGTATAAGTAGAAGTTGGGTAGAACTTCTAAGGGTTTCTTGGAGCGTTTTGGAGCGTACAGAATAGGAGCTAAACGTTGCTCAGGATCGACATATAAACTTGGATAATATTGGGCTTATCGAGGTAAATACTCTTGACCTTCTATTGTAATTGGAAATTACATACTGTAGTAGTATAGAAATGAATATAAGATTCATAGAAGGATATTACAGAAGAGAATTGAACTGTAATAGAAGAATATTGAACTGTACTTACATAGGACTGTATTTCTGATGAGACTTGTGTAGTTGTGGGTAGGGAAGTCTTTGCAATTTTCCGTAGAATAAGGAATCAGTATCTAGAATTATTCTGAGTAGTCTAGGCGTTGATAGACTTGTATGGCCGTTATAGGTTGAATCGCAAGTAGCGTATTCTACTCGAAGGGTGGAAAGGGCTAGCCGGATTACAGTACTTTGGAGCGTTTTGCTAATAGTCGATAATCATCGCGAGGTATGTGATTCTTCCTATTCTCTTGAGCATGATATTTTAAAAGAATATATATATAGTACGGTAGACGTACGTGTGTTAACTGAACGTGGTTTTACTTCGATGTCTTTTGACTTGAGTTTTAAATAATAAGAGTCTTGAAGTATTTCAAAAGAATTAAGGATCGTTTTTGAAAGAAGAGTAATACTTTTTGAAAGAGTTATACTAGCTTTATGGGAAGTTAGGTATAACAACTTAAGAGAGATAAAAAGAATGGTTTATTGACTTTAGAAGTTAAGAGACTTGATCTTAAAAGATAAGCAACTTGACTTAATTGAATTGATATGAATTTTGTTAAAAAGTGTGAAACCTCATTCGTAAGTAATGAGTACTTGGTTTTTAAAGAATAATGTTTCTTGATTTGGAAATGAGAATAAGTATCGAGCGAACCATCTGAGCGTTAATAAAGGAAAATGTATTGACAAGTAATTATATTAAAACCAGTAGAAACCTCCATCTGCATAGAAGCTAAGATAAGACAAAATTGTATTACATTTCCTAGATCATGGCTGCTTTAATAAGATTGTTATGAACAAGAATAACCTACTCACACATAAGGCATATGTTTCTCAAATTGTTTTAAAAGAGAATTATCTTATTAAGTGATTAAGACTATGAACTACAAAACCTTCGAAAATGAGAAACTTGAGTATTTGAAATTAGGCAAACTTGAACTTTTGGAAAAGAATGATGTTATTTGACTTTAAGAAGGAAAATGTTTTGGTTTAAGAAGAAGGGCATAATATTGCCTTAGTTGATTTTAAAAAGGAAAACATGGTATTATCTTAATCTGTCTTAAAAAAGCGCTTAAATGTTATGGTCAATTCTACACCGCGTTCATGGGATGAACCGGGAATGTATTTCACACGACACCGCGTTCATGGGATGAACCTGGAATGTATTCCACACGATTCCACCTCGAGTCCCATGAGATGGGCCGAGACATGTGTGATACCTATCGAGTCCCATGAGATGGGCCGAGACATGTGCGATACCTATCGAGTCCCATGAGATTGGCCGAGACATGTACGATTCCTATCGAGTCCCATGAGATGGGCCGAGACATGTGCGATACCTATAGAGTCCCATGAGATGGGCCGAGACATGTACGATTCCTATCGAGTCCCATGAGATGGGCCGAGACATGTGCGATACCTATCGAGTCCCATGAGATGGGCCGAGACATGTGTGATACCTATCGAGTCCCATGAGATGGGCCGAGACATGTGCGATACCTATCGAGTCCCATGAGATGGGCCGAGACATGTGCGATTCCTATCGAGTCCTACGAGATGGGCCGAGACATGTGCGATTCCTATCGAGTCCCACGAGATTGGCCGAGACATGTATTCCATACGATTCCTATCGAGTCCTATGAGATGGGCCGAGACATGTATTCAACACGATTCCACCTCAAGTCCCATGGGATGGGCCGAGACATGTTATACGTATCACACGATTTATACCTAGACTGCCGGCAGTGAGGAAGGAGTTCCACGGGCATGAGGGATGACTTTGAGGGCGTGAGTCACGACTTGACACTGTTTTTATGTTGTGAGCTGAGTTTTGTTATCATACATGTCTTCATTTATTTTAGATCGTTATGATTTCATTTACGATATTTCTCGATTTCACATACTTGGTACTGTTATCTTGACCTCCTTGAAGCTGCGTTCATCTGCGAGTAGAGGTACACCGGTTGTTGATCCTCGCTCATAGGATCACAATTCAACGTTTTGGGAAGCTCCGTTTCTCTGGAGGCTTATCTTTTGGTATGTTCCTTGAGTTGTAGGTTCTTGTACATCCAGGGCTATGGCGGGGCCCTGTCCCGTCATAGTTGTTACATTCTTAAGTGCAGAATCTTGTTGTGGCGGGGTTGTAAAGGATATGCTTGTTCAAAATTTCGTATATATATGCGAAGACAACCGTTTTGGTAGGCTGTTTTATTATCTTATCTCTTGTTTCATATCTGTATGTTTTATATTCTGATTTCTCGATGTATGACTACTTGGGTGCGGGTAAGGCACCGATCACGAACTCGGGCAGTCGTGTGATTTTGCTAATTGTCGATAATCGTCGCGAGGTATGTGATTCTTCCTATCCTCTTGAGCATGATATTTTGAAAAGAATATATATAGTACGATAGACGTACGTGTGTTAACTGAATGTGATTTTACTTCGATGTCTTTTGACTTGAGTCTAAATAATAAGAATCTGAAGTATTTCAAAAGACTTAAGAATCGTTTTTGAAAGAAGAGTAATACTTGGTTTTAAAAGCTTAAGAGTTATACTAGCTTTATGGGAAGTTAGGTATAACGACTTAAGAGTGATAAAAGGAACGATTTACTTAATTGTTTTATGAAAGCCTTGTATGGATTTCGGAAATGAGAATTAGTATCGAACAAACCACTGCAGCGCTAATAAAGGGAAATGTATTGACTAATTAAGTATTATGAAAACCAGTAGAAACCTCCATCTGCATAGAAGCTAAGATGAGACAAAATGATATTATATTTCCTAGATCATGGCTGCTTTAATAAGATTGTTATGAACAAGAATAACCTACTCACACATAAGGCATATGTTTCTCAAATTGTTTTAAAAGAGAATTATATTATTAAGTGATTAAGACTATGAACTACGAAACCTTTTGAAAATGAGAAACTTGAGCATTTGAAATTAGGCAAACTTGAACGTTTGGAAAAGAATGTTGTTACTTGATTTTACAAAAAGAAGTGTTTTGGTTTACTTAAAAGGATAGTCACTCTATTTTTATACTACGGGTATTGTGTGACTTTTGTGAAAGAAACAGATCTTTTAAAGAGTTAACGTAGGAAGTACTTTGGGGATAAAAACCCGAACTTGTGATGTTTGATTGTGTTGGTTTGTCATAGCCTTGTAATACTTTCTTGTTGATTTGATAAGTAAACATGTTTAGGATGCTACGTGTGTTAGTATCTTGTGATGTTTGTGTAAAGGGGTTTCCCTTGATTGTGCTTATGTTGTTTAACGATAAGCCGTTATGATTGTTACACCCCGTAATTACAGGACATGCCTTAAGAACGTAAGTAAGAACTCACAAATGATAAGGATTCGAGACTTGTAAAAATTTATCGGAAATTATGAAATTGTCGGAAAAACTTTGTGTTGTGTCGAATGGGAGGGCGACACGTGTCACCCCCCCTTAGATGATGCCTTGGACGAAATGGCATGGCCATTTTGGTCATTTACCATAAGTCTTTTAAGGCTAAGACTTGCAACTTGTAGCATGAGTTTATTGACTAAAGTCAAAGGTCCCACCTTGTCTTGATATTTAGCAAGACTACATCCAAACCAACCATGTGTTATTATCATAACCCTCCAAGGTGCTATATATTACTACTAGTAGTGCTAGAGAGAGCCAACACTTAGAAAAAAATTGCACAAATTGAAGAACTTAGGCAAGGTGCTCTCGGGTTCATCAAAAAAAAAAAGAGAAAATCTTTGTTTGTGATCCATTTAGTTCCCCACTTTAAACCAAGGTTCCTAGGTGTATTGTAAACACATCTCAATAGAAAAATCTTGGAAAAAGATTGTTTACGGGTTAGTCATAAACGAAAACCTACTGTCTTTCTAGGTTTTATTTGAAGACTTGAAGGATAATTGTTGGTGTTGTTCTAAGGGTCTCAACAAGCGGATTGAAGTGTCTTGGAGAGGCTATAAACTACTAAGGAGCGACTTCGGATTGGAGTTGGTTTAAGAATCATTGAGGTATAATCTTGTTCTTTGAAAGTATTACAAGATTATTCATTTTATTGTTGTTAGCTTTGTATGTTGCAAGCATGAAATTGTTATATTGAAGTTATAAAGATTATGGATTGATTATAGCCTTGGAAATCCGAAATGTAATGTAATCCATTACTAAGTTGAATTACAATTTAATCGTTGTTAGAACCGTCGCATGTCATTGACTTAAGGATTATGGTTATTATAATCAAATGCGACTTGATATCTTGTTATGCTATAAATTTGGGTTGAAATATAATTGTGAGCCAATTGGGGCTGTTTAGTTAGTCATTTGTATTGGACTACCTGCTATATTGATTGTGAGCCAATTGGGGCTGTTTAGTTAGTCATTGGCATTGGATTATCTTTTATATTGTTGTGAGCCAATTGGGGCTGTTTGGTTATTATATTTCGACCTTGGAAAAGGTGGCAAAGTAAGTAAAAATAAAGGAGGGGCTGTCCGATTTTCCGTAGAAATTAGAGACTTAACACTTATAATATTCTACGTTTGAAGTAGGGCTTTAATAGATGTATTGTGAATATTATAGGTTGACATAGTACGGGCGGGACTTCGTACTTGGCAAAGTGGTTTGACCCGACAAGGTATGTAGAACTTTTCCTATCTTTGAGCATGACTAGTTTCACGTATATAGTACGGTAGACGTCTGAAGACTTTGACATTCTTTACTTGTTTTATGAAATGCCAAGTCGGGTGAGTTAGGAGATTAACTCACTTCTTTGAGAATATTAAAGATGTCTTAAGTCTTGTTAAAGATAAGGGACTTGAAGAATTTTAAAGTATGTAATACTTGGGTCGTTTTAAAGCGTATAATTCCCTTGGATAGGCAATTATGCAGACTAAGGTATAAAGTGAATATAACGACTTTATGGGAGTTGGTTATATTGACTTTATGGAAAGATAAATGACTTGATTTAATGGAAGGCAATTCGATTTTTAAGGCATCAATTGCCTAAGGTTTTATAAGACACGAGTCACTTGATTTAAAAGCCATATTTTATTTCTAAAAGTATTGTGACTTGTCTTGAAAAGAAATTGTCACTTGATACTACGGCTAGTAGTATCTTGGAAGTTTTATAATGAAATGAGTCATTTTAAGAGAATAGAAGTACGTAGTACTTTGGGGTTAAATTCCCGGATTTTCATAAAAGACATGATAGTGCCTTAGGTAAACTAAAATGAGAGTGTATATGAATAAGAATAGTAAGAAGTTAGGGGATTTCTTAACTTGCTTATATATTGCATGATAAGCGATAGAGCTTATGTTATGTGTGATAGCGGTTGGGCTAATGATATATTATTCGTGCGGGGTCATTCTCCGGGATTGTGGCATTGTATATTTCCGTGGATTTGCTAACCACGATGCGAGGAATACCTCATGCGAGTCCGTAAGGGCTTATGCGGGTGAAATAGTCCCATGCGGGCGGGTCCAGCCTATGCGAGGAATACCTCATGCGAGTCCGTAAGGGCTTATGCGGGTGAAATAGTCCCATGCGAGGAATACCTCACGCAGGTCCACTGGACCTATGCGGGTGAAATAGTCCCAGGAGTAGGATTCCAATCCTATTTTTCGTTGTAAGTATACACCTATTTATACTCTCATTGTTAGTAAGGCACTGAGTACTGTAATTTTGTTAGCATACATGTCTCCGGCTTTCTTTTAAACTTGTTGTAATTACAGTACTTTCCAGTTTTTCATACTTAGTACATATTGTGTACTGACCCCCTTCCTCGGGGGCTGCGTTCATGCCGCAGGAAAGGGTAAGCAGGTTGCGGATCCACATTCTTAGGACCACCTATCCGACGTCGGAAGCTCCATTCTCCGGAGGCTTGTCTTTCTTTTAGTGATCTTTCACGATGTTGTAGATTATGTACATTCGAGGTATGGCGGGCCCTGTCCACGCTTGTTATTCTGAAGTGCAGTATTCACATATGTGGTTGGGCTGTAAGAACTGAGTTGTAAGTTGTACTTTTGACTTTGTTTATATTATGGAAGGCGGCCTGATCGGCTAGCATGTGTTGTTCTATTGTTTACACGTGTGTTTATGTTGTGTATGTTCATTTGCTATTCTCCCGAGCGTATACGAGCAGGTGCCCGTGTAGGGCACGATCGCGGCCGAGTGGTCGTGACAAAAGTGGTATCGAGCGATTAGTCCTCGGAAAGTGTCTGAGCCGTGTCTAGTAAGTCTTGATTATCGATGTGTTGTGCACCACATCTATAATCGTGAGGCTCTGAGACATTTAGGATTAGTTTCCATTCTTCTCTCTCTGCGAGATCGTGCGGTGAAAGTTGTCTTATTAGGTTGAATCCTCTCGACCTCTTCTTATGAAACAACTATGCCTCGCGGAAGCTACGGGGCCCGGAAGGGCAAAGCGGCGGCGAGGCTCTAAGCGGTACTCGAGAGGGTTACAGGCTCGAGCACGGACTATGCACGAGGTAGTAAGCGGGTCGGCGAGTTCACCACGCTGCGATTTTAGAAGGCGAGGCGGCGGTAGCTCGAGGTTCGTGTACGAGCCTCGATTCCCGGCCCGGTGCGAGTATAGAGACTAAGGAAGCGGTCGGTTATTGACCGATATAGTAGCGGCGTGCCGCAGGAAGCGACGGCCGCTAGTAAGCGGTTTGCGGATTAGGGATTTTAGGATGTCATCCACCTGAGTTTTATGGTTGAGGTCGATGAGGATCGCGGGAGTTCGTTCGACAGCTCTGACGGACCATGCAGTCCTTAGGGCTTGAGGCAGTGCATTACACTAGCCTCTTCTGGGTTGTGCGATATTGCGTTGAACCGGTTTGAGTCGTGGTTGCTTTCGAGAGGTGATGATGCTCTTCCGGCTGTTTGGGAGGAGTTCTGAGGCCTTTATGGATCACTTTTACCTCCGAGATGAGAGAGCCGGGTAGACAGTTTTTGACCTTGCGGCGAGCGGGAGGCTGTTAGGGAGTCTGACACAGGTTTGACTCCTTGGCCAGGCATGCTCACACTATTGTAGCTAGCATGGCGGATAGAGTTCATCGTTATGTGATGGGGCTAGACCGTCATATGATTACAGCATGTTTGGGGGTGGCTCTTGCCCGGTATGGACATTGCTAGGATGCAGGCCTATGCTCAGAGGATAGAGGATAGAAAGGGAGGACCAGATTAGCGAGCGGCCAAGAGGCGAGGACATCGAGTCTCGAGGCGATTATCGAGGCGGACAGCCTCGGCCGAACTAGGTCCACTTTCTAGCCCAGCCTGAGTGCTCGTCACGGTTTTTACGGCGGGAGGTCCGATCAGCCAGTCGGTCGAGGGGCGGTCGGGCTCCAGTGTCTTGAGGTTTGAGGCGAAGATCCTCGCCGTCGAGACCACCACGGCTCGGTGTGCTCGTCTGGCGAGATCTCACGAGCGAATGTCGTGTTCTGCGGAGGTTGTTACTCTTGTGGCGGTGGGCCATTTGAAGAGAGATTGTCGTCTAGAAGCGGCATGGGTGATGCAGCCACGGTAAGCGGGATCGATTCTTGGGTCTTCTTCTCCTTACGTGGTTATGCGCCGGAGGCGAGGTATTCACGGACAGCGAGCGCGGTAGAGGCGTGGTGGTGGTTCGATTCTAGCGGTCCCGAGCGCATATATTCTCTAGCCGGCCGCCAGATCGGGAGGCTTCCACGGCGTCGTTACGGTACATTCGCGATTTGGTGTGATGTTTATGCATTGATAGATCCGAGTTCTACCTTGTCCTACGTGTCCCCTCTTATGCGGGTAGAATCGGGATAGGCGGTGTCGATAGAGCCGTTTGAGGTAGCTACGCCGATGGGTGATTCGGTGTTAGGCGGCGGGTGTATAGAGGTTGTCGGTATTTATTCTGATCGTCGAACCATTGCGAACTTGATAAGTGGAGATGTGATTTTGATGTCATTATGGGTATGGTGGTTGGCTTCTTGTTATGCCAACGTTATTTGTAGAAACGAGTTGGTTCGGTTCGATTTCTGGCGAGCGATTATCGAGTGGAGGGCAACAGCGTCGTGAAAGGTAGGTTTATTTCTTACCTCAAGGCTAGGAAGATGGTGCGAAAAGGGTACATCTATCATCAGTGCGGGTGTTTGATACACGGTGAGTGCAGTTCTTGATCGATGCAGTGGATAGGGAGTTTCGAAGTGTTCCCGGATGATCTTGGGTATCCCTCACGAGAGGAGATCGAGTTTTGTATTGACACGTTGCGGACACTCGACCTATTTCCATTCCGCCATCTGAGGATGGCACTGCGAGTTGAGGAGGCGAAGGACCGGTGAAAGATTTCTTTGGAGAAAGGCTTTATCGGGCCTAGTGTATCTCCCGCAGGGAGCAGGTGTTGTTTGTGAAGAAGAAGGATGGGGCCAGCTGCGTATGTGTGTTGACTACTGAGCGGTGAATAAGGTAACCATTAAGAATAGGTACCCCTCCCGGGATTGATGATTTGTTTGACGATTGCGAGTGCGAGGTGTTTCTCAAAGATAGACTGCGATGCAGTTATCATCGAGTTCGAGTTCGAGAGCGAATATCCCAAAGCGCATTCGGGACTCGGTATGGGCACTATGAGTTCGAGGTTATGTCTTTCGGTTTGACCAACGCTCAGTGGTATTTATGGATTTGATGAGCAGGGTGTTCAAGTCATTCTTGGATACATTTGTGATTGTATTCATTGATGACATCTGGTTTATTCGCGAACGAGCGAGGCATGCGAATCACGAGGAAGGTACTTGGGATTCTCGGGCCGTGATTGTCGCCAAGTTCTCCAGTGTGAGTTTTGGTTGGCCTCGATGGCATTCTGGGGCATATTATTGGGGCTGATGGTGTTGGTAGATACGGCAAAGATTGAGGCGATCAGTCTTGGCGAGACCTACTACTCCGGCCAAGTGCGCGATTTCTTAGAAGGCGAGTTATTATCGCGAGTTTGTGGAAGCGGTTGCTTGATTTCAGCAGATTGACTAGGTGACTCGAGAAGCGGCCAAGTTCCGATGGGCGAGAGGCTTGCGAGAAGGGTTTCCGGTTGTTGAAGGAAAGGTTGACTACGACTCGATTCTTACTCTTAGGAGGTTAGATGGAGTACGTGATATATTGTGATGCCTCGGGTATCGGGCTAGGGTGTGTTTTGATGCGGCACGGCAGGTTATAGCCTATGCTTCCGGCGATTCTGAAGCATGAGAGAATTACCCTACCATGACTTAGAGTTGGCGCGATTATTCATGCCTTGAAGATTTGGAGACATTATTTATGCGGAGTTCATGTGGATATTATTACAGACCACAAGAGCCTCGAGTATATCTTGACGAGAGGAGCTGAATTTGAGGCAGAGGCGGTGGTTAGAGTTGTTGAAAGATTATGATGTTGATATTCTATACCATCGGGAAGGCCAACGTAGTTCTTGATGCCTTGAGTCGTAGATCGATGGGAGCCTATCGGAGTACGGCCGGAAAGCAGGACATGGTCGTCAGATCCACCGATTAGCGAGCCTTGGGGTTCGATTAATCGATCTGAAGCGATAGTAGATGCGGGTTCGTGAGGTTGCGAGTCTTCCATCGTTGATGAGGTGAAGAGGAAGCGATTTGAGGACCCGGTGTTGATGCGATGCCGTGATGCGGCTCTTGGGAGGAGAAGTGTCTATTCGAGTAGCGCTGATGAAGTCTTGAGATTTGAGATCGGTTGTGTGTTCCGATGTAGCGAGACTTGTCGGCGGTGCAGGGGAGCGCGATTCGTTATTCTATTCATCAAATTCGACCAAGATGTATCATGACCTCGAATGTTTGTATTGGTGGGATGGCACGAAGAGGGCGTGGCGGAGTTTTGTTGCCTGATGTCTAATTGCCCGGGTCAAGGTCGAGCACGAGAGGCCCAGTGGATTATTGCGATCTATTGAGATTCCGACTTGGAAGTGGGAGATGATCAACATGGACTTTGTTCTGAGGTTACCTCGTACTCGGAGGAAATGCGACTCCATTTGGGTTGTGTTGTGGTGTGAAATCAGCCCATTTCCTTCGATCGGGCGACGTTTTGGTGAGGACTATGCGGTTATGTACATCAGAGATAGTGAGGCCGCGGTGTTCGGTGTCGATTATATCGATAGGAGCCCGGTTCTGACTAACCACGGAGGTCTTTGCGAAGGGTTTAGGGACAGGTGAGTCTCGGCGACATTTCACCCTCGGTGGCAGGCGGGCAAAGCGCACTATCGGACACGAGGATATCTTTGCGAGCTGCGTGATTGATTTCGATGGTAGCCTGGGAGGATCATTTGCCTCTTGTGAGTTTGCTTACAACAACAACTACCATTCCGGCATACGAGATGGCGCCATACGAGGCTTTATATGGCGGAAATGCAGTCGCCGATCGGTTGGTTCGGCGTGGGCGAGTACAATTAGTTGGCGGACTTGATACGGCAGTGTGGATAAGGTGAAGCTTATCCAGGAGAGACTGTTAGCAGCTCAGAGTCGGCAGAAGTCATATGCGGATAATCGGCGTCGGCATTTGGAGTTTCAGGTAGGCGATTGGGTCTTCTTGAAGGTGTCACCCATGAAGGGTGTGATGAGATTCGATGAAGGGAAACTGGCCCAGGTACATTGGGCCTACCGGATCGTCGTAGAGTGGGACAGGTTGCTTATGAGTTGGATCTGCCATCAGAGTTAGAGGCGGTACATCCGGTCTTCCATGTTTCTATGTTGCGGAAGTGTATCGGAGATCCAGCGAGAGTTTTTCCTACTAGTGAGGTCCAGGTGACAGAGGGGTTATCGTATGAGGAGAGTCCCATAGCGATACTCGATCGCCCGGTCGACTGCGGACGAGGATGTAGCTTCCGTCAAAGTCTGTGGAGAAATGATAACCGGGAGGAGATGACTTGGGAAGCGGAGGAGGACATGTTGAGGAGGTATCCTCACTTATTTCCTATACCTTCAGGTATTTCATTTTGCCCTTACTTGTCAGGCTTTAATTGAAGTGTTTCTTTTGCTTAAATGCTTTTATGTGGCCATGAGTGGCATTTTTGGTATGTCGGGGCTGTGAAAGGAAACTATGTCGCTAATAGTAAGTGTGACTCCGAAAGAACATTCGGGGACGAATGTTTCTAAGGGGGGAAGAATGTTACACCCCGTAATTACAGGACATGCCTTAAGAACGTAAGTAAGAACTCACAAATGATAAGGATTCGAGACTTGTAAAAATTTATCGGAAATTATGAAATTGTCGGAAAAACTTTGTGTTGTGTCGAATGGGAGGGCGACACGTGTCACCCCCCCTTAGATGATGCCTTGGACGAAATGGCATGGCCATTTTGGTCATTTACCATAAGTCTTTTAAGGCTAAGACTTGCAACTTGTAGCATGAGTTTATTGACTAAAGTCAAAGGTCCACTTGTCTTGATATTTAGCAAGACTACATCCAAACCAACCATGTGTTATTATCATAACCTCCAAGGTGCTATATATTACTACTAGTAGTGCTAGAAGAGCCAACACTTAGAAAAATTGCACAAATTGAAGAACTTAGGCAAGGTGCTCTCGGGTTCATCAAAAAAAAAAAAGAAAATCTTTGTTTGTGATCCATTTAGTTCCCACTTTAAACCAAGGTTCCTAGGTGTATTGTAAACACGTCTCAATAGAAAAATCTTGGAAAAAGATTGTTTACTGTTAGTCATGGCGAAAACCTAAGGGTCTTTCTAGGTTTTATTTGAAGACTTGAAGGATAATTGTTGGTGTTGTTCTAAGGGTCTCACAAGCGGATTGAAGTGTCTTGGAGGCTATAAACTACTAAGGAGCGACTTCGGATTGGAGTTGGTTTAAGAATCATTGAGGTATAATCTTGTTCTTTGAAAGTATTACAAGATTATTCATTTTATTGTTGTTAGCTTTGTATGTTGCAAGCATGAAATTGTTATATTGAAGTTATAAAGATTATGGATTGATTATAGCCTTGGAAATCTGAAATGTAATGTAATCCATTACTAAGTTGAATTACAATTTAATCGTTGTTAGAACCGTCGCATGTCATTGACTTAAGGATTATGGTTATTATAATCAAATGCGACTTGATATCTTGTTATGCTATAAATTTGGGTTGAAATATAATTGTGAGCCAATTGGGGCTGTTTAGTTAGTCATTTGTATTGGACTACCTGCTATATTGATTGTGAGCCAATTGGGGCTGTTTAGTTAGTCATTGGCATTGGATTATCTTCTATATTGTTGTGAGCCAATTGGGGCTGTTTGGTTATTATATTTCGACCTTGGAAAAGGTGCCAAAGTAAGTAAAAACAAAGGAGGGGCTGTCCGATTTTCCGTAGAAATTAGAGACTTAACACTTATAATATTCTACGTTTGAAGTAGGGCTTTAATAGACGTATTGTGAATATTATAGGTTGACATAGTACGGGCGGGACTTCGTACTTGGCAAAGTGGTTTGACCCGACAAGGTATGTAGAACTTTTCCTATCTTTGAGCATGACTAGTTTCACGTATATAGTACGGTAGACGTACAAGACTTTGACATTCTTTACTTGTTTTATGAAATGCCAAGTCGGGTGAGTTAGGAGATTAACTCACTTCTTTGAGAATATTAAAGATGTCTTAAGTCTTGTTAAAGATAAGGGACTTGAAGAATTTTAAAGTATGTAATACTTGGGTCGTTTTAAAAACGTATAATTCCCTTGGATAGGCAATTGTACAGGACTAAGGTATAAAGTGAATATAAAGACTTTAATGGGAGGTGGTTAAATTGACTTTATGGAAAGATAAATGACTTGATTTAATGGAAGGCAATTCGATTTTAAGGCATCAATTGCCTAAGGTTTTATAAGACACGAGTCACTTGATTTAGAAGCCATATTTTATTTCTAAAAGTATTGTGACTTGTCTTGAAAAGAAATTGTCACTTGATACTACGGCTAGTAGTATCTTGGAAGTTTTATAATGAAATGAGTCATTTTAAGAGAATAGAAGTACGTAGTACTTTGGGGTTAAATTCCCGGATTTTCATAAAAGACATGATAGTGCCTTAGGTAAACTAAAATGAGTGTATATGAATAAGAATAGTAAGAAGTTAGGGGATTTCTTAACTTGCTTATATATTGCATGATAAGCCGATAGAGCTTATGTTATGTGTGATAGCCGGATTTGGGCTAATGATATATTATTCGTTGCGGGGTCATTCCCCGGGATTGTGGCATTGTATATTTCCGTGGATTTGCTAACCACGATGCGAGGAATACCTCATGCGAGTCCGTAAGGGCTTATGCGGGTGAAATAGTCCCGTGCGGGCGGGTCCGACCTATCACGAGAATACCTCATGCGAGTCCGTAAGGGCTTATGCGGGTGAAATAGTCCCATGCGAGGAATACCTCACGCAGGTCCACTGGACCTATGCGGGTGAAATAGTCCCAGGAGTAGGATTCCAATCCTATTTTTCGTTGTAAGTATACACCTATTTATACTCTCATTGTTAGTAAGACACTGAGTACTGTAATTTTGTTAGCATACATGTCTCCGGCTTTCTTTTAAACTTGTTGTAATTACAATACTTTCCAGTTTTTCATACTTAGTACATATTGTGTACTGACCCCCTTCCTTGGGGGCTGCGTTCATGCCGCAGGAAAGGGTAAGCAGGTTGCGGATCCACATTCTTAGGACCACCTATCCGACGTCGGAAGCTCCATTCTCCGGAGGCTTGTCTTTCTTTTGGTACAGTCTTTCCCTGATGTTGTAGATTATGTACATTCAGGGGTATGGCGGGGCCCCGTCCATACGATTGTTATTCCTAGAGGTCTGTATTCACATATGTGGTTGGGCTGTAAGAACTGAGTTGTAAGTTGTACTTTTGACTTTGTTTATATTATGGAAGGCGGCCTGATCGGCTAGCCTGTGTTGTTCTATTGTTTACACGTGTCTTTATGTTGTGTATGTTCCGCTGCTATTCTCTGACGTATACCTGAACAGGGTGCCCAGGTAGGGCACCAGTCGCGGCCCGGGGTCGGGTCGTGACAATGATAGTATTGTACCACTCACCTCTTGACATGATACCGGGGGTTAAGCTGCCCTCCGATGCGGGGTATACCTCAGGCAGTCTGGGACTATGATTCGAGAATACCTCATGCGGGTCCAGGGGACCTATGCGGAGCTACGAGAGTTCCAGGTTAGTGTGCGGTCTTTATGGCCATGCGGTCTATGTGGCCATGCGGACAACGGGTCCAGGACGATGCCGAGGAGTAGCTAACCTCGATGCGGGGAATACCACATGCGGGCCTATGTGTGTGGCTTTATCGCGAGTGCGGGAAGTTCCAGATTTGACGCGCATTGATCTGAGGCGAGTGGCCGCCGATCATATGGCGCGATCTAGAAAGACCTCGTGATACTGATTTTATGGCATTGTTGGTGCGTGGGTTTTAGTAGTCGGCTATGCCTTCGTACTTACCCCGTACGGTTTTATTATGACACAGGTGGGACCTGGTGTTCATGTGTATTCCTTGGTGCTTTTATATCATAGACTGCCGGCAGTGAGGAAGGTATTCCACGGGCATGATTGATGTTGTGGGCGTGTGTTACACCCCGTAAGTCCAGGACATGTATAAGAGAATGTACGTAAGGAATCAAGACTTGGAAATTAGTCCGAAAGGAAGAATTGTTTTTCCGACGGAAAATCTTCCGAACGTCGGAAAGGAAAAATGTTCGTTGTTGAGAATTGGATTCTCAAAATGTATTATTTGAAGAATATGGAACTTATTAATATTATGGAAATCTATTTTTACGGATTTGGTCACGTGGGGCCCACCCGAGGAATTTTACGTTTTGCGGGGCCCACGAGGGTTGCGGAATTTTGTGGACGAATGAGAGGGCGACACGCGGAACCTCCCCCTCATGGCTTGGTCGAATTTATGCAAGGACATAATGGTCATTGACCAAGGTAAAAGATTAGTCTTGCTAGAGCTTGACATTGTTGACCAAGTCAAGAGCCATTTGGCTTGATCTCTTCCCTCCAATTTTAACAAGTGTTATTATCCAAGCCCTCCATTGTGTTATAAGTATACTACTAGTAGCAAGACTTGAGCATTCTACACTTAGTGAATTTTTTCAAGAACTAGTCTTGTGCAAGAACTTGTGCTCTCGGCTTTGAGGAACTTTTCACACAAAAATTTTGCAAATGTTGTCCATTAGCCACAAGACTTAAACCCAAGGTTCCTAAGAGTGTTGTAAGGATATCTCAATAGAAAGATTTCAAAAAAAAACGCATTTTCAACTTTGAAGTTGGAACTTGAAGATGGGTTCTTCATAGGCCTCTAATGAGTGCTTGGAGCGGATTGGAACCTAAGGAAAGGAGCTAAGAATTGCTAAGGCGCGACTTTGAATCTTGGAAATTTTAAAGGCTTGGAAAGGTATAAATTTTGTTGTTTTAGCAATTAAGTTTGCTTATTGATTGTAGCTATGGTTATTAGCAAGCATGAGTTATATATTGTAGTTGGATTTGTGTATTGGCTATTGGAACCCTAAATCCGAAAACTAGCATGTTAGCCCTAAGATTTCAATTCAAGTCGATTATTAGTAAAGTTGTCGCATGTTGTAAAAAAAAGAAGGAAATTGTAGTTGTTGAAGTGGTTTATAACTTTATAACATGTTAGACCTTAGAACTTGGAATTGTAAAAGGATTGTAAAGGACTTAGTGTTATTATTCATGTTGGCCGAGAATGGCTAGCTTATGGGCTATTTTCGTATGAATTGTGGGGCGGAATTTTACACGTATAGTAAGGCGTGTAATCCCCTTTGTTTGGTTGTTGTTTGGAGCCTTAAATGTGGCGTGTTGGTTATTGTATTCGACCTTGAAAAAGGTGGCAAAGTGTGTAGAAACAAAGGAGGTGCTGCCCGATTTTCCGTAGAATTAGAGACCGTATACTTAGTATTATTCTACGTTGGAGACTAGAAGTTGATAGTCTTGTTGTGACCATTATAGGTTGACACTGCGTGCAGCGTATTCGGCTTAGCTTGTGGATTTAGCCGAAAGGTATGTGAACTATCTCCTCTTCTAGCATGATTCCTTAAGATAAAGAAAGTAAGTTCTACTCCTTAAATGATCCATTCCTTGGTTGTATTTGGATTGCCTAAAATAGAATTCGTTCTATGTACTCCCTTGATTGTACTTTGATGTTTAAATTGTAAGTTGTATAATCCATTTCCTTAGTGAAGTTTGGATTCTTAAAAGTGAAAGTATTTTACTTAAAGTGCATGGAGTCTTGAAAAGGAAGTGGCTTCCAAACCTTTTGGCTAGTGCCTTAGTTCCAAAACCTAAGGGTTGTTGTAATGACTTTAGGGGAGTTAAAGGAGTGATTTACTTAATTGTTTTAAGAGAGGAGAAATGACATGATTTAAGAGAAGTAACTTGTTTTAAAGGTGTGAGTTACTTGAGGTTTAAAAGTAGAAGAAACTTGTTTTCTAAATATTAAGAGACTCGAAGTATTTTGAAAGTTAAGAGACTCGATTTGAAAGTTTGTGATACTTGGTTTTAAGTATAAGTCTCTTAGTTATAAAAAGAATGAAATTGTCTAAAAACCATAAAGGGTTATAACGGCTTTATGGGAAGTTGGTTATAACGGCTTTATGGAAGGTTTAGAAAGTTGTCTATTTTGTTTATTGGGCATAAGTTTCCTAGATTGTAAAAATTTAAAGTTACTTGATTTCAAGCTTTGAAATGAGTTTTCTAAAAGTATAGTAACTTACTTTGAAAAATAGACACACCTTGATACTACGGGTGTTAGTATCTTGGGGTATTACACAAAAAAGAGTCTCTTGAAAAGAATGTACGTACGTAGTACTTTGGCCTGTTTAATTGAGAATAATTCTATGTGATGCCTTGATTAGTACTTTGGCTTGATAAATTGAGAATTTGTCTAAGTGTGCCTTGATTAGTACTTTGGCTTGATAAATTGAGAATTTGTCTAAGTGTGCCTTGATTAGTACTTTGGCTTGATAAATTGAGAATTTGTCTAATTGTGCCTTGATAAGTACTTTGGCTTGTTAAATGAGAATCATTCTAGTTGTGCCTTGATAAGTACTTTGGCTTGTTAAATGAGAATTATTCTAATTGTGCCTTGATAAGTACTTTGGCTTGTTAAATGAGAATTATTCTAATTGTGCCTTGATAAGTACTTTGGCTTGTTAAATGAGAATTATTCTAATTGTGCCTTGATAAGTACTTTGGCTTGTTAAATGAGAATTATTCTAATTGTGCCTTGATAAGTACTTTGGCTTGTTAAATGAGAATTATTCTAATTGTGCCTTGATAAGTACTTTGGCTTGTTAAATGAGAATTACTCCATTTGTGCCTTGGTAAGTACTTTGGCTTGTTAAATGAGAATTATTCTATGTGTGCCTTGATAAGTACCTTGGCTTGATTAATTGAGAATTGCCTATGTGTGCTGGCGATAGCCTTTGAGTGCAAGGATTATGTTTTATTAAGTTGCCGCGACTCTCGGTTGGAGGGCCGGCTGTCTTGTTATAAGTGACTTGGACGTACCGACATTGATGTGGGATTCCACGGGTATGCTTCCGTTATTTGTAGTACTTGGGTTAAATTCCCGGATTTTTATAGAAGACATGGTAGTGCTTCTGTTTTGTTTGACGGCCGGTCGAGATAGGGTAAGAGTATAAGTGAGGGGTAAACCCCCAAGATGCTATACCACCTTCTCCAGGGTAAGAGTATAAGTGAGGGGTAAACCCCCAAGACATTTGTCACACCCCGAAATTCGGGCCCGTGACTGGTGCCTTACCCCGGGCACCCTAGTGATACAACGTCAGAGAAAAACCAGCGGAAATAAAAACTTAGACATGCAACAATAGATATAATAATAAACAGGCCAACCAAAACAGTTGCCTTGATATACATAAAACACGAGCAGTTTAATCCTTTTACAACCACGCTTGCAGCACTACAGGACCTCTAAAATTTACAACGACTATGACGGGGGGCCCGCCATACCCTGAATGTACAAGAACCTACAACTCGAGAAACACATGCAAAAGATAAGCCTCGAGAAACGGAGCTTCCCAATACGCTGAATCGTGATCCTATGGCGAGGACCCACGACCGATGTACCTCTACTGCGGCATGAGCGGCCCCGAAGGTCGATAACAGTACCCGGTATGTGAATCAGAATACTGCAGTTAAATCATAACAGTCTATATAAAGCAGGAGACATGTATGATAACCAAAATACAGTACGCAACATAAAAGCAGTCAAGTCAGGGACTCACGCCCTCAAAGTCACCACTCAACTATAACTATGGGTCTCACGCCCACCACACCCATCATGTTCGCATCATGGCCACATGCCCCCGGAATACTGCATCGGTGTAGACATGTCCATGATGCAACAATAATAACAAGGCCGCATGGCCACATACCCGAATCGCGCCGGTGTAGACATGCCCATGTAACCTCAATAACAATATCTGGGTGGTCAACCCGCGCGTAGCCACGTGCCGGAATCTGCGTCGGTGTAGACACGTCCATGTTGCGGTAATAACCATATATCGGGTAATCAACCCGGCGCGTCGCGTGCCCGGAATCTGCGTCGGTGTAGACATGTCCATGTGACATCAACAACAAGACGATAATCAAAATGGAAACATACGTGAAATTCTCCATCACGCCGACGCTCCAAGTAAGTTCTCAACAAGTCAACCGACCCTCATCGAGACGCGGTAATACGAAATACCACACTTGCACAAAGGCTATCATCACAAGCATAGGCAAGTTTCACAACAACAAGCATAGGCAAGTTTCACAACAACAAGCATAGGCAAGTTTCACACAACTCAAAGTACTTTCATTTTATGCCAAAGTCGGGTTTTAACCCCAAAGTACTACATACGTTAAGTTCTTTTAAAGAGATCCATTACTTTTATAAAAGTCACCCGATACAGTAGTATTAGAATGACCAACCCACATTCCTTTTCAAAATCAAGTAACAACATTCTTTTCCTAAGTTCAAGTTTGCCTAGTTTCAATTACTCAAGCTTCTCATATTCAAATAGTTTCAAAGTTACCAAACTTAATCACTTGATTCCTTTTAGAACAATTGAGTAATATATGTCTCACGTGAGAGTAGGTTATTCTTGTTTACAACATTCTTATTACGACCATGATCTAGAAAATGTAATATCATTTTGTCTCATCTTAGTTTCTATGCGGATGGAGGTTTCTCGGGTTTTAATACGATACATCATTATTCAATACATTTTCCTTTATTAACGCCGCGGTGGTGCTGTCGATACACATTCGATTTCCGAAATCGGTGAACATTATCCTTTAAATAAAACCAAGTACTCATTACTCACGAATGAGGTTTCACGAACATTCACATTAAAACAAATAAGTTAAGTCTCTTATCTTATAAGATCAAGTCTCTTAACTTCTAACATCGATAAACCATTTTCTTTACCTCTCTTAAGACATTATACCTAACTCCCATAAAGCTAGTATAACTCTTTTTAAAACCTTTAAAACCAAGTGTTACTCTCCCTTCAAAACGATTTATAAATTTTTGAAATACATCAAGTTCTTTATTATAACTAGCGATTATAATTCACATCGATTACCTTTTAAAACCACAAAGTATTTTCTTACCTACATAAAGTCGTTATAACCAACTTCCCATAAAGCCGTTATAACACTTTATGTTTTAAGAACAATCAAACACGATTAACACGTATCTGCGTACTACATAGTTCACACATATCATGCTAGAAGAGATAGGAAGAGGTTCACATACCTCGCGACGATTTATCGACAATAAGCAAAATGCTCCAAGTACTACAACCTTGCTAGCCCTTTCCACTCCTCGAGTAGAATACGCTACTCTTAGTACTTTCACCTATAAAGGTCACAAACGTCTATTAACCCCAAAACACAAGTTTCTATCTTTCTCTGAAAATTCGCAGTACCACACATGACAGCGTAAATCTCTCTCTATCGAGGCCGCTACCAAGCCAACCGAGGGTTTACGCCTAACCGGACGTGTACCACCCTACTCAAGAACTACACAAGTCTCTTCGCAATACTGATCTATGTAAATCTGATTCGATTCTTTTCTTTATTCTTCAGCTTAAGTCAAAAGACATTGCGAATACTAAGTATAGTTCCATATATAGTATACTTCAACTATATATTCTAACAAACATGTAATTTCCAATTACAATAGAGGACAAGATAATTACCTCGATAAGCCCATAATTATCCAAGTTAAATGTCGATCCTTAGCAACGTTTAGCTCAACTCCGGTGCTCCATCCCGCTCCAAACAACCCTTATAATTACTTTCCAAATTCTAGTTAAATCCTTCAACTAACAATGAAGATTCCTTAGGGTATCGGTTTGCGACGTCAAAGGACAAAAGGTAGTATTTCAGGTCTCTACTAAGACAGGTATCTTTGGAATACGACAAGGTACAAGGCTAAGGTATTTTGGGCATTATAACAATACTTGGAGGAGTATTTCAACACCACAAAAAGGGGGGGTATCACACGAGAACAACACTCTAAAAGAGGGGTGTTCTCGGCTTTAGGCTCACAGGGGAGGTTTCGCCCAAGGCCTTCACAGGGGAGAGGGGGCTCTTGGACGAAAGAGGAGGAGAGGGACTCAAGACTTGGAAGGTTTTGGATGAAGAAGTCTTCAAGAGAGGGGTATTTATAGCAAAACCAAAGGCCAACCAATGGCAAGATCTAGCCAAGTGCAAGGCAAGTGTAAGGCCAAGATCGCCAAGTGCACCCTAACCCCTACTCCACAAAACACTCCACAAAACATGGCACAAAACTAGGCCAAAGAGGAGCCAATCGGCGAGGCCAACGATGCCTCTTGGGCGCCCAAATCGTCAAGCACCCACTTGCTTCCGATGTGAGGTGACACATGTCACCCTCCCGTTGGTCCAAAATGTTTCGTCACTCGGAAAAATCCGCAAAAATTAAAAATGTCATAGCCGGAATTTTCCCTACGAAAGCTGTGGAAACGTTTCGTCGGAAAACGACTCTACTCGGTACTTGTGCCCAAATTTCGAATCCAATGCCTAACTTAAGGCTCAAATTTCGTACGTACGTCCATACGTACATACTCTGGAAATACGGGGTATAACATTCTTCCCCCCTTAGAAACATTCGTCCCGAATGTTCCTTCTAGGTCTCAAAACAAACAGGTGCCAGTATAGTCTTCACTGCTATACTTACGAAAACGATCATGCCACACCTGGCCACAAAACACACGTTCTCTTCTCCCTTTTCTCGTAGTACTCGTCTCGAACACTCGAACTCGTTCTAGTATCCGTATCACACTTCTGTCAACGCTTCTGTTTCCAACCCTTGGAATCACCACCTCCAAACTTGGTCATCTCACTAACCTCGATTTCCCCTAAGGCCATTCCCGGCCTTCACGAACTGATTCTGGTCGAACGTATCCACGAACTCATACGATGGTCATCTAAACTTGGGCCTAGCACCCTCGTGACCCTGCCACCTGGCGGGACCACCCAGAACTGACCCTACCTCGAAACGGGACGCGGGTTGGCCCGCAACATGGCCCCAACCCGACCCAGCTAGCGACTCCCTTTCGCCGACACGGAACACATCATGGAAGCTACCACTTCCATCTCACACTAACCAGATTTTTAAATCACACTATAGCACAAGGCTATCCGAACATAACACTTAACACATCATTAACATCAATACATACAAGTATCTACAGGGTTAAGGATATACCTGAAACTAGGCGGTTCAAGGCGCTAAAAGCGGAACTTCCACCGCGACCTCTGGTGGCCGGTGTATGAACATCTGCCTAGCTATGGAAGGTGAAGAATCTGCAATCGCTTCTAGTAGTCTGCTATCTATCCTACCGCTACCACAGTCGGACAGTCTCTCGTCATATGGCCTGTTGGCGCAAGAATAACAAGCTCCTCGTACTACGACACTCCCGAAATGCGGTCTACCATCGACCACGAGGTAGGGTGGTTGCATCGCCAACACCCTACTCACGAACATCGAAACACAGGAGCCACGACGCTCTGAATATCCCAAGGTCCCGGCTGCGAAGGACCACTCTGCAATGGCGGAGTACATAACTAGTCTGCCTTGAGGCGGTCCGCCTCGAAAGTCGCCAAAATATCCGGCCGTCTTGGCCTTAACCTGTGGCGGTCGCCGTCGATCTCTGCGCTCGCCGCAGTGCATGAGCTCGAATGCGGGCAATGTCCATGCGGTGAAGAGAAACACTCGCACAAGACTTCGGCCATATAATCATCTAGCGGTGGCGTGGCGATGCACCCTATCTTCCATCTCGACTAAGCGCGAGGACATATCGAGCAAAGAATCGAACTCGACATTGTACTCACGACGGTCGCGCCTCTGTCTCAAGAACAAAAATCGCCGGCGTGCCCTCCTCATCTGCGGAGGCAAGAAGTGCGTGAGAAAGCCCCGAAAACTCATTCCATATTGCTGGAGTGCATGCTCTCCCGAAAGCTCGCGAATCAAACCAATCGATCGCGGTATCACGCAGCCGATGCGAACCGAGATCCGCGACTCGGTCTCTGAAGCCTTGATCACCGCGTGATCCTCTGTGGCCCAGCGGATGAACTCTGCGGATCATCCTCGAGCCTCGACCGTAGAACTCTGGCGGGCTACAACTCGGAAAATCTCGTAGCCTCAAACTATCTGCTCTCTGGGTGCACCACGTGTCTGCTGAACTGGCTGCCGCGTCCGGCTGTCATATCGGCCTGACCACGGCAATAATTGGGCCATCTCGCGCTGACCCGTCTCCCTGCTCCGGTGTGGGGTGGAGGCTCGTGTCTTGTAGTCTCATCGGCCACGGCTGCGGCTCTAAACTCCTCTTTGGTCTTTGGCGGCGTCGCGAAACTTCGCCGTCGGGCTTCATCTCAGTCTTGACCGGGACTGCGCCCTCGGACTCCTCAGTATCTCACTAGCGGCTCCTCGCTGCCTTGCCCACTGGGCGGGTTGCCTGCGCGGAGGCATAATCGTAAAAGCGAGACACGTCGGAGGGTCCAACTTATAACATGACTCTAAGGCACGATCTCGTAATGAGAAGAATGAAACCAATCCTAAATGTCCTATAGCCTCACGATTATAGATGTGGTGCACAACACATCGATAATCAAGACTCTACTAGACACGGTGCGTAGACACTTTTCCGAGGACTAACGGCTCGATACCACTATGTCACACCCGAAATTGGGCGTGGCGTGCCTTACCGGGCACCCTAGTGATACAACGTCGGAGAAAAACCGTGAAATAAAAACTTAGACATGCAACAATAGATATAATAATAAGCGAGGCCAAAAGCTTGCCTTCGGTATATACATAAAACACGAGCAGTTTAATCCTTTTACAACCACACCCACAGCGATTACTGCACTCTAAGATTTCTGGCGACTATGACGGACGGGGCCGCCATACCACGAATGTACAAGAACCTACAACTCGAGAAACACATACAAAAGATAAGCCTCGGAGAAAGCGGAGCTTCCCAATCTGTTGGCGTGATCCTATGGCGAGGACCACGATCGACGTACCTCTACTGCGGCGTGAACGCAGCCCGGCGAAGGTCGATCAACAGTACCCGGTATGTGAAATCGAAAATCTGCGGTTAAATCATAACGATCATATAAAGCGGGAGACATGTATGATAACCAAAATACAAGATGCAACATAAAGCGATCAAGTCGGGACTCACGCCTCAAAGTCACCACTCAACTATAACTATGGGTCTCACGCCACACCCATCATGTTCGCATCATGGCCACGTGCCGAATCGCATTGGTGTAGACTTGTCCATGATGCAACAATAACAAGGCCGCATGGCCACGTACCGGAATCGCGCCGGTGTAGACATGCCCATGTAACCTCAATAACAATATCGGGTGGTCAACCGCGCGTAGCCACATGCCGGAATACTGCATCGGTGTAGACACGTCCATGTTGCAGTAATAACCATATATCGGGTAATCAAACCGGCCGCATGGCCGCATGCCCCCGGAATACTGCATCGGTGTAGACATGTCCATGTGACATCAACAACAAGACAGTAATCAAAATGGAAACATACTTGGAATTCTCCATCATCGCCAAAGACGTCAAGTAAGTTCTCAACAAGTCAACGGCCTCTATCGAGACGCGGTAACCGAAATACCACTTGCACAACAAAGGCTATCATCACAAGCATAGGCAAGTTTCACAACAACAAGCATAGGCAAGTTTCACAACAACAAGCATAGGCAAGTTTCACAACTCAAAGTACTTTCATTTTATGCCAAAGTCGGGTTTTAACCCCAAAGTACTACATACGTTAAGTTCTTTTAAAATAGATCCATTACTTTTATAAAAGTCACCCGATACGTAGTATTAGAATGACCAACCCACATTCCTTTTCAAAATCAAGTAACAACATTCTTTCCTAAGTTCGGTTTGCCTAGTTTCAATTACTCAAGCTTCTCATATTCAAATGGTTTCATAGTTCCCAAACTTAATCACTTGATTCCTTTTAGAACAATTGAGTAATATATGTCTCACGCGAGAGTAGGTTATTCTTGTTTACAACATTCTTATTACAATGACCATGATCTAGAAAATGTAATATCATTTTGTCTCATCTTAGTTTCTATGCAGATGGAGGTTTCTTTGGTTTTAATACGATACATCATTATTCAATACATTTTCCTTTATTAGCTTGCGGTCTGCATCGATACACATTCGATTTCCAAATCGGTAGAACATTATCCCTTTAAATAAAACCAAGTACTCATTACTCACGAATGAGGTTTCACATTTAACATTCACATTAAAACAAATAAGTTAAGTCTCTTATCTTATAAGATCAAGTCTCTTAACTTCTAACATCAGTAAACCATTTTCTTTACCTCTCTTAAGACATTATACCTAACTCCCCATAAAGCTAGTATAACTCTTTTTAAAACCTTTAAAACCAAGTGTTACTCTCCCTTCAAAACGATTTATAAATTTTTTGAAATACATCAAGTTCTTTATTATAACTAGCCAGTTATAATTCACATCAGTTACCTTTTAAAACCACAAAGTATTTTCTTACCTACATAAAGCTGTTATAACCAACTTCCCATAAAGCCGTTATAACACTTTATGTTTTAAGAACAATCAAACACGATTAACACGTATGCGTCACCGTACTACATAGTTCACACATATCATGCTAGAAGAGATAGGAAGAGGTTCACATACCTCGCGACGATTTATCGACAATAAGCAAAATGCTCCAAGTACTACAACCTTGCTAGCCCTTTCCACTCCTCGAGTAGAATACGCTACTCTTAGTACTTTCACCTATAAAGGTCACAAACGTCTATTAACCCCAAAACACAAGTTTCTATCTTTCTACAGAAAATTCGGCACCACACATGGCGTAAATCTCCTCTCCTCTATCGAGGCCGGCTGCAAGCCAACCAGGGGTTTACCGTCTAACCGGACGTGTACCACCTACTCGGTAACTCTACACAAGTCTCTTGCAATACATCCTATGTAAATCTGATTGATTCTTTTCTTTATTCTTGGGCTTAAGTCAAAAGACATTGCCGAATACTAAGTATAGTTCCATATATAGTATACTTCAACTATATATTCTAACAAACATGTAATTTCCAATTACAATAGAGGGATAAGATAATTACCTCGATAAGCCCATAATTATCCAAGTTAAATGTCGATCCTTAGCAACGTTTAGCTCAACTCCGGTGCTCCATCCCGCTCCAAACAACCCTTAGAAGTTCTATCCAACTTCTACTTAAATCCTTCAACTAACAATGAAGATTCCTTGGGGTTTCGGTTTGAGACTAAAAGGACAAAAGGTAGTATTTCCGGGCTCTACGTAGAGAGGTATCTTTGGAATACTACAAGGTACAAGGCTAAGGTATTTTGGGCATTATAACAATACTTGGAGGAGTATTTCAACACCACAAAAGGGGTATCACACGAGAACAACACTCTAAAAGGGGGTGTTCTCGGCATTAGGCTCACAAGGGGGAGGGTTTCGGCCCAAGGCCTTCACAAGGGGGAGAGGGGGGGCTCTTGGACGAAAAGAGGGAGGGAGAGGGACTCAAGACTTGGAAGGTTTTGGATGAAGAAGTCTTCAAAGAGGGGGGGTATTTATAGCAAAACCAAAGGCCAACCAATGGCCAAGATCTAGCCAAGTGCAAGGCAAGTGTAAGGCCAAGATCAAGCCAAGTGCACCCTAACCCCTACTCCACAAAACACTCCACAAAACATGGCACAAAACTAGGCCAAAAGAGGGAGCCAATCGGCCAAGGCCAACCAATGCCTCTTGGACGCCCAAATCGTCCAAGCACCCCACTTGCTTCCAATGTGAGGGTGACACATGTCACCCTCCCGTTGGTCCAAAATGTTTCGTCACTCGGAAAAATCCGCAAAAAAATAAAAATGTCATAGCCGGAATTTTCCCTACGAAAGCTGTGGAAACGTTTCGTCGGAAAACGACTCTACTCGGTACTTGTGCCCAAATTTCGAATCCAATGCCTAACTTAAGGCTCAAATTTCGTACGTACGTCCATACGTACATACTCTGGAAATACGGGGTATAACAACATTATACCCCCTGCTTGTTTTGGTTTGATGGTCGGTTGAGATAGGGTAAGAGTATAAGTGAGGGGTAAACCCCCAAGATGCTTTACCACCTTCTCCAGGGTAAGAGTATAAGTGAGGGGTAAACCCCCAAGATGCTATACCACCTGCTTTACCTCCTTCTCCAGGGTAAGAGTATAAGTGAGGGGTAAACCCCCAAGACGTTATACCACCGGTGGGACTTGGTGTTCATGTATGCCTATTGGTGTTATATTATATCACGGACTTCCGGCAGTGAGGAAGGATTCCACGGGCAGGATTGATATTATGGGCGTGAGACCCATGGTTATATTTTAGAAATGACTTGAGGGCATGCGTCCCTGACTTGTTATGACTGCTTATGTGTTGTGTACTGTAGGTTGGCTATCATACATGTCTCCTGTTTTGTTTAGACTGTTATGATTTCATTACAGTACTTACTGTTTCACATACTTGGTACATTCTTCGTACTGACCTCCTTCGGGGGGCTGCGTTCATGCTGCAGGTTTAGGTAATGATTTGGTGATCGGCAGTGTAGGACCACCTTTCGAGTTTTTGGATAGCTCCTTCTGTTCGGGAGTTTATCTTTTCGGTATGAGTTCTTTCGATGCTGTGCTTTATGCGATCGTAGATGCGGGGCCTTGTCGTCATAGTTCAAGATAACTCTTAGAAGTGCAGATTCATGTGTGGGATTGGACTCGTATGCGGTGTAGTGTATTTTGTTATGTATATTATATGGCAGCCTGGTCGGCTTTGCCCTTGTGCGTACGATTGGTTTTATAAGAAAAAAAAAGAGGTGTTATTTAATTTCCGCAGTTTACTTAGTTGTTAAGGTAGAAGGGTGCCCAGGTAGGGCACCAGTCACGGGCCCGGTGTTCGGGTTGTGACAGAGTGGTATCAAAGCAGTCAGTCCTCGGAATATCTACAGACCGTGTCTAGTAGAGTCTTGATTATCGGTGTGTTGCGCGCCACACCCATAAACAGGAGGCTACATGACATTTAGGAGTTGGTTTCTATTCTTCTCACTCTAAGATCGTGCCATAGAGCTGTGTTAGTAAGATAATTCCTCTCTGACGTGATTTTGTGTTACAGTTATGCCTCCAAGGAGGGCAACAGCCGCCCAGAAGGGCAAAGGAGTAGCAGGAGCTACTAGTCAGACTCAGAGAGTTGATAGGGCTTGTGCCCAGGGTATACCAGATGTTGTACCACAGTCGGCGAGTTCTTCTGCGCCAGGTTTTGAGACCACAGCACCAGAGCCTACAGTTTCTCAGTTAGGGGAAGACTTTAGGGTCATGAAAGAAGCCATTATGTTATTGACCAAGATAGCGATTACTGATTTCCTCAGCGAGGAGGTTATTCGGCGATGCTGAGCGGTGTCTGCAGGGTAGAGGCCAACGGAGATCTGCGTAGAGGGCTAGACCGGTTGGTTATCGGTGAGTTTTGGACGAGCCGCCTCGAAATGAGTGAGATATTCGTCGACCTACCCGGTACATACCCCGCAACTCACGGTGGGAGATTTGATCCACAAGGTATTTAGGAGCGGTCAGAGCTCCGGTCGAGGTGCTCAAAGGCGAGGATTTTCTCGATCGAGGCCACTTATTCCTCGGTGTTTCCATTGTAGTAAGCGTCATTTGGGAAATGCCGTCTTGGCACAGTGTTTGTTATTATTGTGGCCGTCCGCCATATCGAGTATGTCCTTTTAGAAGAACCGGTGGAGTGGCTCGACTATGAGGCCGATGGTTGGTTCCCTTTCCTCCGCGGTATGCGTTCCCGAGCGGTGTTGGATGTTAGCGGTAGTGGTAGAGGTCAGTGGAGTTTATAGTTCTGGCGGTCCTTGAACCGCATAGATGACGCGACTCTTGGGCGGGATCAGGAGGTGACATCGCACGGGGTTACAGGTATATTTCGATTCTTTTGAATCATACGTGTGTTGATAGATTCAGATTTTACCCTAGCGTATATGTTTTTCCTTTGTTGCTAGAGTTGTAAAGTGATAGTACCCCAGAGGTAGGGATACTTTGATTAGTAAAGAGAAAAGTTAAGAATGTTGACAGGAATGATAAGTGAACTGAGACTATAGTTGTGTAGAGTTCACAAGTAGTAATTACCCCGTAACAGTGTGAGACCGATAGGAAAGGATGTACAGTAGAAATACTTTGGCTTATGTGACGAACCTCTAGTGAATGGGAGGATAGGGTGAGAAGTACCTTGAGATAAGAGAGAGATGTATTTCAGACTAAGAATGAGAAGTTAAGTGTGACGATGAGTCGGGTTATGGACTCATTTCGGGTCGGCCGGTAGTGTGGAATGGGGTGATGTCAGTTAGAAATGGTACCGCTATGTGATAGGGCCACGAGGGTGCTAGGCCCAAGTCTAGTTGATCGTTGTACGAGTTCGTGGATGTGTTCCACTGGAACTAGGTCGTAAGGACCGAGAAGAGCCTTAACGGGAATATAAGTAACTATATGGACAAGTTTGGGTAGTAACTCCAAGGATTGGAGAAGAGAAACAAAATTTGAGATTTTGTACGTGTACTAGATGAGTTTGAAAGTACGAGAAAGTATGACAAGTAAGGAAAGAAAGGAACCCCTAAGGATCCCGTGTTTGGGAAAACAGAACCTTGAGATTTGTGAGAAGGGACCACGGACGGAAGGTCCATTATTATGTTCACATATGTTTTGTGGTGTCCATGTGTGGCATCGTTAGTCTTGTGCATGTTTTGATTGATAGGCATAGTATAGAGTTTATGCCAGAGTTTGTATAGCTTGGCAACCGACTAAGAACATTCGAGGACGAATGTTTCTAAGGGGGGAAGAATGTTACACCCCGTAAGTCCAGGACATGTATAAGAGAATGTACGTAAGGAATCAAGACTTGGAAATTAGTCCGAAAGGAAGAATTGTTTTTCCGGAAAATCTTAGAAACGTCGGAAAGGAAAAATGTTCATTGTTGAGAATTGGATTCTCAAAATGTATTATTTGAAGAATATGGAACTTATTAATATTATGGAAATCTATTTTTACGGATTTGGTCACGTGGGGCCCACCCGAGGAATTTTACGTTTTGCGGGGCCCACGAGGGTTACGGAATTTTGTGGACGAATGAGAGGGCGACACGTGGCACCTCCCCCTCATGGCTTGGTCGAATTTATGCAAGGGCATAATGGTCATTGACCAAGGTAAAAGATTAGTCTTGCTAGAGCTTGACATTTTTGACCAAGTCAAGAGCCATTTGGCTTGATCTCTTCCCTCCAATTTTAACAAGTGTTATTATCCAAGCCCTCCATTGTGTTATAAGTATACTACTAGTAGCAAGACTTGAGCATTCTACACTTAGTGAAATTTTTCAAGAACTAGTCTTGTGCAAGAACTTGTGCTCTCGGCTTTGAGGAACTTTTCACACAAAATTTTTGCAAATGTTGTCCATTAGCCACAAGACTTAAACCCAAGGTTCCTAAGAGTGTTGTAAGGATATCTCAATAGAAAGATTTCGGAAAAAACGCATTTTCACGTTAGTCGCAAGGCGGAAACCGAAAGAGTTCTTCAACTTTGAAGTTGGAACTTGAAGATGGGTTCTTCATAGGCCTCTAAGGAGTGCTTGGAGTGGATTGGAACCTAAGGAAAGGAGCTAATAATTGCTAAGGCGCGACTTTGAATCTTGGAAATTTTAAAGGCTTTGAAAGGTATAAATTTTGTTGTTTTAACAATTAAGTTTGCTTATTGATTGTAGTTATGGTTATTAGCAAGCATGAGTTATATATTGTAGTTGGATTTGTGTATTGGCTATTGGAACCCTAAATCCGAAAACTAGCATGTTAGCCCTAAGATTTCAATTCAAGTCGATTATTAGTAAAGTCGTCGCATGTTGTAAAAAAAAGAAGGAAATTGTAGTTGTTGAAGTGGTTTATAACTTTATAACATGTTAGACCTTAGAACTTGGAATTGGAAAAGGATTGTAAAGGACTTAGTGTTATTATTCATGTTGGCCGAGAATGGCTAGCTTATGGGGCTATTTTCGTATGAATTGTGGGGTGAAATTTTACACGTATAGTAAGGCGTGTAATCCCCTTTGTTTGGTTGTTGTTTGGAGCCTTAAATGTGGCGTGTTGGTTATTGTATTCGACCTTGAAAAAGGTGGCAAAGTGTGTAGAAACAAAGGAGGTGCTGCCCGATTTTCCGTAGAATTAGAGACCGTATACTTAGTATTATTCTACGTTGGAGACTAGAAGTTGATAGTCTTGTTTTGACCATTATAGGTTGACACTTCTCGTCGCGTATTCGCAGCTTGTGGATTTAGCCGAAAAGGTATGTGAACTATCTCCTCTTCTAGCATGATTCCTTAAGATAAAGAAAGTAAGTTCTACTCCTTAAATGATCCATTCCTTTGTTGTATTTGGATTGCCTAAAATAGAATTCGTTCTATGTACTCCCTTGATTGTACTTTGATGTTTAAATTGTAAGTTGTATAATCCATTTCCTTAGTGAAGTTTGGATACTTAAAAAAGTGAAAGTATTTTACTTAAAGTGCATGGAGTCTTGAAAAGGAAGTGGCTTCCAAACCTTTTGGCTAGTGCCTTAGTTCCAAAACCTAAGGGTTGTTGTAATGACTTTAGGGGAGTTAAAGGAGTGATTTACTTAATTGTTTTAAGAGAGGAGAAATGACATGATTTAAGAGAAGTAACTTGTTTTAAAGGTGTGAGTTACTTGAGGTTTAAAAGTAGAAGAAACTTGTTTTCTAAATATTAAGAGACTCGAAGTATTTTGAAAGTTAAGAGACTCGATTTGAAAGTTTGTGTTATACCCCGTATTTTCAGAGTATGTACGTAAGGACGTACGTAGAAAAATTTGAACTTGAGAATAGGCTTGGCCGATTTATTCTTTGTGCACAACACCCGGTTAGAGTCATTTTTCGACAAAACGTTTCCACAGCTTTCGTAGGGAAAATTCCGGCTATGTCATTTTTAATTTTTGCGGATTTTTCCGAGAGACGAAACATTTTGGACCAACGAGAGGGCGACACTTGTCACCCTCTCATTTAACACGTTGAGCGGTGATGTTGGGCGAATGGAGTGGGAGTAGGTAGGATATTTTGTGTGTTAGTTGGTTTAGGACACGTGGGTGAATCTTGGCCTACACTTGCCTTGCACTTGGCAAGATCTTGGCCATTGGTTGGCCTTTACTAGACCTATAACTACCCCCCCTCATTGGAGACTTCGTCATCCATTCTACAAATCTCTAAGTGTTAAAATTCTCCCCCTCTCTTATATGTGTTCTCGTCCAACAACATCCCCCTCCCCCCCTTGGCCGAGAGCCCTCTCCCCCCCTCCTTGTGGTGCTTGCCGTGGGTACCCCACTAGCCTAGTGGTTTTCGTAAATACCCCCCCCCTCTTGGTAGAAATACTCTCAAAAGTATTGTTGTAATGCCCAAATTACCTTAGCCGTATACCTTATAGTATTCTAAGGTTATACCTATACTAAAAGCCCAGTTATACTATTATACTTCCCGTCAGTCACAAAACCGAAACCCTAAGGAAAATCTCCATAGTTGGTTGGAGTTTTAAGTAGAAGTTGGTTAGAACTTCTAAGGGTTGTTTGGAGCGGGTCGGAGCGCACGGAGTAGGAGCTAAACCTTGCTCAGGATCGACATTTAAACTCGGATAATTTTGGGCTTATCGAGGTAAACACTCTTGACCTACTATTGTAATTGGAAATTACATGTTGTTAGAATATATAGTTGAAGTATACTATATATAGAACTGAACGTAGTTATCGGCAATGTCTTTTGACTTAAGCCTGAATAATAAGAAACCTTTTCGAAAGAAGAGTCTTTGAATCAGTAATTACATAGGGTGTATTCTGATGACTTGTGTAGCTTTTACGTGAGGTAGAATTGTGCGTCCGGATTAGGCGTATAACCCCACGGTTGGCTTGGTAGCCCCAGATAGAGGAGGAGATTTCTGTTGCGGGGAGGTCTTTGCCGAATTTTCTGTAGAATGTTCTACGATTAGACCTAGATGTTAATAAGCGCCTTGTGGCCTTATAGGTTGAAGTACTATGCGTGGCGCGATCTACTTGACTTAAGGAGTAGCTGACGGTTTGAGGTGCTTGGGCGTTTTGCTATTAGTCGATGTCGTCGCTAGGTATGTGAACCTCTTCCTACCTTTTCTAGCATGATATGTGTATAACTATGTAGTACGGTAGACGTACATGTGTTAAACGTATTTGATTGGTTTGAAACATAAAGTGTTATAACGGCCTTATGGGAAGTTGGTTATAACAGCTTTATGTAAGTAAGAAAATGCTTTATGGTTTTAAAAAGTAACTGATTTGACTTATAACTGACTAAATGTGTAATAATAAAGAATCTTGAAGTATTTCAAAAGAATCTTTGAATCATTTTTATGAAGAATAATACTTGGTTTTGAAAACATAAGAGTTATACTAGCTTTATGGGAAGTTAGGTATAACGTCTTAAGAATGGTAAAATGAATGGTTTATTGATTTTAAAAGTTAAGAGACTTGATCTTAAAAGATAAGAGACTTAACTTGTTTTACTTGGTAATTAACATTTTGTTAAAAAAAAAATGTTGTAAAACCTCATTCGCGAGTAATGAGTACTTGATTTTAAAAGCAATAATGTTTCTTGATTTGAAATCGAATAAGTATCGAACAAACCACGTTAGCGCTAATAAAGAAATGTTTTGACTAATAATGTATTAGTAAAACCGGTGAAACTTCCATCTGCATAGAAACTAAGATGAGACAAAATGATGTTACATTTCTAGATCATGGTCGCTTAAATAAGATTGTTATAAACAAGAATAACCTACTCACGTATCGGACATATGTTTCTCAAATTGTTTTTAAAGGAGAATTATATCATTAAGTGATTAAAATTATGAACTACTGAAACCTTTCGAAAATGAGAAACTTGAGTAATTGAAATTAGGCAAACTTGAAACATTTGGAAAAGAATGTTGTTACTTGATTTCTGAAGAGAAGTGTTACGATTTACTTCAAAGGATAATCACTCTATTTTCATATACTACGGGTATTGTGTGACTTTTGTAAACGTAACGTATCTTTTAAAAGATAATGTATGAAGTACTTTGGGAATAGATACCGGATCTTGTTAATCATATATTAGAATGTACCTTGTGTGTATAACTTGATTGTGTTGGTTTTGATAGCCTTGTAATACTTTCTTGTTGATTTGATAAGTAGACGTGATATGATGCTATGTGTGTTAGTGTCTTGTAACGTTTGTGTAAGAGTATTCTTGTTGTGCTTATGTTGTTTAACGATAAGTTGTTATGTTATTATAATATCACTCACCTCTTGACATATTACCGGGGGTTAAGCTGCCCTCCGATGCGGGGTAGACTCGGTGATGCAGGACCGTGATTCGAGAATACCTCATGCGGGTCAAGGACCTATGCGAGCTACGGAGTTCGAGGTTAGTGATGCGGGGTTATACCTCATGCGGTCTATGTGGCCATGCGGACTACGAGTCGGGGCGATGCGAGGAGTAGCTACCCTCGATGCGGGGTTACATACCTATGCGGGCCTATGAGTGGCCTATGCGGACTACGAGTCGAGATTAGGCTTGCATGGTGATACTACGGGCAATTGGCCTGCTTGATCATTCGCAGCCTAGAAAAGACTATTCTGATTTACCTATTGTTGCTCTTGTTTATGATGTGGCACTATGTGCGGTTACCTTAGTTGTTTCATACATCTTGCAAAACTAATTTTAAAATGATATGTTTTCATTTAAGTACTTTCTGATTTCATATACTTGGTACTGTTGTCGACCTCGCCGGGGAGCCGTTCATGCGCGAGTTGAGGTACACCGATCGTTGATCCTAGCTCTCGAGTCACGATTCGGCGTTTGGGAAGCTCCGTTTCTCGGAGGCTTATCGATGGTATAGTCCTGTCGTAGTAGGTGTTTACATTCGAGTTTGGCGGGCCTGTCCGCCATTGTTGTCGTATCTTTCTTAGAGGTCTGTAGTACTGTTGTGGGCAGAGTTGTAATGGGATGTAACTGTTCGGTTTTAAATTGATCTATATATATATGCCGTAAAGCGCAAGTTTTCTCCGACATCGTTTCTTACTTCATAATATTTTCATGTCTTGTTTTATGTTCGTGATTACTCGATGTTGTATCACTAGGGTGCGAGTAAGGCACGATCCACGGGCCGGTTCGGTCGTGACAAAAGTGGTATCGAGCGATTAATCCTCGGAAAGTGTCTGACCGTATCAGATGAAGTCTTGATTATCGGTGTGTTGTGCACCACACCAATAATCAGGAGGCTATAGGATATTTAGGATTGGTTTCTATTCTTCTCACTCTGAGATCGTGCCTTAGAGCTGTGTTGCAAGTTGGACCCTCTCACGTATTTCTTTCCCTTACTGTTATGCCTCGCGTGAGCAACCCGGCCAGAGGCAAAGCGGCCGGAGGCTGAGTAGAGTTCAGAGGGTTACGAGGGCACGGGCCAAATCTTTACCTAGGGTAGTGCTTCATTCGGGGAGTTATACTACGTCACTAGCCCCAGCAGAGTTTAGCATGGCGGCGGCAGTTCCTACTGCGGCCATGACATTTGAACCTTCAGTTCCACGACCGGAGACAGAGAATATAGATTGCAAAGAGGCGACCCTGTTACTAGCTATGGATTTGGCTACGGAGAGCATACCGATGTCCGCGAGTCTTGATGAATATCTTAGAAAGGGTTGTGCGAGTAATTCTTGATTAAGCTTGAGCATGGCCTGTGTACGGGCTTATGCGCAGCAGGCCAAGAAACGTAGAGATCAACGGGTTAACGAAGGACAGCAGAAGAGGGCCAGAGCAGCAAGGTCCTTTGGTAAATTTTGAGTCGAGTCACCTCACCAGCAGATTAGATTATGCACATCCACCAAGATGCGAAAGGTCCTCACGGGGTTCGGGGCGTTGGTATGCGAGAGTTGGTCGAGCTCGAGCTTCCGTTCCGCTACACGTAGGTTCCGGCCAGGATTGATTTTCCCCGGTGTTCACGGTGTGTGACGACGTCATTCGGGAATGTCATCTTTTAGTTAGTACTTGTTTTACTACGGCCGTGGTCGATGTCGAAAGAGTGTCCTTGTAGGAGGACTTAGCCTTGAGATCGATGGGTAGTCGCCACCTTCCTTAGCTATCGCCTGCAGGCGGGTTTGATTAGAACGACTTAAGGAGTGGGCGATGAGATCTGAGTTTATACTTAACCTTCTAGAGATTAGTACGTATGATGAGATGAGTATATCTTAAGTGCTATGTTCTGATAGCAGTGTGTAATTTGTGATTAGAAATCATGGTTCAGTAACCGGGGAAGATTGGGGGATAGAGAAAGTGTGAGCCTTAGAGTGTTATACGTGGAGACCTTAGAGGTAAGGCCATCTCGAGTAAAAGATGTATTGTTTATGTTTGACCACTTATAGGAGTGCATTGTGCGTGAGTTATGTTTGTGGGATAAGTCCACGAGTAGTGTGGAATGAAGAGGGTAGTTGAGCTAAGAAGACCGCTAGGTTTTCGTGAACGCGTGATTAGTGAGAGTTTTCCGTTCGGGAGCTAATGTCTTGGCGTTGCGGGTCGGGTTGAGGCCACGTTGCGGGTCAACCGCGGCATGTTTAGTGGTGGGGTCGGTTGTGGTGGTCGCCTTGTGCTAAGTCATAAGGGTGTTTGGCCCAGTTTAGTTAACCAGTCTGAGTTCGTGGATGCGTTCGACGATGGTCGGGCGAGGAAGTCACCGTCTTGTCTTAGCAAAGACCGTTTACTCGGCGATGTTGATTTATCGGAAGGTTGTAAGGCTGCAGGGTGCCTAACTTTACCTTATAATGACAGTGGAGCCAGTGCGGCTGTTTTGTTTGGAAGTTTTACCAATCAGGGTTAAGAACTCAGGTGAGTCTCAGAATCGCATTCACCCTCGGGCCAGTGTGTGGATTTCAGGGGTAGTTGTGGGATTGTTGTCTCCTGTGGAGGGAGTGTTTAAGCTACCATTTCAGTGTTCGGATGTCGCCTTATGAAGCCTTGTAGGGGCGGATGTGTAAGTCGCCGGTCGATTGGTTCGATGTTGGCAAGATTCGGATAGTTGGTTCAGCTTGTTCTGCAGATGGATAGGGTAAAGCTTGTCTAGAAGAGGTTCCGTAGCTCGAGAAATCGTGCGGATAATCGGCGACGCTTACGATTCAGTTGTGGTCGGTCTTCTTGAAAGTACCACCGGGTTGGGTGTGACGAGTTTTGGAAAGCAGAGGAGCTTAGCCCGAGTTACTTTGGGCCCTTTTGAGTTCATGTGAAGAATAGGCGGGTTGCCTATATGTTAGCTTTGCCGTCCGACTTAGGAGGCAATACGTCGATCTTTCGTATTGTTATGATCGGAAAGTATCGGAGATCCATCGAGTGTTCCCGATTAATGATGACCACGTTAGAGATAGTAACCGAGTTTTGAAGCGAGCGATTTAAATGTGGTAAGAGTTCGTGTACGGCGACCTCGGGGATCGCATGCGGCCGGTACCATTTGTTAGGTCGCCGGAGTGACACTAGAACCTCGCGGCAAAGTGACAAAAGTGGTATCACGATGAGTAAAGGGAGAAGCGAGCATGAATTGCGAGCAGAGATGTGACCATTTCTTTTGTATGGAGAAAGTGCGAAGGAATTATATTTTAGACCCTTGGATGAGAGCATTTGTGATGTTAGAGGTGTTTCCTCGTGAACTTGGATGTAAGTATTTTGCGCAGGTGTTGTTGTGGCCAGTTGTGGCAGGATTGTTCAGGTAAGTATAGTAGTGAAGACTATACTGGCGCACGTTTGGTTTGAGACTTAGAAGGAACATTCGGGACGAATGTTTCTAAGGAGGAGAATGTTATACCGTATTTTCGCAGTATGCGTGGGGCGTGCGTGAAAAATTTGAACTTGAGAATAGGCTTGGCGATTTATTCTTTGTGCACAACACCCGGTTAGAGTCGTTTTTGACAAAACGTTTCCACGAATTTCGTAGGAAAATTCGGCTATGTCATTTTTAATTTTTGCGGATTTTTAGAGACGAAACATTTTGGACCAACGAGAGGCGACACTTGTCACCCTCTCATTGGAACACGTTGGTGATGTTGGGCGAATGGAGAGTGGGAGTAGGTAGGATATTTTGTGTGTTAGTTGGTTTAGGACACACGGGTGAATCTTGCCCTACACTTGCCTTGCACTTGGCAAGATCTTGGCCATTGGTTGGCCTTTACTAGACCTATAAATACCCCCCCTCTTTGGAGACTTCTTCATCCATTCTACAAATCTCTAAGTGTTAAAATTCTCCCCCTCTCTTATATGTGTTCTCGTCCAACCCCATCCCCCTCCCACAGGCGAGAGCCTCTCCCGCCTCCTTGTGGTGCTTGGCAGTGGTACCCACATGCCTAGTGGTTTCGTAAATACCCCACTCTTGGTAGAAATACTCTCAAAGTATTGTTGTAATGCCCAAATTACCTTAGTATACCTTATAGTATTCTAAGGTTATACCTATACTAAAAGCCAGTTATACTATTATACTTCCCGTCGATCCTGGCAAAACCACAGGAAAATCTCCATAGTTGGTTGGAGTTTAAGTAGAAGTTGGTTAGAACTTCTAAGGGTTGTTTGGAGGCAGTCGGGCGCGGAGTAGGAGCTAAACCTGGCTCAGGATCGACATTTAAACTCGAATAATTTTGGGCTTATCGAGGTAAACACTCTTGACCTACTATTGTAATTGGAAATTACATGTTGTTAGAATATATAGTTGAAGTATACTATATATAGAACTGAACGTAGTTATCGGCAATGTCTTTTGACTTAAGCCTGAATAATAAGAAACCTTTTCGAAAGAAGAGTGCTGAACTGTAATTACATAGGACTGTATTACAGTAGACTTGTG